>PVNU02002898.1:683203-1366407 GCA_003013855.2 Liriodendron chinense
CATGGTTCTCGTTGACAAAGATTAAGGTCCCTAAAAGGGGAAGACATTGATGTCCAAGTGGGGTCCACACATACAAATCACTATGCGTGTGGTAGGTTGGCTGTAAAGAGGCTCACACAAGTGGTTGGTAAAATTGTCCATTTTTTTTAGGTGATGAAGTGGTGGTTAAGATTGTCAAGCTTGTTTTGAGTAGGCAGTTCACAATTTTAGCACTAATTGGTTGGGAGGAAGAGTTGAAATTTGGAAAGGCATCTAAAGAGATACATAGAATATCTTCCTTTTCACCTTCTTTTGCGGGAAAATTAAATCTCTCACTTTAAGTTGCCCTATTTCATAGGAAGGAGGTTCTGACCGGTGAAGTTGAAATCCTTCTAAGGCTTGTGATTGGAAAGTGGGTTCCACTTTTGGTGGGAGGAAAGTATCGTTAGTTGTTATGTAATTCCTTGTATGTGTTTTAATACTACACGTTTTGTTATAAAGGTGCAAAACAATTGGGTATGGAATAATTCGAACAATTATATTTTTCTCTTATATACAAGCTTTTCTTCTCCTTTCATTGGTGTATGGAAGGCTTGATCCATCCCTAAGGTGGGGATCTTCATCAAGTGGCAAGTGAAACCTCTTTTATTGATCTCCATAAATTCATTTCCATCTAAAGTCTATCCGCATCAAGTTTCTATAAGAATGAATGGTAATTTGCTTTTGAGTTATAGGGCTGTTATGTTTTGGTTGGAAATTCTTGAGAAGTATCAGTCCATGGTTGACTATTATCCCATAAAAAAAATAAAAATAAAAAATAAAAACACTACAAACACACTCTAAACCATTTTTTATGTAAAAGAAAACTGGACCATGAGGCTGAAGCAGTGAAGTGGGGGATTAGGTCCAAACCAGCACAACAAGAATGGTGTGACACTATCACATGCTATTAGTATAATAAATAGCATTTCAACCACTGCTTTATCATTTTTTTTTTTTTTTTGCTGTTTCATAATGTGCACCCTTCCAAGTTGCATGTTCGTATGATTGCATGATTGCCATCTTCAGGGTATTACGTAATGGTAATGGCCGGTGTATTGTCCAACTTGCTGGTAGATACGATACAGGCCGTATTGGCCGATATAGATCTGAAATGACCGAAACCTCTTTTGGGAAATAATCTAAAATATTATAGGTAATATTCTAAAGAATGTGAGGATTCTAGATATGTATTCATCTTTGGTTTCAGACATGTATTTGATGGTGCAACGGGCAATTCTTTGGTAAAATGCCATTTGTTGGGCAGTGTCAACTTGATATGCTGGAAGTCAACCAAATAAACCCTAATCGAACACAAGTCAAGCATGATTTTGTGGAATAGGGCCCATTACATCTAAGTGCAATAAACGAAGATTGAAAAATGTAAAAGAAATGATAGTTTTCCCCATCCAATATTTTCCAAAATGGTCTACTTTGCTCCTGTTCATCAAATCCCGCTCAAATTTTGTGTTTGATCTTCAAAATAGTCCTACATCTAATTTAAACTTACTTTCTAAGCTTCATGCTTGACATGAATAAATGAAACAACAAGAAGAAAATTGAAAATAAAAATTTTCAAAATGGGCCCTTTATGGTTGTGTAGGCCTGTAGTGGCATATCAGCCCTGTAATGGTGCAATACAACCATTTACTTTACATAACACGACCTTCATGGGTGTAATGTAATTGGTTTTCTTTTTTTCTTCTTTTTTTAATACCATTGCCATCTTGCATGAATTCCTCTTCAAGCTTTTTTTTTTTTTTTTTTTTTTTTTCAGGGGGTGTGGGGGATGGGGGGAATTTTTTTTTTTTTTTTTTAAATTATTATCTAAAAACCACCACAGTTTGAGCCATCGACCGATAATCGCCTACTTTCCAGCGGATCTTTCAAAAGCGCTTACCTTTTAAATTGTTAGCGATCTAGGCGCTTTCTGCTAGTGGCTGTTAAATACAATATATGTATTTCTTTTTGTATTTTAAAAATACCAAAACTGCCCTTATTAAAAATCTGACCTACCCATCATACGGAGCACCTTTTGAGATGAGAGAGACATTCCCTCTATTCTCTCCATCTTTCCGTCTTCTCTCCTTTCGCCATCGTGGTCCCCTCTCATCTCGTCTTCTCTCCTTCCACATTTATGATACCTCGCTGTGGGGCTCATCTTCTCAACCGTTTGAACCTCCATAATGTGGGCCCCAATTTAAACAGTCTTCTCCATTCCTATAGCGCCTACTGCCTATTCCTTGAATGTGTTGCCACCATTTTAAAAAATGTGGTGAACTATTACCATAGAATAGATGAAGAGAAGATGGGATTTGGATTCGGTAGTGACCCTCAAGTACTATGTTGGTACTGATAGGTGCTCTGTGGGCCCACCATGATGTTTGTGTTTTATCCATGCCGTCCATCCATTGTGTCTGATCATTTCAGAACATGAGCCCAAAAATGAGGTAGATCCAAATTTCAGGTGGACCACACCACAAGAAACAGTGGTGATTGAAGGCCTACCATTAAAACCTTCCTAGGGCTCAATGTGATATTTATTTTCCATCCAACCTGTTGATTAGATCACACAGACCTGGATGGAGGGAAAACACAAATATCAGCTTGATCCAAAACTGTTATGCCCCCAAGAAGTTCTTAATGGTGGGCATTCAATCACCATTGTTTCCTGTGGTGTGGTCCACCTGAGATTTGGATTTGCCTCATTTTTGGGCTCATATCCTAAAATGATCAGACAAAATCGATGGATGGCATGGATAAAACATAAACATCATGGTGGGCCCATAGCATTGACTAGTATCACATCGGTATTGGTGGTGTCACTACCAAATCCGAGTCAAAGGGTCCATCGAAGCTACTCATTTTGGGGGCCCACCGTGATTTTGTATCTTATCTACACTGTCCATCCGTTTTTCCAGCTCATTTTAGGGCATGGGCCTAATATTGAAGCTTATCCAAAGCTCAGGTGGACCACACCTCAGGAAACAATGGGAATTGAACTTCTGCCATTGAAAGCTTCTTGGGGGCCTCAGAAGTCTTGGATCAAGCTGATATTTTTGTTTTCCCTTCATCCATATCTGTGTGATGTTATGAACAGGTTGGATGACAAATAAACATCACCGTGGGTGGCCTTAGGAAGGTTTCAACAGTGGACGTCATTCCCCCCACTGTTTCCTGTGGTATGGTTTACTTGAGCTTTGGATATGCTTCAATTCTAGGCTCATAACCTTAAGTGAGCTGGAAAATTGGATGTACGGCGTGGATAAGACACATACATCACAGTGGGTCCCATAGAGTTTACTTAGTACGCTATAGCCTACTGAGTTACTCACTCGCGGCTTAGGATTAGCAGTATGTGTCACCCTAATGGGCCCACATGCATGATTTTCTGATGATCTGAACCGTCCACTTTGTTGATGCTGTGCTATGCCCCCTAAACTAAGAAAATTGTGCTGACTGGATGAATCTGACCATCATTGCATAGGGATGAAGTGTTGAACATTAAAAAGAAAAGTTCAATGGATCACATTCAACTCCAAAAGACAAAGGACACGATCATCATCGAAGTACGATTAGCGGAGGATACCTTACCTATTGGTGAACTGAGCACATGAATGGTTGAAGTCATCTAAATATTTCAGGATACAAGCCCCACTTACCGCTTCACATGGTGGCGAACCTGAGTTGCCACAGATGCAAAATGAGGTCTCCTCACCTTCGGCTTGGAATCTCCGATGGTTGCTTCATTGTCTCCACATGCATGAACTTGGTGTTTATTTGCCATCCCACCTGTTGGTCAGGTCACACATACCTGGTTGATGGGAAAACACAAATATTAGCAAAGCTTTTGTGGCCCTCGAAAGTGTTCACCAGTAGGCATTTAATCCCAACCTTTTCCTGTGGGGTGGTCAACTTGAGCTTCTTATCTGACTCATTTTTGGGTTAATGGCCTAAAATGAGCCAACCAAATGGATGGACAGCATGAATGTCACAATAGCAGATAAGTGGGCCCCATAGTTGGATGGGTGGGAACAAAAAGGACATCACATGCAACGACTTCGCGCGTTGGGTGTTTGAGGGTTAAAACAGTAGAAACATTGTTTCTTCAGGGGTATAAATGTCCAAACAGACGTTAATAGCTCTTTGCTTTTTCGAACCGTCAATCAAATTAAAAAAGCCTTGTTTTGGAACGTATTTATAATGGCTAAACGCTTTTGAAAGATTTGTTGGAATGCAGACTGTTATCGGTCGATAGCTCAAAATCGTTGGTGGTTTTTAGAAAAAAATCCTTTTTTTTTTTTTTTAAGGATGACAATTTATTAAACAGTGGAAAACCCACAAAAGAATACAAAGAATAGAAAACAAAAGAAAACTAAAGTGCGGGCCAATTTGGGCCAGACAAACTACAACCACAAAGCTTTGTGTTCACCACAACCTAGCCTATACCAGAGATCTAGCTTTAAAGTAGACTCCATTGGCATTCCCTGAGCCATCTCTAAAGCATCTGTTGTTTCTTTCGCCCCAAATGGACCATAAGCCCTCAAGGAGAGAGAGACTCCAAACTGCACGACTCACTGCCTCAACACCTCCATCATGCCACTAGTAAAAGAACTTAACAATGGAATTAGGCAAAACCCAATCCACCCCAAAAGATACGAAGAATCTATCCCAACTTAGCGAAAGGGCATCGTAAAAAAAGATGAAGCGGCTCCTCATTTCCTAAGCAAAGGGGGCGGGCATTGAGAAGAATTAAACCCCTCTTCCGCAAATTATCTATCGTCAAAACCCTCTCCCAACTGACCAACAAGAAAAAGCCGCCATCTTAGAAGGAGCCCAATAGGACCATAGAATTCCAGAATGCACTCTCTCGGCCCCGACTGAACCACCGAAAAACGAAAGAAATAATGATTTGACGGAAAACAATCCCGAGTTGTTGTCTTTCCACCTCACTGTATTTGATTCAACATAGAGAGCAATTCATCAGCTTCGACATCCAAAAGATTTCTAAGAAAAGGAGGCAACCAAACCCCTTGAGACTCTTGAATCATAAAGCACCCATGAGCTGTGATATCCAGGTTGACTGCCACATGCACCAAATTAGGGAATTGATCTTGTAATGTTCGATCTCCCAACCACAAATCCTTTTAGAATTGAACACTTGCATTGTTCCCCACCCCAAAGCAAACTCTCTCACAAATGGCACCTTTCATTTTCATAATAGCTTTCCAAATCCCCCACACCCATACAATGAAGAAGTTCTTGGGTCACCATCCTTCCCTATCTACCCCGTATCTCCTAATAATCACCAACTTCCAAAAACTACCTTTTCGAAAGCAAATCTCCAAATCCAATTACCCAAGAGGGTCAAATTCATAGAATCCAAGCTTCTCAAACTAGCCCACCAACTTCCTTTGGCCTACAAACATCCTCCCACTTCATTAGATGGAATTTTCTTTTCTCCACTCCCCCTTGTCAAAGAAAATCTCTTCTAAGCTTCTCCAATTTTTTAACCACTCTCTGTGGACACTGGAAAATATACTTACGTAGGTTCTTTGTCCTCCTTTAAGGAAGCAATACCTTGTAGCTTGAGAGTAAATATTTCAGTTCCTTTACCATAGGAACATGAAATACCCCACTCACCTTGTGCTCTTCCAAGCCCTTTTGCATTATAAAGAATTTGATCGCTTAATTGAATTTTCACCAGTGAGTGTCAAAATTTTGTTCTTTTGTTGAATAGTGCAGACATATCGCCACCTATTGTGGGGGGTGAGCAGTAATGCTGCTAAAGCTATCTCTAACCTTAGCCCCCCTATGATCCCTACCAAAACCCTCTGAGGCGACCTTAGCGAAGGGTCCTGACCCCCAATCATAGGAGCATGGTCGCACTCCAACCTTCACCAATAACCAACGACATCCCCTTCCCGTTCCCAAGTGTACACCTTCCCGACCATATCGCCACCTACCGTGTCCATCATGAACCTCATATTTTGGTTTCCCTTTGGATTTCACATCATCCTGCACATCTTTTTCTTGTTGGAAGTTATAGAAAAGGTTTGTAAATATGTGGAATTTCCAATGGTTGGCGCAAAGCAATTGAGGTTTTTGATCTTGGCTTCTCACAATGGACTACAAGCAGATTAGGTGATCTACCGTCTTCCAAATTTCTTGGACTGGGTCGATGATTTGTATCTACTTTCTGGAGCATGATGAGCACGTTCGACTCATTTTGCAATATCACAAATCTCAACTTAGCTTGTATTTCTGATGCACATCCCCTCCAACATTGAATTGACAAGAAAAGGAACTATGGTTCAGGCCAGCAAAAAAGGAAAAAAAAAAAAATAGAAAAAGGAAAAAGAAAAAGAAAAAGAAAAAAAAGAAGCAATGGTTATTGGCACAATATTGAGATGATACAATCTATCCAACTCAGATCTTCAATGAATTGTCTTCTGCATCTTGAAGGATGGCAAAGACGAGGTGTTGCCACTTATGCTTTAGGATGGTCAATCAATTGTCTTCTACGTCTTGAACAATGGCGAGGACAAGGTGACGCAATTTGGTTTTTGCTTATCGAATCATTTACCAATAATACAGGGTCATATCGCCCGTCTTGCAATTGTATTGGGCTGTTTTGGGCCTATACAGTTGCATCATTCATGAATGATACAGGTGTTTATCTGATACCTAACTATATGGAGAATACATCGAACCTAGGACTGATGGCAGCCTTCATGCCACTCCAAGAAGAATGACATAACTTATTGAGACATCTTCCATTTTGCGTTGAATGGATCGAAGTACCTCCAAATGGGTGATGCAAACTCATAATGCAAGAATAAGTGGTCCATTGACTCAGTATCCTGTAGGCATAAGTTGTATGCATAGAGTATGATTTTTTGTTATCTCATGTAATTAATGGTTAGCGCCTAATTCTTTCCCGCTATGGTGTGATATAAGATACAAAATATTATCTTGATCACTTTTTATGGAAGGAGTTAAGGGGCGAAGAGAAGAATATAAGAAGAGAAAGATGAAGGAGAAAATACATATGGAAAAAGGGAATGAGAGAGATTACTAGCCATTGCAGTAGCTCTATATTTATCAATAATCCTTGTGTTAAAGATAGGAAGTACGACTCAGTGACATCCCAAATCAATTTGACAACTAATACACAGCCATGCTAACTAGTACAATAGAAAACGGCTATATTATATACTCCATAGGTGCATCTTTTCCTCTACTCCTTGTTGGTGTATCATCTCTACTCTCCCCCCTCAAGCTAGTGTATGGATGTCAGTTGAAAAAATAGCAGAAGAAGAGGGTGTTTTTGTGTGTGTGTGTGTGTGTGTGTGTGTGTGTGTGTGGGTGGGTGGGTGGGTGGGTGTTAAATAAATAATAAAGAAGAACAATAGAGAGAGACCTGTGAGAGAGGAGTGGGTTTTTTCCATCTCCCATTTCTCTTATTTTCATATACTTAAAGACTAAAACGAGTACAAGAGATAATGCCTCTTAGCTTTCCTATTAACTGTTTTCTAATTACAATCCAATCCAGAATCTAATACAAGTATGGTGCACCTCAGGTCAGTGTTTTAATAGTGACAGCGTTTAGCATAGCGTTCACCACTTTGAAGCGCAAGGCATAAGCTATGTGGTGTAAGCTACACGCTAATTCTAGATTTTTAGTCAAAGTTGCAGTTGGTTGCACCAATTTCATGATATCTGCACCAAAGTAGCCTGATTGGTAATGAAATTTAACAGAACGTTATGATATTTGGTGCAACCAAACTCAACCTAAAGTAATTGGAAAGGGTAATGATTAAGTATAAAGGTAAAGAAAGAGCAACGAAACTGATTTAATATAGTTACTTATATTATTTTACAAAAATCGTTGAAAAGATTGACTAGTTTTTATTCACAATAGAAAAATGTTTCAAATCATTGAAAACATTAATTGATTTTAATGTTTTAGTGAAAGATAACTTGTAATTTGAGCCACGTAGCTTGTAGCATAGTCTATGTAACGTGTAGCGTATGCGAATTATCATGTAGCATAGGCTAAACTCGACTTAAGCTATTTTCATGAGTTACATAGTGTTAAGGCTAAGCTACACTATGTAGCATAAGCTACATGCTACATAGCATAGCTATTTAAAACACTGCTGTAGGTGTATGGGTTTATGTACACTAACACTAACATCAGTCATACCTATCTTGGATTTCATTGCTAGGAGTCAGGACTTGGGACTCTCCCTACGGCTTTTATGAAGACATCTGCAAGTTGATTGCTGCTGGAAGTAAATGGTGTACGGATCATTCCAGCTGAAACTTTATTGCAGATGACATGGCAGTCAACGTCAGTGTCTTTCTTCTTCTTGTTAATGACTGGATTGGTTGCAACATGTATTGCAGCTTGGTTTTCATGGTACATAGGAATGGTTTTTGTAGAGATAAACCACGTAGTTCCTTTAGCAGGGACATTGATAAATGACTTCACATGCTACATGAGCCATGGATCGATAGTCTACCTCAATACTGGAATGTGCTACCACCTTCCCAAACAAGTGGTAGCCACTACAACTGATCTTGCCCAATCAACATCAGAAAAAACTCAGACTTCTTATTACATTTTCCCAAGCAAGGGGTAGCCACTACACCAACTTGATGTCTGATAGCAGATAACCGACCAACACACCAAAAGCTCTAAAGCTGTTGGGGAAGGGAAGCACTGGAACATTCCTTTATCTACGCCCTCCCAAGCAAACCGACCGAGACCTCCCAATGGGCTACCCCGCATCTCACAAGTCCCATACTGGGACCCACCCCCGTGGCCATTCTGGATCTCACAGCCACCTCATGGGCCACCTCACCCCGTTGTGGAGATGTACTTGCATCAATGTCAAAAATGCACTTCTCTAGAAAACTGCATGACAGTTTTATGATGCCACCACCTAGCTTTCTCCCTCAAGGGAAGAAGACCCAAGTGTGCAAGCTCAAAAGGACTCTTTATGGTTTTAAACAATCTCCAGGAGCCTAGTTTGAACGATTTGGTGGAGTTTCAACAAAGCTAGGATGCAATAATTTTGTGTTTATTCAAAGACAAGGAGAAGGAACTACAGTTGTTTTAGTGTATGTTGACGACATTGTGGCTGCTGGGGATGATGATCAAGGAGATTAAGACCTTAAGAAGTATAACCTCAAGAAGTATCTCCGATTGGAATTTTAAATTACGGACTTGGGTTTTGCAAATATTTTATGGGGATTGAAGTAAGCTAGATTGACACATCTTAAGTCGAACCATCATCTCAATGCAGACGATGAGAACTCCTATGTGATCCATGTGTTTATCAGTGTCGAGTTGCAAAGCTTATTTGGCTATTACCAAGCCAGATCTGTCCTATGCTATTTGAGTTATAATCCAATACATGCATGATCCTCAAAATGCTCATATGGATGTTGTTAGGAGAATTCTTTGTTATCTAAGTCCACTCTAGGACGAGAAGGCTAATGGGTAATTCATTTTTGCCAATGGATCAAAGTCTCCAAGTAGAAATTCTCTTCCAGCAAAAGTCTCCGAGCATTCAACTTCGTATGACCGTGTAAATGATTTAGTCTAGGTGGGACACAGTTATATTGAAGACCGAGCTTGAGCTAAGGGCCACATGATGGCAGCATGAAGAGGTGCGTGTTGAGGGTTTCTTTTTTAATTCTTGTTTGCAGGACTGTTTTGGTCAATTTTCTTTTGCTTGTTAATTGTTGGTTATGGATTTTCCAACGTTGTTGGAGTTGGTTTTTGTTCTGATTAGCAGCTAACTATCATGGTTAGTTAGGTTACAATTGGTTTAGTTGAGAACTTGTTAGAATTAATTGTGTTGAGTTTATAAAAGGCATGTAATTTTCATTTGTACTTAGTTTTTGGCTTTGTAATGAATTTGAGAGCTGAGAAAGAGGATTTTTTGGCATTGAGAGTGCTTTTTATTGCAAGCCAAGCTACCTTCGGATTCTATCGAGATTTTCAATCCGGATTTGTGTTAGTGAAGCCCCTGCCTACAAGTCAAGCTTTGTTGCAATCAATTGTCCCACTTGGTTTAAACTTTAGAGTATGTAGTATGTACCGATCTGCATCATACAACGTTCTCCAGTTAAAGGAAATTAATTCCCATGTGTATTTTTTCCCCCCTAAGGTTGCCATTTCTTCTTCCATTGCTCATCGCCACTTGGGATGAGAAAGAGCTTCCTTCATGTTTTTTGGAACCATATTACTATCAACATCAGCAATGAATGACCTATAAGATTCTCATAGATGCTCATGGAAAACAAATTGGTTAGTAGGACGAAGGGTGCAAGAACATTGGCACTTGATTGCAATTGGGAAGTCAAGATCAGAAGTAGGAACAGGTTCAATTTGCAAACAGCCCGTAGATTAGGAAGATATCTGGTTAGGAGTTTTGAGTTGCCGTTGACTATATCAACTTGTTCCTCCTTTCATGCACCTTGAAGTCTTTTGTATTTTCAGAAGGGGGGTTCTGAGGATCACTCTTGATTATAGGTGTTTGACCAAATAGTTGGAAGACAAATTGATCTGTAGTTGCTGTCATTTCTTCATGAAGATCACTACACTTATATCTCTTTAGAAAAGTAAGATGCTGTCTCATGAAAGTGACTTCCATAGATGTAAGTATAATCTCGCTATGAGGAAGATGGCATTTATAACCTTTTTGAGAACCAGGCTACCCAACAAAAGCACATTTGATACTTGTGAGGATCCAATTAGTCTTTTGAAGGTAAGAAATTATTAGAAAACTGAAACATCCAAGTCCGCATGGTGGAATACGAAAAAGCGTTTGTTGTCTGTTCAAATGGTGTATAGATTGATATACTAGGAGGATAGAACCATTGAAAGGTCTAAGGAAAGCTAGTATGAAAGCAGTTCAAATTTGACCTATGGGATAAAGATTATTTGGAACCTTCACACCAGCATTCAAATTTGTTATTCTAAAAGGATCATATCAATTAATCTATTGCAGCTAGCAGGTCTTGGTAGTTGGCCTAGTTAGTCACAAAAAAATGTGCTCCTTAATCCAATCTCGTCAGTTTCTCCATTAGTAAGATGAAAAAAAAAGATAATTATGCAGATGGACAAAACCACTTATGTGCTTCAAGCCTTCAACAATCAACATGACTTGGTTCAAGAGGTTTAGTGTGTAAGTGGTTGTCATGGTTTAGTAGTTTTAGCAATGGAAGTGATAGTGGTGAAGTTAGGGTTGTCACAGGTTACTAGTCAAAGTTTCTTCCAATAAGATATATTGGTCCTCCGTTGGGTACCAATCTAAGAGCCCTATCCACTTGCTATGTGGAAAAGATCTCCTCTTTCTCAAGAGGGTGCATAACCTTCATCAAATGAACGTTGGCTGATTTTACCACTTTTTATCTTTCTTTGTTACAGATCCCACCTAAAAAGGGCTCAAAAGCTCCAAATAGATTATGTGCGTGCACACGTGCGCGTGCTCAGTGACAGCAGCAAAGAGGAGCAGCAGAAATAGGAGTGTACTGCAGCAGCAGGAGCAGCAAGAGGAGCAGCATCAGTACTAGTAGCAGGAGTAGGAGTTTCTACTACAGCAGCAGCAGGATTAGTAATAGTAGTAATCGTAATCAAGGTATTCAATAAAGGTAATGGTGGCAGTAATAGTCGCTGCCGTCACCATTACGATATGGCCCTTAACGGATGTGAAGGACTTTTTTTTTCCTTGAAAAAAGAAAAGAACATGTCCATTGCAGGCCATTTTTTCTGTTATGTAAATGTTTTTGAATACCTTACTAGTAATAGTAGCAATAGTAATCCTTAAAAAATCATAAAAAAAAGTAGCAATCCTTCCAACAAAAAAAAAATGTAGCAGTAGTAGAGGTACTAGTAGCAGCGGGAGAGCAGGAGCAGCAGCAGTAGTAGCAAATAGCAATTTGGTCACCTTACTTGACTTCTCCTGCCAAACCTAGAGGCAAAATTCTTTTGGATATGCTCCAGCATGCATAATCTCACCTCTCCCATGATAGGAGTGGAGGAGATGATTAACTAGCTCATAATGAGTTGGGTGCTAGCACTGAAGCCTTCAAAGGTATGATTAAGTGGCTCATAATGAGTTGGGTGCTTGCTGTGAATTGAAAGGTGTGAAGGCATTGGGTTTGGACAGAAGCTGGGGTTTAGTTATTCGCTAACAACTATCAAGAACATCCTCAAGAAATTTTTTGTTCAGTAATAGCTTGCCTTGATGGTAGTTCAATGCTTTATTTATTTTTTATTGTTAAGAACTGATGGTAGTTCAATATTCAATATGGAACCCAAGTAATTTTAGAGAAGGGGGCATATGGTAAAAGATGGCAAAGGTAGAATTTTCTCAATTCTTTTTGGATTTTGTGAGGAGAGTTGCAGAGTGTTTTGGGGTTTGTTTAGGAGTGAAGGCAAAGAATGCTATTGTTTAGGCCGCCAAAAAGTAGAAAACAATGTAGAAACTCGTTTGTTGCTGTTAAACTAAAGGCTAGAATTTACTTGAGTCCAGTTTATTTTAGCAACTGTTGAAGGAGTCCAATTACTTGTTAGATTTCAGCTAAGGAGAGCGTTTCTAGACTTGCAAATATTTTTCTTTTTGAAAGGTGAATCTTTTAAGAAAAGAATCTTAAGGCGAATTACAATAGTGAAGCCCAATTCTAACGAGAGATTAAGATATGAGGCTCACCCTATAACATCTAGCTTAGTCATTCTAAACACCTCCAATACCAACCCACTTAGATTTCAGAGACATCGTTTATTCTTTCCCCTCATAGTGCCCATTTAACCCACTAAAAGCGCTAACCTCTAGTTAACCTTCCCTTTTATCCATTCTTTGGCCCCATGCCATGCTAAATGGTATAAAAAAAACCCTCTCCCATACCTCTAGCAAAGGGGTAATGAATAAACAAGTGATAAAAAAAATTTGCATTTTGCATGCACAACACCCATGTATTGGGAATCACCATCTTTCTCTTCTAAAGATTGTTGATTGTTAACACTTTGTTTCTTCCCACCAACCAAGCAAATGCCGCTACCTTAGTGGGGGTACCGTAGTGCCAAATGAAAGAAGCGTACCCTCTATGCTCCTTGGAGACCCATGCATCTGTCTGTAGAAAAAATAAAATTTGCTCAATCTCTTTTTGCTCCACACCATTTGATCTCTCTCACCAATAGAAGGATGATAGTATTAAAGTCACTCTAAAAGTCAAATGAAGTTAGCCACCTCCTCATTTGACAAGTTTCTTTGACCGGGGGGGGGGTGGCTGGTTCAAACCACTAAACCACTAGAAAATAAAATAAAATAAAATAACGAGCGATGCTGGTATTCACATCCGGAGATAACCTAGCTAATCTCGGGAGCTCATCTTTAACTGACATCTCTCCAATTCAAACTTGATACTTTTGCAGCTACCTTATCTCAAAGATAATTTGTAGGTTTGCCTATGCCCAAGGGGAGTCCAAGATGCGAAGAGGGAAAAGATCCATCTCCACAATTGAACACCTTAGCTAATCTTGCCACCTCCTTCTTGGGAATACGAACCCCCAAAATCTCGCTCTTTAGAATGTTAACGTTCCACCCCGATACCACTTCGAAGCATCTACCAATTTTCCTCAAGTTATCCACCATACCCTCTTCTACATTGTAAAATAGAATGTTATCATCCATAAATTGGAGGTGCAAAATTAAAAAATCTGCCTTCTCTACCCTGAATCCAATGATTAGACCCATAGATAAACCTTTGTCTAGCATCTTACTAAGAGCCTTCACTACCACTACGAACAAAAAGGGAGAGAGCGGATCCCCCTGCTGAAGCCCTTTCAAAGACTTAAAGAAACCTTTGGGTGAGCCGTCAACTAATACGAAACCCTGTGCCTGGCCAATGTACTCTTGAATCCACTTCTTCCATTTCTGCTCACATCCCAATCATCTTAACATAGAGTCAAGAAAATCCTAGCTTACATGATGACACGCTTTCTCAATTTCTAGCTTGCACGCAACTCCCTTCTTACATTCTTTATGGCGTGAGTTGATGCATTCATGAGCAATAAGTACACTATCTTGGATTTGTCTTCCGGCCACAAAAGGACCTTGAACCTTGGAGATAACACTTGCTATAACCACTCGAAACCTAGAAGCCAGGATTTTAGGTAAAATCTTATTAGGGCTCCCAATAGAGCTAATTGGCTTAAAGTCACCAAGATATTCAGCTCCATCTCTTTGGATATTTTATTAAAGACAGATTGTCGAGCCGTGGCCGCACACACCTCTTGCTGATGAGAAGGTTCTTATAGAATTGAACTATTGCATTACACACCTCTGATTTCTCAACTCTCTTCCTATCCGTTGACACATTATTAATCATATTAGTCTTAGGCCTCCTCGCCTGATGACTAGTAATGCCGTGGAAGAATTTCTTATTCTTGTTCTCCCTCCTTGGGCCATGTCGCTCTAGACCGTTGCTTTCATTTGATCTCTCTCTCTCTCTCTCTCTCTCTCTCTCTCTCTCTCTCTCAATTGATTCCTATATTCTAGTGAGAGCTTGACCGCCCCCTTCTCAAATTGAGGATTTAAATGTCCCAAATAATGTTACCTTGCTCCTCATTCCGTTTTCCCAGCACCTTTTTTTTTTTTTTTTTTTTCAAATATTGCTTTTTATTTTATTTTTTAAGCTTATGAAATAATCTGAAACTAGCATGCTCCTTTGATGTGATGGAATTCCACCACTCCTTCGCCAACATGAAAAAGCCTCACACTTCTAACCATAACAACTTGAACCTAAATGGCTTTGGTTCCCAATCATCCTCCACCTCCAGAACTATTTAGTCGTGGTTAGGTAACGACCTCGGAAGACCCCTCTGCTAAACAAGAGGGAACCCTTCACCTAGTCAGTCCCAACCCAAAAACTATCTAGCTTGGATTTAACCACTCTCTTTTGCCCCTTGTCTAGGTGAACTTAGCATCTCTCATCGGTAAATCCACGAGATCATTTATAAATACCCAATCCGAAAAATCTCTCATATTGCATGTGATATGGCTTCCATTCAATTTCTCTTAGATGAATCTTATCCCATTGAAATGTTCCCCCACGCGGCATGAAAGCTGCTATGTACCACGAATAATTCTGGCTCCATCCAAATTGAGTTCGTTGACCTGGATGATTCAGACCAAATATAGTTGTAAACACCCATTTGAAGCTCATAACTACATCCCTTAAGAGCACCAAGACTAAAAATCAATTTCCGACCACTCCTTTTCCTACACCTTGAGTCTTAACTTGTCAAGGGAGGAGATAATTTGAGAAAGAGAATATGAGAGAAAGAGAGCACATAGGGCTGGAATTTCTAGCCCTATCTTATTTATTGTAATAGGAGGGAAGGTCCAATTACATTTATGTCCTTATGAAAGAAAAACTAAAAAAGATTAGGGGGCAAATAAGGAATGCATAAAACAAGTAGAAAAAGGGAAAATGCTAAGATTAAGGCCCATAACACAAAGCCCAAGTGTATGCACATGTGGGTCCAGTCATAGGCCTACACACACACTTGCACTCCCCCTCAAGTTGAGGCATGGATATCAATCATGCTCAGCTTGCCAAGAACACGTCGTCCAACTTCCACTGTAGGAGCCTTTGTAAAGATATCCATCAACTGCTTGGAAGACGGAACAAATGGAGTGGTGACAACACCTGTAGCAATATTCTCATGAGTAAACTAATAGTCAGTTTCAATATATTTTGTGCGTTCATGAACAATCGGATTAAAGGTAATGTGAATAGTAGCTTGATTGTCACAATACATCAGCATAGGGGTCTTCACGAGAAATCCCAATTCAGAAACAAAGCATTTCAACCACATAAGTTCACTTCTTATTTGCCATAGCATGATACTCTGCCTCAGCACTGGATCGTGTTACAACTGTCCACTTCTTAGTCATCTTGGACCTTGTTACAACTGTCTACTTCTTAGTCTTCCAGGTGACTAAATTGTCGCTAAAAAAAGTACAACGATCTGACATAGAGCGACGATCATTCGGGAACTTGCCCAATCTACATTAGAATATCCCTCACTAGCAAGATCATGACAACGATGAAAGAGAATACCACACTTCGGGGACAGTTTGATGTAGCTTAAGATGCGGCGAAAGGCTTCAAGATGACTAGAACGGGGAGCATGCATGAACTAACTAACCAAATTCACTGCGTGAGACAAATCTGGTCGAGTATTCGTCATATACATCAATTTGCCAACCAAGCGTTGATACATTCGAGGATTATCAAGAAGTTCACCATTATCTGCCCTAATCTTTTTATTAACTTCCAATGGAGAATGAATAGGTTTGACACTAAGATTTCCAATTGAAGTTAACAAATCAAGAGCATATATCCGTTGAGACAGAACTATGCCTTTCTTAGACATAGTACTTCAATTTAAAGAGTATTTTAATTTTTTTGAATCTTTAATATAAAATACCTTTGCTTAGATACAATTTTAACTTTGATATACCATCAACACGATCACCTGTAATAAGAATACCATTCACATAAACACTCACAATAATAGTTCTCTTTGCATGTCACTTAACATACATAATGATTAGAATGGATACGGGTGAAACCAATACTAATCAAGGCCCCACTAAACTTTTCAAATTAGGTGCGAGGAGCCTACTTCAACTCATATATTGTCTTTTCAATGACATACCTTGCTCTCTTCCCTCCTTCGTGTAAATCCAGGAGGAGGAAGCATATATATCTCCTTGGTCAAATCACTATTCAAAAAAAGCATTCTTAACATCCAACTGATGAAAGGTCCAATTTAAATTAACAGCAAGAGAAATAATCTGTATAGAGTTCATCTTAACAACAAGAACAAAGGTATCAGAATAATCATTACTAAAGGTTTGTGTAAAACTTTTCACTACAAGGCGGGCTTTATGGTGAGTTATACATCCATTGGGATTATATTTGAAAGTATACCAAATGACAACCTACAGGATTCTTCCCAGCCGCTAACTCAGTCATCTCCCATGTATCATTCTTTTCAAGAACTACCATCTCCTCCTCCATAGCTTGGTGCCATAGAGGAGAAATAAGGGCACTGATGCTGAGGGGACAAGGAATGATAGGAAAAAACGTTTGATTATGATGAGAAGTACAACCTTTTTGTTTTTCTGATAGCAAGCGGTAAATTTAAGGCATGTTTTGAATAAGGATTGTCATAAATAGGCAATCAAGTAGGAACACTATCAGTGCTTATTGCCAAAGGAGCATGCTTCGTGTTGTCCTGAGAAATAATAGGTTTACGAACATTCCTTCGTTCATATACTTTCAAGTTTGACTTGATGTAATCAGTAGCAACCTTAGTTCTAACATTGTCAGCTTCAGAAGACACATGCACTATCTGATGAGACTTAAGAACAAGAACATGAAGAACCATATAATGTGTCTCCCCCTTTCTATTTGAAAAGTATGGAGTATCTTCCGCCAATTTAACACATCAATAGAGACAATGTATTTTTGCAAGAGAATGAAGACATCTATACCCTCTCTATGAAAACGAATATCCTAAGAAAATGCGTTTGAAAACTCTGTTTGACAAAATTTGTTTCTAAGAGGATCAGTGTTATAGACATAACATATACAACCAGAGACATGCAGGGGAATGCCATATATTGGATAAAAGCTTGAAAATATTGAATGGGAGACTTTTCGGCAAGAACTTTAGTGGAAGATGATTGATTAGGTAGTAGGCTATAAGAACAACATCTGACAAAAAAGATTTATGAATAGTCATTCTAACCAGAAGAGCCCGAGTGACTTTTAAAAGATGTCTATTCTTCTTTTCAGCCACACCGTTTTGTTGTGGGGTATATGCACAAGTGGTTTGAGAGTTAGTACCATGCTCCTGAAGATAAGATGTCATAGTATGGGAAAGGTATTCATTTGTACTATTTGTACAAAGAGTACCAATACTCACATTAAATTTATTTTAACCTAACTATGAAACACTTTGAAAATAGAGCTAACCTCATCTCTGGATTTCATCAAATAAATTCGTCATGCAAGATGCATCATCAATAAATGGAGATCATTTAGAAAGGATAATTCCTGTCACAAACCATGTATTGTGACATAATGGTTAGACATTGATTGCTCCCCCCATCTCAGATTTCGAATCTCCTGGTAAACATTATAACTACTATTCCTCCCACAACTTCTGCTTCTATGACTGCCTAATCCTTGTTCTTATCTCCCCATAAGGTATCTCTATTCTCTAGTTATTTGATCAATCGACTAAAGCTTGGTTTCTTGAAAAGAGACCAACTGAGCCTTGTAGAATTTGCAAAATTCCTTGATCTAATATCACTTCTGCATGCACCCCAACCCCTGCGCATGCCAACTAATGAACTTCATTGTTGTACAACCCTTGTATCTTTTATCACCTTTGGAAGATGCTCCTGCTCCGTAGTTAATAGAAAGCCCAAGTCATGCCAATTCTCTTTGTCCCTTGGGAGATTTCTGAATCTGTCTGTCTACTAGCCTGAGATTTCTGAGCTCCTATTCTCTTTCAAAAACTGAAACAGAGCAATAAAATCCTCGTCGCAATCGCCAAAGGATACTTCGACCATCTTTCCTACAAGCTTGATTACCTCCTTTATCCATCACATGCCTTGAGCCATTGACATGTGGCCCCCGTTCTCCCGAGCTGATGTGTAGATCTCATGAGGAGGGATCCTTCTTCTTCCCTAGTCCCTGCGCTGATGTTGGCAGTTGATTGTAGCAGCATTATATCCATAGCCTCTGTCATCAGCCTGTCACAGGGAAGCTCTTCCCATAAGGACATGTTATTGGTCCTCTTCCCCTTAATGGAGGCCTCACCTTCTTGGACCACTGGAATCAAGGCCAGCTCTGCCTTAGCTCCATCTTGCATCATTGCACTATCCACTTGCCTCCCTGTAGTCTTCACATGTTGTTGGTTGCCTCCAGGATTTTCTGAAGGAGATTGGGGAGACACTGTCGCCAGGGCCTACTCTGATCTTCCCTCAAACTCCCTACAGCTTTCCTCAGTCACATGGGCCAGCACTGATCCTCCCTCGAGCTCTTCTCTGCTCGTGCTGCCTTGAAATGAGGAGAGGAAGCATCAGACCCTTAAAGTATATGAGATATCTCCTCGCTTGTGCCACGACTTAAAAAACCCAAGCACAAGTGCTTCATAGCTTAGATCCTCCACATGAGATGAAGTGTCACATGATCACAGCGACTCGGGCAATCCATGCATGTGAATGTAGACACATGCAAGGTGTTCAGAATAGTCTCCATCAGAGACATGTGGTAGTGGTAGCCCCTCTTGAACTGGAGTTCTGCCTACCCCTTAGTTCCATCCCCTCTCAGACTGGGGTTCCGCCTATTCCTTAGCTTCATATCTCGATCCTCCCTTACATCCTCCCCAAGCCGGACATGTGGCTGGCTCCTTTCAGCACCTCTCCACTAACATCCTGCTCGCCACTCACCGCCTCACATGCGTTCCATGCTGTCTTTGAAAACTACGCCAGACCTGACAACAGGCAGTATGCGTGTCAACCTTTCCTCTGCAATGACGTACGCCTAGGCACAGGTGTTCCAAGCATTCTTTGAAACTGCGCCGGGCCTGACACCAGGCAGCATGTGTCTCAGCCTTTCCTCCGCAATTACATACACCTGACAGAAGGCTGGACACTTGTAAGGAGATCTATCGCTTCCAAGTCAAGCCGGGCTCTCTTCTCGACACGTTACCCAACCATCTCTTTGTAGATCGTTGGAGCATTGAATCTGTGCTCCGTCATCTTCTCCACCGCACTTCCACCCTATCCTCCTCTACTGGAACTCCTAGCACCTTCAGACCCCCTGCCGACTTCCAGCTGATGTTGCTCTCTTCCTCTATTTTTCTTCAACACCCGCACTAACACCTCCCCCACCACTAGAGAGTTTTTCTCTGGATCTTGGATCTACTTGTTTCTTCTAATACAGACCCTGGTTGCCTGTAGCTCCTCGCAACCCTCCATATCAGAATCAATGGTGATAGTATCCTTTCTTATTTCAATAAATATTTTATTGGTGATTGAAACGATGTGATGAAATAAGGCTCTATTACAAAAATTCTTGCTTATGATAATACAGTTTTAACTGCTGATTACTTGTAGGCGCTGAAGGTGCATGATCAAACTGAATATCTTTACTTGCCAATGCAAATATGTGCTCGCTGTCCTATGAGATGTATTGACTCATCTGTTGGTATTCGGGCAAATTGATGATGAGGAGACCTCTTTCCCTCCACAAGCCCGAAGAACTTTGTTTTCTTAGTCTACAACTGCTCTAGTTGCCCTGTCTGTCCTTTCTTCCCTTTTGAAACCATTGGTGGATCCCTATGACTGGCACAGCTCCATATACCCCCTTTGTACTTTATGAAAGTCTGTACTCCATCCTTGGAAGTCCGGATCCACATGTATCAGTATGACAGGCATGCCACATACTATCACCATAATGCACTGTGATAACTCACACAGATTTGAAGTTCTTCATCTTAAGAAACTTGTGATGGTTAATTGAAAATTTGTAACTTTGATACCCAACCAAAAAATCCTTGTGATAATTCACAAGCTGTCGACTAAGCCTTATGCTACTACTCTATTCCACAAATTGGAAATTGGAGTTGTAACTCGCTGTATTTGACTGGTTTGGTTGGCAATGCTCTGAATTGTTGACTGATGATCTCCTCTTGGCAATATCTTAATAAACTTATCTACTTGCCAATATTTTAAGAGAAATTTTTGATGCTCTAGCAGATTGTGGCGGATGATACACATGCACTTAAAAATTGCATACATGGCATGCAAGTAATTCAAATTAAAATGTCCAAATTATGGATCCCAGTTTAGATGTATCACAGGCCAAATAATATGCTTATCTGATCATCTGACTATTGGAATGTTGGACACTTTTTGCATGGTTAAAAGTGAAAAATAGCCAGTGGTCCTATTTCACCTAACAGGTCTGCAGAAATCAAAGGTTCAGATTGTTCAACCGATCTGATTTTGCGAACATGGCTTAGCAGAAGTAGGTTTCATAATTTAGTTGGTTTAATTTGAGTTAAAATGTGCCACATATACAACTTCTGAGTGCCTGCGTATCAAGTGTCATACTTTGCTACATTATCAAATAACTCCCCATAATTTAATAGACCCAATGAGTATCTGGACAAAAAGAGAGATTCTAGGATGTTGTGCTGTAAAAGATTTAACATCGAAAGGCAAAAAGGTTAGTACTAGAAATAGTAGTTTAAGGAAAATCTCATCTTTCATCATCATCATCATCATCATCATCATCATCATCATCTAAGCCTTATCCCAACTATTTGGAGTCGGCTACACAAATCCTGTTCCACCATCCCAAAAAAAGATTTTTGATTTAAGGAAAATCTCATTTTCACGAACTTATATTTAAGGAAAAACATAAGAGAGGGTTTCTGGAAAGGTTTTTGTTGGTAGAGGTTTACATTTGAGAAAAGAATATACAACTATCTTTAGGAAGAAAAATGTATCATATTCTGTGTGATTTTTTAAAATATCATTCAACTAGGAGATTTCCTATTTAGTTTATTGTCGATGGAGCTTGGAGGCAAATTCCCAAGCCTTTCTGAGTTTTGACCACTGCAGGGTGTATCACTTCATCATCTTCCAGGACTTGTGGTCCCTGTTTTGCTCCTTGGTTGTGTTTTGAGAGACAATTTTCTCAAAGAAATGGATTTAGAATATCAAGATGCCCCTTGCAACGCTTTTTTAAGTATTTTTTTATATTTTATATCTGTATGATTGTGAATGTACTAGTTCCCTAATGTCAAGTAGGTATGATGGCTTGAACAGCTTAAATTGCGATGCTCAATTCCCCTTCAAACAATCACCTGCGACTGTTACCTCATCAAGTTTGCATCTATAAATAGGTTGCTGAGAAACAGAGTCTCCGCACAACAAGCCCGTGAAAGAAAGAAGGTTTATGTGAATGATCTCGAATCAAAAGCCCGAGAGCTGCAAGATAAGAATGCAAAATTAGAGGAGAAAGTTTCTACTTTGATCAATGAAAATGCCATGCTTCGGAAGGTTAGTAATGGACGAATTTTCCTCTGCACGACCATTGCTGGTCATAGTTTATAAACTTGATTTGGGAACTCAATAATTTTTCTCATGGTTGACAGGTCCTTATGAACACAAGGCCTAAAGTGGATGAAAGTACTGAGACATGATATCAGTTAGGCAAAAGCTCACAAGTAAGAAATATGGCTCCGATTAGTGTGCAGTCGCCCTCGGGGAACCATTTGAAAATGTTTATAGCAGATTGCCTTCCAGTGTTTTGTGTTCTTCGCTGTCTCTACCCTGGTATCATGGAAGGTCTATATCAAGTTGAGGGTAAAGCTCCTGTGAAGCTGCTTAGAGAGCTTATGTTTTAAGGTTCCATGTGTTTGTACTCGAGCCCTATATTTCTGTTGTATTCACGAGATCGTTCTGCTGGAATGAAAATATGTTAATAATTTAATTGAATAGCTGTTCCCTTGATGATATTGAAACTCAAGGCTTGAGTTTTTCTTGTAATTTATTATCTTGCTAGTATTATGCTTACTGCTGCAGAATCCAGTGTCACAACCATCACCTGGCCTCTGCACAGCTGGTGATTTCCTTTTCAAGAATCAACTCATCCTGCAATACAATGCCTAGTTAAAATTTCATATCACTAGCTGTTGATTTTGAAATACTAGCGAAGTATTCATTTCATCATGTTAAAGGCCCTAGATTCAATGAGAATTTTCTCAAGAACTGGAAATATCATGATATGACTTTGTTTGTACTCAGAAAATAGTTTTTCTCTAGGTCGGCAGATATTTGATGAGCTTTGGGATTCTTCTACCTTTCCCAAACACCTGCTTACCATTGTCTTGTGATTCTTCTTGTCACTGGAACAGCCAAGCCTTTGGATATCGAGTTGCGGGCATCTGTTTGATTCTTTGTTTCATGGTTGGCATCTGTTTCATAAGGCCTATTATTGAACTACAGAGGATGTTCTATCCATGAATTCTACATGTATTATTTAGATAGGATGTTTTGCATTCTCAGTTCACTCCCTTTTATTTTGAATGGCGCATTCTCAGTTCCCTCAGTGCAGCATGGTCCAAGGAATGTAGAAGAGATTCATTCCTTCTCTGACATTACCTTAAGTGCCAAGTTTACCTCAAATACCTTTTTCTTATTCGATAACCTTCTGCTTTCCGTGGTTATATCTCATTATAGGCCGGCATGCAAAACCCTAAGTAAAACCCAAAAACCACAAGGTATGAATTATGCGGACCTTCATCTGCTGCAAAAACCTTTTGAATGCCCATTGCCTAGATCTATGTTTGTTGGACTTTGATTGCCCATTTTCTCAGAACACTCTTTTTAAACCTTCGAGAGATCCACAAATATGTATCCTATCTATTCCTGAGGTAGTGTATTTTCTATTATTTGGCTGCCTTAATGACCAATATGGAAATGATATCTTGCCTTTTACCATTTCCTGTTCTTGCATCCTTGTTCTATATTAGGATATGGTAGATCAGCTGTGGCTGCTTGGAGGCACTGAGTTGGATTGCGAATGTCAAGTATAATCAAGCTGGATGACAAAGCCAATATATTTTAGCATGCAAAATGAGGAATTATCACTCAAATTGCAGTTCATTTCTTTCCAGTCCAGCTTGAAAGTAAGCTGATTATTGGAACTCGATATGATTGCAAGGAAATTACAATGTGATTATTACCACTTCGTTAGACTAACCCTCTCTCGGTTCAATTCAATTCAACAGTGCATCAAAATGTGCTCTCGGTTTCTTATAATAGTTACAGTTTCATGTGTAGACCTATTTGCATGAAAGGGCTTCTCTTGGGGTCCCCAAATTGAGTTTTTAGTTTTTCCTGGCCCTAGAATGGAGTTCAACTGAAAGCATTGTTATTTCTAGCTTCTAATTCCCTTAAGACTTCCATACCACAAAATCACCCCCTTTCATATGATCTGTTGTCTATGTTTACCTTGATAAGCATGCGAATTTAGGCCACTCACATGGATAGATTGGCTTCAGAGATTGAATGATAAGTCACTCATCTTAATTAGGGTATACATGTGGAGGTATATCTTAAATGAATTGAACATGGATGAGAAGCTAAGGTTGTTATTTGTGTTCCACTCTAGCAAGCCATGATGCATGGGCGGTGTTGGCTTATTATAGCCATCTGTCTGAGATTTTGAGCTAGTGCTGGTCCAGGTCCCATGTTGTCAATCTTGCCAGCAAACAACTAGTGCTTTAAAGTATGTCCAGCCAGTAGCTCAGCGTTTTAAAGCATGTTGAGTCCGTAGCTCAATTGGGACCGATTGCAACTGTGGGGTCGCGTATCTGATATTGCCACATGGGCCAAGAAATCCCAGGTATGTGCAGACACCCATCCCATTAACAATAATATTTCTTGGTTCTAGATATTAGTATTATAGTAATATGGTTGTGTGTTTGAGATGAATACTAGGGATGCATTGCTTAGAGAAAACTGTTAGATTATTAATGGACCACTCATGCCAGTTAATAAGTTGATAGATTGATATCATATATTATTATAGTGCACCGTCTTAGTCGCACCTCTCATTTTCAAATTGCTTTTTCACCAAGTTAGAATAGAATATATTCATGAGTGGAATGGTTGATAGCCTTATCCTGCTAAAGCCGACTTTCATGTTGCCCAATTGCTTGAATTCTATCATTTTATCTTCTTATAAAATTAGAGTACTTGAATAAGGAGATGTTTTCTTTGTGGATGTTCATGATAGTACTCTCACCTGTAGTACGGACAAGCGAATTGTGCTCATAACATGGCCCTAAAAATAGTTCAAAGAATTCTACTATGATGCTTGGGAGCATCTTTCTTTGCTTTGTTTATTGTTTCTAGTCTGTTTTCGAGATCCTGAAGAAAGATGAATGCAAAGCTCAGTGGGGCGGCTAAAAAAATTGCTCCGTCATGTACCCGCATATGGGGTCCATTCCCGACTTTTCCTTATTTCGAGAGAACCCCAGCAGGAGGGTGTTTCACTGGTTGCGGTGCAACTAGGGTAGTCTTTGTCACATGGCTTGGGTTGGCACTCCTTGTTATTGCACAGAAGAAGTTTAGGGGCATGATTACTCAGCGTTGAGTTTTTCTCAGTGGACTTGAATGATGTGATGAAGCAGAAGTATTATATTGATCTCTTTTGCGAATGGTGATTACTGGCCACGATATGGTTACTGTTGCTGAGTTGTTCCAGTCATCGCTTACCGAGATTGTTGTCACAGACCCCACCAAAGGGTCTTCCTTTTTATGTTGCTGAACTATATTCAAGTGTCTTCTTTTTATGTTGCTGAACTGTATTTAAGCGTCTTCTTTTTCTGTTGCTGAACTGTTAGAACTCCCAAGAAATATCCAAATGAAATTGATTTGATCTATTTTTCTTTTTATCATTCTTAAAGCCTGTACATCTTTGCTCTTTTTTTTATTCGTTTTGTTTTGTTTTTTTTTTTTTTTATTTTTTTTTTATTTTGCAAATTTGTATTTACAGTGTAGTTGCAAAAGTACTGTGATTAAAATTTTGTATCATCCAGTTCAGGGCTGATAATCTTTTATAGAAAACTAGGACTATTGGCAGTTTGCACCATTTTATAGATGGTGGTGATTTATTCTCTTTATATGTGGTACAATCCGGACCATCCAAATAATGGGGAACATTGTAGATGGAACATAGCTCAAAAACCACACTGATTGAGAAAACAACCCAATTAATGGTTACCAAATTGATGGTTAAAAAAAATGCGTATCACATTTGCTCTTTGTGATTTTTGGACCATTGCATGGTGGCTGTGTCACCTCCTGGCCTATTTTTACACATCTTCAACTCATAAATGGAGTTCATTTTCTGGATTGCTCACCCTTTCATTGCGTGGATAAATTGAAGTGCCTATTTCTTAAAAGAAAGAGTTTGCTATTTCTGGATCGCTTGCTGCACTTAGATTATAGGTTTCAACCAAGATTTACCAAGATAACAGGATGGTTTTGTTTATTTTTTCCATTTCATGAAAATGGCATTTTCGATGTTTGTTTTTGTTTTTGTAAATTTTCTGGAAACCTATTTCCATGTCCCTCTTATTTTATGAACAGCGCTCCTTATTCATTTTCTTGCCCCACATGCAATGGCCACCATCCATCTTAAAGCGCTATACTTGCGTCAATGTGCCACGTGTGTAAGTGTCATCTTTTTGTGCCCTAGGTATCAATGTGCAACACACTTCAATGTGTCACATGCACCATGTGCCGCCCTTATCCTCAAACACCCTGTGTGTGGCTTTATGTTGTGTGCCATGAGCCACGTGTTGAATGTTGATGTTTATCTTTAAGAACTTTACATGCGCGGTGTGTGCCAATGAGCGACATGGTGCCAAGGACCATCTTGAAGTGCCTCATGTGCAAATGTCCATCTTCAAGTGCTCTATGTGCCATCATCCATCTTAAAGCACCATAGATGTGTCAATTATACATGCATGACGTGCCACTTGCCCCTGCCCATCTTCAAGTGCCTTGGCCTTGTGTCAATGGATTGCCGAATGTGTTTAAGCATGTGCCACCATCATCTTCAAGCACCCCATGCACCAATATATCATACGATGTTGAGTCTAGTAGCATATGCCACCATCCATCTTCAAGCATTCCGCATGCATCACACGTACCTACATGCTACATGTGAAACATGCACTGCCATCCATCTTCAAGCAGCCACCAATGTCCACATACACCTATATGTCACATATAAAAATGTGCTCCTGCTATAATTCTTCATCAATGCATGTAGGCATTATTTTCTATCTTTGAGTAAAGTTTTCAACAAAAAAAAAGAAAAAAAGAAGAAAAAAAGAAGAAGACAGATTTGAACATGGAAATTTTTTAGTAGTTTTGTTTAAAACAGCCGGGGAAAGACTTTCCTTTTCTTACTGTTTGCCAGACATGGTATTTTCCAAGAAACACCATTTTCTCAAAATTTTCCACAATCCAAAAATTTCAAGTCGCTTGTTTAAAACAGTGGGGACGAAAGACTTTCCTTGTCTTACTGTTTGCTGGACATGGTATTTTCCGAGAAACACCATTTTCTCAAAATTTTCAAAGAGTCTTGTTTAAAACAGTAGGGGGAAAGACTTTCTTTTCTTACAGTTTGCCAGACATGGTACTATTTTCCAAGAAACACCATTTTCTCAAAATTTTCCACAACTCAAATAACCTCGAAATGAAACTCAAAGTTTTCATTTTGGAATGCTTAAATTACTAGCATGTATGCAACCAGAAGCACTGAAATGAAGCTCTCTGGTGCTGGGAACAGTAGTTCAATGACAAAAAAAGCAACTTTAGATCTTTCTGCGGTGATCTTCCACAGCTATTCCTGCGTTTCGCATTTGCCGACAGATCCCCACAGCGAAATTCACGGCTACATACTTATGATGCCATTAGTATTTTATTCAAAATAAGACCCACCTTGTAACATTTTAGGAGGCTTTGAGCGCGAAAAGATCAAAGAAGTGATTCATGGCCGACAGGCCAATATGGCATATGTGTTTGAGATCCAAGCCATTCATCATGTGGGTCATGCCAACAGTACTTCCTGGTCCAGAAATCAAGCCTGTCCGTTCATCAGCTCGGCCACATGTATGTGAGAAATGGACAGTAAGAGAATGAATGACCCAATCGTCTATATTCGATGTACACGTTTGGTACATCTAATGAGTGGACCATCACCAACTTTTGGGGCAGATCACATCAATCACACGCCCCACCTGATGAATGGCCTCGATCTCGCATAGCATTTTTTCTAAAACCTTACCTAATCAAGTAGAGTGATAAACCCAGCAAGTAAAAAAAATAATTATAGTAAAAAGATTAAAAAAAAAAAAAAAAAAAAAAAACTGCTTGAAAGAGGTAAATAAAGGGAGTTTAGTTTGGAAGTGGTAAGTGGGTTATACATGCTAAAAAAATCAAGGGGACAAGGTGGTTTTCTCCATTAAAGTAATCTACTTTGCTAATTAGTTTTGTGGCTTGTATTTCTCCTTGTTGTTTGATTGGACACCTTTACTTTATGGAATTTTTTTTATTAGGAGAATGTAATGAGAGCATGACACCTGTTGTGTTTTTAATCATTCATCTACATGACCAAAGATCTTTATAGGAATCTCTGAGTAATAAAAATAACATGGTTTTATTAGAGTTTAAGTTCCCCCCAAATCAAGTCAATGATGTAATATGTGATGAAGGGTGAGTATCATTTCCCACTATAAACAAAAGGGGGAAATGTAATTATTCAGAGAGAGAGAGGGGACAAAGGAGCATTTCAACCAGACAAGGCTTTTGATTATTGATTGAGGAGAGGTTAAAGGCCCTTAAAAAATCCCTTCTTCAAGTGTTGTGTTTCTTCTTGTTAAAGTCAATTGCAATTATACACCTGCTTTTACTTTTTTTCATCAACCAAAAGTTTAGACCCTTTTTTACATGCTAGATAAGGTATGGTATGGAGTAATTCATGGAGGTGAAAAAAACCCATTAATCATATCTAGAAACTTCGGATTATTGTAATCCATGAAGTAGCTAATCGCCAATTCAGATGGTGTTTTTCTGATCATGGCCTGGCCCCAATTTCGCCGCAGAACTAGAAAGATGGTGGAAAGTGTCATGGTGCTTCAAACGTCTTTTAGTCCTATGAGTTCCATGTACTAAAATTGTATATATTTACACTAAGCAATGCGATTTCGTTCTATGGATTGTTTCAAGATGACCCTTTTCGCCCCCTAAATTCCCGAGGCTCGAGTGAAACTTTTTAAGCATCCTCGGCGAAATTTGTGTAGGCAAAAAAGAATCGTTCCGTTGGAGGTAAGTTTGAACTTTTTGGCACCCTTGGGAGTGGTAAGTCGTTGGAACCCATTAACGGAGACGTTTAACGGCCCCGATGAGGACTCGAACATAAAGCAAGATATCCATGATCGAATCTCTATTATCGAGAGCTTTGTTGCGATTTGTTGTCGATTAGTTGTCGTCTTTAGGGGCTGATGCTTGTTATGGAGCTAAGGAAAAGATGGTTAAGGATAGTGAAGTGATGCACCTTTTTATTCAAAGACAGTTTGATCATGGTTCTTGACATTTCAAACAACCATTTGATTACAATCTTCAAAATCCTTATCCCCATGAATTTCCCTCACATATATCCCATCACCTCTATTATGCTACACACCCTTGAATGGTTGTCTTTTCTTTTCCTTCCTTCTAATACTTTGTTAATTTGGGGCCACATATATGGATTTGTCTTCTCAAAAAGAAATATCCAGTAACCTCTCTACATGCGCGTCACTATAGCAAGCCAGCACATGTGCCATGATGGCGGATGTGGTGACATCCAAGCTGTTCATCTGGTGGGCCTTTTTCGGTAGATGCGCCCGTCAAACGTCGGGCTGATCCACTCATCTTGTGAGCCATTGTACAACACAAATGGACCTTGAAGAAATATCCTCTATACATTCATTCAATTCATAAAATGGCCCACCTGATAAGAGGGTCGATCCATTTTTTTGGACAAGGGCATCCACACAGAAGGGTCCATGTGATGGACCACTGAAATCTAGCAATTTCATTGTTAAATAATGGAAACAAAGTTGAACAGTAATCATGTGAGAGGGATTGCTTTGGAAGTGTTCACTTGGAGGAATTGTATCACTATATGAGTTCACCACAACATATTCTTAATACCATATCATATGATAATCTTAATTATCCTAGCAGGAATTTGGATGGGTCCATTTGATAATACAAAATGATATAAACTATGGGTTTCAATACCATATCCTTGTGGCGGTGCACCGACGTTTTATTAATCGGCTGGGTGAAAATAGTGGGCCGTAGGTTATGATCTTGATCAATCCGAGACATAAAACCCTAATTAGGAAGTGTCCATGGAGGGTATTGTACATATTCTGGACAGAGGTTTACTATGCATTTTTTTTGTTTTTCATTGTTTCCAAGTGGGCCACTTTGTTTAATGATCAAACTACGGATATGATGGCCCATTTTATGAATAGTCTATGCACATAAAATCCCGGAGATGAAAGGGGTTTTTTGGCTATGGAAATCAAGCCCTTGGAAAATGGTTCCACCATTAAGGGGCTGAATTTATGGTTGGGGTTCTAGGAAATGGGTGGAACATGAATTCCTATAAAAATCTATAAGAAATAAATCCAACGCTATAAAGAAACCAACACACAAAACATAACGGATTTACAAGGTTCTACATTGTGCCTGCTTTATGAATGAAACCAGTTGAAATCGTTATCTAAAAAAAAAAAAAAAAAAAAAGACCTGAAAGATTACAGCCTTAACAATTTTCTAGCACCCAAAGAATTTGAAAAAAACTTCTCTTGCGTTATTCTAATTTGACTTTTATAAAGAATATTTATATACTATACACAAAAATATCCGAAATTTACTATTCTGCCGAGTCGGGTTAGGTAGAGTCTTCGAATTAGATGTCATACAATTCTGAACCTCATGCAAGGGGGTAACCCCCCTACACTCTATGTTCGGACTTTATGTAATCTGAATATTGCGGAATAAATGAATCGTCTGTGTATTAATAATAAAGATTCTATACTTTAATATTAAATTAGTAACTTGTAGGGAAAACATTTTCGATGCTACGATATTGTTGAGATGGATGCTTGGTTTTCCCCCATCTTTCACTCTTAGGAGGTCTCAATGGAACTAAAATTTTCTCTCTATGCCAGTGAGGAGACCAAGACCTAAATTTATAAGAAAGAGGGTCGGAGAAACTTACCCATCACATTTCTCAACTCTATGGTTTCCATACCATAAGTTTTCATATCCAACTTAATAACTGGGCATAGGGGCTACGGTTCAAACGTCCTGCCCCAGACCACTATGTATCGATCACAATAGTAATGGGACCCACTGAATCACTCAATCTAAATAATCCAATGATCAAATCTAAACATATAATCACTTGTGGCCCACCTAATAAGAGTCTTACACTTTACATATAACATTCCTTGTACCGTTCTGCAAAATATGATGCATGTACTAGACAAAAAAAAAATCAATCATCACCTTTAATATGTATTGTAAAAATTAAAAAAAAAAACGATTTCCATCCAACAATCATACTATGAAAAGAATAAAATGACTTATAATATTTTTTATTAGCATCCAAGCACGGAAATTAAATTCCTTAGAATAGCTTTTCCCCCGATAAAGTAGCAAAGATAAAATATTTTTAGCCAAGAGTCTATTTCTTGGAAACAAATTACAACCCCCTTTTAAGATTCAAGGAGTCAAAGCCTAGCTTCCCCAGCTAGAGAATGTTCAGCTTTTTATCGGTCTGAGTGGAAATTTTCTTGGTATTGATTTGTCGGTCGCCCATTGATTTTTCTAGTATGGGCCATGAATGTGGGCCACCTAATATCAATGGTTTGGGTCATTGGATAATGGGCTACTCATGTAGAGTCAGAAAGACCTAATGACTACCGTACCAAGATTTGGTCCACCTGTTCTACAATGATATACAGAGCCGTCCATGGGTGGGAATCCCATTTGGATGTGTTGGGATTCCCGCCTAATGGACTTCTTGGGTCTTCACAGGACATCAAAGTCAACCTTTTTTTTTTTTTTTTAATATATTTTCACAAAGGTTTCCAACATCAATGGAGATTGTAAGATCATGGCCATCAAATGTTTGGACCGTGGATATATTTCTTACTCAACCGTTTATTTTTTCGATGGCGAATTTTTTGTTGCATGGTCCATCAACAGTGGGCCCATCCTATCAACGGTGTGGATCACTGAATAAAGGGCCCCACTGGTACAATCTGAGAATTCGAGTGGAACCGTAGATATTCGAGCATGAAGCGTTGAATTCATCGGACATCTTCGATTGTTATTTTCCTGTGGGCCATACCTTCAACGCCGCCGCCCTGTCCATGGTCCACTCCTCGAGTTCTGTGCATGTCCTGATATCCTCGGGTTTCTCAGCATACCCGAGTATGGGCATATCCTCATATCCTCGGGACATGGAGAAATGATACCATCCTCGGCCGTCCATTAGCACAGTAAGCTCAGGCCATCAATTTGTACAATAGGGCCCACATTCGCTTGATCCAGATCGTTGGTCAGTCAGAACATATCATGGATTGGCTAGGATGCAGAAATTTCCTTGGTAGGATGATCCTACATTAAAACCTTTCGCTTGCAAATATAGATGGTTGAAATGAAATACATCAATGGTCCACATTCAATTGAAAAAAAAGCCAAGGATGGGATCTTTCTAACCAGGGAATTTTCAGGGGTGTGGTCCATCCATTGAAGGTCACATCCAATACTCGGTCTATATCCTTGAATTGTGGGCCCCACTTGTACAGTATCATGTCCTGATTTTCAACGTCGCATTCGCTTTTTAGGGAGGAGAAATAATCCAGTGCTCCTAGAGAAATATCAGTTATGGTGCTCCTAGTTGAATAGGGATACTTAGATACTCCAATCAATCGATCTGAACCGTCCATTCTATTTATAACAGCAAATGGATCATTCGAAAATATAATATTGACAATATTGACTGTCCATTTTATGTGTCATTGACGGGACCACTAAAATGATCTGATCCGTGTGATTTTTTCATGGCAGTGCATGGACCTGGGGTTGCTTATAATTGACGGTGCAGATTGAGGATGTTCCGGATCCGGATTCGGGAGTAACCCCTCTACTACTGACGTCCGTGCTGAAAAAGCTCTGTGGGCCCCACCATGATGTATGTATTTTATCCTCTCCGTCCATCAAGTTTGACAGCTTATCTTAACGCATGAGCACAAAAAATGATGCGTATTAATATCTCAGGTGGACCACATTTTGTGGCCACCAAGGAGTTTTTAACGGTGGGCGTTCAATCACGACTGTTTCCAGTGGTGTGGTCCACAAGAGATTTATATCTGCCTCACTTTTGGGCTCATGCCCTAAAATGAGCTGGATAAAAATCGATGGACGGTGTGGATAAAATACATACATCATGGTGGGGTCCACAGAGCTGTCCAGCACCGACGTCGGTACTCAAAGGTCACTACCGAATCCGAGTCCGTTCATTTACCCTCACGGACGTTTCAGAAAACCTACACGCGTACGTTTACACGCACCATAAGTGGTAACCTGACAGGTGTGCAGAAAATCTAAGTGGTGAAAAAGGTGCATAGACTCTTGAAGATTGCCATAAAGTAATTACAGTTTGGTTTCTACCATCAGGTGGGCCACCAACCTTTGCGAGAATAATGGACGGTTGAAAATCGCAGATAGTTCATGTTCAACTTATGTTTGTGTAGCTACGTCTGATGACTGCAATGATCATACAATCATCATCAGCTAGCAATAACGTTACAGATTTCACATGTGTTTGCCAGGTTGACACCTGCGATTTGCGTAACAGTGCGTGTAAAAAGGGAGCGCTTGGGAATGCGAGAATATTTCTCTTTTCTGTCCGGAAAGAGAAGAGGTGTTTCCACGTGTCCAAAAGCTACTTGCAGATAGTGGACATTGATCAACAACTTTACGATCCTTATACAGAAGCAAGTCCAGAGACGGGTGGGAGGATGAGGAAGTGACACGTGGAAGATGCTGAAAGGTGTGGTCCTGATACATGGAGGGACAGAGGTGGGGCATTCAGCGAGCGACGTAGCCACTTGGAATGCGACAGCACTTTGGGTCCTGGTCCGACGGGGGTGTACGGATGAGATGTGACATGGGATTGAAAGCGTACAGTTGGCTGTCCGTGGTGATGGTGGGCCCGGCTTGTGTCATTCGACACACGTGCTGGGGCAGTAAAAAGAAGGCCGTTTGCAATCATTAAGCCGTTACGAGGGGAAGGGGGGTTGGGTTCTCTTAGTAACACCTAAAAAATCAGATTGTTCGATGGACATTTAAGGAGGGGACCATTGATATCTTTCAGTTTTAATTGTCCAATGAAATATAATTGTATAATTAAATAAGAGGGCGTAGATTGCCTGGTGACCCCAATACCACGATGGCGTTGGATAAGGTGGGAGTTGATTGGGCCACCTGTCCTTGCAAGATATGTGACAGGAATAATATATTTAAAAGTTGTTAAGTCGGGTATATTCTCTACGTGCAAATTGGATAGATAGCAGCATATGTCCCAATCAAATCTTGACATTAGTTAACCTTATGTATCATCTATCATGTTAGACCGATAATTCTATTGACACATATGCCATTCATGTGAGAACCCAATATATGAATATACAATATACCTTATTGGTACTCATACCTTTGGAACAGTAGTAGACTGAGTGAAGATAACCTGGTTTCAACATTGAGGCCAAGGTATTGAATCCAAACGTGGGGGTTGGCTAACATGGGAGGGAGACTAACTGTGTAGGAGTGTGTACTAACAGTGGGATGTGTTAAAAAAAAAAAAAAAAAAAGGTGACATAACTTCATTTCAACACCAAGGTCCAAGTATGGATTCCCAACCAAAATGCCATAACATTCAAATATGTAGTGGGATAAATTGTTAAAAAAGCAGAAGAAGAAGAAGAATAGAATTGTCTGATAGATTTTATTTTTAAAATCTAGGGTCTGCTTGGAAGACGACATTAAATGGTATTTATTCGCATTAGGTGGAATTAACATTATTATTACACAATGATTATATGTCTATAAATACTATGATCGTTCAATCCCACATGGGGGATCAAAATCTTCCTGACAGAAAAACATTTCACTAAGTGAAATTTGCTATTGGTGGACCAAGGAATTGTAATCAATCAACTAGATTTCACAAAGGATGTCAATTACTTGTATGCATATTCACCTCGATTGTTACATGTAAAGGAGGGTATATGGATGGACAACATAGAAAAAATGCATGCATCAATGTGAGGCCCATAGATGTAGTGGATTTTGAAATCCTTGTCGTATCTCCTGTTTGAACTGAATGATATGATACTTGGATTAATTCAATCCTTCTCATTGCTTCCAAACGTTAGATAGAATTTACATTTGACTTAATGCAATTCCATACCATTTAATCCTACGTAATCCCATGTTCCAAACAGGCCCTACGTGATCAGTCTTAATACCAATACACGCATGGACTTCATTGATACATCACCCTACTAAGTGTCATGGGGAGAGATGGCTCCACTGACTATACTAAATTATCTTCTCCCTATGGAGAGATACATACCAAGTTTAGCCATTGTATTTGGGGTCAATTTTGGTGATCTAAACCATTTATATGATATGCCTCCTCATGACCTAATTTTGGTTATGTGTGTTAGTGCAACTTTCTGTGGCATACCAGTACACCTTGTTTGTCAATTACTCAGGTCAGTGAGTTTAGTGTCGGTTGAGCTTAATGAAGACGAAGACCGAAGACTTAAGTGGCCCTGCTACATCAAGGAAGAAGAAACAGATAAAAGCGATGCCTTGGTGTGCCTTAACCTTGATCAAAACCAAACCCTTAACCTTTTGATCACCTTAACCATATTAGGAAGACCTTTAGTCATCATAGTTTGACCTTAGGTGTACCAAAAGACCATCTAAACCATGGCCATAGAGATTGGGTTGTGACAAAGTGGGTCAGCAAAAGCATTTGGCTGAACCTAGGCCTGTCTAACCGGTCGCGATCGGTCGGCTGGACTGGATTGACCGATCAAGACCGGTCGGACTAGCTCCCAGTCCATATAGCAAGCTGCTGTACACGCAAGCCATTGGGTCGACCAGTCGTAACCGGTTGGCAGGTCTGGTCCGACTGGTTGTGACCGGTTGGACAGACCCTCCCCCCGACAGCGTGGTCACTATCTTGCCTGGCCATTGGTCGATCGGTCGGGACAGGTCGGGACTAGCCTTTTTTGCCCGTTTTCTGTCCGTTTGTACATCTTTTATAAAGGGGACTTGACTCATTTTGAGGGATGAGCAGAGGGATTTTGAGAGGAGTGAAGCCACCATTGTTGGAGACCATTTGAGGCTCATTTTCAACCTATGCAAGGCATCTTCCTTGTGCTTTAACACAAGATTGGAGCATTCCAAGTTCATGAAGAAGATAACCTTCATCCCATCTTGATCTTTAGAGTTTAGATCTTCCTTGATAGTCATATTCTTATCCAAATCTCTAAGATGAGATCGTTGTAGGCGAGCAACTCTAGGCAACCCATTCCTATTAGTTGTAGAGTTCTCAAACCTACCCTCTTATCACCTTGGGCAGCTTAAAGGCATCACAAGCAAGGTGATTGATCAAGTGTAACTGAGGCATTGGCGACGCAACAGTAACACGATCGGGGGAACAAGGGAAGTTGATTGAAGTACGGGAGAGCGGGGATCAAGCAACCTGAACCGGTGCTGAACAAGGGGCTCATCCGACAAGTAAGGTTATCTTTGTTGAGAGTCCATCCATGAGTTGAGTGTAGAGTTTGTTTGTCAAACTCGAACTAGGGACGTTGGCCGTTCCTTAGCCTGTTTGTTGGCCTAAAGACTAGGGGTTGTTTGGCACTCCTTGGCTCGTTTACCGGGCCTAAACAAAGTCTCTAAGGGGAGCCTCCGACACGGGAGTGAACGTGCGTCGGGTTGAGAGTTAGCCTATGTCCAAAACTTTGCTTGGGTTGAGAGTTAGCCCTTTGTCCAAAACTCCGGTTATGATTGAGAGGTGAACCGGTAAAAACTTCATGTAAAGGTTAAGAGGTGAAGCCTCATTTAAAACCTCCGATAGTGAATGCCGGTGTGCTTAAAGGAGTTGAGTACTTGAACCGAGAGTGGAGTAGACCCAAAGTCGTATCACTATACATGTTAGTGTTTGTGATTGAATTGAGCACAGTGATATCTTAGCATTTGATGTTTAATTGTTTAATTATGAATGCTTGATAAGAATGTATGCTAGGCACTAGATAGGCACATCCACACACAAGATGTACTTTCACTAAGTAGTGTAGACTTGAGCTCATTGATCCATTCTCATAAATCTACATAGGTTGCATAGATTAAGAGCTTAATTAGTTAAATCATTTGATTATCTATGCATGTTTAGACTAGGTTGTTTATTGCTTAAACCATATGATAGTCTTGTGATTGGACCCACTTAGGCTTGGAAGCCGAAATATTCTTGTTTACTTGTTTAATTTATTAAATTGTGTAAGTAGGCGAAAAGAATTTCATAAGGTCCTAACCCCCCCATAGGACTTAGCCATAATTCTAGTTGCTCTTTAAGCTTCCGCACATACGAAGGTGTCGTGTTAGACTATCAACGTAATTTCAATCTGTATACGAGTATATAAGTGTTGAGCGTGCTAGAGTTGTATTTAACTCAAATCGAACTGAACACCTTGTGACCCCAGGTGACGAGATATACTGATTAAGACTGAATTTGTAAAGATCGGTCGTTTATTCAGTTAGTGATTGACAAGGTAATCAGATGATTTGCGAAGGAAGGTTTAGACCTTTAGATGAATTTTTTTCCTTGAAAACAAGGACTTATCTTACAATGTGATATCTTAGGCACATTCCTCAGCAAAATCAATATAAAGATAAAAAAAAAGAAAAAAAAGAAGGTTACATGCCAATTTTATTAATCTAGATATAAATGAAGTACAATCGACTGATAAAATAAAGAAAGAAAAATAAATTACTGGCGATAGTCGAAGTTGGCGAAACTGCCTTAGCCCTAACAATTTTCCAAACCTGGATGGTCATGAGAAAGTTGTGGGCTTTGGCTAGAAGTTTGTGACCGAAGAATCACTAAGTGTAGGAAATTAGGAGATCCGACAACGAGGTCGTGGATATTTAACTTAAACTAATCAGCTTGTTGTAGCGATGCACTGGACAAAAGTGAAAACTAAACTAAAATGAAGCTAAATGCTCTAAGCTTACTGTAGCATAATGCTAAACAGAAGTGGAGGGATTTGAACTAAGCTAATTGAAATAGGTGTCCATGAGATATGAAAGATAGACATCATTGAGTTGAAAATGATTGTTTTGATTGTGCTAACGCACTGCCCCGAGCTTTTGTTTATGTGTTGCTTTATAAACTTGAGTGAGGTGCTGACTGTGATTTAAAGTCTTATAGCTTCTATATAAGTATAACCTATTGTATTAGGCCACATATACAAGAGAAATTACATGATTTTGTAGCTCCTCTTATTATACTAGTCTTGCAACATGCATTATGAGCTTTTTTGGGGACTCCTACTTGGGTAGAGAGTTACTTTTGTTAGTCTCTTGCTTTGTGAAGAGAGTTGCTTTTATTGGTCTTTAGCATTTAGTGCTTTCTAACATGGGAATGCTTCTAACCTTTTGACTTTGACATTCATCTTTACTACATATTGTACATGGCTATCACGTGGCATTTTCTACGCCATCTGATCTGACTATATGTTTACATTAGAAGATCATATCCATTCAATACTTTATCATTTCTATTGAATTTGAACCATTGGTGTATTTTATGACATTTATTGAATTTTCAACCATCCGAAAGGTTGAGACCTATCCATGGGGCATCTCTTTAGATGGTGGATGGTATCAAATGAAAAGTTTGGACCACCAAACTAATGGCCACGTGTGAAATTGGGTGCTTGGCACCATTTGTAGAAAGATGAGCATGCAATTTGTTGACCCTAAAAAAAGAGTAGAATCATTAAAAAGATGTGCCACGGATGATGTTAAAGCATGTGTAACGTCAACTAAGCTCTCCTTTTAGTATTTGTACCTCCTTTACCTTTTTTACTGGGTGTACATTTCAAACACCACTCTGCCCCATTTTTCATACCTCGATAGTAATAATTCAGTACAAATTCTTCAAACCTATATGTGGCTTCAAACTCTTCCGTGGTACCCAAGTGGTCTGCCAGTGGTGATGGTACACAATTGGATGGGAGGGCTCTACCATGGATTGCCCATGGCCATAAAATCTATTGAGGTAGTAGACATCTTATGTCCTGATGCATGCGTACAAGGGGCATCTTTTAGTAGGAAACGTCTCATTTCCTTCTTATGTATATAAATATGTATAGATGGACTGCATAGCTTAGGTTTTTTTAGGCTTTTGCATGTGCTCTCTTTTATGGTGTTATATATACGGGGAACATGTGTTGAGAAGGAGTGTATTCGGGTCCTTACTCATGGCTTATAAGTGGTAGACTCACAAGAGTTTCTACACAACCGTAATGAGTTCAAGTACCCATTGTGGTGTGTGTTGGTGTGTGCGTGAAAAAAAAAATGCATTCTTTGGTGGGATAGATTATACAAAGGAAGAGCAAGAGTTTAGTAAGCTTTGTATTTGTGATTTCTTTTATTGTAACGCCTGTTTGGTAGGTGGGCTTAGGAGGGATTAAGTGGTATGGAATTGCATTTGGTTCTGTGTAAATTCCACGGGATGTTTGGAGACACGGGAAGGAATGGGATTAGGTGGAACGGAATTGCATTTGGTCTCATGTGGGATTTCTGGTGGATTTTGAAATCCACTACATTTGTTGGCCCCACATTGATGCATGTGTTTTAACTATGCGGTCCATCCAAATTCATTCTTTACACCTAACAATTGAGTTGTATACGCATGCAAGTGACCAACATTAGTTATCAATTTGGTCCTCTTGAGTATAAATCAATCGTCCACCAAATAGGGTTTTGCTTAATATGGTGCTTTTGCTTGATGAAGAATCTGATCCCAAACGTGGGGATTGGATGGTCAAAATACCATAGTATTTCTAGATATACAATAATTGTGCAATAAAGGTGTTAATCCCATGCAATTCCATATAAGAAGAAAGCTTTGCATTGCTGATGTATCGAAGAATTAAGTAAATTTATGTTCCTTTTTCTCTGTGTGTTTTAGCTTTGACTTTTAGTTTTCTATTTGTTTGTTTGTTTTCTTAATTATGTGGTCTTGCATTGCTTGCATTGATCGTGTGCATGCATTTATCCACTAAACATGATAGTCAATGTGTTTTGATTAGGGACTGACCAATGGAGAACGAGACTAATTTAACACTTACCTTCCATTTCCCATCGACTTAGGTTTTCTTAAAAAAAGAAAAAAAAAATGGATGGGTTTTGTCATCTGGTCACATTGAATCTGGGGCCTCTTGGAATCCCATGTGAAAAATGGATGGGTTTTGTCATCTGGTCACATTGAATCTGGGGCCTCTTGGAATCCCATGTGGGCCTTCCTATTCTATAGTCATTGATGATTGTAGCTTAGTCCACCAAGGCTTCACAGAGGAATTTACACCGGATCCTTTTGCATTTCATCTCTTAAAATTAAATATATAAAAAAAAAAAAAAAACCTTAAACATACTGCAACAACCTTATACAAACAGATGAAGATTCACATGCAACCCGTCCCACCCAACCCATGAATCAAGCTGGATTAGTAGACGGACCTGATTCTTCTGCAAAGTTGTCTCCATGGACGAGCCCACCTTATGCACGGCTGGGATATGCTACTCAAGTGACACATGCCAGCACTGGGTTGGACATGACCGGTTGTATCTTAAAATTCCACCTAAAGGTAGAAAGACGTGCCCACCTAGTAATAAAAATGAGGGAGTTATTTAATACTCTAGAAATGACAACACTTGATACGCAGGCACACATGGAGTACATCAACTCAAATAAAATAGACCCCACCCAGAATAAGGTTTGCCTGAGCAATCTTAACGTCTGACTTGCAGCCACTTGTTTGTAGAAATGGGACCATCAGATATGTTTCATTTTCAGCCGTCCAGTAAATGTCCAACGATTAGAGGTTCAGATAATCAAGTGTAACTTTCGGTTCCTTGTACATATAAAGTGGGACCCAAAATTTAGATAGAATCTAGCCATCACCCAAACTAGGGAAGATGTCCAATACATTACTCCCTCTTACCCCACTTTTTACCCCATGTATGTTGCATATGGCACATGTGGATGATGATCTGAACCGTTCATTCATCAACGATAACCATGGACCAAAAACCCCATTACCCATTTAAAAAATGGAGATCAAAACGCTAAAATTGTATCGATTTTACATGGTTAGGATTGCCCAATATAACACCCATTTTCCCAAAATAGAGCTGTATACCATGCGGGGAACTTTCAAATCATCACACGCATGTGATGGTAATCTATAGCATAAAAAGTGCAAGCACAAATTTCCCATGCTTCTAGGGTTTTTGGTAATCTATCCCTAGTTTAATTAACAAAATAACTTGTAAAATAAGGTCAATGAAAACATAAAAGCAAAAAATAAAGCAAGAAAAAGCACAAAATAATTCAAGCTGTTCATCATGAGAGTGACTACATCCACGGACGAAGACGACTAAGGAGATTTCACTATGATATGGGTTATGAAGGACAACTTCCTCTCTTTTCAAAACATGCGACCAAACCGTCGGCACTGTTTGGCAAACTCCTAAAAATGAGTTCACTTCAGTTTAATCAACAATAATCATGCATTCATCTTTATTGCGTAATGAGTTCATGTTAGCCGTAAGTATGTATTAGAGTTTATACATAATTATTGTTAACATGAGCTCATTAAGCATTAAAGATTAAGATATCTTAAATATGATTACTATTAACTAAAATTGGATAAACTTATTTGTAGACGTCTATCATACTAGACCTTATGTATGTGTTTCCAAATCCTAAATTAGAACTAAGAATAGACCAAGTCCTTACTAATGGCCCAATGGGAGACTGGGTTTCAATACTGAGGTCATGGGTTCAAGTGACTAATATGTGGTGTGTGTGGGAGTGTTAAAAAAGTATGGAAAAAAATGAATAGACAAATATACTCTTAGCACCTGTTTGTTTCACTGATTTACATGTTTATATAAAAGAATTATGTCATTATTATAATTTTACCACTGCCAAACTAAATACGAGATTAGTCAGTCAAATAATGTAGATGTGCTTGGAGACAAGTAAATGAATTTATAATTGCACTTTTTCCATGTAATTTCTATGAAAATTTCAAATCCAAACAAAATCTCTAGTGTATTTTTGGGGAATATTCAGTTAAAGATAGGTGTATTTAGAGACGAGTAAAGGAATTCATAATCATTGCACCTTTTCATATAATTTCTATAAAAAATTCAAATACAAATAGGAGCTTTAGTGTATTTTGATAATGATGTAACATTAATGAAGTATAAATATAATTTGTAATCATTATACATTTTCTTTGTGTTCTTATGTAACTAGTGAAATAAACAAGTCAAACTTGAAGAACTTCGAAGGAGAAGTTTTACCTATAAAAGATACCCTAGGGTTTTTATGTGACAAAGATATTCTAATTTCATGCTTTGGAGATATTATAAGTGGGGAGGGGGCACTTGGGGCCCGCTTAATATTCACCCAGATCAATTAGAATATTGAGAAAGAATTCGAGCATGTAACAAAATCTTAGACATGATAGCTAACATTTTAGCACTTCATTGTCCACAATAATAGAAAATTCAACGATAGGTAGGGAAGTTTGAGCGCTTTAAACGGCGTTTAATCACACACTATCTTGGATTTATGTGTCACATCGCAGCTTAATCATCATTAGTAACATGGCCAACATGTACTGTGACTTCAAGTTGGTGTCCATCCATCATGGGGCCCATTCCATGACAGGTGAAAGGCACAAACTCCACCTTTCGTGAACCTTTGTGAGGTTTGAGGTTTTATAACTGATAGAAAGAGAATAAGTGAGCTGTATATTTCCCTAAGATGTGAAATGGACGGCTGAGACGTGTCCCATGGTTCTAAGGCCTGGCAGGCTAGATGGTATTATTGAAGTCTTCCAGCCCATGTACTTTGATATGAAGAGTGACATAACCTTAAGAGTGGTGAATGGAGTCGTCTTTTCTCCTATGAAATTCTCGTGGGGCCCACTCGAGAAAAAAAAAAAGCCTCCTGGTGGGGCCCACTTGAGAGCTAGGGCAACGGACCTATATTATTGGGGTGTCTTGGCCAGGAGGAATCTTATGATCCTTGGTAGGATGTGGATAACATCCTGGGGTCCTGAGCTTGTACAACTAAGTATGAGAATCTGGTAATCCAGATTATTGATATGATGGGCCCCAACCTCAAATGAAAATGCCTGAAAAATCTCCTCAATGGAACGATCCTAACCCTTGATCAGTTTATTACCCATTTAAGAAAAGAAAACAACGATGGTCCATATTCAATGGATAAAAGGCTAAAAATTAATGATGAGGATGATGGGTCCCATCAGATCAGCGGTCTGGATCACTCAAAGGTGAGCTCCATTCGTACAAACTCGAGCCATAGGATATCCATGGAGTTGGTATGCTCTGATGAGCAGCACTTCATAAAACCACCCCTCCAAAATATCTTTGATAGGACAATCCTAACCACCATTCTATCCGCGGCCTCTAAATGGACGGTTAAAAAGAGGAAAACAGCCATCCTCCCCATCCAACCGAGAAAAGGCCTAAAGATTGAAGGGTTCTGATATTCCAATCTTATATATCGTTTAGTGCATGGACCCATCCACGATGGATCCCATCTTATCAATTGCTCGGCTGGACAGCTAAACCATGGGCACCTAAGGCTGAAAATAAAACTTGAATCCTAGCCATTCATTAGAAATTTTGATGTGTTGTGGCTCACCTGAGGTGTGGAATGGCTCGATTTTTTTTTTGCTGTGAGAACTAAACAGTATAGCTCACCTGATGGAAAGCTCAGATCTCATACACTGTGCTGCACGTGCCACATGTGACAACGTGTGATTGTGTATGGATCCGCCAGAGGATATTGTGCATATTCTAGGGTGGAGGATCATGTAGATCCATACATAGGCATGGGTTGTGGCCATCTTCCCTATTAAAATGGCCTTCAAGGCAGCTTCTTTTTGGCATTATCTTTTGGACCCTTGGATTAAATGATTACGCAAAGGTGCTTGTTTTGGTGTATAGATCTGACCCACATGGACCCATGAGAGACACTTGTGGCCCACCCAACATTAACTATTTTTCATTTCTCTATTCCCTAGAGATAAGCTTTGGGGCAGACCAAGATCTGAACAACTATGGAGCACCACCCAATTAATCAGAGGACACATGCATACCACTGAGAGGGAATTGTAGGGTCACGATGCATCAGTTCATATAGATAGGTCCCAGAGTTCTGTTATCTGGACCATTTGTATGATGGAATCCACCGTGGATGTCAGAGTGCTAAAAAAATCTCTTAGATTGGATGATTCTAACTCTTTGGTTATTGGACTACAAAGGAACGGTGCAGAAAGACCCAAAGATTTAATGTCCTGGATGCTCCAATCTGAATGATTTTTTTTTGTAGAATCTCCTATCAATAGGGGACCCTCCAAAGCAACGGTCTGGATCGTAGGACCATAGGTCCTAGTTGTATGGATGATGCATAGGATCCTATAATTCCACAATAAGAACTGCATTAGACTCAAATCAGGTCCATTTGGTCACCGTCATTTGACTATTCCTTTCTCTACATCTTCGTGGGGCCCAGTCGTTGATTGCTTAATGGACCACCCCAGACAAAATCCAGCGAAGGATCTCTCTAGATGTAGAAAAAGCTATGAACTTAGACAGCTAAGGATCGACCTTCCAACCCAAGATCGCATTGATCTTAATCTCATCTAAAAATCTGTCGGTGGGCCACGTCACTATCTGAAGTTATCATCGCAATTGGCATCCACAGGACAGATGCCATCGATGCCGTTGATGTAATAAGCACATGAACGTTACACCAGGGCTGCCGACCAGGTATCCGATGGACCCAAACCCATTTTATCGAATCCGGGTCCAATTACCGGACCCATCTCTAAAATACAGAACGGGTCGGGTTAATATTATAGAGATCTCAATTTGAGGTCTCAACTCTCTAGTCCAACCAGCTGGACCACAAGTTACAGTCCATCAATCAAGTAACTTCAAATCTATCAAGTGCATACCTCATCTAACCCTTTCAATAAGTTGGACCAGCCATGAGAATCACCTAATGCAAAAATCAGCTCCATCTACTTATTTGGTGGGCCACACCATAAAAATTAACCATGAATGTCTCGAGCAACACACATGCAAGTAATCTAATCCGTCCATCAGGTGGCCCAACCATGTAAATGGACCTGACCCAAACCCGACTGGAAACCGAGTCGGGTCCTGACCCTAAAATAAGACCCGAATGAACATGTGGACCCGAATCGAACACATTAACGGCTCTATGTAATCCTAATAATATCCAAATAAAAGAGAATTTATGGTAAATAATTTAAAAAGTGTTTGGTAAGCAGCAATCACTAATAATGTAAACTGCAGAAGATGTGGTTGACTTGAGAGGACAAGGTCATGTGCCTCCATATGATGGGGTCATGAGATTATGATGAGATTAGGGTTAGCAGTATCTTTTGCTTTCGCTTGGTTTGATTAATTAATCTTAAATGATAGGTACATGAGGGGTCCTCTCCATGAAATGCACACACCCCAACATCTCTATAGTGCAGTGATCGGGACCCTTGATTTGATCTACTATTTACATATCAATGGGCCACAACCTTAAAAGCTACAGTTAACTACCTTTAAAAAAAAGAAAAAAAAAATCCCCCACTAGATCAATGGTTCTGATTAGATTCATATTTCCCATGTGTACGGTGGCGATGGCATTTTATTTTATAAGAATTATATGATACACAACATGGGTTTTCAATTCTGATAAGTGGGGCCCTTGGCTAAGAGATCCTAGCCATTAGCCTGCTGAAGAAATTCATAAACCTGCAGAGAGAGAGAGAGAGAGAGAGAGAGATATGAGAGGCTTTCACACTTCAAAATGATTTCGACTTTAAGTCTTTCCTTATTATGTCCCACCAGGGATGGACCATGCCCCAAAAATCTCCCTGATCGGAACATCCTACCAACCAGTCTTGGGACTTTTACCGGTTGAATTTTGGACCGTTGTTGTACTTTTCTTGTTGACCGTTCATATGGATGCCACAAATAAAAAGGTTAAGATTTTCCTATCATGGAGAGTTAGGAGGCATGTTTTATCCAAGGTGGGACGTAACTGATCAACGGTCTGGATCACCAAAACTATGGATGACAAATTGCCAGAATTGAAAAAAATGTACTGTACAAAGGTGCAGGTAGACGTACCATACAATTACTGTTTGTACGTACCTGAGCTATGAACATAGCTAAGGTCAAGAAGGCCCCATAATAGCCGAATATGGAGACAAAGAAATCGAAAAAGGAAGGACTTTTAATATTCATGTTTTTAGAGTTTTCCAATGCTTTGGATGTAAGAAAGAGAGAAACATTTAATACTCTGCCAGAGTGTGATAGATGATATGCAGGCGCTTAAAAATTAAGTAGAAATTGCTTATGTGCATCCGAGTAAGTCAAACTAAGCTGTCCAAATTATGAGTCTTAGATTAGATGCTTCTTGAGCCAAAAATTATGTTCATTTGATTATTCGGCTTTCGTGTTGGACATTTATTAGATGGTAAAATCGTCCATGAATCAAAGGCTAGGGTTCTTCAATTAATCTGATTTAAGGACCGTCCAATTTCTGATAGTGGCTTTGACGATTTATTTGGTTTAATTTGATTTAATATATGCCATGCGTATAATTTTTTGGGTGCCTGCTTATCAATTGTCATAGTCTAACAGAGTATCAAATAACTCTCCTATTCTCAATTTAAAAGGGCGATGCCCTTTCTAAGCTCTTTGTCTGCTTTCCATGCACACCCTTGCATGGGAATATTTGCCTTTTCACAACCAACACAAGCAAAAATTGTTTAATGCAAGGCATCTTTCTATTGTTTATACGTCCACATTTCTAATTTCCAATGCAGTTTTAAATTGAGAAAAGCATTGATACTCTGAGAGATATGATTATCTGTACACGTTCATAACCTTAGTACTTCATTTGAATCACTGGGTCCTTTTCGATGGTCATATCGCCAAAGTGAAATGGACCCATAGATTTTAGTTTCCAATAAATTTACATGTGTTTGTTGATTTTGGACAATTGACTATCTTTTCAGTTTAGCCGTCCATTTGTTAGTGATTGACTGGGTTGTTAGGATCACTAGTTTTGGTGTAGTTTTCAGATTATGGTATATCATCCATAATCAGGCCTAGTATTTGAATGGTTTGGATCGGCGTAAATGTGGGACACATGTATGGGGTTTGCATGCATGGGCATGGATGGTGGTATTGTGCCAGCTATCAAGTAATTCCTAAAAAAAAACATATATTTTCCTAATGCAATTTCCCTTAAGTCATCCTTTTGACTTGGTTAAAAAAAAAGGAAATGCTTCCATGAAATGAATATAAATTTAAATAATTTTAAATAATTTTATTGATAAGGAAAAATGTCATTTAGAAATGTCTTCTCCACACTTTTATATCTAAGTGAGCATTGAATGTGCCACGTTGCATGGCCCATGCACCTTACGTAAAATCTTAAGCTTTGGGTCCGGCCTCCAACTCAAGAACTATTATACCAGCAGTACTGTCATCTTCTATAACTATAATTGAGAGGCGACTACAAGTTTTTTTTTTTTTTTTTTTTAACCGAAAATACCACGGGAATTAGGATTTTACCAAATTGTGCCGCAAGAAATTTTGAAACTTTCATGTAGTAAGGGAGAGCAATTTCCAAAATGTCATCATTTAGTTTTCCTTTAAAAAGCAATAAGATCAGGAATTATGAGGCCCACATGATATGTATGTGACATCCAATCCATCCAACATTTGAATCCCACCATCATGATCACACTTAAAAAAACATCTGGCCAATCAAATCATTAGATAGGTTTAACAGAATTTGAATTCTTTTGGGTGGTGTATATCATTTTTTTTATAGTGTCGACCCACATCTTATTCCGCCATAGCTTTGGCTCACACTATTACCATGGTGGAGTGCATTTGATGAATAAGTTGGATGTTAAAGAAGAAAATAAGCTTTTTTTACTTCACACCTTTTTAAAGAAGAAAATAAACACCGGTTTTTAATAATTGCTTCCCTCGAAAAGCACACCATGCAAGTCATTATTTAATAAAATCAAAATTCATATGGACTTGTGCAGTAAAATTTTCTTTTTTTACTTGAACTTAAAAGTGCTAAAGGCTTGTTTGAGTGCCACCTGAAAATAAGTTCATCTCTATGCATTAAAATGATTTTTTTATATATACTTGTGAACGTCATCCCGCGCGTGAAGCCTTGGCAGGATGAAACACTCACTTTCTTGGCTTTTTGTGTTTGTTAGTTCTGTTCTGACTCGATTTGATTAGTTTGAAGGTAGAGTTAACTCAGAGGTGAGTTTGACTTGGAGTCGCGACCAGCCAGAATAAAGCTTTAGAATTTACGGTTGGCTAGGACCCATAAAATTACCTAGAGAGTAAGAAATTTAAAGAATTCTCGACTCGAGTGACCCCCGCATTAGTTTGCACCGTAGATTTTGGGTAAGGGTCTCGGTTGCGAAAAGGGAAGGATTTAGGCATCTTTTTTTCACCCGTACAACGCACAGTCTCTATTTTACGGAACTATATGATTTTTTAGGGAGATTCGGGGGGACTTCCAATTTTATTAGCTTAAGCCAAAATTAGCAACATAATAAAGAGTTGAGCCATATCGTTCATGGTTTGGGACCAAGAATAAGCGAAAAAAAAAGAGAGCAAAAGCAATAGAAGATCTATGTGTGTATATGTTGATGATGTTCAAGATATGCACAGAATGAGATACGACTTGATTCGAGATGTGAAAGAGAAAATGAAAAATTAAACACCCTTTTCATCAAAAGGGACGACCAAACGTCTCGAATTTTGACACTACTCGCTGATTTCAATATTTTCTTCAGCTTTGACTTTGACAAACATAACAACCTAGCAAAAAGAATTTTTCTAAGATGACAGAGGACCCCACAAGTTTGGGCACAGGCATCTTAAAGACAAGAGAGACTATGCCTCAGCAAGAACAGGCTTCATGATTTAGTTGAGCCGCCCTCCCAGAATGAAGTAGTTGACAATCTTTATCCTCTCTAATGCTTTCTCCCTCGCTTTGGGATTTCTTTGGTGCTCTGTCTCTTTCTTGTAATATATTTTTCTTTCTTCGTCCGTCCCCATTTCGATGGTGAGGACATGCTTATAGTTGTACACGCGCTAAATTGAGTCGAGCTTGGCACAGCTCTGCTCGGTTCAGTCAACAGCTTACCCTAACTCGAGTTCAGCATGACTTGGTCCTCGAGCCTAATTGGTAAGCTCGGCTTGGGCTCGCTTGAACCGAGTTCGAGCCAAGTTCGAGTTGAGCTTTCGAGCTGAGTTCAAATTGGCTTGGGAGAAAAAAAAAAAAAAAAAAAAAGAGTTCGAGTAAATATTTTTTAAAAGGGTAGGGACTAGATGCTCGAATTTGATTAATATTATATGTATTTAAGGTATTTAAAACTGGCCAAGTTGAGCCAAGTCAAACTGAGCCAAGTTTGTGCTGAGCTTCGAACTGAGTCAAGTCGAGCTCAACTTACTTCAGCTCGAACCTAGCTTTGATCCGAGATGAATCGACCTTATTTGAGCCAAGTCTAGCAAGTTAACTAAGTTAGCTCAACTCATGTTCAACTCTAGACCTGCTTAAATAGATGATTGAGCATGGACTATTGGCAACGTGGATCAATAGGCGAGCAAGGAAGGCGGGTACCAAAAAACGGCCATAGTGTGGCCGACTTTTCATAAAAACGGGCATAGTCTGGCCGTTTTTAGTTTTGCTTTCTCAGTACCTTGTTTTATTTTGTCAATTAGGGGCTTTCCCGGCTATATTTCTTAATCCGCTTGCAGTCTGCATTTAGGGTTTGGAGTTTGTCCTGCTTTGAGCCGGCCCTCGCAGCTCTTGCGATGGTCAATCCGATCCGTTGGGTCTGTCTGGGGCCGTAAAGTTGCTTCAAGTGGCAGTAAAGTGAAGTTGGTGATTAGGTTCGATCACAGCATGACCGGTTTCACAAAAAATCCGGTCATGCACCAAATTCTTTAATACATAATTATTATTAATTAAAATGAGTCGAGTTTAATTTTAAGTTATGACCAAACGAGCCCTTGGTCTTAATCATATTTACTTAATTTAAAGAGTCATGTCGTAATTGACAGTTTTAGAGAGTTATGAGCTGCATTTGAACACGTGGACAGGCCAATCAATTGATGTGAACCTTCCATGCAATACCAATCCACTTCGACATGCCACTGAGCAAAAATCAAAGTGATTGGACGACACGAACCATCATCCAAGCAATAACCTGTGCAAAATGAATGGCTAAGATTGTTCAGAAAAAATAAGCCCAATGGTCAATCTGAACCATCCATTGAGTGGACTCCGAATCGACTATCCTGAACATCCCATCTGTGGAGTGAGAAATAAACCACTAAAATTAAAAATGAAAAGGTCCAACATCTACATGAAGTGCATGTTGAGTCTAATGGATGGTCCAGATTGATTGTCTTAGCTGTCCACATTTCCCCTTCTTCCTAACTAAAAAAATCGCAATGTTTGATGGCAGTTAATATGAATTATGAATTATGCACACCGATTCTCCGTGCACACGCGGCGCACACAATCTTTTGCCCTTTTCTAATTCAAAATAGAAAGGGGTATTTTGGTCATTTTGGATATCCCTTTCTCTGCTGTCGGTGGAGAAGTACGAGAAATATTCCAATCAGCGTTGGAGGGACCCTTTCGTAAAAGTTCATCAAAAGCCAAAAAATATAAGGTGCTGTTGCACCGGATCTTGAGAAGTGTACTCATGCACCCACTGGGGACAAGTGGGACCCATTTACATGTGATCATAACCGTAAAATCGATGTCTACCACAATGGATGGTGGGAAATATTAAAATATTTCAGATTTTATTGTCTTAGCTATCTGATATGTGTCCATTCTTCTGCAGACTGTAAATGTGATAATCCTTCTATTAAAAGGGTTAGAACCTTCCAAGTTGTGTATTTTTTGTATTATCCACAATCCAAGACGTTATCCATCATTTCAACGGTTAGATTACCTGATCGTGCCACAGGATACAGAAACTGGGCCATCAGGACTTTACTCACGTAAGCATGTTATAATTTCTCTGATCAAATTCACGCAAGTATAAAACCATTTTTCTAATTTCATGAGTTGTCCACCTCACGAATATATAAGGAGATACGGAATGTCGGTAATTCATCAAAAGAGGACATTGGAGGGCTGGATAGTGGTGAGTCATCTACCTTACACGTGGCACTTATGTACAGCAATCCAGGCCATCCAAATTGTGATTTTGACATTTTGTATTGAGCGTATAACTCCCATGACACTGATGGACCAATCCTAACCACCCAAATTGATAAATATCAATTGGATGGTTACAATTAAAATAATGAGCGGTCCAAATTCGGAGGGAAAATCAGATGGTTGCGATTATTTTTAAGGTGTAAGTTTTGGACGCGGATTAGCTAGTGACCCCAACACCAGCCCCGGTGGGCCCCACCAAGATGTATGTGTTTTATCCACGCTGTCCATCCATTTTTCCACCTCATTTTAGGGAATGGGCCCAAAAATGAGGCAGATCCAAATCTCAGTTGGACCACACTACAGGAAACAGTGGGAATTGAATTCTCACCGTTGAAAACTTCTTGGAGGCCACAGAAGTTTTGGATCAAGCTGATATTTGTTTTTTCACTTCATCCAGGTCTATGTGACCTTATCAACAGTTTGGATGGCAAATAAACATCACGGTGGGCCCTGGAAAGTTTTTAAGGGTGGACGTTCAATCAACACTGTTTTCCTGTGGTGTGGTCCACTTAAGATTTGGATCTACCTCATTTTTGGTCCCATTACCCTAAAATGAGGTGAAAAAATGGATGGACAGCGTGGATAAAACACATACATCATGGTGGGGACCACACAGCTTTGACACCAGCCCTGGGGCTGGTGTTGGGGTCACTAGCCAATCCGCGTCCGTAAGTTTTGGGTGGGTTACGACAGTTGAGACAGTGACGTTACTGACGTACGGGAATTGTAAGAGGAAGTAACTTTGATACTCGGCGGGAGTATGATAGTTTTTCTACGCAGGCACCAAGAAATTCTTAATTGGAATATAATTAACACAAAATAAACCTGTCCAAATCAAGGGTCTTGATTTTGATGGATCATATACCATGAATTACACTGATCAAATTTTTTTAATGGATGATTAATGGACGGTTGATATGGAAACTAGTTCATGGTTGGATTTCAATAAGAGTATCCATCAATCAAAGCTTAGAGTTGATTATGAGGTGATAACATATCAATGTTGTGCTAAGAAATTTGGACAGGTTAACTTGAATTAATGTGTGCCACTTTTACAATTTCATGGTGCTTGTGTATGTTTTGTAAAGAGTTCAGGCAAGCATCTAACATAAGCCAGCGGGGGCATCACAGGTTTATATAGCACACCTAATCCCCGGGGGACGCGGATTAGCTACTGGCAGGTTGAGTAGCTATGTCGCTACTGAAGTGACGTCACCAACTTCTGTGGGGCCCACAGTGATGTGTGTGTTGTATCCACACTGTACATCCATTCGGAGAGATTATTTTAGAGCATAATCTAAAGAATGAGCCAGATCGAAAGCTCAAGTGGACCCCACCAAAGAAAATAGTGAGGACAGTGACGCGACTGTTGAAACCTTCCTATGGCTCATCATGAACACAAAGACATGGAAGAAGGGAAAACACAAATATCAGCTTGATCGTAACAAACATCACGGTGGGGCCCACAAAAGTTAGTGACATCACTTCAGTAGCGAGATAGCTCCTCAACCTGTCAGTAGCTAATCCGTGTCCATCCTTGGGGCTTCTGAGACAGTATAAAGCTGTGCTATCCATCCATTACATTTTATGGGCTGATCATGAAGCCAGGCAGCTCCAGAATCTTGAAGATGTGACTCTACTCGAAAAAACTAGCCTCGACTCTGTCCCAATGGATAAGTCAAGTCAAGCTTCATTCAGAGCTTGAATTAGAAATTGAGTCAAGTTTGAGCATTGGGTCACTCCATTCCAAATTTGACTTGATTCAAGCTTGGCTTGGCTCAACCTCGACTCAACTCGTTTCATTTAAATATTTATTAAAAAAATATCTTAATTTTTTTATTTCTTAGTTTTTTTTCTCTCTCCCCCCTACATATTGGGGTCCAAGCTTAGGACATATAAAACCCTCACATGTTGGGGGGTTTTCTTAATCTTACTATTTTATTCAAGTAAAAACATTCCTTGTTTCGCATACTTGATGGATTGACTAATTTCAAGTAGAAAACATGGTGAGCACATAGGTGTGTTTTACACACCGCACAAAACAAGTGCTACAATGAGACTACACACTATACACATCTACAAAACAGGGCTATGGTAAGACCAAACATCATATGCAACTATTGATTGCAATTTTATGAGGGAGGTGATGCATCAGATCCATGAATCAGCTGGGCCTCATCATGAAGATGGTCCGCATAATAATCAGGGCAGTCCATTCATGTGGTGAACTATGCATGAACTGTGTTAATCTATAGTTCAGAAAATATTACTAGTGGTCTACATTCAATGCATGTGACCTGGAAAATGAAAAAAACCTGATCAGAGCTAGGCCATTTAAATGGTGAGGTCCCACTTGTAGAAATATTATTCTCCCTTAATATATGTGTGACTTCTTGAACTTAATATTGTTGACTTTTAATTTGTATTTTGTATCAAAACATATAATAAATTGAGGTGGGAGCAAGCTCGACTCGAGTCGAGGTAAGCTTGCCTTGACTCGATCCACTAGCTCGCTTCGAGCTCACCTCGAAAGGTTTAGCAAACAAGGCAAGCTCCAGTGGTAAGCTCGAGGGTGAGCTCAAGCTCGAACTCGAGGAGAGTACGAACGAGTCAAGCCAAGCTTAGCCCACCTCGACTCGACTCGGCTCGATGTACAACCCTAACCATTTTAGGTAGGCAACCATGAAAGAATCTCACAAATCGGTACATCCTGTACATCCATTCAACCATCATCATCTAAGCTATTCGGGATCTATGACATGGGCATTGTTAAAATAGCTTCATTTTCTTTATTTTTACCACATACACCCCCACATGAGGGCTCCAACCCATGACCTCAGAATTAAAATGCACTTTTTAACCAGTGGGTTGAAACCAGGCTAAAATGGCTTTTTCTTTTCAACCAAATACACTCACACCCACATATACTACAATGTGCACTCAGCTCATGATTTGTGTTGAAACTCACAGTTTACTACTGAGCAATGAGTGTGTTGAATGGAACCTTCAATCTGAACAAATTAGGAGGCCATCGGTCGACTGGCTCCTATAGATGGGTGATCAAAATTACTCCGTATATTGCAGATCGGTCTCTGGACGATTTTGGATAGGTTCGGGCAATCGAACTTGGAGGCTCGAGGGACTAATGATATTCGGAATAATTTATAAAACTCTCTGGACATTTTTTGGCATGTCCGGGTGACCAAACATGGGGTGTCGAAGGGGGGTCGAGCGATGTCGATCGACCGTCGGTTTCCATAGTTTTATATAGTTTTGTGTAAGTTGTTTCTAATTTCGTTTGCTGGCTATATAAATGGGTGTAATTGGGATTAGGGTAAGTCTAAGACATGTTTAAGGGTTTGAGAGGCTTTTGGTGAGAGAGAAAGCTAGGGTTTCTCTTGGGGCTTTGATCTGGGTATGTTCATCTCTTATAGCTTCTGAATTCATAGTGTACGTCAATTTGTGCCATGGTTTTTTTCCGCAAGGGTTTTTCCATGTAAAATTCGGATTATTTCTCTATATAGATTTACTTGTTTTATTCACCTCTATGCTTCCGTGGTTCCCAAGAGAGTAGGGACCCAACTAAAATGGCAATTTACAGTGAAGAGGCTGTTAACATAATTTGAGGAATAAAAGATCGTAATACTCGTCAATCATTGAGATTTAGGAACAATTCATTTTGTAGTTTTTTTTTTCTTAATCTTTTGTTGTCTATTCTTTATAAAGATCATTAAGGATGATCTTCTATGACTTTCAACATTATGTGAACTGTTGTTGAGAAAATAATTTCTTTTTCTGTGTAAGTATTAAGACTTATCTATTAAAAGAAGCTAGAATAGATCAACCTATAACAACTAATCTCCACATTGTAAGAGTTCATGTCTCTTGAAAATATTATGTATATGTCCAAGCACACCACCCTCACCTATCTAAACTAATGACAACTATTATAGGTCTCATTGTTATACTTAGTTCAAATAAACCAGCAGTCAAATCTAAACTAATCAATCATGTAGGGACAACCAAATAGAAATCTTACAGGCCCACCTTTTCACGGCTAGCATGTTACAAAAAAGTAACAAGTCAACAAAAATAACAAGGTTGTATGTTGAATATGATCCCATATGATCGATTCTCAACCGCTATCCTTGAAGGGGAATAATTACATGAATATCTCATTTTGTTCCGATAAACATATTAACTATTTATCTTTTCCTTTTTCTCATTTATTATTATTTGGCTGTCTACAACTTGTTGATTGTAATGAGCTTAATTAATTTTCATATATTAATAAAATCGACAATGTTTTGCCTTATTTAATTTGCTTATGCATGTATGCTTGTTCCTTTGAGAAATATTGAACTAAGAGTGCCGGTGAAAGAATAAGTCATTAAGTCGTAGACTCACATCAATTGTTACATGGCAAAAAGAACTCATTTAGAAGGACTAACCCCTACCCTTTCACAAATCGCTTGAATGGAAGCGCAAACATTGGTGGTTGAGAGGACCCTGAATCATTAATCCTAATCTCCAATCTGTTCAGCTAAATGCAAGGGGACACCAGCGGTTAAGTCAAACTTTAAGTTGAGTAGACTCTGGCATGCCCACACACACTACCCACAAAAAAAATAAAAATAAAATCTAGGCCCTCGATCACATGATTGGCCCGGTTTAATTGAATTGGCGACAACAACACCTTCGAGATGTCCAGTGCTAGTTGGGGATTTTGTTTGTACCATTATAAACAGATAATGCACAAAAATCTCCATGACAAAAAAGTTCACGACCCTTCCTCAGGTGTTCTGATGTAGAACAAGGACCCCCTGATGTAGGATGAGGATTAAGCACATTCTTCATATGGATGGACAAAAAAAAGGCGAACCATAAATTGACCATAACTTTTAATCCAGGTATCGTTATAGGACGCACAATCTATGAATTTGGACTAGAACAAGCCATTTGGGTCCAACCAACCCACAAAGTGGTCGCGTCCGTCCGTTTCGTAAGAAAATGAGCGATTACAGCTCAAAAACAGGATTTTAGAAAAAAAATATATACTATTTTTAGTAATTTCAATTTTTGTAGTATTTTCTTGTTTTTAGAGTTTTGTTTATTTAGAAGTTTATATTTTTACTTAATAATGAGTTGTAGAAAGACTTTACATAGTAATAGTTTTTAGTTATGAGTTTTCTACTTTTTAGGAAACTTACTATTTTTAATAAATATGAATTAAGATTTGTTTAGGGTTATATAAGGTTGTTAAATTCATTTTTAATGTAATCTCTCATATTATCAATATGATTTCAGACTTTTGTCTCTTTCTTCTCGTGGATTCGAGAAACATCTTGTGGATTCGAGATTTTCCTTCATGAATTCGAGGAAGCCTTGTTGAGGAGTCCAAGGAGCCTTGTGGATTCAAGGTAGTTATCCTATGAGGAAGACAGTAATCGACCTCACCACATCCCCCCTATGTCAAGTGGTATCAAATCGAGGACTCCCCTTAGGCCGATGATAACTAACGAAGGTACAGACAATAATCTTATGGATAGTGATCCAGTGATCCTTTATCTTACAGAGAGAATGGAAGCTCTCCATCGGGAGAGTCAGTTAGCCATGAAAGGGCTACAGGCAACCCTCGACCGACTTGCATATGCATTAATTCTGCCCGATGCTTAAGGCGATATTCAGCTTCCCTTGATCGTTGTACAACGCAACCTAGTTGTTCATAGAGCGACACTAGTGATGAATCACATATAGGCCACCATGCAATAGTGGTGAATCGCGGGCCACTACTCTGATTGTGAGGAAGCTATTGCATACGCAGGAGGAGGAGATGGATCTGCAGCGGCACAACATCTTTCAAACAAGGTACACCGTGCATAAAAATGTTTGTGATGTCATTATAGATGGCGGAAGTAGTTGGTGAGAATATCGTGTCAAAGTATATAGTAGAAAAGCTGTAACTAGACACAGAAAAGCACCCCTCTCCGTACATGATTGGATGGATCAAGGTGGTTGGCCAAGACAAAGGTAACTAATCGATGTCGTATTCCTTTCTCCATTGGTAAATATTATAAGGACGAAGTAATGTGTGATGTGATAGATATGGAAGCTTGTCACATGTTCCTTGGTTGACCATGACAATACAATCATAATGTCACTCATAGAGGTCAAGATAACGTATACATCTTCGTAAAAAATGGCTGAAAAACTATATTCGGCCCTATGGACCCAGATAAACCATTCGACACTTCTAAAGTGGAGGGGTAGTCTCCCGTACCTGTCCAATATCTCATCAAAGAATTCGATGGGATGAATGAGATTAATAACTTAGAAAATGGATAAGATGTACAACCCACCATCATCTCAGAGATTGTTCAAAATTCTGCGGGGGTAGAGGAGATCGATACTTCAGTTGGAAAGGATACGGAGGAAGAATCTATCAACATCCTAAAAGTGATGGAGCCATTTTTGCAGGAATTCGTGAACATCCAATAAGATATAATACTAGATTTCCAAGAGTTTAAGGAGATTATACTCATAAAAATTCCCAATAATATGACCCCTATGTAGCAGATTGATCTTTCTCAGATTGAGCCTATCTTTAACCACATGGAGAATTCATCAGCTGACCTGTCCTAATTTAAGAAGAAATCAGAGAACTTTATTGTTGTGTACCAAGAAAAGGCCAAGAACGCATATCGTGGACCAAGCTCATTGAAGAAATTGACCGCGTATCGCCAGCGTAGTTCATTGAAAAGGTTAAACACAGTTTAAGACCTAAGTTCGAAAAGAAACTTGATGACGAGTTTTTTTTTCAAGTGGAAGGGTCTGATGTATAACAAGGACCCCTTGATGTAGGACGAGGATCAAGCATATTGTTTAAATGGATGGACCAAAAGAAGGCGAACCATAAATCAACCATAACTTGTGATCCGGGTATTATTACGGGACGCACAACCTATGGATTTGGACCAGAACATTCCATTTGGGTCCAACCAACCCACAAAGTAGGTTGCGTCAGTCCATTTCACAAGAAAACGCACGGTTACAGCTCAAAAAATGAGATTTTAGGAAAAATTACTACTTTTAGTAATTTTAATTTTTGTAATATTTTTTTATTTTTAAAGTTTTGTTTATCTAAAAGTTTCTACTTTTGCTTAATAATGAATTTTAGAAAGACTCGGTCATAGTCTTTAGTTAGGAGTTTAATACTTTTAGTAACTTCCTATTTAAGGAAACTTACTATTTTTAATAAATACGAATTATGGTTTGTTTAGGGTAATATAAGGTTGTTAAATTTAATTTTAATGTAATCTCTCATATTATGAATAAAATTTCAGACTTTTTATCTCTTTCTTTTCATGGATTTGAGAAATATCTCGAGGATTCCAGATTTTTTCTTTTGAGGAGTCCAATGAGCCTTGTGGATTCAATTAATTATCCCATGAGGAAGACGGTAATCGACCTCACCATATCCCCCCTGTGTCATGTCCCAATAAAAGATTATTAAGAAAGAAAATACAGCAACCAATCACATTCAACCGAAAGTAAGCCAAACATTCTACAATTAAAGATATTCAAAACTTGGGAACTTCTTGTACGAGGCCAATCGATGTTGGGTTTCATCATGTGACCAATCTCGACCACAAAATCATGGTCTCACCTGTACAAACTAAAAACCCAATCCATGTTAAGATGACTCGGACTGTTTCATCTAGTTTCAACTCAAGTTGTGGCTAATCGCCTGAATTGGGGTGAACCAGACTGAGTCAGTTGATTCAGGGGTGACTGATGGTGTCGACCTAGATCGAGTCCCACTGAGTCGCACCCGACTCATCTGATCCACACAACTATGGTTAAAACTCGCAGCTGAGTTTCCTTTAACACTTCATTTGGACAAGTGAGGGCAAGTGAAGCCTAATAATTCTTTGATATAAGAAATCACTGAAAAATTCTCCAAATTATCTTGTGTTATCAAGCAGGTGGGCTACACTGTTTAGATCCTGTGGCATAAAAACCAGCCCATATCACACCTCAGGTTGCCTACATTATATCAAAACAAATGAATGGCTATATAAAAAATATTTTAACCATCGGTGTAACTTGTATATATAGCTAACTGGTTGGACTATAATTTACCGTTCATCTAGTGGATATCTTCCAACCAGTCATATGAATGTCACATCCAATCCGTCTAATAGGTTCGTCCCACCATGAAAAACACCTTGGATAAAAATCAGCTTAATCCACTCATTAGATGAACCACACTTGTATTTTGTTATCTATCAAGGTATACATTTTTTCTATGGATGGTCTAGATGATGAGTGAATTGTAATGTTTTTATTACAATTCGATCCTCACGGTGGGTCCCACCAATTGGATGGGTTGGATTTCACATGCATGATAGGCTGAAAGTTATTAGGGTGGACGTACGGTAACTTTGGTTCAACCGGTTTGCCTTGACTTCGAGACCTTTTGGAATTGTTTTCGAAGCTCTCATGTTTTGAGAAGATTAGAAAAGAAAAACGTTCTTGTAGAGATTCTACCCAAATCGAATTAAACATCTTTCTTTTCCTTTTTTTTATGTGAAATTAATTGTGTTTTATTAAAAAAGAAACTTTTGAAGGATGCTTGAAAAAAAAAAAAAAAAAAGATTGTTGGTTCCCATCCATTAAAAGATTTGAGTAGATGATGAAAACTTTTAGTAAAAAGGGGTCATTTATACAAAGATTACTTGAAATGAATGATTTAAGAGAGGCAAAGAATAATATTAACCTATTATTTATTAGTTATGCTCTTTTTTGTTCTTTTTTTTTTTTTCATGAAAGGTAAGAGCACACCACCTAAAACTTTATTGATTTGGAAACTTATGTACATGCATTCAGGCTGGAGTCACAAAAATAATAGGCTATATTTATTGGTTATTCATGCATATATAAATGAGAATATTTTCCGTACCCTTTTTGGCCAAATGTTTTTATTTGTATTTTTTGGAAGATTAGCAAAATTTATTAATTTCAAAGGGTCAAAAGCCCAAAAATTACAAGAGACCAAAAGCAGGAAGAGAGAACCACACCCCTACATCAAGGAAGCAAGAAGAAAAATAAAAGAAAAAGAAGAAAGCCCACATTTGAGTTAGGGAAAATGAAAGAGTCCACACCCCTAGGTCGGGGAAGCAAAAAAAAAAAAAAAAAGAACACTTACACTTGTGTTAGGGAAAAAGAAAGAGGTCACACCTCGGATCAAGGACCAGAGCAAAAGCCCATACCCCAAACTAGGGAAGAAAAAAGCAACAAACCCAAACTAGGTCAACAGAACACTAAGAAACAAGGAGGATCGCAAAGAAGGGAGGAGGCAAACACCTAGGAACATGGAATGGTTATAGATGAGGCAACAAATCAGTGGAGGATAAAATCTGAGGAGTCCAGTCGAAAGGCACGCTAAACATCCTAGAGATAGGAGCCCAATTCCTATTGCTAATTATGCAAACCTAGCCTCCAAGGCAGCTTGAATGAAGATGAGTTGAACATGCGAAAAGTCGCATAGGATATATATATATATATATATATATATATATATATATATATATATATATATATATATATATATATATATATATATATATATATATATATATATGAAGATTTTCACGGTAGAATATCAAAGTATGCAACTCTTCATTTTGGACTTCAACGACGAAATTCCAGATACCGACGATGTTGAACTTGTTAAGATTAAAAGAACACAAATGCAAGCATTTGTCTCTGAGCCTTCGAACAATATTCTTAGAAATTCCCAATGCCATTCTGGAGGAAGGGGAGGAACAAAGGAGCTAATTTTAGAAAGACTTATTTCGACATAAGACTAGCTCTATTCATACGGTGCAGGACAGACTTTTGGATCAGGAAATATGAAGTTAGAAGATCCCAAACAACTAAGATATACCCAAGTGCGAATTGCGTAATGGAAGGACCAAAGACAAAGATTGCCCTCAATTGCACCTCCTCCAAAATAAGCTTAAGGACCATTTCCTCTATGAGGTATTTGTTTAAAAAATACAATTATTACATTCCCTTCAAATATGCCATTCAAAGGCCGAAAAAACAAACCTTGCTTAGTAAAGAAGAGATAGGATCCCTCAAATTTTCTATGAAGGATCGAACATATTGGAGTAAGGGAAGGCCTGGGGTAAAGGGAGCACCAATCTTCTAGTGAATCTGATCCCAAATCCAAGATGAATAAGTACAGTAAAAGAAAAGACGGATATTTGTCTTCAAAGTGCATTGGCGTAAGAGATAAGAGGCATTATTAGTAATTCTAAATCTAGTAATCATGCCCTTACCTTTTTATTTGGTGAAAAATGTCATCTAAACAATAAAAAATGTTTATAAATACTCCATGGAATGCATGGAACTTTGGGCGAGTGGATTCAATAGTTAAAGAGAAAGATAAGTGGCCTTAAGGGAAAATGATTTAGACAATTTTATCATCAATTAAGGTAAGCGGCACACTACTCAATTGGTTACAGATTTTCTGAAGATTGGGAGATGTTGGGGGGGGGGGGGGGGGGGGGGGGGGGGGCTTGTGCCGTTCGTTATTACAGATGATGGTCACTTTAGTGTTCAATTCCATTCCAAAATTAAGGATGGCTTGGGTACCAAACTGATCAACAAGATTGTTATCACTAAGCCAAGGATCATGTAAAAAATTAGTAAGATTACTCTTGCCATTTAAGAATCTAATGTCACAATGGGACGAACATTAAGAATATTATGTCAAGCTTAAGAGACTGATGTAGTAATCATAATTTTCCATATGAATCTCCCCATGATATATTTTTCATGGATCTATCTTCCATAAAGGCTATTATCATTATGACGAAATTTTCAAAGCTGCTTTTATAAGATAGGCTTTAGCATAAGCTTCAAAGGAAGAACTTCAAGGCTAATTTCAATCATAGCTAGGTTAGCAAATCTGTTCCTAACAAGGAATAAACCTTAAATTTTTTTCAAAAGAAGCTTTTGATACACCTCTCAAGGAGAGCAAAATTGGTCTTCGAAATAAAAAAAAGCATGTGACCAGAAAAGATGAAAAGATAGGAGCGCTGATCATATCAGCTCAAGCATATATATTGCAAAAAAAAAAAAAAAATTATAAAAAAGAATATTTGGTTTCCAACCACTTAATCTCTTGTTCTTCTTATCAAGGAGTAGCTCACAATTCCAAATATAGAAATGAGAAGAATATAAAGAAAGGTCCAAATATCTCAATAATAAATTTCTCTACTCCACATTTATGAATGATTTGATGATCTCCTTAGTATGATAAGAACTTGAGAAGATGACAACACTCATATGGAAATTGATTTCTAGGCCTAAGTGCTTATTGAAATCAATAAAAAGCTATTTAAGATACATTGTTGTTTGCAAGTCAACACTCGCATGCAAAGATCATAAATTATCGACAAATAGAAGGTGAGAAATAGTAAGATCGTCCTTTGAGAAAGGGGAGAGGAGAAACTATTCTCACAACATTTGCTAATGAGGGTCGAGAACATTTCCATGACTATTGAAAAAAGATAAGGAGATGGAGATCACTTTGACGCAAGCCCTTATTGCTATTGAAAAACTCACAAATCTCCCCATTCATAACGACACAGAAAGCGGAAGAAGAGATACAAGCAGATATCTAACTTATCCATTTTTTAGAAAAGTTTAAAGCTTGAAGAGCTGTCAGAAGAAAATTTCAATTGACAAAGTAAAAAATCTTTTTAAGATATAATCAATTTTGAGGCACATTCTAACATGACCTTTGTCTAAATGGATTCGATGAAGAAGGTTATGACTATGTACGATATTATTAGATATGTTCCTTCTTGGAATAAAAGTCAATTAATAATAACTAATAATATGGGGCATATCTCACAACTTTCATTTGATTAATCATGATTTTAAAAATAATTTTATAAATCTCATTAATAGGCGAAATAGGCTTCAAATCATTAGATTTAGGATTTAAATGAAAGTGGAATGACTTTAGATTTAGGATTTAAGGTAATGAAAGTGGTGTTTAACGACTTCAAAATCTTAGATGATTGAAAAAATTATTCACGGCAGAGCAAACATTACTTCCAACAATTGGCCAATAGACTTTAAAAAAATGGACATTAAAACCATATGAGTCGGGGGCCTTGTTGGGAGAGGCATATTTGATAGCATCTTCTATTGGAATATTTAGTTGAATCAAATAGACTATTAAAACTGAAAACCAAAAGAAAATAAAAGAAAATAAGATAGAAAACTTATTGGATTGAGTCGAGGCGTGACTGAGTCACTCGGCTTGAAATCAAATTTGCTCCCCTTGGACAGCGTCCCAAGTGCAACAGGTTTCCAGAGCAATTGACCTCCAGGATACAACGACTATGACCTGGTCCCAGTGGTGCACTCACTGTATGCATGCTCGAACTACTTGCAGTTTAACTCGAAAAAGTGCTGAGTTGACTCAGCATAGAACTTTGAAAGAAAATCTTCTTAAAACCAGAGAGAGTTTTTCAAGAGAAATAAAAACGATTTGAATTATATAAAATCAGAATTAGGGAGCCCTTATATAAACTTTGAAATTGTTCCTTAAGCACCATTTTGAAAGGGTTTGGTTTGTTGGGTTTAAACCCAACCAGAGCGACCAACCGACTGGACGCATCTCACTGTTCAAAACGAAAAGACAAAATTGCGAGTACATTCGCACAAATAAAGTCCCACGAGTACCTCTACACACACACACACACACACACACACATCTTCACCTAAGTCACTGTGTATCAATTCTAATAGAACAGAAGATCGATTTACTTGTTTAAATGGTTTTCTAAAGAATTTTGATTCTACATATGTTTCACATTTATCAAAATCTTCATTCGAAATGTTGGGTAATAAACCTAATCTTTTCATTTTCTTCAAAAATGCTACGTTCACATGACCTAATCTACTATGCCACAAATAAAGAGGTTCAACGATATAAACAGAATTAGATGTCTTCTTATTATTATCATTGGATACATTTATAATGAATAAACCATCACTACAGTATCCCTTTCCCACAAAAGTCCCATTCTTAGTCATTACAAGTTTATCTGAATCAAATACAAATTTGATGCCAGTCTTATTGAGGAGCAAACCAGAGACTAAATTTCTTCTAATGTCAGGCACATGCAAGACATCATTCAACATTAGAGTCTTCCCAAAAGTGAGCTTCAGAAATATTTTTCCTTTTTCGTACAGTTGGAGAAGTTCGAGCATTACCCATTAACACCTGTTCATCATCTCCTGATGCTTGGTAGGAGGTAAACATGTTACGATCCTTGCACACATGCCGACTTGCACCAATGTCTAGTACCCACTCCAAGTTGTTTACAAGAAATACTTCTGATACCACCGCTACTATCGTGTCAGACTCGTTGTCTGCTTCTATAAGGTTCGCTTGAGGCTTATTTTTATTTTTCTTAAGCCTGTAAGTTTTAATATGATGCCCTGGCTTTCCACAGTTATAACAGTTTCATTTCTTCTTGAAATGCTTGTTTTCATTCTTCTTTTTGAGCTTGCATTCATTTGCATAATGTTCAGGTTTTTCACAATTATTACATTTTCCTTTTTTCTTTTTGTTTTCCTAATTAGATTCCACAAGATTCGCCTTTGAATCTATCTCATTTTTATTTTCTTTTTTATCCCTATTTCTATTAGCCTCCTCTATTCGAATGTGTACGACTCTACTTTCTAGGAGACACCATTCTTTTTATGTTTTATTTTGTTCTTATATTCTTTCCAGGAGGGTGATAGCTTTTCTATCAACACTCCTGAAAGAAATACTTCATCCACTTGATTCCTTCCGTTGATAATTCATGAATTAGATTTTAGAAATCATGAATTTGATTTGTGATGGGTTTGTCATCAGTCATTACATAGTGAAGGAAATTGGCGATTGCATGTTTCTTAGCGCCTGCATCTTCCAAAACATACTTCTTTTCTAAAGCGGTCCAGATATTTTTCGCCGACTCGTAAGAAACATAGACGTCGTATAATTCATTGGACAAAGAGTTTAGAATATAATTTTTACAATTATTTTCATCTGTTACTTCTATTTGATTTGCTGGATCTATAGTAAATGATTCATAAATAATGTATGAAACTTTAAGGGTGGTCAACGCAAACATAAGCTTCTGTTTCCACTGTTTAAAGTGTTGTCCAGCAAATGGTTCAATTTTGCCTAACTCGATGAAAGCATTAACTATTACGGTAGCCATAGTCTATTTAATACAACAAAATTTTGATTTTAAGATTGTCAGAATATTTAGTTGAATCAAATAGACTATTAAAACTGAAAACCAAAAAGAAAATAAAAGAAAATAAGATAGAAAACTTATTGGATTGAGTCGAGGCGTGACTGAGTCACTCGGCTTGAAATCGAATTTGCTCTCCTTGGACAGCGTCCCAAGTGCAACAGGTTTCCAGAACAATCAACCTCTAAGATACAACGACTATGACCTGGTCCCAGTGGTGCACTCACTGTACGCAGGCTCGAACCACTTGTAGTTTAACCCGAAAAAGTGCTGAGTTAACTCAGCGCAGAACTTTAAAAGAAAATCTTCTTAAAACCAGAGAGACTTTTTCAAGAGAAATAAAAACGATTTGAATTATATAAAATCAGAATTAAAGAGCCCTTATATAAACTCTAAAATGGTGCCTTAAGCACCCTTTTGAAAGGGTTTGGTCCATTGGGTTTAAACCCTACCGGAGCGACCAACCGACTGGACGCATCTCTCTGTTCAAATCGAAAAGACAAAAGTGCGAGTACATTCGCACAAATAAAGTCCCGCGAGTACCTTTACACACACACACATCTTCACGCGAGTATACTTACACCGCACCCGCGGCCCGGCCCGGCCTGCACAAGCACGCGCACATGGGCGCGAGCATGTGTGGTAAATTGTATAGATTAGAGCTATTGGCATAGCCCCCCCCAAAGGACCAAATTCACATCCCCCCTGAAAGGGGCTCAAGCTTTAAGGAAAAAAGCATATCTTATATACATAAGATAATTCTTGTTCAAATCCAATGTGAGACTAAAATCCACAGCACAAAAGCAAGTACTTTCAAATTGTGGAGGGAAATCAAAATTTTGAATTATTTTGAAACAAATACAACATCTTCTATTTCAAAAATAAAGATATGTAAAAAATCACCCCACTCTACTACTGTGATAGCCAATTTAAATTATCTAACATGCTTAAGTCAACTTGAAGCCAATCTTAATCACTAGAGATTAAGATATGTGCAAAGTTGCCATATTTATCTTTTATCACCTAGATTTTAGAGGAAGCCTGTTTAGCCTTAATTGAGGAATAAAAACAAATGAATTACTATCTCTTAAACTAAGGTTAACTTGCCAAGCTTTTTGCTTGAGCATAGACATTTCTTTCAAATTAAATCTAACTTGACAAATGGTGTTTTGTTAACTATGGTTGTGATTTAACGAGGGTTCACCCCTCATGTGATGGGGTGGAACACATGTCTGAGATTCAGTCCATTCATCAAGTAGGATATATGGTTATGTATCAAAAATAATGTTAGTCCATTAATTACTCATCAAAGTTATATAACAAAAAGGGCCATTAGGAAAAAGTCCAATAATGCAAATTCACGCCAAAGTCAGCAATGTGTTCTATCCCCTCATGAGAGGAGCCCCACGTCAAGTCACGATTCTTTTTCACGACCAAAATCATCTACATTGCCCGTTTAACAAGTAAAGCAACCAAGCTCTTTTGGCCCCACCATGTAACATATGTGAAGCCTACTTGTCAATTCATTAGGTGATAACCCTTATGTTCAACGTACGTGCAAAAGGTCAGATGGAAATCTAAAAGGGACACATGAATGGGAACAATGTAAAAATGCATCTAAAACTTTAAAGTTCACGCATTGTGGCCTGCTCGAGCTTCGAATCAGGCGAATTTTTTTTTTTTTATTTTTTATTTTTTTTTGTATATTCACTTTGTCCGCGTTCATCACACTCGATGAACAGTTTCAATGAAATACAAACCATGGCTGCCCCATATACAAACTTATGATTGGTGTCCCATCCCCACTATTCTCTATGGTGTGACCCCCATGAGTTGTAGATATGGATGATTTTAGCCTCAACTGCCAGCATCAAGGCTCAACTCGGTGGGACCAAGCACTAGTGTTTTACAGGTGTTGTACACGATTCTTGTCCTTTTCCGTCGACAACTTTTCTAAGACACTCATAAGCAAGTCTCCGTGGGCAAAAATTATGTGGGGCTACTCATTGATTTTTGTAACTCATGTTAGGATGTTAGCCTAAAATTAAATTATATCAATGATTCAAATAAGCTAAGCCATTTGAAATGATGGGATCAAAACCTTCATGGGTCCACCCATGCAATATTTATATGCCACCTCAACCGTTCATAAGGTTATTCTCCCTTGTTATGATCAGAAAACACATGTATAAGCCTGGCCCACTTAAATTCGGAATCTGCCTAGTTTTCTGACCATGTCCAAATGTGAGCTGGTGGCGAAAGCGATGGATGGAGTGGATTATTTGAGTTTTCTATCGCACTTGTTTACTTCAGTTTTTCAACTGCTTTATCTTCTGGCGCATGATCTGTCTTATCAATGGTTAGAAAAAAAACTGATGGACGGCTCAGGTGTCACAGAGATATGAATGGGCCCCACCGAGCCTAAGCCTACGTGGACTCCTTGCAAGGATTGGCTGGAAAGTCGCGTCCTTTTATTTATTTATTTCTATCTCTACGGTGGGTCCACACTACCTCAGGCAACCGTCACATCTAAGGCGGCTTATTTTGTCACTGTCGTAAAAAGACAGCAATGCCCTTGTTATTTTAATCAAATATCAGTGTTAGTTTGTAGTTTCTACCCGGTACTGGGGGTACTTTGGACCTTTGACAAAATGACAGGCTTATCCATCAGACAGGCTCAGACAGGAGCCACCCATGATTGGGCCCACCTTTGGATGGGCCCACCATCCACTACACGTGTTGTGGCTCCAACTTGAATATAACCAAAATACTTGCACGGACCGTTATCTTTTCAAACATCCATCGTGTGGCTAGGATCATCTGATATATGTGGTTTTCTACGAGTGGGGCCCATCTGAGTTCTTTCGAATGTTAGGGAGCAACGCCAAAGGTGTATGTATCTCAATCTAAATCCGTTCATGTGGTTCATGTGTGCAATATCAGGACAATTCATCAAGTGGGCAATACCATGGATGTGGACCGTAGTTCTCTTGGCAGTTGAATGTGGACCATTAAACTACCGTCTGTCCATTGTGGCTACTAATCAGATGGTTAGGATCGTTCTATTGGAACATGTTTGGGCCATTGCCAATCAATGGTGGTGCCAACCAAATGAACAGTAGAGATCATATGAAATCCCAGCCCTTCGATGATCTTTGGACTATTTTCTGTACATTCAGAGGGCCGTGGTTTTGTGATTCAGACCATTGATCTCAGAGGGCTACTCTGGATGGGTATGCTTCAAAATCTCCAGAATTGGGAGATCTCAGCCCTTTGATCTTTGGACTATTTCTGTTAAAGTGTTGCCATATTTATACTTCACCGTATATTTGTAGGTAATCCATCTAACGGTTAGGATCTTCCTGTCTACAATACTTCTGGTTCATTCCTCATCTGGGGTGAGGCCCATCACATCAACGGTTAGCATCATCAGCCCATAGGATGAATGTACTTATCATCGCTGCGTTTGATCGTATGTGGGGCCATATTTTGGTGATCCAAACCGTTCATGTGATGGTCCCCACAACGTGTAGAGTAGAGATAAAAAAATTTCTTCATTGGAAGATCTATTCTGATAGATCAGTGGTCCACAATTAGACGGTTGAGAAAAATACAGCAAAGGCACACGGTCAAGACTCAAGAGTCTGAAGTCCAAAGGGCTGGTGTCTTGGAGGGTGATTTTTCGGGTCGGGTGTGCTCCGGTGTTACCTAGCAAAAGTGGGGCCCACGTGATGTATTCACAACATCTGGACCATCAATCAGATGTATTGCCTCACGTGACCTCCAGGGTTCAAATCTCAGCCCAAACGAGAACTCAGGCGAGTCAGAGAACAGTGCACTGGATGAGTGGGAACGTTTGCCCTTGATTTGCTGGGAATCCTACCATGATATGAATACGGAATCTAGACCGTCCATACGCTTCAACTGCCTAGAAAAAGTGTCAGCACGATCTTGATCGCTGAAAGAAGGTCCCGTGTGTGAATCCTGCACGTCACAACTAGTTGTACACGTGTGCTGATGGAGCATGATCTTACAACCCCCTCGACTAGAGTGGCAAATCACCTGAACATGATAGATGGGTACTCTGGTCGTTTTCAAAAATCTAGGAGTAACTTTTAAAGCTACAGCTAGCCGTCTATTTGCACCGTCACATTTTCTAGGACATGGATTGCGTCGGATAAGTGCTAAACACGTATTTTATTCAATGCCAATAAAAAAGTGCCATATGCATATGTCAGATATAGAAAAATAATAATAGTAATAATTATTATTATTATTATTCTTACTGATAATTTTCAACTTTTAAAATTATGATCCCCATATAGCTATGTGTAGAATTTGTGCTCCACTTTTGAAATGTATTAATTTGTTATTGAAGAAAATCAAATAATTGTCTTTTTTATTTTTTTTTCACATGAATCACAATGACATCGTGCATTGCGATTATCATGTGTGTTGGTCACAAGATTGTCTACTTGTATCATAGTTCTAAAACTCAGTGACTCAACTCAAAACTTTAATGAATTAACTCAAAACCCAGCTAGGGTAACTGGAATTAATGAGATTTAATTGAGCCAAATCACCAAGAAACTCATTAACAAGAGAGACTCAGTTGTGACTCAGCAAGACTCGTTGAGTCAGCTTGCCAACTCAGTTGATCTGATGGACTCCAACCGAATCACTCACCAAGTTAATGGATTTTAATAAAAAAAATCAAAGTGGAAGCGAAGTGGGATTATCATTAACATCCTGCAATGCAATGCATTTGCAACAAATTAAGTTGTCTTCCATTTTGACACTATTTCAAACAGCTTTTATAAACCTGAACTCCTTTAAAATTAATAATTAAATATTGAGCCATTTTAGTCTCTTATGCAGCATTTGCATGGATAATGAGAAGAAAAATTGCTATCTAGATTCAAAAGAGTTTCAACAGAAGGTCATGGGTTCGAGAATCCATTGTGGTGAAATCCCACTGTCGTGAGAGTGTGTAAAAAAAAAAAAAAAACAAGAAAGATAAGATAAGAAAAGATATTTTCTTCTTAAAAGCAGCCTTTGAATTCCCAAGGAAAAATAAATCTCCACATACAAGAATGAAATCAATAATATAAATAAAAAGTGTTGATACAATGTACTGATATGCTTACATGAGCAAAGTTAAGCTCTTAATTTTATGAAAACATTTTTGAAATAGTAAAAAAAATATGAAATCTTATCAAAACTTAGAAATAATTCTTAAATGACCACACAAGGACTTCAGATCACGATGGGACTCCTAATATCATAAAAATACATAAAATGAAACTACTAAATATAGTAAATTTTAACTTAAAATTCTAATTTAACTTTTAAAATTATTAAATTTTACAAAGCTGTTTTATGGTTAACTAACCTTGAATTGTTAACCAGCACATAAAGCTTGTTGATAGTTTTACAAGTGAAACAGAAAACACTCACAAACACCCGGATCCATAGCTCAAGTACTAGACCGAGTGAATATAGCCTTGTTTCAACACTGAGGTCATGGTATCGATTTCCAAAGTGGGGTGGCAAACATTGCAGTGTGGCTAAAGAAAAAAAGAAAAAGAAAAAAAAAAGAAAAAAAGATAACCACTCGCAACGTTATGCCCATCCAAAGCTATAGTGTGCATATACGCAGTTTTTGCCCCTAAATTCTAAGTTGTTTGGCTTGATTCTTTCAATCTTGATTGTCCATGAAATCATCCACCACCATTTCTACATGAGTGGACCTGACCCAGCTGAACATAGAGTTGGGCTTTTGGGTTTTTGATCTATGGTAATATAAATGCCATACTTAAATGAGCCATCCGGCTAGTGAATCCCATTGTGCATGGAGCACTCCCCAAAATTCAATTCATACTAACCCAACAATCTCAACCCTTCAAACTTGCCCATTGCATCAGCAATCTGGAAAATTTTCTTGTAACTGTCCAATTGATGACCAATTTTGAGACTTGCTGCATCTGTGATAGGACCCAAAATTTGGAATGTCCAGATTACTTTGCATACATCCTGCATGTACGGTGGAATGCCGATGAACTGACGCAGTTTAACGGGTAACAGTGAAATGCGCATAGTCAGAATTTTATTTTTATAAATCCCATTTCATTTAATTGTCATTTTGTATTTTAATTTTTTAGGCAGAATCCAGAGGTTTTCACCATTCGAGGCGGCCGCAGGGTGGACAGCTAATCCTTCTGTATATTTTAGTGGAATATTTTTATTTTTATTTTTTATAGTTGTTGAATCTTGTTATATTGGATTTTCGAAATGGATTTTTTAGTATTATACTAAAGTTTATTCTTTAAATATTTTATATTGTCTTGGTTTTGGATAGTTAATTGTTTTACAAAGATCCCTCAGATAAGCTGGAGACAGCAGGGATTGAAGAGCTGAAAGCTAAAAACAGCTAGTTGTTAAGGGTTCAAATGGAATAAAAATCATATATGAAGCATGGTCAGGAAGCTACTATAATATTACATTTTCTATTTTATTTTTTTCTTTTCTAAAAATATGCATTATTCAGATTCATATCAACTCATTCAACTGTACACTTCTAATCATTGAGGGAAACAAAATTACACCCAAAGATACCGTGAAGATTGCATGTTTTCTTAATTCTGCCTGTTTTCCATTCAAACCCACATCTCTCTCTCTCTCTCTCTCTCTCTCTCTCTCTCTCTCTCTCTCGCTGAATCACTAAGAAACTTGCTAACAAGTGAGACTCGGTTTGACTCGGCAAGACTCACAAGTCAGCTCACCAACTCAGTCGACTTGACGTGACTCAAACTGTGTCACTCGCTCATTGAATGGCTTTTCAATATAAAAGGAATCGAAGCAGAAGCGAAGTGCACCCTTCATTACCATCTTGCAATGCTATGTAATTGTGACACAATTAAGCCTTTTTTTTTTTTTAAATACTCAATCTATTAATTTCAAACATCTATTATAAATTTAACCACTGCTTAAATTAATTATTAAATATCGAGTCAATTCGAGTCAGGTCGACCCAATTCATCTGAACATCAAGTTGAGTTGAGCTTCCGGTTTTTCCACTTTGAACTCTCTCTCTCTCTCTCTCTCTCTCTCTCTCTCTCATGCACGCGCTGAATCACCAAGAAACTCGCTAACAAGACTCGATTTTGACTCGGCAAGACTCACAAGTTAGTTCACCAACTCAATTGACTTGACGTGACTCAAACCGTGTCACTCGCTGAGTGAATGGCTTTTCAATAAATAAATAAATAAAAGCAGAAGCAAAGTGCACCTGTCATTACCATCTTGCAATGCTATGTAATTGTGACAAATTAAGCTGCTTTTGTACTCAAAACTATTTCAAACATCTATAATAAATCTACACACTTCCTAAATTAATTATTAAATATCAAGTCGATTCAAGTCAGGTCGACCCAACTCAGCTGAACATCAAGTTGAGTTGAGGTTTCCAGTTCTCTCTCTCTCTCTCTCTCTCTCTCTCTCTCTCTCTCTAAGAAATTCGCTAACAAGGGAGACTAGGTTTTGACTTGGCAAGACTCGGTACTTAGCTCACCAACTCAGTCAGACTTGATGTGACTCAAACCGTGTCACTCGCTGAGTGAATAGCTTTTCAATAAATAAGTAAATAAATAATCCAAGAGGAAGCCAAGTGCACCTGTCATTACCATGCTGCAATGCTATGTAATTGTGACAAATTATGCTGTTTTTTGTACTAAAACTATTTCAAACATCTATAATAAATCTATACACTTCCTAAATTAATTATTAAATATCGAGTCAGTTCGAGTCAGGTCGACCCAACTCAGCTGAAGATCAAGTTGAGTCGAGTTTTCCAGCTTTTGAACTATGAATGGTAAAGGGAAGAAAAAAGATAAGATGTAAAATCAACTTTGATGAAAAGAAAAGAAAAAATAAAAAATAAAACTAGTGACAAAACTACCAGACTGCAATATTAACTAATTCACATACTTATGACCATGAGTGTGATTAGAATTCTTGCCTAAATATGTAAATAATTCATACCACGTCGCCAAAATCTCACCACAGATCCAATTTCCTAGCATTTGTTTAAAATTTTTATTTTTAGGAGAAACGACAACCACGGGTTCATCGTGGCCGTCCCCATGCTTTTGTTGTTATAGCATTAGTATTTCGGGTCGTAAGCGTACACCACAGGTTTCTTGCACACACACAAGGCAAAAACAGATGGGTGTTTTCCTAAATGGAAATATGTAAATGCACAAGGGAGTTTCCCAGATTTCAGTGATTTTTCCAAAGAAAAGAAAGATGCCCTTTATTTTAGAAGATGTGCAAAGCATTTTGTTCTTTCCACCAAATGATGAAACTTTTCAAAGTTATCATGATTTTGAAAAATTACCAAAAAGTAAGAAAATGGATACTGTTTCTTTGGATGGTCTGACAAAAGGCATCAAGAAAATTTTCAAATGAGTACACTTGTATTTTCTTCCAATCCAATAACCAAGTGAATGTAGTAAAGCTTCTGTTATTTTCCATGTGTGTGGTATATACTATACTATAACAGAAACCTTTAACTAAGTATGGAATTCCTTGTTATGAACCTGAATTTCCTTTTTTTTTTTTTTTTTTTTTTTTATAAAAATCTTTTGGTTGTTTCTGTATTGGAATCTAGACACTGTAGGAATATGAAAGGGGTGTTATTGCTTCAGAGTTCAGACCCATTACAAAAACTTCAAGGCCCATTGTCAAATCTTTCATGTTTTTTAGAGGTTCAAAATCTGAGTATTGGATAATAACCCAGTAGACAGCATTGAAACTGATATATATTGGTAGCTATCGTCCGTATCTGCTCTGTGTGAATCTCGAATGATTCAGTGACGGATTGGTGGTACATACAAAAATTGTGTCATATCAATGGTAAAAGAGAGATGATACATACGAAAAAACGCAATCGTATCAATGGTGAAAAAAGGAAACCGTATCGACGATTTCTTTTCTATTTTTTCGAATTCTACATTGCCTTGTGTTACTGTTATTTTTACTAACTTGCGCTTGAAGCATCGGCTTAAGTCCTGCTGATTTCTACAATAGAATATAAGAGGAATTGCCCCCCCATTGTTGCAACAGATTAATTCTCAGAGCTGCGGTAAGACATCCGCAGCTCAAATTATTTACCCTTCTCTCCTCACCCTTCATAAGGGAGAAAGACAACCTCAACTTCTATCAACTTCTAGACAATGACTTCTCTTATGAGCTTTCATTTCTCTTAATTCAATTCCCTTTCTTTTCTCTGCTATTTCATTTTCTCAGCCATCCCCACCATCTCTTTCCTACATTTCCACAACTTTAGGCCACAACCCACATCCCAAAATCCACTCAGGAAAAGAAAGAAAGAAAAAAAGAACTCTGATTTTTGCTGACAATTCCACCCGGAGTTTGGGCAGGTACCCACCGCTTTCGGGAAAAAAAAGGCAGACGGGTTTCACTCCAAATGGGGAGGCATTCTTGCTGTTACAAGCAGAAGCTGAGGAAAGGCCTGTGGTCTCCAGAGGAGGATGAGAAGCTTCTTAGGCATATTACTAAATATGGTCATGGATGTTGGAGCTCTGTGCCTAAGCAAGCAGGTGGCTTGTTTGTCATTGCAATTGAATAGAATTGAATTTCGATTTGAATTTTTTTTCTTTATTTTTTTCAGGTTGGGTTTTGTTAAATTACAGTTCTCTAAGTATGGAAAAATTGCAGGTCTGCAAAGGTGTGGAAAGAGCTGCAGACTGAGGTGGATAAATTACCTGAGGCCTGATCTTAAAAGAGGCACATTCTCACAGCAAGAAGAGAACCTGATAATCGAACTTCATGCAGTTCTAGGCAACAGGTGATCTTTGTTTTTATCATTTGAAGATCAGCTATGCTGCCGGTCTGTTTGCTCTTTCAGGTACTTGAAAATCTGTGAAATGCTGAGGTGCTTTCATGAAATTTCATCAGGTGGTCGCAGATTGCAGCACAGCTACCTGGAAGAACAGACAATGAAATAAAAAACTTGTGGAATTCATGCATCAAGAAGAAGCTGAGGCAGAGAGGCATTGATCCAAACACCCACAAACCACTGTCTGAGGTTGAGAATGGAGAAGATAAGGCGACTGCATCTGTCAGCAGTGAGAAAGCATCGGGATCAAACGAATTGAAACTCCTCTCGGCGGGGTCCGTCACAGAGAATCTTGAACCAGAGGGGCTGGATGCAAAACCACAGTCAATCACAGCGGACCACCGGTACATGTTGGAAGGTTTGAACTCAAGAGCAACGCTAACATCAAGAACAATTCGATGGCACCCACCAAGGAATTCTTCCTGGAGAGGTTCGTGACGAGCCATGAGAGCTCCACCAGCTGTAGGCCTTCGGATTCGATGATGGGTTATTTCCCTCTCCAGCAATTGAATTATGGGTCCACCTGTGGTATTCAGACAGCCAGCGTAGGCCTGTCGATGAACCCAAATCCAGTCCTCTGGCTTAACCAGAACTCCAGGCCTTTCCAGATGAATTCCGAGTTCAATTCCAATACGGTTTCTTCTGTTATCCCATCCTTGACGAGCTCGATCCTTCCAACCCAAATGGGCTTCAAGCCTGCCATTGCTCTCCCACCTGATAATTCATCGGTGGGCTGTATCAATGCCAATGGGGTTCACCACTGGGAAGCTGGAAGCTCTTGTAACAGCAGCAGCAGCAGTGCGAGCAGCAGCAGCATTGAGCTGCAAAGCAACAGCTCTTTCTTTGAGAACAGCATCTTCTCATGGGGAATGGCTGATTGCCGAGTAGAATTGCCAGACATAACCTCAGAAAAAGAAGCTCAAATCCATCTCGAGACAGAGCCTGGAGACATCAAATGGTCTGAATTTCTCCACCATCCATTCCCAATGACAGCAGCCACCATTCAAAACCAAACACAGCCTTTATACAGCGAGATCAAATCAGAAAGCCAGTTTGGGATCAATACTAGTCTGAGTAATTGGCACCAGGTTCAACAGCAACCATTGCAACTGCAATCGTCCGATATCTACGGTAAGGATTTCCAGAGAATCACGGCCGCATTTGAACAAATGTAGCTCTTAAAATTCCTCCCACAAAAAAAAAAAAAAAAACCAACTTACAGAATTTTCGATTCTAAAGGTTTGAATAAAAAGCTACTTCTAATTACAGGTGTGTGCCATAGATTTTCTTTCTTTCTTTTTTGTTCTTCTTCATTGTAAATAGGTCTGATACAAAAGTCCCAGCTCTTGATCTTTTTGAAAAATCCTGTGCACCGTCAAGCTGGACCACATCTTATTAATGGGTGGGATTTGAATTTGCAAAATGATGCTTGTTTCTGTGTATTTTCTTTCTCTTGTTTCATGGCCTTTGGCATTCAAAGAGTGTTAATTCTATCTTGTTAATCAAATTGCATTCTCTACTTTGATTTTTTGTGGGTCTTCTTCCTTTCAATTCCTTGTATAATTATTATTATTATTAAAATGAATAATTTTCATTGGGATGTAGGAGTCCCTTGTCCGATGAGAAATAAAGAAACCAGATTTTCAGATGGCTGTCCATCAATGTTTCTTATTTAGAGATGCAGATGGTTTTATTTTTTAACAGCTTAGTCAATTCCACGAGAAAATACAAAAAATGGTTTTGGAGGAGCTGACGGTGTCCTGATTCATCAGGGGCCATGGTTACTGATACAGACCGTTGATCTGATGAATTCCACCTTGTACAGGGAATACCCCTGAATTCTCAAAGATGGGAGGATCCTAACCATTCGATCAGCGACCTGCAAATGGATGGTCTGAATAAGAAAAGGTGAAAGATTGGATGGATAGGATCTTCCAACATGAAATGCATTTTGGGCATACCATATCCATGGTGGGGCCATCAGAATCAGTGGCCTGGTGCATCCGGGCCCTATAATTCCCAGTGGTGTTGAGGACATAAATCATACAACACTCATAGCAACTATGATTCCGGCGATCCAGGCCTTTGGTATAGATAAACCCCACCATGGATGGAACATACCCCAAAAGTCATCTTGATTTAACGGTCCTATCCTCTAACTTTGCAGCCTGAAAATAAACGGTTGAGAAGAGAAAATACAGCAGTGGTTCACATTCAACCCCAAAAAAGGCCAAATATTAGCGGCTACGATCTTTCAATCCGAGAGATAATAGTGGCATGTTCCATCCATGGTGGGGCCCAACAGACCAGACCAAAGGCAATTAATGGACAATGTGGCCCTCTTGTCCAAATTGAAAACCTGAGCACGCTGTGAGATGGTCTTACTTGAATTTGGAAGAGCTGATAGGGTCCCTACAGCCAAGCAATGATACCACTTTCGTCTCCACATAAAGAAAGGAAGAAAGCAAGATACCCCAATAAAGATAGGTATTGACCTACAAGAATAAGGACAGTGACCCTTGATCTGATGGTATCCATATGTGCTATGTTATGTAGTTTCCTTAGCTCTCGAGGCATCTTCCTAGAATTTAAGGCAATGAAAACATGTGTGTGAAAGGGTGGGATAACACTAACTAGGTTGAATTTGGGCTGGTGGGGTTGGTGGGGACCATTGATCTGGTGATGGAAGATCCGCCGTCCACTTGGTGCTATCTCACATGGGTATTTTTTGTGATACTCCCTAGCATGGTGATCAACCTTTGCCACTTTTGGGGAGAGGGACTGGGGCTCATTTCATGGGAGTGTGGACCCCATGATGGGCACCTCATTTCATGGGAGTGTGGGCCCCATGATGGGGCACCTCTTGATAGTGATACTTTAGAGAGAGAGAGAGAGAGAGAGAGAGAGAGAGATGTGATGAGAATTCATGACACGGATGTTTTCTTAGACCATATGATCAAATGGCTGGGAGGGGGTGGAAGTTGCCCAGAGAGTACTCCTTGAGAAAATCTTATCGTTGGAGGGCTGTAGTGTGTGTGTGTGTGTGTTTAAGTCGCCCACTCTTGTTAGTATGTGGTGTTGATAATTTCTGATCTCAGAAAATAAATTAATAGGAAAAAATCGAAATATCGGATAGACTGAAACACGTGAAAACATGTTGTTCTTAATGCGTAATTCGCCTCTACTCAAATTTCTTTAAATCTGTTGTTAGGTTGCAGACAGATTGCTTCTAAGATACGACGAGCCTTATGTGGTTTTGCGTTTAACAAAAAATAAAGAGACCACTATGGAACTCTGTAACACAATCTCTAACAGAAATAAAAAAGAAAGAGAGAAAAATAATGATGGTCTTCTTCTTACAGCAGTAGACCACTACTCTGGTTTTGAGTGGCTTGGTTTGTATGAACCAAACCGAGAGGCTAATTTTCTTAGAAGGTGCCGGTTCAGTTGAGATGGTTGTGATTGTAGTTGTTATAAAATGAACCAGACCTGTCCGGATTATATAGGCAAGGGTGGCTGGCAGTTTTGGTTCAGAGCCATAATGGCACTAGCCATTTTCTGGCATTTGGGAGAAACTAGCCGTTTTCTAGCAGTTTCTGACCGTTGTGCATGTGAGAATTACACCTGCATGCTGGCTGTTTAGACTTAGTGGCTAGCCGTTTTTTGACTGTTGGGTTAGCCACATGCAGCTGTTACGGCATGGTCTGGACCGTTACTGCATGAGCAGTTACACAAGTCCCTCTAAATAGCCCTGCAGTTCTCTATAAAAAGCAGAGAGGTTTCTCTGTCAGACCTTCTACCCACATCATCTCTTCTGTTCTGAACCCAGCCACCTGACCTACCACTTAGCCTCTGTTGCACCAGTCTCTCTCCGGTCTGCGAGGTCGCGACCAATTTGTAACATGATGCGCACGTGCGAAGTGTCAAATGCGCCACTAGCGCCTTTACAGCCACACTGCCTCACATGCTCACGCCCAAGCATCGAGCCCGAGCCCATGCTCGAGTCCGAGACCGAGACCGAGACCAAGCCCGTGCCCGTGGGCGTGCGCGGTTCGCACTAGAACACATAAGCCACTATACTCCTCTCTCCCACCATAAATAAGTAAGGTGCACAACACCCTACTTATAAATAAGAAAAAAATTCTTCCTCCGATTCGATATGGGACAAAAACAAAGTAAGGTTTTTCAACTTTTTAAAAAAAAATATTTTTAACCAAAATATTTAAACAATTCCGCACTTGGTTGAAAATAATTTAAAACAGAAAAACAACATCTGTCAGAGTATAAAAGATCATATGCCTAAAGAAAGATATCTTTCGATTTGAATCCTTCCTTAGTGTAAGTATTTCAAAGACCTATCGAAATTACTGGTGGCCGCAACTTTGAACCAGCTATTTTTAGATAACAGGATCGGAGATACCACACACATATTTTCTAAGTGTTGTTTGAGTTCCCACAATTCTTGCTTAGCACATTTAATGGCCTTGTACTTATTATGTTTCATGAATGATTCTGAGAAAAACTCACATTCTCATGAGAGGCGGCACCACCTCTACGTTCATATAGGTGAAGTCTTTCATGTGTCTTCGTTACTTTCAGACACTTGTCCTTAAGACTGGACCGCATTAAGAGTTTCTAATACTCAACCTCTATATATAACGGCCAGCACTATAATCCTGGATGAAGTATATATATAATTTAGTGCTGAAACTTTTCACGTATCAGTGATTTCTTTTTACTCATCGAACCCTTATATAGAGATTTTCTAACTTTAGGTTGGGTTTCCATCACAAGTGAAATATTTTGAAAAGAGTTTCAACCCTATCCTTCTGAATGTTGTTCTTACTACCTCTCTTGTTAGAGGTTTAGTAAAATGATAAGCTAAGTTATTAACGGACTTTACATAAGAAATTGCAATGATTCCACTTAGCCTCTGTCGAACCAGTCCACGACACGATGCGCATGTGCGAAGTATCAATTGCACCACTAGTGCCTTTACAGCCACATTACCTCACATGCCCACGCCCTCGCAACTAGTCCGAGACCGTGCCCACTAGAACACGCAAGCCACCATACTCCTCTCTCCCACCATAAATAAGGTGCACAACACCCTACTTATAAAGAAGAAAAAATTCTTCCTCCCAACCAATATGGGACAAAAACAAAGTAAGGTTTTTCAACTTTTTTTGAAAAATATTTTTAACCAAAATATTTCAACATGTGGGCTACCAAACTCAATTTTGGGAAATGGCCATCCACGATGGAGCTGTTCAAGAGGTAGTTCTCAACGTGAGTAGGCCATGGGAAAAGTAGGAGACATCACACATGATCCTAGTCATTCGTTCTGCCCAAAAGATAAAATCACAGTGGTCTATGGTTTACATTCAAGTCCAACTTCTGAATGATCAGGATTGATTTTTCTTTTTTTATTATTAGAAAAGAGACGACCATGGATGTGGATTACCCAAGGTGGAACCAACATCCTGAAGTAGGTCTTACATTGACCCACATGGCCCAGATAGGGGGACCACGATTTCACTTCTCCTTGTTGTATTCACCAACATGGAGAACATGAGTACTGATGATAGAGATGGGCCAACATGCATGTGGACAAGCAAATTTCTAATCGTTCATGATATTGATAAGAAAAAAAAAATTTAAGTAAAAAAAGAAATAGCATTTGTGCTTGAAATTAGGAATTCAAGTATCGGTTATTGATTTTTTTTTTTTTTTTTTATTAAAGGATAAAATCTGTCAGAATCCGTCAGATTTTATTTTATTTTATTTTATTTTATTTTATTTTATTTTATTTTTATTTTTTTTTTTTTTTTTACAAATCGCCAAGTTCAGATGCACCAATCACAAAACTAGGTTCCCTGAGATTCTACAGAAAAGATGATAGTCTCTGTGGGGAATATATGATACTCGAGGCAGCATATACACTTGATATGCAGGCACTCAGAAATTGTAGGTATGGCATGCATTAACTCAGATTAAACCGACTGAATTATAGAAACTAATTGGGCTAAGTGGCAGTCCAAAAATCAAATTGGTTGAACAATCATAACGTCTGATTTATGGTCGCTTGTTTGTTGAGTCTAGTGGATTTTTTTTTTTTTTTTAACCATATAATAAATGTCCACTAATCTGATAGTCAAATAATCATAATATTCCGTCCATGATACATCTGTATTGGGAACCATAAGATGGGTTTAACTTGATTAACTTTCTACGCAATTTTAAGTAATAAAAGTGCCCGTGTATCAACTATCAACCATCATACACTCAGCCAGAGTATCAATGCTTTTCTCCCATTTTAGGGTCCTTCAAGGAGACTGAGATAGTACAGACGTGCCCACAACTATCAAAATATCAGTGCGAGGGTTCACATCATGATAAATCATCTGGCTCTATAAGAAAAGCATTTCCATGCTGATATGTACCAAAAGGTAATGTTTGTACCGCGGAGCAGTCTGGTACAAGCTAATAAGACTGCAATCAATGCACCTGAAGAGAAATAGGTTGTTGAGGTTGCTTAGGGTGTGATTGTAATGTAGAGGATATTTTGTTAATATAGAAGTGGTATATTAGGTCTGTCCCTATCATCATAAAATGCATCAGAATTATAATCAATGGATGAGGTCTTGTTTGAATGATCCACATCTCTGTATCAAAAAATAAAAAAAAAAGTTGATCATTTAAATCTTTTCTTTTGAATATGAACATTTCTTCAACTGTTGATTTGTGGGCTATTAATTAAAAGTTTAAAATACAAAAAATCTTGAAGATTGGTCAAGCTAGCACCATCAATGTTATTTTTCATTGGATCAACTAACATGACCTCAAATCCAACGGCTATAATCCCGACTTAGCATATAATTATAGGTTGGAATAATCATACCAAACCTCTTGACTTTTGATGATAGTTAAGACAGACCTTCACCGGAAGTATCTAAATAATCTTTCAATTGCTTAGAAACTCTTTCTAATATTCCTTCACATTGCATGATGTAATTGTTTTGAATGAATAATTGCTTGGGGGGGGGGGGGGGGGGGGGGGGGGGTCCGCTAACATCGAAAGTGACTAAACATAACAACTACTTGGAAAGGTTTCAATGGATTTCAACATAACCAAAGTGAATATATTACCAGTCGAACACATGACCTTCTGCTCTAATATCATGTCAAACAACTACTTTTCTAAAAGCACGAGCCATTAGAGGATGGTGTATCAATGCATATCAAGGGACTCTAACAATGGGCTCCACTTTTGAGTACCTTGACAAGATGTAGATGGCTATGATTTCAATCCAATAGGTTTTGTCTTATACACACCGTAGGTGTGGCCGGGTCCATGCCATGAACCAGTCATGCACCCTTAATTAAAATCTATATTCTATATTTGTTTTTTTATGAGAGGTGCATGTGATCCACATTATTGGATCCTTTTATTTACTCACCATGATTCCCAAGCTTATGAGTTTTAGAAATAATAAAAAAAGAAAAATGGGGTTGACTCTATCAGCCATTGGTTTTTATCCGGACATGCTAGAGGACATTTCTCAGATGAAGATGATGCAGGTGTGATGAAGATACATAAGCACCTTTCATGGGTTGAACCTCATGCCTCAGTGGTTTGGACATATGGGTCACGACATTGAGGTCACGGGTCCACTCCAAACCTGACACATGGGGAATCCAGAGAGCCCATCTAGTGGGTCCCACCCACCGAAGGCCCTCAGTTGAGATGTACATCAGAGGGACGGGCACATCAACTTTCACTTCAATTTTACAGTCTATTTCATGGGCGTTGTCTGCTGTTTATATGGGTATGATTGTCCATTGGTGATATTTCCAACTGATGCACAGACAGGGACAGGATTCAATAGATGGACGGTCTAGATCACCACCTCTATCAGGTACGTTTAAGATATTTTGCCAGAACTTGACCATGTTTCACATTCGGACCTATTTTTGTGGCCCACCAGATGAGAAGAGTAACCAGATCAGCTTTGGTCAGAGAATCGACATGGTAGGGCCGACCTGATGAGTGGCTTTGATCTAGCAAACTTGGCATGTTTGGAAGAATTGTAATGGTAAACGCAGTTCCTCTTCCTCACATGAGGTTTGCTCCTATGCATCCCGTTGTATTGCAATGTGATACGTAGTGACTTAATTAGTATTTGAATCTGAATCTTCTGACAGCTATCCAAGCGCCATGGGTTGGCACTATACACCTAATAATAATGAAATTGTACTCCCACTATCTTTTGCCCTTTATCATTTGACCATATAAGTCACCGGCCAAAAGTAAGTAGCGCAAAATCATATGTACAATTGCAGGAAAGATGATACGACGAATGACACTGTAGCCCTAATTTGTGTGGCATGTACGACCGAAGCAACATGTTCAGCACATCTATAAAAGACCCACCGAGACAGAGATTTTATCACAAATCCAAATATACTTGATAAGACCACCTCTCAGAGTCCTTCCAAAATGGGAATCTTCCTAGAGATATTCGGTGCTCTCACGGCGATTACGAAGGTTTGAGACTAAGATCAACATCAGAGCAAATGGGAACTGATGGATTGAGTCACGATCCAGATCCAGTGAGACAAATCCTATAACATCTATGGATCTCCATAGTCACGCTGGCAAGTGATTTGAAAATGATTTCGGATACCTAAAGATGTCTAAGTCAAGCGGGATGATCAGAGAGCAAATGAGGGTCATGGTTGCTAATAATCATGGATTAGCAAGGAAACTTGGCTAAGGTTTTACCACCTTCAAAGTTATAAAAGGAGAACGTAATGAAAAGCTCCAAGCCCACACCAAACATAATCAATCTATACAGCGCAACACTGCTTTTTTTTTATATATCTTAGCTTAGTTTTAATCACTCTACTTCTATCTAGCCACGTTGTAGAACGTTTAAGGTTTATGTTATTTTAAATCATTACTATCCAGCACTGTTGTTGTTATATGCTTAAGATCGTAGTATAAATATTCACGACATTCCGTCGTTAAATCTTGATCAACCAAGTCCTTACTTGAAAGATCAAAACTCTGGTCACATCATATCGACCATTCAGGTATTTATTTCTCATTTATGTTTCTCTACTTTAGTTTGTTTATATATCGAATGTACTGAGCCTTAATTAAAAATCAATAAAATGAGCATTATTCTTAACCTTTAGTTTTAAATCTCCATTCCATTAAGAAATATAAAGGCTGTAATTATTGGTGAAAGAAAAAGTCTTTAAAACACGATGCAAAAAGAATCCAGTCGGAATAAGTAAACCTACCCTTTTAAAATTGCTTGATCGTTGTAACCATTAGTGTTTGAGAGGGTGGTCGAGTATTTGAATTAGGCCTTAATCGGTCCATCTTAGTGCGGGGGACACTAGCGTTCAATCAAATTTAAGTCGAGTACAACTCTGGCACGCCAACACTATTTTAATCACACACATTAATTGAATACAATCACTTTCTAACCATGTGGCCTCATGTTTGATTGAATTGTGCAAACAAAAGCTGGAGTGTTTAAACCATTTAAAATTTGGCTCTTTTGCTTTGCAAATGAATGATCATCGTGATCTTTATTTAAACAAAGGGTTGAAGTATTCAATCTGAGAACGTTTTAGTCACCCTCAATCCAAAGAAAGCTCTGTTAGATAAACGGTTTGGATCATTGATAAACTCCAATTTCAATGGATAAAAACTCGACGTATCAAATTACAGTACGACTGGATGTATTCGAGGAAACGTCTCAAATACCATAGTTTACTATTTCTTTGCTAAATTTCATGGCTACTCATGCACACATGCCAATGTTACACATAAGTGCGAGCTCCGGCCTTTTCATCAGGTGGGCCTATCGTGCATTTGTCTTGGTCTGAAAATCAAGCCAGCCACCTCACATTGTGGGCATGCGTTTAGGTTGAATGTAGCCTTTGGGTCAATCTTTTAACCGACCATTTTCTTGTTAAATGTGTGGCCCATTTGATGAGCAGAACGGCGCATTTATGTAGTAGAGCCTTGATTTCAAACATGTGTGAGACATTGGCACGTGATGAATGATGGTGCAAATGCATTCAAAGGAGGAACCAAATGATGAATGTCCTATCTTACTTGTGATTGATTTTCAATGACAGTTTAAAAGGGAGAAAAACCACAACATTCAGGATATGAATAAAATAAGCACACGTGTGCAAGATCAGATCAGTCTACCACTTGATCACTAGGATTATATTATCATCAGCTGGACCACGAAGATAGAAAACAAATGAATGATTAAGAGAAATTAACTAATGATTTAAATTCTTTATACATGTTTAGGCATGACCCATTGTCAACTTTATCTCAAGGGTAGAAATGCTCTATGTATCAAATTCTAGCACTGTCAGTTTTGAAAATCACTCAAAGGGCCAGTTTGAATTGGATTATTTCATGATGGAACAATTGAAAAGCGTGATGATTAAAATTTTCATTACCAATCTCTTAAAAATATTTGTATTTGACTAACGATTGTTGTGTTTAGTTTCACAGTAGGATTAATGGTTAATAACCCTGATAGCATAACTACATCATTAAATGATGTACAAAAACCAAGACTTATTCCCTAAAAATTATTATAAGTATTTTGTGGGGCCCACATACTACACTATAGTTATAGTGTTTGGATTTTGCAATAAGATTAATTCCTACTTAAGATGCTTAACAATGCAATGTACTGAGGATGTGGCGTATGGAAGAGCGTAGTACAAGAAGAAGAAGATCAGCTTTTTTAAGTAATTAAGACCTTGAATCCATAAGAAATAAGAGAGAAAATTCGGGTATTTTATTTATGCATAATAATAAGATTATTCAATTACATCACTTATATGGATAACCAAAAACCTTAATTCAAATAAAAATTACCTGAAATAACAAAATCTCTTCTAAATGCTAAATTTGCTTAAAAATATAAACGACAATCGAATATTATCAGAACATCCCCAATATTATTACAAACAACTTCTAAAAAAGACGAAAATCTTAAAAATGTAAAAATAAGGAGATACTAAGAACATGAAAATTACAAAAAATGATAAAATTTTCTTAAAACTTTGATTTTGACACCGAAGGCAAGCATTTTCTCGCAAAATGGACATCTTTGGCCGCCATAACAGGTCATTTAACCTCGGGTGCACCATTACATAAAGATTGATAGGTCGCATGTTTTGTGACAATGCCTGGAAAAAAAATTACAATTGTTTTACAAACCCATACTTTGAAAGGAAATTTCTTGGAGATGTGGTCAGTGGGAGACGTAAGGTTTTTCAAAAGAGAAACATCTTAAGGTAATCAACTACTTCGCAACATTGAAGAAAGTTGATGTTGATATGTTAGAAACGAGATGAAGGGGAGATAGTCGATTTTTCGTGGTAAGAAATGATAGTAAATGGACACGTTTATAAATCTAGAAGCCCTTAGGGGTATTACTGTAATTCTCATTTCTATATATAATACATTTTCTAAATCTAAAAGGGTTACAGTTCGCATACTTTTCATGGTATCAGAGCCCGAGCCTCTTTCCTTGTCTCTTCATGGCATCTACCTCCTCCTCCACGTCCTCTATGACAACTCCCACATCCTCTCTTTCTTTGTCATTTACCCTATCTTCTTCCACTTCTCTCCTTGTGGTCAACATTAAGGCTTTTATTCCTGATGAACTTAACTACATAAATTACTTGGTTTGAAAATTGCATTTCATTCCGATTTTCAAAAGCTTCAACGTCATTGATCATGTTAATGGATCCCTTCCCTCTCCTCCTCTTCTCACTAATTCATCTAACGTCGAGACTCCAAATAATAACTATTTGCTTTGGTCTCAACGTGACACAGTGATCCTTTCATGGATCAATGCAACTTTTTCGCTCAATATTCTCGAATCCATCCTCAGTTCATCGACAACCACTGCTCGTGCTACATGGGTCTCTATCGAAAAGATTTTTATAGATCAGGCCTCATCTCGTCATCTTCAGTTAAAACTTCAGCTTTAAACCTTTAAGAAAGGTTCTCTAACCATGCAAGCCTATCTTCAAAAGATGAAATCTAAAAAGGATTCGTTACACGCTATTGGTCACGGTATTACTAATACCGATTTTGTTCTCCACGTCTTAGCCGGCCTTTCACAAGATTATGAGGGCTTTGTCATTTCCTTCATGACTCGTCCTCCTCTACCCCCCTTTGAAGAACTCTGACCACTTCTTCTCAACTAAGAATTGCGTCTTCAACAAATTCATCTGTCTTCTAAATCAGATAAGACTTCTGTGTTATTTTCATCACGTGGTGGTCATGGTGGGTCCACACGTGGTGGACGTGGTGGCTCTTATCGTGGTCGTGGTAGGAGTTTCTTTCGTGGCCATGGTAGAGGTCATTCTTCTTCTTCGATGGCACCCTCTCCAAATGGACATGGTAATCTCATTACCAATAATCCTAGTTTACTTGCTTTACTCATCTTCCATTACAACAGATTCAATACCAGATCTGCAACAAGTTCAACCACTTGGCTCTTCAATGTCATCAATGCTTTAATCACACTTACAATTTGGATGATGTTTTGAAATCTTTGGCCACCATTCAGCTTTCGGAACCACACGACTCTTCCTGGTATCCTGATGCAGATGCCTCATCGCACATGACAACAAATGCAAGCGACCTCCTTATTAAACATTATTACATTGGGCATGATTGTATATTTGTTAACAATGGTGACCTTTTGCCAATTTCTTCCACTGGACATTCTTTACTTCATACACTATGTTCTTCGTTTCAACTCAATAATGTTTTTGTTGTGTCCTTCTCTAAAGAGGAACTTACTGTCCATTTATCAGTTTTGTAAGAATAATAATTGTTCATTTACGTTTGATCATTCTGATTTTTTTGTGAAGGATTAGAAGTCAAAGAGGGACGTTCTTCGGTGCAGTAGCATGGACTCTATGTGTCCACTTCCATAGTCTATTGTGTCTGTTGGGTCGTTGTCAAAAGCTCTTTCCACCTCTCGAATAAATTTGAAGCATTTGGCACCGTTGGCTAGGTCATCCAATATCTACTATCATGTCGACTCTCGTAAAGAATAAAGTCATTAATGCTACTAGTTCTAAGTTATCTTTTTTCAGTTTGTAATGCTTACCAATTGGGCAAGCACTCTTGTTTACCATTTAATGAAAGTGAATCGTGCACACTATCTCCTCTTGCTCTTATTCATTCTAATGTGTGCCAATCTTTTGTTAAATTCGTTTTGGGATATGTTTATTATGTTATCTTTATTGATGATTTTTCTCAGTTCTCTTGAGTTTTTCCACTACCATTCAAATCAGAAGTGTATGACAAATTTTTTATATTTAAGAACTTAGTGAAAAATCTCTTCTCTAGAAAATTATTGTCCTTTCAGTTTGATGGTGAAGGCAAATTCATGAATGTTCACTTTCAAAAATTGTTTTAGAATATGGCATTCATCATCGCATCTCCTGTCCGCATACACCATAGCAAAATGGTGTGGCAAAAAGGAAACATCACCCTATTGCTAGCATGATCAGCTCCTTATTTCAAACGAATATGCTTCCTTCTTTTTGGGTTGAAGCGCTTAGTTTGGCCATGCATTTGTGTGATCAATCGTCTTTCCACACGACCATTGAATGATCAATCTCCGTTTCAACGATTACTTGGAGCTTCACCTGATGTCTAGCTCTTCCCTTCAAGTCTTTGGATGCTTGTGCTACCCGAATCTCTTGTCCACAGTGGCCCATAAATTGGCCCCACGGAGTATCCCTTGTGTTTTCCTTGGTTTTTCCAAGAACTACAAGGGATTTTGTTACTTGAATCCATCCATTAATCATGTCATTACCTCTTGACATGTCATTTTTGATGAGATGGACTTTCCTTTTGTTCATCTATCCCCGTCTGCTATCCAAACTGCGGGATCCAATTCTGTGTTGGAATTTCAATATCCTGGTGGTCCCACCATTCGTCCAATGCATCCTTCTACTTCATCCGTGGTGCCACCTGCCTCCACATCATCACCAGCATCGAGTGATCCTATAAATTCGGTCATCTAATTTCCTCTCTTCCTCGACGCATAGAGCGCCAATCACAATACCCTTCTCTTCATATCTCCTCCACCTCGGATTCGCTGCCAAGTCTTTCTCCAATTCCGAATTCTTCTCATGATTGCCAACCGTGTCTAGACTTCTCTCTAGCGGATTCTTCTCTTCAGCGAACTCCTCAAGATCTGTTTTCTTCTGCTACTGCGGTAGAAAATCTAGGTTTCTCTCCTTCTAAACAAATGTCATCTTCATCGGATTCACTCCCTCATTTTTCTCTGGTTCTCCAACTGATTCTGCGTTCGAATCCAACATCGCTTTTATCTCTTATCTCCTTTCCAGTGAGATCTTCGTCTTCACCTAGCTACTCTCCTAGTTCTGGATCGTGCTTGAGTCCCTCACTTTCTGAAATGGCATCTGTACCGAATTCATCTACTATTCATTCAGCTTCCAATCCACCTTCTCTAACAAGTGTGGTGACTCGTATGGTCACCCGCTTCATGACCGGTACTCGCAGGCTTAAGATTCTCCCATCACGATCTCTATTGTGGAGCCCACAACTGAGTCCCAGAGCTAAGCATAGAGTCGAGTCGAAACGAGTTAGGGCTGACTCGATCCTATCCGGGCAAGGACTGAGCCTTTACCGAGTCGGATCGAATTCTGGATCGAGTCGGCCAACCCTGACCTAAGCCGAATCGAGTTGGGGAATGATCTGGTCTGATCCGAGTCTGACCCAGTCACAAGGACTGAGTCGGATCGAGTTAGAACGAGTAAGTTCGAGTTAGGGCAGAAATTAAAAAAAAAAATCTGAGGAGGATGAGGTCTAGTCGCCAGCGATCTTGGGAAAGGATGAGGAGGGAAGGAAAGATAGGTTAGGGTTCAGGTGGGGACGGGGTCAGGCATGCGGCTAACTTGGGTAAAAGTAGAAATGAATTAGGTTTTTTTTTTATATACTTTTACTACCAAATCGAGTCAAATCAATTACGAATCGAGTTGGTTCCGCATTGAGTTGGATAATGAGTCGAGTCGAATCGAATTACTAATTGACCGAACTCGACTCGATCCGGATTCAGATCTTATTCATAATACTCAATCCTGGACTGTTTGCTGCTGGCGGATCATATCGAGTCGAGTCTAATCGATTCAGACGAGTAGAGTCAACCAAGTTGACTTGACCCATGCCCAGCTCTACTGAGTCCATCTCGCCCTTGATACATGAGCCAACCTTCTTCTCTCAAGCTATCAAGGAGTACTCTAATTGGACTGCTGTGATGGAAGATGAATACAACGCATTGCTTCAGAATCAAACGTGGGATTTTGTACCTCTGTCTATATCCCGAAATGTTATTGGTTGCAAGTGGGTGTTTAAGGTTAAGTTTTGCGCTAATGGTGAGCTCGAACGTTATAAAGTGCGATTGGTTGCTCAAGGATACAAGCAACAACAGGACATTGATTTCTATGAAATATTCAGTCCAGTTGTTAAGCCAACCACGATTCAGACTATTATTTCCCTTGCATTAGCTAAATCATAGCCACTCAAACAGGTAAATGTCAAAAATGCCTTCCTACATGGTGCCCTTGATGAAGAGGTATTTATTCGGCAACTGCCAGGTTTTCTGCACCCTGATCGACCGGATTACGTCTGTCGTCTTCGTCATGCTATGTATGGTTTGAAACAAGCACCAAGAGTGTGGTTTAAATGCTTCATCGACTATCTTTGCAATCTTGGTTTTTAATGTAACAAAGCAGATCCTTCTATGTTCACTTACCTTTCACACGGTAACATGGTGGTGTTGCTACTCTATGTTGACGATATCATTCTCATTGACATCAATACCAACATTCTTTCTTTCGTTATTCGGCATCTTCAAAATGAGTTTGCCATGAAGGATCTCAGGTCTCTCCATTACTTCCTTGGAATTGAAGTTCGTCGTGAATCAGGTGGTATTATTCTCTCTCAAGAGAAGTATGCATGAGAAGTTCTTTATAGGCATGCTATGAATTCGGCCAAGCTTGTTGCTACACCTATTATTTCATCTTCGAAATTATCAACTCATGAAGGAGATCTTCTTCCGAATCCAACCTCATATCATTCGATTTTTGACGCCCTCTAATATCTTACCTTCACACATCCTGATATTACCTATGTTGAGTGTGGAGACTACACGTGGTGTGTAAAACCACTCACATCAGAACATGGTCGGGCGCCCGGACGGTCTGTGGACCGGGCGCCCAAATTCAGGTTGTTTCACCTAACAGCCACTGGACTATTTTACAAACGGTCGGGCACCCGGTCACTTTGTATTGGTCGGGCGCCCGACCCAGTTATGTCCAGGCGCCCGATCGGCCGCGGGCTTAAGACGCGGGTTTCCTATTGTGTGTTCTAATTGCGGGGTTTACTATATAAAGGGGAGTAAACAGGGATTAGACATGGGGATCAGGGCTTCTATACGTCCAAGGTAAGAAAAAGGAGAGAAGATTAGCAAAAGGACCATCTCTGTGCATGGGAGCATAGGAGAAGGTAAGTGCATTGCTTGTAACTTCGTTTTTCTGTGAAGTTTGCACCCGTGGTTTTTTACCCTTGTTGGAATTTTTCCACGTAAATCTCTGTCTTGTGGATTGTTGGTTTGTGTGATTCCTTTTCTAGTTATTATTACTTCCTGTTTATCGTTTGTGGGTGAGACCGGAGATTGGATCTTGGTTCATCGGCATTGTTGGTGTGCTGCGCAACAACTGGTATCAGAGCCAGGTTTAGTTCAAGTGGGAGCGATGGCGGAAGATAGAAAAACTAGAATTGAGAAGTTTGATGGTTCAAACTTTGCCTTCTGGAAGATGCAGATGGAGGATTATCTATATCAGAAGGACCTCTACATTCCTCTGGAAGGAAAAGAGAAGAAACCAGAGAAGTTGACAGATAATGGATGGGCTTTAATGGATCGGAAGGCTTTAGGAATGATCCGACTCTCTTTGTCTAAGAGCGTCACCTTCAACATATCCAAAGTAAAGATCACAAAAGAATTAATGTAGGCTTTGGCTACGATGTATGAGAAACCCTCGGCATCCAACAAGGTTCATCTCATGAAACGGCTTTTCAACATGAAGATGCCAGATGGTGGGGGCGTGGCTGAACATCTAAACGAGTTCAATATAGTCACGAGCCAATTGGAATCCGTTGGCATCACTTTTGATGACGAGGTCAGGGCGCTATTGATCTTGTCTAGTTTGCCAGACAGTCGGGATGGTTTGGTGATTGCCGTGAGTAATTCTTCAAGATCTACTGAAGTTGAAATTCGATGATGTGGCCGGTCTAATTCTAAATGAAGAATCTAGAAGGAAGGCATCAGGCTCTAAACGTTGAAGGAAGAGGAAGATCTTTAAACAAAGGAGGCAATAAACACGGTCGTTCTAAGTCGAGGAATAAGTCCAAGGGACCGAAAGACAAGGACGGGTGTTGGCATTGCGGGAAGAAGGGGCACATGAAGCGTGATTGCAGGGCGCTTAAGAAACAAGAAGGAAGCTCTCAAGGTGGGAAGGATTCAGTGAATCTATCTGAGGAGAGTGACATAGAGGCGTTGATCTTGTCTCTTGATGCGCGTAATGAGTCTTGGGTTATAGACTCAGGTGCTTCGTTTCATGCCACTTCATCAAAAGAAGTTCTTCGTGATTATGTGTCAGGTAACTTTGGAAGAGTCTACTTGGGTGATGATGAGCCATGCAGTATTGTTGGCAAGGGAGACGCTCACCTAAGTCAGAAAGACGGAACGGTCTTGAAGCTGAAGGATGTCAGACATGTACCGAGTTTGAGACGGAATTTGATCTCAGTGGGGCAGTTGGCCGATACCGGATATGTGACGACATTCACCAGCGATGCATGGAAGGTCACAAAAGGTGCCTTGGTAATATCTCGAGGTAAAAAGGAAGGTACCTTATACGTGACTTCCGGATCGTATAGTTCACTCACAGTCGCATCAACTGGAGTGAATGGGCAGTTATGGTATCAGAGGTTGGGACATATGAGTAAGAAGGGGATGAAAGTGCTATTGTCAAAGGGGAAGCTACCAGGGTTGAAGGCAATCGATCTGGAATTCTGCAAGGATTGCGTGTATGGCAAGCATAAGAGAGTTAGCTTTAAGAAGACAGGACGTGCTCCAAAGACGCATCTATTGGAGCTTGTACACACTGATGTGTGGGGACCGGCACAGGTATCATCTCTTGGTAGCTCACGTTACTTTGTTTCTTTTATTGATGATGCTAGTAGAAAACTGTGGGTCTACTTCTTAAAACACAAATCAGATGTATTCGATGTATTTAAGAAGTGGAAGGTTATGGTAGAAAATGAGACCGGTAAAACTGTGAAGTATCTTAGATCGGATAATGAGGGAGAATATTGTGATAAGAGGTTTGAGGAGTATTGTGCAGTAAATGGAATCAAACATCAAAAAACGATTCCAGGGACACCGCAGCAGAACGGTGTGGCTGAGCGCATTAACAGGACCATCCTTGAGCGCGCTAGAAGCATGAGACTATATGCAGGGTTGCTGAAGACCTTTTGGGCAGATGCTGTGAATACTGCCGTATATCTCATCAATAGAAGGCCCTCAGCACCATTGGATGGTGGGCTACCATAAGAAATATGGACTGGAAAAGAAGTGAACCTTGCACATCTCAGAGTGTTTGGTTGCACCTCTTATGTTCACATTGATGCAGAGCACAAAAACAAGCTGGACTGCGAAGTCCAGAAGGTGTACGTTTATAAGCTACGGGCAGAATAATTTTGGCTACCGGTTTTGGGATGCAGAGAACCGGAAAATTATCAGAAGCAAGGACGTAATCTTCAATGAAAAGGTAATGCATAAGGACAGTGTGCAGCAAAAGCAGAATAAGGCCGATGAGAAGGAATTCATAGAGTTGGAAGAGTAACCGGACACGGGTGTTACAGTGCTACAGGATAAGCATGCACAGGAGCATGATGAGGCAGAGCTACAGACACCGGTTGTGAGGAGGTCTACTCGGGAGAGGAGACCCAAGGTTCGATATTCACCCTCCTTACATTATCTACTGCTGACAGATAATGGTGAGCCAGAGTGGTTTGAAGAGGCGTTACGGTCAGATATGCGGGTTAAGTGGGAGCAAGCCATGGAAGATGAGATGGACTCTCTTGAGTCTAATCGTACGTGGGAGCTAGTCACTCTACCCAAGGGTAAGAAAGCTCTTCATAACAAGTGGGTTTACAGACTGAAGGAGGAACACGATGGTTCGAAACGACACAAGGCTAGACTGGTTGTGAAAGGGTTCCAACAAAAGGCAGGTATCGATTTCACAGAGATATTTTCACCTGTGATGAAGATGTCTACGATTCGCATGGTCTTGAGTATAGTTGCTACAGAGGACTTACATCTAGAGCAGCTAAATGTTAAGACAGCCTTTCTTCATGGAGACCTTGAAGAAGAAATATATATGCATCAGCCGACAGGATACGTGGCACCAGGAAATGAGAACAAGGTGTGTAGACTAAAGAAGAGTCTATATGGTCTGAAGCAGGCCCTGAGGCAGTGGTACAAGAATTTCGACAGTTTCATGTCGGGAAACGGGTACAGGAGATGTCATGCAGACCACTGTTGTTATTTGAAGAAGTTTAATACATCGTACATCATCATTCTTCTGTATATTGATGATATGCTTGTTGCCGGATCAAGCATGAAGGACATCTCAGATCTCAAAAGACAACTGTCTAAAGAGTTTGCCATAAAGGATTTAGGAGCTGCAAAACAAATCCTAAGCATGAGGATAAAGCGTGAGAGGGAAAACAAGAAGCTGGTTTTGTCACAGGCAGAGTACATAGCCAAGGTACTTGATCGATTCAGCATGGGAGGTGCTAAGCCGGTTAGCACTCCATTAGCTAGCCACTTCAAGCTTTCTAAGGAGTAAGGAGCTAACACGTAGGAGGAATGGGACTACATGGCTAAAGTCCCTTATGCGTCAGCCATAGGGAGCCTCATGTATGCTATGGTTAGCGCGAGGCCAGACATTGCTCAAGCAGTGGGAGTTATTAGCAGGTACATGAACAACCCCGGGAAGGAACATTGGGAAGCTGTGAAGTGGATCCTCAGATACCTGGTAGGTACTATGGATGTAGGGCTGTGTTATGGAGGATCGAAAATCAAGCTACAAGGCTACGTCGACTCAGATTTGGCAGGGGATATCGATAGCAGAAGGAGCACTACAGGGTATGTCTTTACCCTGGGTAGTGGTGCAGTCAGTTAGATCTCTCAGTTACAGAAGATAGTATCCATCAGTACAACGGAAGCAGAATATGTTGCAGCTACAGAAGCGTACAAGGAGATGGTGTGGATGCAAGGTTTTATGGAAGAGTTGGGGAAGAAGCAAGCAGATTGTAAGCTCTACAATGACAGTCAGAGTGCAATACACTTGGCTAAGAATTCAGCCTTTCATTCGAGGACCAAGCATATTGACATCAGATATCACTTCATACGTTCGTTACTAGAAGATGGATCGATTGCTTTGGAGAAGATTCATACAAGTGAAAATCCTGCAGATATGTTGACCAAGGCGATCACACGAGAGAAGCTGAAGCTCTGTTCAGCTTTGGTTGGTCTTCAGGCTTGAAGACTGGGACGTGGTGCACTCTGGATGTAGAAGACGAAGGATCATGTGGTGATGTGTCTCCAAGTGGGAGATTGTTGAGTGTGGAGACTACACGTGGTGTGTAAAACCACTCACATCAGAACATGGTCGGGCGCCCGAAATTCATGCTGTTTCACCCAACAGCCACTGGACCGTTTTACAAACGGTCGGGCGCCCGACGGTCAAAGTGACCGGGCGCCCGAAATTAGTCTGTTTTTCCCTTTTTAACGCTGGACATATTTTGTATTGGCCGGGCGCTCAACCCAATTATGTCCGGGCGCGGGCTTAAGACGCGGGTTTCCTATTGTGTGTTCTAATTGCGGGGTTTACTATATAAAGGGGAGTAAACCGGGATTAAACATGGGGATTGGGGCTTCTATACGTCCAAGGTGAGAAAAAGGAGAGAAGATTAGCAAAAGGACCATCTCTGTGCATGGGAGCATAGGAAAAGGTAAGTGCATTGCTTGTAACTTCGTTTTTCTTCATAGTGAAGTTTGCACCCTTGGTTTTTTTACCCTTGTTAGGGTTTTTCCACATAAATCTCTGTCTTGTGGATTGTTGGTTTGTGTGATTCATTTTCTAATTATTATTACTTCCTGTTTATCGTTTGTGGGTGAGACCGGAGATTGGATCTCGGTTCACTGGCGTTGTTGGCGTGCTGCGCAACTACCTACGCTATCAATGTTGTCTCTCAGTTTATGCATGCCTCAAGGGATTCTCATTTTCTTGCTGTGAAGTGCATTCTTCGATATCTCAAAGGCACAGTCTTTTGGGCTTATGATTCACAAATAGTCTGACTTGTCAGTTGAGGCTTTTCGAATGTTGATTGGGCAGGATGTCTTGATACAAGACGTTCGACAACCGGTTATTGCATTTTTCTTGGCAAGAGTCTCGTGTCTTGGTCAGCGAAAAAGCAATCTACTGTGTCACGATCAAGCGTGGAATCTGAGTATTGGTCTCTTGCATATGCTGTAGACACAATTTGGCTTCGCTGGCTCTTAGGAGATCTTCATGTGTTTCTTCCAACACTTGTCAATATATTATGTGACAATATAAGTGCTGCTTATCTCACAGCCCATCTAGTGTTTCATGCCCGAACTAAGCATATGAAATTGACTTTCATTTCCTATGAGAAAAGATTTCCAATGGTGATCTTCTGGTTTCGATATATTCTGACTGACCGACAACTTGCAGACATATTTACAAAGTTTGGAGGGATAGTAAATGAATACGTTTGTGAATCTTGAAGCCCGCATGGGTATTATCATAATTCTCATATCTATATATAATACATGTTCTAACCCTAAAGGGGTTATGGTTCCCATACTTTTCAAGAAATCCTCTCGATGAGATTGTCTATATGGCGACAGTGCACAGGAACGGGTAGGGCAACATCATATACATTTGGTCAAACGGTTATCTCGTTTAAATAAAATGACCGTTGATTCCAATGGAGGATTCCTTGAGCTGGGATTTCCACTTACAGCTACGGCAGTTAAAATCGGTGGAGAAATGCATGCTTTAATGCTGTAATCCAACCACTGCATTAAAACAATGATGACACTTTGCAGTTGATATTTATTGGAAATCTCCAATCCAAATTGGTCATAATGGAAAATAATCATGTAAGGTGGACCTTATCATAAGTGAAATTAGGTCTATATACGTCTCGTGATAATGGACGCATGTGTTGGACATTGTATTGTGTGTTCCACACACCCTCTCCATCAGATGTGTCTCTGCCAGCTGCTACGACTAGATCCCAAAATCCAGCCTGATTCATGACTCCGATGGGCCACACTAAAGGAAATAGTTAAGAGTGGAAGTCCATCCATTAAAACCTTCCTATTTGTAGAGCCCAACAAGAAGTGGCTCAAACATCCAACCCATCCATTCTATGCATCCCACCTAGATGAAGAGTCCCACCAATTTTCAGGCCAATCCGAAATTTATGCAGCCCCACTTAGTGATTTTTTTTTATGTTTTAGGGATGATTTTACCAAAGTTTCAAACATGGGTGATTTTTGGGACATCCCAAGTTTAAGAGATAATCCACCAAATGCAAGGTTCAGATGCCACATTCACATCACGGCGGGCCCGCGGAGCTTGACCTAACTCCAACATTTTCGTCTCTAAATAATCCACATTTGAGACTTTGATTTGTATTAATCCAAAGCATAAAGTATTAGAACTTAGTGTGAAGAAATGATTAGGTGCTGCCTATTACCGTCGGCTTGTCTTATCGTAGTGGACATCTTTCCCACCAACATGTCACATGTGTAGTACATCACAGTCATGCAAAAGGTGGGCTATCATGAAATCACCTAACGTGAAAACCAAGCCCATCCACTCATTAGGTTGGCCAAACTTATATGATGGGTCAGATCAATCCACGGATTTCATTGGCATAGCCCATCCCATGCATGGAAAAGGGTATGATCTTTTTACTAAGGGACTGTTTGGGTAGGAGATCTCGAAAAATTGTAATTAATGCTTAATCATCTTACGCGGAGAGCACGGGTCCACCACTTAATATCTTTTTCGACAGGTCCCCTACACAACTAGACCCTATTAAGTTCTAGATGAACATAATCACTAGCAACACTCTACCATATTGTTCTTTCAGTTAGAATAGCAAACCCAATAGGAGTGCAACTCTGGCCAGTCGAGGTAGGTTTAGGATCAGTTTGGAGGCAAACCTTAGTATAATCTAGTTGGGCTAGTGGTAGAATCTTGACCACTACCCAAATAGATTTGTTGGTAGAATCTTGACCACTACCCAAAGGGTTTGAGTTGGTGGTAGAATCTTGGTCGCTGCCCAAAGGAACCCTAATAAGTTATAGAAAAAGTCAATCACTAGCTACTCTCTGCCCTGTTATTTCAATTATAATAGCAAACCCAAAGGGAGTGCAAGTGTGCGGGTCGGTCGAGGTAGGTTAAGGGTCAGCTAGAGCCAAACCCAACCCAATGCCAGACCTTGGTACAACCTGGTTTGAGTTAGTGGAAGAATCTCAATCACTACCCAAATAGGCTGGATAACCACTCTAACCACTAGCCAAATGGACCAACTACCCAAACAGGTTAGTGGTAGAATCTCGACCACTTCCCAAATGGGTCGGGTTAGTGGTAGAATCTCGACCACTACGCAAATGGGTCGGGTTATTGGTAGAATTTCGACCACTATTGATGTAGAATGGGTCGCTGATTATTTCATGACCCAGAGGGATCAAAAGAAGACCGGTCGGAGTCGAAAGTGATCCGGACCGTCAGGACCGTAAACCGGCCGTATCTCGCAATCCGGAATGAGTTTCAAGACATATAATATATCAATTTGGGGTAGCTCGAGCTACTTTAGCCAACTAACCCCGCTATGCCGGGTTGCCCATGCCAGAATCGCGAGATTTGACCGTATCCACAGTCATTAGGCTAGTTTATTTTCAATTATGCTATTTATAGTAAGTTTTAATTTGATCATAACTTTGGATCTATAGGGTCTTAGAGTTAGTGCCCAACATGGAAAGGGCTTAGATTAGTAGAACAACTTGGTTGCGCCTGTTTGATAACTTTCTATTTTTGGCCGAAACCAAGAGTTCTAGTAGGATTGAACGAATTCTATAAATAGTAAGTTTACTATTTATAGTAAGTTGCGTTTTCTAGGAGTTTGAGTTGGAGTTAGAGTCTGATACTTTACCTAGAGTTTAGTTTCTTATTTATATGCATTGTAATTCCGTTTATTATTTATTCAATTATTAAAAAAATAATTATTCGGAATTAATTTCCTTTTTTTATCATTTTATTTCTTCTCATGGATTCAAGAAACACTCGATTAGAGAGATGATGATCTACCTACCACATCCTCCCTGCGTTAACTATTCCAAGGAAATGTGGGGCATTTTCACACGCCGGGCTCGAGTGGGATGAGTTGTGTGACCTGGGCTTACATTCAGAATGGGGCAACCCGTGATAGGTGGGTGAATCATGGAAAACGAGACTCATAGAAGGTGGAGCCCATGAGGAGGGTTTGGTCGAAGGCTTGACCTAGGCTATAAGATAAAGGAATTAATTCGCCGCACTTTATCAATTATAACTTTTAAGGTAAATGGTTAATCGTCATACATCACAAAGGGGCCATAATAAGTTCTAGATAAAGTCAATCACTAGCAACTGCTATACCATGTTATTTCAATTATAATAGCAAACCCAATAGGAGTGTAACTTTGACAGGCCCAGAGAGGTTGAGAGTCAGCTCAAGCCAAATCCAACCTGAGCTACCCTACCCAATACTAAACCTTAGTGCAACCTAGGTTGAGTTAGTGATAGAATCTCAACCGCACATATTAATCGCATCACCTTTAAATTACCCAAACACCCTCAAATTTAAAACCCTTCCATGTCCTTTAATTATACAGAGTCTAAGCAACAACCCCACTTAAAAATGCCTCTCACTTCTCATCCTTAGCTGGATTGTAGACTCCCAGGGTTCAAGTCTGATATGTGTCCAAAAAAAAAAAAAACAAATATAGGTATTTTAAAATAATAATAATAATAATAATAATAATAATAAGTATTTTAACCTTACTTTATTTACTAAATATTTATAAATTATTAATATTAGAGATTATAAGTCATACATAGCTGAATCATGGCTGAATCAGGGGCGAGACGCTTGGGTTACTTTTGTACCATTTAGAAAATGGCGGCGACATGTCCTTATCACATGTACGTGGCACTGAATTACACCTATTTAGGTGGAATTTAGACCATCCAAATTGTCGGTCCTATCATGGATGGAGAATATATCTAAAATCACACTAACCAAGCAATCCTAACCATCAAATTAATGGTTACCAACGAGTGGTTAAAAGTAAATTGGTGAGTGGTCTAAATTAGACGGTTAATATTAGCTTCTCTTTGTAATTTTTTGTTTACAACTCTCCATCGAGAGTTGGGTCCACAATGTGGACGGTCTAGATAGCCATAATAAGAATAATAAAAAAAAAAAAAGAGGTGCTAGTAAAGGAATACACTTGCTACCTTGCCTGGTACTTTTTCTGATGTGGGGAAAGCAACTTGATGTGCATGAAATCCACACCGTCCATCAGGTACACCATCCCTTGTTTGGACTTGATCCAAAAAATGAAGCTGATTGGTAGGCCACACCACAAAATTACCTGAGTTTTGGAATTCGGTGATTTTTGGGTAATTCTTTCTTCTTGCTGATGCACATCAGATGAATGGCATGAAAATTCCACGGTCCGCTCTTCACAAAACGAACGGTGGGCGTTCCATCCCAAATCTTACCCATGGTGTGGCCTGATTACTTGATGGACGGGTTGGATCTGATGAAAGTTCCACCCTGGTAGCTACCTACTTCGTGACGAAGCTTGTTTGCACGGTCCGGATCTAGCTTGTTTGCGAGGGAGAAAGGCCCACCCAAGCAGTTAATATTACAGCTGTGGACGGATCATGCAACAGAAATTAACCAGATTGGAAGAATCCTAACCCTTCAATTCCTGCATTCTGAAGTTAGGTGTGGCCCACTGTAATGTTTCTGAGAAATCCATCCGGTCCATCTATTTCTCCAGTTCATCTTAGGACATGAGCTCAAAAAATGAGGCAGAACCAAAACTCAAGTTGGCAATAACGCAGGAAACAGTGGGGATTGAAGGTCCCACCTTTGAAAAATTACTAGGGCCGCAGAAATTTTTTATCAGGATAACATCTCTATTTGTTTTCAACTCATTCCATTGGGAATACCTTATGAACGGTTTGGATGGCATATAAACATCGCGGAGAACTGTAGGCGTTTCCCTCCCCGGTTTTTTCTGTCGTGTGGCCCACTAGAGTTTTGAATCTGCCTCATTTTTACACCCGTGTCCTAACATGAGCTGGGAAAACGGATGGATGGGATGGATTTCTCAAAATCATCACGGTGGGCCCCTCCTAACTTCCGACGGTAAGGTGCCAATAAACAGAATCCAGGAACAGTTGCAGGAAATAAAACAGCTCAAGCCCAAATGGTTGGCGTAGATTGAAAGGCGGTAGAAGGGCATGCCCACTGCTAATCGAGTGCCACGTGGGGTGAATTGTGTATGAGATCCAACCGTCCATCAGATCCGCTGCCTCACGTTCACCCAGGATCCTAAAAATCATGCTGATTCAAATCTCAGGTAGGCCACACAATAGGAACAGTTGGAATGGGGGCATCCACCGTTAGTTGTGTGTGGATCCCACATTGTTTTCATTTGCCATCCAATCCATTAATCTGACGCTCCTCACCATGTTGAAGGGATACCCTAAAAACCACGTTGTTCCAAAACTGAGGTTGGCCACACTTTATGAATTTAGAGGTCTGAAGCACGAGTCTTCATGCAAGCACTTTCAGCTTCAAAATTACTAAAATACTCGTAACATTACTTTAAATATCTTCTCATGTCCTTTAAATATTCCAAAGTTCAACGATCTTATAAAACTAATTATATGATTAAAATTGTTTCTGGTGCAGATATATAGTAGAGACATGGACCCACCCCATAGTCGGAATTTTTTTTTTTTTTTTTTTCTTGGTTCAGTTCACACACCCCATTGTTAGTACACGAGGCTATCTTTACTCAGTCTGCCACTTGAGCTATGGACCTAGGGTGTTGGTCTAGTTGGAGATTGGACCTTGGTGATTCTTTAGTCCTCATTTTTTCCAGTCCATCACCCCTTTTCCTCAACCATCTTGCCTCAATTCCTTATAGTTGGAGAGTAAATGGAATAAATGGTTGTGGGAGAAGGTCAAATAGTTGCCAAACAGCCCCATCGGTGGACGTTGATTTGTATGCCCGGGTGGGCCATTGTTGGTATGGGTAGTGGAAGCAATTACAAGGTGAACCAATGGCGATGATCCTGATGATACACATTACGTTGGCAACAATGATGCCACTAGAAAGCTAAGTATGAGAGTTTAGTTGCTCTGTCATTCGTACCAGATGCAGTAGAGAATCCAAGGAATTTTATCAGACATTGCCCCTTCATCTTTGGTCATTGTACACAAGTTCTCAGATCTGACTAGTGGGGCCCATGATTCAGTGACCCAGATGATGAGTCTGTTATGTGGGCAATGATGCTGGTCCCACCATGGATGGACTAATAAATTGTGGGCCGTTGTTGTATTTCTCTTCTGAAGTGGTGATCAAGAGGTCACCAATCGAAAGGTTAATATAGTCCCAATTGGGATTTTTTTTTTTTTTTTCTTTCTTTTCGAGGCAACAGTGTACGCTTAAGCCCATGTTTGGATGCTTGATTGAATTGAATTGCAATAATTCAGTCATCAGCCCCAAAATACTATTTCAATTGTTTCACGTTCAGCTTTAAACACATGAAATAGCAATTAGGGGTTGTTGTCTATATGATTATAACGGTCCCGCTTATGTTTAGTTGGACGAGTGCAATTCAGTCCAATTGAGCATCCAAACATGACCTTAACAAGGTCCACACTTGCTGAACCAATTCCACTGCAAACCTCCTGTCCTTTACCACAACCAAGCCACCGGAATCAACATCATGCCCAACATCTAACTGACCTTGCCTGCGACCCTATGGCTCAGTGGTAGACTCACAAGAGTTTCAACATGAGGTCATGGGTTCCAGTAACCATTGTGGTGTGTGCGCGCGGACGTTTGTGTGTTTGTGAGAGGAAAAAAAAAAAAAAAAGACCTCACCATCATATTTTAGGCGTAAGTACGCCAGAACCAATCCCAGTAATCAACTGCTTTTATCAAATCTGCCTCTTTCGTGTTCCCCGAGGTTTAGGCTCTTTTTTCCCTTTGCCCTCTTTAGTCCCTTCTATCATTTGTCGTAATACTTGGTAATAAATTATTTTCTTGCCTTAAAAATCAAAATAATAATAAATAAATAAAAATCTGCCTCCAACCACTTTTCAACTTCCTCTTCACTTAAATTTCAAAATCCAGCTCGCTCCCAGGTACATGTCCCTCTGACCCTTCACCCACTTAGAAGTGGATTTGAACCACTGAGGGTTCGACATGGGCAAAACATGTTTAGGTACAAAAAGATGCTTGTCTTATGAAAAGACCTTGTGATATATGACCTGCTCCCGACGTGGCGAATTCCACTACACTGATTTATAACATGTGGACTCCCATGTCCTATCAGACCATTTATGACAACGTATAGCATGCTTGTAAAAAAAAAAAAAAAAAAAAAATCAAGATTAAGAAGAGAACTTTAAAGGAGTAATCAATGGAAAAAGCCGAACCCACTGTAAGAATAGGAAAGATCATGAATTCATCAAACTACTAACATGCACTAGTAAAAAACCGAACTCAGAATGCAAATGAATGAATTTGCTAGGGAAACGACACTTGCAATTTAATTATATAAAAATAAATAAATAAATAAATGCAGATCAACTGCCCAAATGGATGTATCAACATCAACATAGACCACTTCCAGAATCCATGTACATATTCAATCATGAATATTTATCAGTTGAAAATTCAAGTATCTTAAACAATTCACTCAACCCATCTAGCCTTCAAAATAAAATTTAAATGGCTAAAATAGGCATGTATTTGACACACCAACAAACACTAATACAGAAATTAATAATATATTTCTCTCTTGTATATCATGTGTAACTTTGGACAATTTTACCCACACAATTAGTTTTGAGAGGAAGCTAAACCTTTGAATTATTATTTAAGGACATCAGAAGGAATTTAATAACGGGGTGGGGGGGTATTTAAGTCATTGCGTTGGGTGCGTGCGGATGGCCTTTTGTTTGACCACACAACTCACTTGCCTTTTAAAAACTAGGGAGACTTTGATACTCTGACAGAGAAAGATGTTTGATACTCTAACACTATAGAAATGTACAAGTTAAATACCATGAACTCAAAATAAATCATAAAAGTTATAGGTTTTTATGTAGAAGGATATTAAACATACATATATGGTCATTTGATTTTTCTTTTTTCTCTAACTGGCTGTTTGATTGATAGTTATTGGATGGCCAAATGAAAATAAACAGTCAGTGATCCAATTACAAGGAATAAATGCTCATTAATCAAAGAGTAGAAATGTTGGATCAATTTTACTTTTAGAACATGACTTAATCTAATGTGGTCATCACAACTTCGACGGTTGAATTAAGCTCATATATGCCACATGTACAATTTCAAAACACCTAATTATCGACCATCACACTCAGCAAACAAAGAAATCACTCTCCGCCCCTCCCACGCCAACCACTTCCTCTCTCCATTTGAGTTGCACGTGCATGTGGAGCCCCAAAATGACTTGCACAAGGACTTGAGAGGTGTAAGATAAATGGGTGACATTTAGTTAGCACTAGTGAAACATAGGGCCGCATCGGGCCTTTGAACTGGTCAGGCTGAGTTTAACGGGCAAGGCCTTTCAAAATATTGATTTTGCCTGGCCCATTGCCACCCCTAATGAAAAAAACAAAAAAAACTACCTTTAATTGGACAACCGATTGTAAAATTTTTATTCATCCACCATTTAAAAGCCAACCCCAAAATTCTGGGAGAAGCAGTAGGATGACGACAACAACAACTATGACGACCAAAATGCCCCTCACCAGCATGCCTAGCTGAAAAATAAATTAAAACTGACCAACTGACAATCAAGTACAGACAGAAACCAAGAACACGTTCTTCATTCATGGCAACTGATATTAACTAGCTAAGCAATTCACCTTTTAGGAAGAGCCTTCTTTCAAAATTGCTCACCTGTTCCTGGGGCCCACTCTTAACTCCAACAATCATGCACTATTCTAACTATATGTGAAAATCCAATTGTTTTTTGTAAATATAATCTTCAAGTTACATTTCATAGTTGGACAAACATACACAACATACAGATTTGGTTACCCTCATACATAATCCCTCTCATTGGATGAGTTATGTGGCAATGCATGTAGATGAAGAATGCAACCCAAATCAGCAATTGATGCCACAGTCACGAAAATCTGGTCCACGGAACCTGGTAGTGAATGGGTTAACCTGGACCCACAATATAGAAAACATGATTGCCAGAAGAAGAGACCAAACTATGACAACAGATGGGATCTGATGCCGGCGGATCAACAAGCCCTTGAGGAATGGATGAAGATGGAGAATTACCGAGGATGCAAACAACAACTTAGCAAAAAGCAGCCCCAGGGTCCCGTAACCACTGCTGAAAGCAAAATAAGTGCCAGCAACCATGGCCCATACATTGATGAGGATTAATGTTGTTGGGACGATCAGTAGCGATGTCCATTTGAACGCATACAGCTCCACAAATTCATCATTGTGAAATTTCTTGGTGATGACAGTGTTAGTCGTATTCATACCTAACACAGCTTTGATCAGCCCTTGAAAAACAGCAAATAGATGGGAAGAAACTCCAGCAATGACCCAAAACTGCTGATTCCTCCACCGTTCTTCATTCTGAACCTTGCTCCACCTTATTTCAAGAAACCAGGTTGCTATGAACGAGAGGAAGAGAACCGGAAGCCAGAAGTTTGTGAGATTACTGACCTGCAAGGGGTGTTAAAGAAAACAACCATTTCAAGCACTTCTAAAGTACTACAGGCTTTGCATTTTTTATGGGTTTTTATCGACAAGTGCTTGGACGATTAGTAAAGGGGGAGATTATTGAAGAGATTATTGATTTACACATTGTCACATCAGGGTTCAAAAATCAGGCCACTCCCCTCCAGCTGCTCATGATGTCAGGACCACTTTGAACATGCCCTGGCTCAAAAATGAGGCCAGTTCACTCATCAGGTGGGCTACATCTGTATGAGAAAAATTGATGATTAGGAAATAAATGGCCAAGCACTAGTGGCCTATCTGATGAGTGGAGTGGACTGGCCTCATTTGTGGGCCAGGGCAATTTCACAATGCCCTCATCTGATGATTGACCCGGATGCCACACAGGCGTGCCACACTGGCACATGCATCATAAATCACTTCTTCCATCACTCGTCAGGTGGAAGAAGGTGGTGGAAGAAGGCCTCATCAGGTGGGCCACATGTATTACAAAAATGGATGATTAGGAAATAAATAGCCAAGCACAAGTGGCTCATCTAATGAGTTGACTGGCCTCATTTTTGGGCCAGGGCATTTTCACCCCCACCTGATGAGTGACCAAGAGGCCACACAGGAGAGCCACGCTGACATGTGCATCATAAATCACTTCTTCAATGACTCCTCACACAAATCTCTTCAGCATCTCTTTTTTTATTCACACATTCCTGATAGAGGAACTTACCGCCGGAAGGATGAATTTTCCTGTGAGAAGACAGACTGCAGGTAGAGTGCAGTATATAACCAAGGGAATGGAAGTAAGAGGATAAACAGTGGCGTTGATATAACCAACTCTCTGTAACCATTTGAGCCTGTCACTGTATCCATACCAGATTGGACAATGCTGGCTGAAAAGAATCTCAACAGAGCTGAAGGCCGATCGGAGAACCTGATTCAAACGATCAGAAAGGTTGATGGGTGTAGATCCTCTAAATGCAGGACGTGGTGGCATGCAATATATTGATCTCCATCCTCGTGTGTGCATCTTAAAACCCGTCAGAATATCACTGGTGAAAGAGCCATATATCCAACCAATCTGTGAGGATTGACAAGCTAAGAGGTTAGAAAAACTCGGGGTGATGGATAATTCAAGCACAAGTGAAAGAGATTCAGCTGTGATCAAACCAGAAGTATATATGGTGATAGAGCTATCTGGGGTGACAAAATCAAGGTCAAGTGACCATAACCCAGAAGAGGAATGGGATAGTATAATGGAGAAGGAGAAGGACGTAGGGCAGGACGAGTACATTTGTGGATGTGAAGCAATGAGATTTTTGTATGTTTTCCTTCACATAACTGAATTTCGTAGACCCAATGAGACATTGCTGCTAATAAATTCTTGAACCATTTAGTCAATGAACCTGGTCAAGGGATCAATGTCCCCACCCAGCAAAGCCACGAGATCCAAGCCCACCGTCTGGCGGGATGGATCTCAATGGATCCTCTATGCATTAGGATTCCAAATGGAAACCTGATTCAAGGACACCCTCAATGGGCCCTTTTCCATGAAGTGCACACCAGAATGGACCATACATGTGGCACTTAAATATGGCGAATTGGCTATCAGTATCTATGAATTGTAGGCCACCATGTGCATGGGTCATAGGCTCATAGCCCAAAAGAAATGCAATCTTACTTTGGTGCCCATCCAATCAGTGGCCTGAAAAAAGGAAAGTGAGCTCAGAAAATGAGCCATGGCCCACATTCAAATGGCAAAACTCAAAAAAGATTAGATGGTCATAGTTGTCCAATCACTACAGTTTCTAGCCCATGGCCTATCCACCAAGTCAACAATCCTGACCACTCTGTATGACACGCGCATGGTGTGGACGGTACTCACTGGGAACTTTTATGAAATGTGCATCATAAATAGCATTACTCTATAACCCAGAAAGATGAAGTGGCAAAGTATCATTTTACCTCTCTTCCCCAGGCTGTGTTATCTTCATAATCACAACTTAATACATGAATAGCTTCTCTTAGGACAGTGTCAGGAGATGCAGACTGTGATAATCTATCATCCTCAACAAGAGTTGATTGGAGGAAAAATGCCGAGTGACCAAAACATTCCTCCAAGCCCACAATGGCAGAAGGGATCTGTCTTTCATGACTTCTTAGTTGTGTACCAAGTAAACTTGAGCTCTCTTCGCCAAGAACATGAGTAGAGGAATAATAACCAGGCGTCTCATTCGGAACCTTCTTCATCATTGTGCACCATTTCAGTTCTGGAAGAGGCTCATATCCATACAAAGCTTTCCTGTTGAAGAAGCAACCTGTCCCAACATAGAGAGGCCCTTGTATTCCATCAAGACCCTTCAAGGTAATCTACATGTAAGAAGGGAGTCCTAATCATCAGAGAAGTGAGGTTTGCAAGCCCCACATGCACCTTTGCATGCAGCACACAGCCCAACTAGTGTGTTTAGGAGTGGGACATGTAATCAAGGAATAAGGTAGCCCCCACTATGAAGATGAGAACATCCATAAAAATGAGGCAAGTGCACATTAGGTGGCTCATCCTATATATATATATATATATATATATATATATATATATATATATATATATATATATATATATATATATATATATATATATATATAAAGAAGTACAGTTAAAAAAATTGCCAACAGTCCACATTCAACACATGGAACGCCTGATGAACAGACCATCCTGATTTTTGTATATATTCATCCTCACGGTATGGACCACCTTATGCACCGATTAGTTGTCTCACACACTAGATATGTCGGACATGTGTGGCATGCAAAGGTGCATGTGAGAGGGCGTGCGTGTAAATGTGAATATGAAAATGTGTGATATTGCAAAAAGGCATTGCATGTCATGCTTAGTCATTTAATTCATATGCTCTAAGTGGACTCAAATGTTTCCAAAACTTTCAAACGAACTTTTAAGTTGCATTGTTTGTATTATTAGAGAAATATTGGAGCCAAGTAAAAACTATCAAGCTTGGGAAACAGGAGAGTCCTTATGTTTATGTACTGCCACATGCACATACATACATGCATTGCTGAACCCTGCATGATGCAAAAGATACAAAACCAAATTGCTTCCTTCACTTGCATCGGCATCACATAATTCTCTCTCATTTGTTCATCCAACAATGGTATTAAAAAAAAGGGGTTAAATTATGGCTGTAGACCGCTATAAGTAAAAGAAAAGGTTGCCCCTTTATGCAATACGGGGGTGAATTACTCCATTATGAACAAAGGGCCATATCGGCACCACTACAAGACCGATACGCCATTACAAACCAATACGACCATAAAGGGCCCATTTTTAAAAAAAATTATTTTCAATTGTTTTCCTCATTTTCCACTTCTTTATTCATGTCAAATATAAAGGAGCTAAGGAAGCACAAAAACTTAATTTAAACTAGATTCAAGATTACTATGAGTATCAAAACACAATATTGAATGGGATTCGATAAACTAAAGCGGAGTGGACCATATTAGGAAATATCAAAAGGGATAAACTATCACCTTTTTTCTTCATCTTTCCACCTTTAGTGCATTGTACTTGTATATAGCAGGCCCTAATCCACCAAATCATGCTTGACTTATGTATGGAGCCTAAATAGTGCTTATATAATGGAACTATAATTGTGTCATCAAATTACTCATACATAGACTTATAATCTTTTATTGTACATTGATATTAGATATTTAGAAGCCTAAATATGGGAGCTTTACTGTTTTAAAGTTAGTCTCAAGTCAATAGTATCAGGCATTGTGCAGAGTACCCCAATATTATCTGTATGTCCAGCTCGGCGATACCGATATCACTGGTACGATACGGATAACACTGGTACATCAGAAATTCCAACTATCGACGATATATTGCTAAATATCGCTGATGTATCATTATCGCCAATGCATGATGTATCACCAATATTTTTTACTGTGTAAATTCCAGGTCTCTTGTATCGCTAATGTATCGATATCACCAATGGATCGCCAATATTTTCGACTATGTAAATTCCAGGTGTTGCTTGTGTTGCCAGTGTACTTGCAATATTTTGATAATATCGCCAATGTATCAATATTGCCAAAAATCTATTTATTAAAAGAATTCATTTCAAATTTTTTTATGGGCGCATCATTGTATGATGAAATGCATGTTTGTATGTGTGTATATGCATGCATGCATGGAGGGATGGATGGATCATGGATGGATGGATCCACCATTTTCCCCATGTTTCCCCAATGTTTTCCGTGCCAGTGATACATGCTTTTAGGCGCATCAAATATGCAAATATGCGTCTTTTTTGCTACTATTTGATTCTTCAATATGCAAATATGCGTCTTTTTTGCTACTATTTGATTCTTAAATATGCAAATATGTGTATTTTAGCTTCTCCTGAAGTTTCACTAAAAAATTCCACTGTTTTCCCCATGTTTCCCCGCATTTCTGAGAATCAGCAATATTATCAGCGATAACAATATTGTTTTTGTATCCCCAGCCATCGAAACTTGTAGTGATACCGATACTTCAAACACTGGTATCAGGCAGCCTAAGACAACACTCTCAACAAAGAATGGCTCGTAACATCATCAAAAAAATATTCAAAACTATAAAAGAATACATATTTCAGATCCTCTCACATTCTTTTGAATTTTTCCAGTATCTTTTCTTATTTTTTCATTTAAGTTTTTTACTGTTTCATGGTTCTAAGTTGTAACAGCCGTTATGAGGCTGTACCCACCATTATGGCCCTTAATGCAACGGTCATGCGACCAGCTATTACACCTGATGTTACCGTTACATCCAATTATGATGGTTCAGCTCAAAATGTGGGTATTATATATACCTGGCCCGTTTCATGTGGTGGCTCCAGTCCAAACCAGTATGACCAATCACTCTGGTCAGGGTAAACATCATTTTAAACCGTAGACACAGGTGGGTATCTGTGGTTTGGAAGGACATGGACAATAAATAGCAACTGGAATTAAGAAAGCACTTGAAATCTAATAGGCTAACTACCTCTTAAAGTTTGGCCCGTCTCCAACAATTAATTATGACTGAATTAAGAAGCTGACCTTAGTGCGTCATGCATCTTTTGTTATCATTTTTGTCTAATGTTAATTAAAAATGTGAAATGATCCTATGCACCCTATTACTGAGCTCCATTAGCCAGATAGAGAGTCCTAACTCCCAACTCCCAAGCAATGATCTGAACTTCCCATGAAAAGCAATCAACCCTTTATGGACAATCATGCCAAGAAACAAACGATGGGGTGATCCTAACCATCCAAACAACCGCCCCCTTTTATTGTAATCATTCCCTTTCCAACACATTGGAAGGTTATGATCATCAGATCAAAGCAATTCTTAAGATACAAAAGCATCAAATGTGGGGCCAACTAGAGAGAGTGTCTACTTTCGTGATTAGATCTCATTTCCTGTAACTTATCTGGGCTGTTGGTTTGTTCAAGCCATTGATCAAGCAGATGGGATTGTCAATATGCGTGACTTTGGCCCAGTGGCACATGAAGAGTGGGTTAGAGCAAATAGTCAATACATCAATTACTCAAATGTCCACTAGAACTTGCAATGTAACATAGTGCAAACTAGTTACACGGCTACATTCCCGTTAAAAATTCCTAATTCATGAAGGACTAGAAATGTTGCATGTAGCTTATGGGAATTGAAACAGAAGAGACCACTCACATCATACAAGACTGTATTGTGGTTCGCATAACGGTCACCTGCATCAATACCGTCAAATCTCTGGGGGAACTGAACATAGCACACCTTATCCATGATACCTGGGTCCATCATAAAGCACATAGCTTCCAGGAGGGCTTTGCTGTTGTTTATGTAGTGATTGCAATCAAGATTTAGAATGTAAGGCGCATTTGTAATAACAGCGGAAACTCGGACCTGAACATTTAAAGAATGAGATCCCTAATTTTTCATTCATACTAGATCCACGCTATCTCACTCAATGATCCAGAACTTTGTAATGTACCAGAGTGTTCATGGCACCCGCCTTCTTATAGTGCTGGTAACTAGGATGCTTTTCTCGGGATACATAAACTAGTTGAGGCAATTCCTTATCATCACCAGCATCCAGTCTCCCACGGCCCAATAATATCTGAGATAGAAAGAATAAAAAAACGAAGGAAAGAAAGAAAGAAAGAAAAAAAGAAAAAGAAAAAGCAAAAGAAAAAAAATCAATGCAGGACAGATCAAATGCCAATCATCACGGCCCAATGATATGAGCATGAACCCTACTTGCATCAAAATATGGTGCAACTCACACGCATTGGACATGCATACAATCTTGGATGTACATTCCAGGGCACTACTGTGGATGGGCCGCCAAGTAAAGATCACACAATCAACCCTTTTGTTTGACAGGATGTGCACAGGGGTGGTGAAACAGAAAGGCTTTTTTTTCTTTTATAATAATCTTCTGATATCTTGTTTGCAAGATCTTATTCCCATGGTTTGGGTTGTCTGGCAATAGCATTTTTTTTTTTTTTTTTTTTTGGGGGGGGGGGGGGGGGGGGGGGGGGGTGGTGGGGTGCGCATTAGCAATTCACAATGGGAACTACCAAGTAAAAGGTCCAGACTAAACAAACAGACCGTCCAGGTGTTTAAGACAAGGGAGTTGCACCATGCTGTAATGCAAAGGGGTTGCATCAGAAAATTCCTGTATCTATTATATATGTGCATGCATGTCTGCACACATGAATGTAATCATGACTCTAACCTGTATCATCCCCGGATGGTCTCGAGTATTATTTCCAGGCCATGGGGTGCCATCTTTCATTAAGTAACCATGAGAAGGAACATTTTGGTACTTAGATACAAGAGCACTAACTACGACTTTGAATTCCTCATACTGCCTCTGCAAGTAGAAACAACGATAGAGCAAAATAGGTAATCATTGAGACAAAAATGATAAAAGAGAATCCAATCTTCATGCAATACTCATTATCTACCATGTTTAATTCATGAAATGCATCCTTGAACTTGTCCATCAAAAATACATAATTAATCACTGACAATTGGTTGTAGACTAATTTAACCTACAACCCATTTTACAAGCATCTTGCCCTGGAAAATATCCAACGTCTTCAAGGAAAAATTGGAAATAAAAATTTAGAAGATGTAAAAAAGTGGGCTGCTTTCCAAATGACCAGTGGCAGGTGATCAGTTCCAACAAAAATAAAGCTTCTCAATCTTGATAGTATGTACCACTTGGACCAAGGTTACCTAGAACCTACTAACGCAAACTAGATTCACAAGCATGAGAAAGAGGAATTAGTAGCAGAAAATCAACATATGTGTACCAGACTTCATAATAAAGATCACCATCATACCATTCACAAGCATCAGACAAGATTTGAAGGACAGATGATCCCCACCTCCCCCACCCAAAAAAATAAAAAATGAAAATTCCCCCACCTAATTCTGCTACCGTACACTAAATCATCTCAGCAAATATGTATTAGAACAACCACCACAGTGTCCCCAAGGTGTATGGCTTGAGGTCAATGGAATGGGCCCACTGGGCGGCTGGGCCTGACACACACACGAAGAAATTGGGTTGCATCAATTCTTCATATTGCCTCTGCAAGCAGAAACAATGATAGAACAAAATCAGAAAACATTGAGCCAGAAATGATAAAGACTGGAGACGATAGACTTGGGGAAAATGTGTATGAGGGAGAAAATGACTCCCTTAGATACAATTGGTATGGTGTCCTGAGGGAGCACCAAAAGTAATGAAAATGAGGGGAAGGTGAAGGGGAAGGCCCAAAAGAACATGGGTGGAGTTAGAAAAGATTTGACGTTTATGGTTTAAGGATATGGTCCTTAACTAAGGTATTGAAAAACAGTCACATAACTGCCATTATGTAATGGTAACAGTGGGAACTGTTACGGCTTATGGGGCCATAACGGCTGTTAACGGAAAAAATGGCCCATAACAGCCATTATGGGGCCAATACAGGTTTAAAAAATGGCCATAATGGCCATTACTGCCTGTATTATAATGGTAATTACAGTGGCCCTTACAGCCACCATTACTGTTATTGAATATGCTGTCCTTAACAGAGTGGAATGGGAGACTAGGATTCACATAGCCAACCTTAATTAATTGGGATAAGGCTTAGATGATGGTGGTGGTGATGTTCCAAGTGTCCATGAATGCAAGCAGACATGTGTGGACTTCTACACATATAAAATTACATAAGAGGGAACCATTGGTTCCCATTTGTATCAGTGACTGGCATGCTAGAGGTACCCTTCCTAGGCTAGTGTCACAGTCCTGAACAAAGGTTTTCATGTGACTAATGCATATGGTTTGTAAGGAGATGTTCTGATTTGATAATCTATAGCTCAGCAAACATATCCCACTGAACTTTTTGTGAATAATGGATACAGAACATCTGCAAGGTACTTGAGTTCATGTGACTGTTTCACTCTACTAAAAGAATTGTCTTTTATTTATATTGATTAGCATATGTTGGGTATTTTTGCTTTTGTTTCTTGAAGGATATAATTGTCATTTTTTTAGGATTAACAGAAAATTTATTAAGAAGGTGCAGAAAGACGCAAATAATTATAACTTGAGCAAGAACGAAAGATTAAAATCTTGTACAGAGCTCATACAAGAAACCCACTCAGCTACTAAGTTCGTAACCTTGGAAATAACACCCGCTTCCTTGCAGCATTTGTTCCTAAAACACCTGCCATTCCTCTCACTTCAAACAGCCCAAAGAACAGCCAACAACACCATATGCCACACAGACTGGGCTTTTTTCTCAAGATGAACCCCATGTCACATAAAAATAACATCCTTCACGGTTTCTGGCATGACCCATGAAAAACCAAAGCGGCCGAAGATGAAGTTCCAAACCCAATTAACATATGGGCAATGAATGAAAAGGTGGCTGATAGATTCTGCATCCTTCATACATAAGATGCACACATTTGGAAGAACCATAGCCCTTTTTTTGCAAATTGTCAATAGTGAAGACTTTCGTTCAGCCGACAAGCCAACCAAATGAAAGACGTGTGGTTGAGAGACGAGTTCCCTTCATAGCGAGTTAACAACTTATAAAAGGACTGAACCGAGAACCTCCCCAATTTGTCCATCCTCCAAACCATAGAATCTCTTTCGTCTCTAAGCAGCACTTGCTTTTGAAGGCACTCAAGAGATCAGCAAACTCATCTGCCTCACCATCAGGCATAGACAGCCGACATGAGGGATTCCACACCGTTTGCAAGCCAACAAAGTCATATCAATCGGCCACCATGGTATTCTTTTTTATGGCTAAGTGAGCCACCAACAGAAATGAATCTTGGATAGAAGTCTCCCCGATTCAAATGTCTTCCCGAAGTCTAACCCTTTCACCGTTGCCAATCGAAAAGCTTACTCCTTGAGAGAACCCCGGATACAATAGACCAATTGTTTACCAAATCCAGGAACCTTTATAAAGGGAGGAACTCCTCACTCTCCACCCTCCAATATCGCAACCGTATTTGTCGACTAAGACCTCTCTCCATAAAGCATTGTCTTCCTCCCCAAACTGCCACAACCATTTTCCTAGGAGTGCCACGTTCATCGCATGAAGCTCCCTAATGTCTGCCCCCCCCCCCCCCCCCCCCCCCCCCATCGAAAGGCCTACACAATTCCTTCCAAGATACCAAATGGAATTTTTTCTTATCCTCCGACCCATGCCACAAGAAGTCTCTTCTCAATTTTTCGATCTTGTAAACGATAACCATCAGGCACAAGGATAAAGACATGAAGTAAAGAGGGAGATTAGACAAAACCGACTTTAGGAGAGTGATCCTCGCACCAAGAGAAAGGAGCCACCCTCTCCATTGAGCCAACTTCCTTTCAATTCTTTCTATGATGACATCCCATAAGTGCTTGGGAGGCTTTCCTAGATAAATGGGCAAGCCCGAGTACGTCGAAGGAAAGGATCCCACTCTAAAACAAAAAATATTGGCTAAACTCTTCCAACTCCCCTCAAGAAGTGTGCACACCTAACATCTGACTTCTAGCTACATTAAGCCGTGAGACCACTTCAAAGAAAAGAATCACCATCCGCAATTTATCAACCATACCTTCATCCACATCACAAAATATAATTGTGTCATCCGTAAACTGAAGATGCGAAATAGGAAGACCTTCCTTGCTAACTTGGAACCCCCTTATAAATGCTTCCTCTTGGGCTTTAGCCAACATACTGTGAAGAGTTTCCGCTATAACAAGGAAAAGGAATGAAGAAAAGGATCCCCTTGACAAATTCCCTCCGTGGGTTTGAAGAAGCCCTTAGGCGAGCCATTCACAAGCACCGAAAATCTGGCTAAGCGAACACACTCCATCATCCAAGCAATCCATTTCTGCCCATAACCCATCATCCGAAGTACATAAGCCAAGGAGTCCCAATTAACATGATCGTAAGCCTTCTCGATATCCAAATTACAAACAATACCACTGGCACCCTCCTGAAACCTCGAATCAATGCATTCATTAGCAATAAGAGCACTATCGATGAGTTGCCTCCCCTCGATGAACACACCTTGGTTCTTACTTCTTAGATATGATAGAGTTAAGCACCCTTCTGAATCTGCACACCAAAGTCTTAGCCAGGATCTTATAAAGACCCCCAATTAAACTAATGGGTCTAAAGTCCTTGAGACATTCAGCTCAGGAGATCTTCGGGATGATCGCTATGAATGAGGCCCCCAAAGAGGTTGATAGACTACTTTCAAAGATTTCTAGCATGAAATCCATTGGATCCTTCTTAATCACCTCCCAAAAGACCTAATAAAATGCTAATGGAAAGTTACCTGGTCCTAGTGCCTTGTCCCTCCCAAGGGAGTCGACAGCCGCCTTGACCTCCTCAACCGAAAAGGGCTTTTCAAGATTTAACGCGTCGGCTTCCGATAAGCACTTGAAACATAACCCATCCAAAGAAGGGCGATCCCACCCCTTCATCAAACAATAGTTTCTTGTAAAAACTAGCCACGGCTTCACATCTCTTCCTTCTTGTCAACCCTCCTCTCTCCAACCACCAAGCAATTGATTTTATTGTTCCTAGCTCTCACATTAGCAGTTTTATGGGAAAACGCCATAGTTTTATCACCTTCTTTCAGCCAAGAAGTCTTGATCTCTGTTTCCATTTGATCTCCTCTTCCTTTAAGCGGCTAGAATAAGATTGAACCATCTTGGCTCTAAAATCAGCATCCTCCTCCGACAGAAGCTCTACCTTAGCTTTCAAGTCCAAGTCCTGGACGCAGTGGAGCATCTCCTCTAACTGGATATCCCACACCCCTAACACCTCCTTCCACACCAGAATTTTAGCTTTAAGAAGCTTAAGCTTTTGGGATAACTTAAACCCTGCAAACTCGCTCACCTCGAAAGAAGACCACCAATCAACGATCTGGTCATGAAAACCTTCCTCCAACCATGTGAGCTCAAACTGAAAAGGCTTTGGGCCCCAACTATTTGAATCAACTCATAGGAGAATAGGACTACGATCTGAAATAGGTTTAGGCAAGATCTGAGTGACAGCTGGCGGGTACCTCTCCTCCCAAAGCAGTGAGACAAGAAACATATCCAACCGAGACATAAAAGGGTTAGCCTGACCATTAGACCAAGTAAATCTACCTCAATTGGTAAATCAATGAGCTCGTGCTTGCTGACCTACGAAGAAAAGTCTGCCATGCTTCTAGAAATTCCTCCCCCTTCCTGGATCGTTCATAAGAAAATCTGGTAGTATTGAAATCCCTCCTAGACACCAAGGGTAGTTGAACTTATCTCGAACCAAATCATGTTCATTCCAGAACTCTCCCCTTCTGATTGCTTGATTTGGACCATACACAGCGATGAAGGACGACTTGAACCCTGAGGATGTGTCGTGGAGACGACCCCCCCCCCCAGTCCTCTTTCTAGCAAATGTTGGAATCCCAAGCAATAATGATACCCCCGGCTTGAACCCACAGATCCAATCTCTACCCAATCCACAGTCCGCAATCCCCATACAAAATCAAGGATGTTTATCAATCTTTTGAAGCTTAGTCTCTTGGAAAGAAATAATCTGTGGTTTCCACCTGCGACACATATCTTTTAATGAGCGTCCTCTTCCTGGGACATCCCAGCCCACAAACATTCCAACAAAGCATCTTCTTCTTCGAACAGACTTACCCTTCCTTCCCCTTCTAAGACCTTCATCATCCAGCAACAAAAGGCTCTTGTCCCGACTAAGACTCAAAAAATCGCACCTACCTTTGGTCGATATCGGCGACTTTTTAAATATATTAACAAGGGGAATTATTGTACTGCACTCTTTCGCAAACTAAAATAACGTAAAGTAGTCATCTTCCCCATCCCCAAACTGAATTCCGAGAGATCTGCCTACTTGATTCATCACAGTTCTTAACCATTTCTTCTTTTGAGCCAAAAGCACCTGAAAGGCCACCATATCCTCTGCCGACACCCTACCAGGGTTCATCCAAGAGCTGACTGAACAACATTTCCCCACTGGACGCAATTCCACCTATAGCGGGATGATGTCTGAGACTTCCTGAAAGACTCTGATACTAGGATCAAGGGTCTAGATCACCGATACATTGACAACTGAAGCGGGTCTTGTATCCAGATCAAGCGAAGAGAGATGATTCGCCTCCGCAATGCACGCCTTCGCGATACGCTCTCCTTCTAGAATCACTGCATTGTTCTGGATATCAATCGTAAGAGCCAACGTTGTATCTAGTCGAAGAGAGCGAAAAAAAGTCTGGGCTTGAAATAAAGGGGTCCCCATACAAGTCGCGACTAAAGTTGGACTCCACATAGACGAAAGCCTCGGTATCCAACGGACGTGAGTCCTGAGGCACGTTTGGTGGGTCCACTGGTTCCACATCTGCCACTCAAAGGATAGGAGTGAAACCCCGGGGACACACGTCATTCGTAACAAACTCCAGCACACTAACCCCACCACCCGAACCTCTGCCCAAGCCAAACTCCAAGGGTCAAGAAGAGGTTCAGTGTCCTAAAGCTACGATTGCGTCCTTCTCCTTGACAATGATCTCTTGAGGTTTCTCCACATGTCCCCTCTTTACTAGGTTTGGACCAAACCAAGTTACAAAGCTCTCTCCCAAGCCTCCCACACCTAGCAAAGATGCTCCTAAGCCAGGCAAAATAGGGTCGAGTAAAACATACCCCCCTACATGCGTCATTTGCCCCTCACCCCCCTCCGTAGCAATGATATAACTGTCATGTTGGATTTACTTAGTTATAAAAAAGAAAAGAGGAGGACGTCCAACTCAATTAGGACTTTCTTCTTCCTTTCTCTTCTCTTTCTCTTCTTTTGATTACTTATCATGTGCTACAATGACTTGTTGCAACGCCATGCTTCAGTACCACTGTAGTACTATGCCACAGTAACAAGCAGATTATGCTACATGGTATCAAAGCGTCCATGTTCCTGATCCAATTCAACTTCCTTCTATTCTATTTCCATTCTCTCTTTCTTTCTTTTTTGTTCTTATCATCCTTCATAATGAATTTAAAAAAAAAAAAAAAAAACTAGGGCTTCATTTTCTCATTGGTGTGCCAGACCTTTGTAATGGTTTGTGTGTGAGAAGTGGATGAGGTGTTCGTGATCATCCCTCTCGTGTGTGGGACATGTGGACATGTGTGGATTGGTTCTTGTCTTCAACTGTGGCTGTGCATACAATGTGAAGTCTACAAGTTGGGTGTTCCTTGGTCATGAAAGGTCAACTAGTGTTCGTCTATGCTTAAGGTATATATATTCTAGTTCCTTTTTTAGATGGAAGTGAAAGGCGATTTGAGAACTGGATTCATAAATCCATCTAATGTTTTAGGAGTCCAAATAACCACTATCAAAGTAAATGGAACAAACTGGTCCAAATCTATCCAAGTTTTCTTAATGACCAGTTTTCTTAATGACCAAGGGCAAATTAAAATACTTGACCACAAAGAAATCTGATGAGGGAGTTAGTATTTATGATCAATGGGTCTAGGGCAATGCTCAAATTATGACTTGATTGTGGAATAGTATGAAATCATCCATCAATACGAACATAATGTTTCTGAATACTGCAAAGGAAGTGTGGGATGCATTACGAGAGATATATTCATCCGACAAAAATCTCTCTCGTACGTATCAGTTATATGAAGAAATATTTGATCTCCAACAAGGTGACAAAAGGCTAGGTGAATGTTTTTCCAAACTTATAGGAATGTGGGAGGAGTTGAATGTGTATTAACCCCGTACTACTACTGATTTGGAGAAGCTACATCAGCAACGAGAGGAGTTTCGTGTAGCCAAATTCTTATCTGGTTTGAAATGTAAGTATGAACCAGTTTGTGCAAAGATCTTTGGTGGCAAGGATTTGCCATCTCTCAATGAGGTGTATGCTCACCTCCAACGGGTATATCTTGGCTCTACAACTGGATTTGATGACAACTCTATTTAGCATCCTTTAATGATCAAGGCTGCTGTGGCGACTGCACTAGCAGAGGTAATCAATGTGGTCATGATGAACTGTTAGGAGGTCGTGGACCTAGAAAGTGCAAGCATTGTGGGATCACAAACTACTCTATTGAAAAAATGATGAAATCTTCATGGGAAGCTAGCATGGGCTGATTAGACATCGTACATTGGAGAGAGCAGTGGGCCTTCCCCAACTAATCATATGTCTATAGCTCAACAGTTATGAGAAACGATTACACTTACTCAAGAGGAGTATTCCAAGTTGCTAAAAAAATCTATAGAATCAGCATGTTCTTGTTACTTCGGGAACTACTTCCACCCCTATAGCTACATTTGTGACCTCAGGTATGGCCTGTTTAGGTTCCAAGTACCCTGCTCAATGGATCATTGACTCTAGCACATCTAACTATATGACATGTGAGTCTAGTGTGTTTTCCTCTACTAATACATCATTAATGGGTTCATCTATCACTCTGGCAGATGGTACTTAATCTAGAGTATGTGGAATGAGTATTATTCACCTTAGTTATTCCCTTTCATTATCATTTGTCCTTTATGTTTCTAAATTTCCCTCGAGTATCTTATATATTAGAAAACTCACTAAATCTCTTAATTGCTTGGTGACTTTTATTCCTCACATTATATTTTTCAAGATCTAAAGATGAAGAAGAAGACTAGTGGAGGACATGAACATGATTGGTTACACTATCTTGATCGTGATGTTGTTGGTGTAGTAGTACTGAAGAACATATTTCCATATCCACTTTCGTTAATAGGTAAAAAACCAATAGCTCTCTAAACATAAGAAAATGCATAATATCCACTTCCATTCAGAGAAGTTAGTTGTAACATTGAGGAGCATTCTAATTTCAAGAAGGGTCATTTACGACTCAATCAAGTAATATTATAATGCTTGCATTTCAACATTTAACAGAAATAGGAGTATTCTAATTTCAAGAAGGGTCAGATACGACTTAATCAAGTAATAGAATAATGCCTGCATTTCAACATTTAATATAAACACAAACAAGAAGAAAGAAGAAATGCAACCAGCGTTTGAAGTATCAATCTTGCTACAAGTTTCACAGGCCAGGGATACAAAAACAATATCGATATCATTAATAATATTGCCAATTCCTGGAAATGCAACGAAACATTGGGGAAACATGAAGAAAACGATGGAATTTTTCAGTAATGCTAAAATACACATATTTACATATTTAAGAATAAAACAAATTACAAAAAGAATGCATACATAATAAGTTCCCATTTAATGGGGCCTAAAAGGATATGTCATCGTAAGAAAGCAATCCAATAGTACCATAACAATCATTTAAATCTTATTAAACCAATTAACAAGTAAATAAACATGCATAATGCATTCATCCATTATACATCCATGCATAAATAAGTATATAAACATAATACATATGCATGATGATCCAACCATCAATCCATCCATCCCATCCAACCATCCATTCATCCCATCCATCCAACCATCTAACCATCCATCAATCCCATCAAATCATCCAAACATCCATCCATCCCATCTATCCATCCATCCGACTATCTTATCTATCCATCCATCCATTCAAACATTTTTTTAATAAACAGATTTTTCGTAATATCAATACATTGAAGATAGATTGATGATGTTATTTAAATATCGTCGACACACTGGCAATACGAGCAACACCTAGAAATTACATAGTCGAAAAAATTGGCAATATATCGGCGATATTGAAACATTGGCGATACAAACGACACCTGGAATTTACACAATCGAAAATATTGGCAATACATTGGCGATATCGATACATCAGCGATACTTAGCGATATATCGCTGATACTGGAATTTATAATGCTACCCGTGTTAGCGGTATCGCTACCAATGTTATCAGTATTGCCAAGATGGAGATACAGATATTATCGTAATAAAGGGGATCCTCTAAACAATGAACGCAACTTCAAATGATATATTACCTTCATTGCCCTTCTTTCCTCAGCAAATGTCAGAAATATGTTGTATTTCAAATGGTCAACCTTTTGTGAGAAATAATGCTCAGGAGACCTAGGCTCAATATTGAACTTTTTGCAAAATGGCACCCATTTTTTAGCAAATTCACAGGTTTCTAAGAGTGTTTCAAGCATCAAAAGGGATGCACCGTCATCAGAAACGTAGCAAGAAACTTTGTCAACTGGGTAATCCACAGAAAGGATCGAAAGTACACTATTCGCTGTAACAAGAGGCGGCTCTTTCACAGGGTCAGCTGTACTAACAAACACATCAATGCAAGCCAGCTGGCATTTTTTTCCTGGCAGATTGTACCTAGAACGACAAACACCATACACATAAGAAGGGAAAATGCAATGATTATTCACGGGAGTAGCCGTTTAAATCTTACTCTTTGTACATTAGCCAATGTGGGACATGTATGTGAGATCTAGGTCGTTCATCTAGTGAGTCTCACCATAGCCCATTACCCAAAAAAGCATTCTACTTCATTCACTATGACATGTATAAAAGATCAGATGTTTCAAGAATTGAAATATGTCGGCATTCAACATTACACCAAGGTTCTAAGATCGGTTTTTGCAGATGTATCAACCTGACCCAGAAATGATATAGTATGGGGAGTATTGGACCATATCAGTCATGTAACTTGAATAGCATAGGGGAGCCAACATGCGCAACATTCCCAGAATAGTGGGTATTGTAGTTAGGTAAAGGGGTCACTACTGGACAGTGCTCTATGGGTCCCACAATGATGTATATGTTTTATCCACACTATCCTTCCATTTTGGATCATTATTTTACGGCATGAGCCCAAAAATGAGGCAGATCCAAATCTTAGGTGGACCACACCACGGGAAAACAATGGATGGTGACCTCCAAGAAGTTTCTAATGGTGGGCATTCAATTACCACCGTTTCCTACAGTGTGGTCGACCTCAGATTTAGACCCTAAAATGAGCTGGCAAAATGGATGGATGGCATGGACAAAACACATACATCATAGTGAGCCCACAGTGGATTAACGTCGCTACTGGTAGTGTCATCTGCAATCAGCAGCCCTCCCCACTATCCTATATTTCCAAAATCTACTCCAACCATTAGGTGCATGACCCAATATTAGACGTATGGTTCAAAAATTAGCCCAATATGTGATTCAGGTGGACCACACAATTGAAAACAGCATATAGGGCAACAAACCCCTCCAAATTATTTCCCTTGGTGTGGCCCACCTGAATCACGGATGGGCCTTTTTTGGGCCTCAAGCCTAAATTGTTGTGTGGCATCTAATGGTTCGTGTGGATTTCACATAATTATCATGGTGAGCACTGTAAAAAAATCCACAATGCACTTCTCTCTCCCAACCGTTTCCTTTGGTGTGGCCCACCTGAATCATGAGTTAGACTATTTTTTAGCCCTAGGCCTAACAGTGGATGAAGAAACTGTTGGTCGGAGTAGATTGTCCATACACATTATGGTGGCATCCGTAAAAAATTAGGGGTGGTCGTTCCACTGTTATGGGAATGTAGTGCACAGTCATTATTTATAAATAGAAGGGCAATATTGGGCCAATACAGCTACCAACTTTTTATCCAAATCTTCCCATGTATCAACGTTGTATATTACGGATCCAATACAGCCATATCGGGTGACCTGGAACCAATTTTTTGAAGCATGACATACACGCATGGCCCATCTGATGACTGGACCAACCTACTTTTGGGCCTAGATGGTTAGGCCCATTTGATGCCTACCCATCCACACCCACACACAAATACATTGGCACATGTCAGAAGAGGAGGATTCAGAAGGCTACTCCCACAAGCAGCCAGAGGGGCTCCAAAACATGTTTAATTGAACTGAACAAATAAAGATTACTGATAAAAAGAAAGGTACTATTCCTTGGATAAAGATATACTTCACCTCAAACATAGTTGTTCAAGATAAGTTTCCCTGTTGACAGGACGCCACTTAGGGAGCTGGTCCAAAATCCAAGATACAGAAAACCATAACTCGCAGAGCACTGAAGTTAACCAAAGCCCATATGCATTACGGACAGGATTGATTAGTCTATACCAGAAAAAGAAAGCCGTGATTACAAGGCGGAAGAGGATAATGACCCTGTAGGGATTGAGCTTTGATGAACGTATCCGCACCTTTCTTGAAAGAGGTCGTTGATGCTCAATGCCTCTAGCATCAGTAAAAATAATAATAAGATAGGCTTAATAGATAAACAACTCAAGAGGGGAAAAAAATGCGCTTCCATTAAAATGTATGCAATCAAGAGCTTAAATTCAATACACTTTTTGTTCAATTCGTCCTTCCATATTTTAATATTTATAATGTCAATCCGAGTTTTAAAAAAGATTTATAGATATTTCATTGTCATTCAGATACATAATCAAAGCAAGCAATATAAGTCGTATATGCAAGTAGTTGCACTGGAGTCAAATGTCGAACTGCAAATGCAAGTACGCGTCTAGATCGATTGGAAAATACTATCCCTCAGATCAATGCTTGCGGTCAAACATTACACAACAATGATGGTCTGTCCGCATGCCAAATGCAGATATTTAGCACTATAAGTTATGGTGCAACTAATTGCAATGGAGTAGTCCTCAGATTTACATAGTGACGTATCTTGGGATTTGATATCAGCACCAATCCTGAATCACAGACTACCCTTTTATTTCTACTAAGGCAATATTACAACTTTGTAGTACTGTATTGTGAAAACTAGATGTGTAGGTACAAGTCGGGGTGTGTGAAAATTGCAACCCTATATCTTCTACTAGTTTTGCTAACATCCCCACCTTCATGGGGAGGTTAGCAATGTCCCCAAAGCTGTTAAATGCCACATGGGACAACCAATCATCGATTTGGTCTGTTCATTTATTCATACATATGGGGTAAACCGTGGTGCAAAAAAATGCCAATCAGATGATCCTAAACATCTAAATAATAGCATGGAAAATGGACAGTCAAGATCGAGCTGACAAACAATGTAGGTCCAATCATCATCTATTCCATGCATCCCACCTTGTATTACTTATGATTCCGAAGTACCACCTAGGTTTGAGGATTCTAAACATGTGATTTATGGCTCATAAAAAATGGACGGTTACAACAAATTGGCCTCATTCAAATTGGGATCATCTGAACAGTGTGAATCTTGCACCATGGTTTGCTTCCAACAATACTATTGAATGGACCATCCAAATTGGAAAGCTTTGGGGACATTGCTAATGCCCCCATGAAGGTAGGGATATTAGCATTTTCCAAATATATCAATATACTTGATTTCCCAATGTCATTGTGTCCGAAGACTCATGACTCATGTTCTTATTTTAAGTAACATAGGTTGATACCAACATGTCAAGCTGTGTTACTTTGCCTATTTCTTCCAATTGGGCAGACATCTCATGCAACAACCTATGCAAAAAGGATGCAATATGATGCACAACAGCATTTAGAATCTCGGACAATGGCATAGAGAACAGAACCAGGTCTTTCAAATGATGCATAACAATCTACCAATAGCTGCAATACTTGCATATGAAAATGGTTTCCGAAAATAGATCTTCAAACGTGGGAGCCCAATCAGAGTCTATTTCCAAACCAATATACCAACACCTTTACAGCTAAATTATCTTAAGTAAACCAAACTGGTTTCAAAGCACAATAACTGTGAAAAGAAAGCAAAGCTCCTCTTCTATGCTCTGAACAATAAAGAATAAAAGTAAAAGAAAAGAAGAGAAGTGAATTCCATACATTTCTGATTGGTCAAGCTCCACCTCTTTAAGAGAAGCACAGCCATTCATTTCACATGATTCTTTTTGGTTTCTATTTTGATGAAACATCTTTTCCTGCGCCAACCTCCACTTCAGAAGCCTTTCCCTTAGGGATTTTGAACTCAAAATCCATGATGATTCCATTGTTTGTTGACCTGTATATAGAACTGATTGGTCAATTTCCACCTCTTTAAGAGAAGCGCAGCCATTCACTCCATTTGATTCTTTTTTGTTTTTATTTTGATGAGAGATCTTTTCTCGCGCCAACCTCCACTTCAGAAGCCTTTCCCTCAGGGATTTTGAACTCATAAACCATGACGACTCGGGATAATTTTCCAGTTGTTGCTTGAACTGTATATAGAAAGGGAAAAAAAACACTTCAACAAATATGTAGGAGAATAGAGTGCAGGCATATTTGTGTGCATCTGAGTTTTGGGGATTTGAAATGTATATGAAATCTCATTTATAAGGGTATGTGTGTATACTCCAAAGCATAAACCACTGTTAGGCCCTTTCTTTTCCCTGTTAGCTATTCATCACTAGACATTACAGTATACAAGGAAGAACTTTATTTTTTGGAGGGCACAAGGAAGAACTTCTTATGTGTCTCAAAATACAAGCACAGGACTAATTTGCAGCAGAACAGAAATTTCAAACCTGAAAGTTTCCCAGCAGTTTCCCGTGCCAACTTCCACCGCAGAAGCCTTTCCCTCAGGGATTTTGAACTCATAAACCATGATGGCAAGAGATGCTTTGGCAGAGTTGCTTGAACTGTATATAGAGAGGAACAAAATTTCAACAAATACAATAGTGTCAGTCTCAGTAGAGTGCAGGTGTATTTGTGTGCATCTGAGTGTTTGGATTTGAAATGTATATGAACTCTCGTTTATAAGGGCGTGTGTGTATATTCTTTGGTGCAAAGCATATACCACTGTTAGGCCCTTTCTTTTCCCTGTTAGACATTCATCAGTAGACATGACAGTATACAAGGAACAATTTCTTATGTGTCTCAAAATACAACCACAGGACTACTTTGCAGCAGAACAGAAATTTCAAACCTGAAAGTTGCCCAGCAGTTTCCCGTGCCAACTTCCACTGCAGAAGCCTTTCCCTCAGCGATTTTGAACTCATAAACCATGATGGCTCAGGATGCTTTGGCAGAGTCGCTTGAACTGTATATAGAGAGGAACAAAATTTCAACAAATACAATAGTGTCATGTCTCAGTACACAAGGAAAAATGTCTTATGCATCTCAAAATACATTCACAGAACTACTTTTTGGCTTGAAAGAGTAGAAATTTTGAACCTGAAAGATTCCTAGTTGCGCCGATACTCAGACCACATGGAACAGAGGAAGAGAAACGGCCAGTTTTCCCCACACTGATTCTGGAAGGTGGAAATGAATCTGCACGCCTGTACAAAGAATGAGTTGATGGTTCCGCATATACCTGGCATAGTCCAAGTCAACTTAGTCTCTTAGAATTTAAAATCATGGGTAAAGACTGCTAAAATTAGCTCCTCGAGATCTAACATGATATGGCCCCAAGTGCCAAGTCATCACGTGGGTCATACATCTATTAAAAAAATCAGGTGGACCCCACCATGTAGATGAAAATCAGACTGGTCAACTCATCAGGTGGATCACACATATGAAAACAATATATTTTAAAAATTGCCAGCATTTGACATTCAAAATAAACATGTTTGCCCCACTTGATTACATAGCCAACCTCATTTCAGGTCCTTTCATCTACATGTTGGGGCCACCTGATCGGCCCCATGTGCCACCTTTTCGTCCTTCTGATAATGTGGTCCCATCTGCCAAATCATCTGTTGAGCCATACATCTATTAAAAGAATCAGGTGAACCCCACAATGTAGATGAAAATCAGACCGGTCAATTCATCAAGTGGGCCACACATGTGAAAATAACAGACATTTTAAAAAATTGCCAGCATTCGACATTTACCATAAAAATGTTTGGCCCGCCTGATTAGGTAACCAGCCTCATTTCAGGCCATTTCATCTACATGGTGGGGCCACCTGATCATGGCTTGGATGCCCCATGCACTTCTCATGTTGGCATGTGTGGCCACATGTAGCAAGGTGCGTGTGGGCTTAAAATACTCAATGAATGCATCCCAAGTTCCCAACCAGACCAGATAAATTCAAATACTGACCCTTTTGTCCTCCTGCACATTCATCTTTGCAGGAACATCCACCAGGGCGGATGCGTTTCTTGAAAAATAAGATAAACCATTATCCTGCCCATTTTGATAGTCCTTAAAGCAGCACAATTCATCCAATGCCTGTCTTCTTGAAAAGTTTGAGCTCTGTGTGGATTTAGAATCAGTTTCCCAGCTATCTGCAGTATATTGGTCTCCATCGCTAGATACTGAAAGGCTCCCTATCAAAATACAGCCACCCAAGCAGAAGTCTTCATGCTTCTGATTTTACTCAGCTTTGAAATCTTTCTAACTATAGTCCTGCAGAAAGTGGAAAAAAGGAACTGCTAGGTTTGATATGCTAGTGGTACCCAGATGCCCAGTATTTCCTTCAGTCATCGGCGACAAGAACTACTGGTAAACATCAAGGAATGTTTCAAAGCATCTCAACAATATCCATATGAAGGTATATAGATTTAGGCCATGGTTCGATGCAGGAAGTGAATTGAAATGCTAGCATTCAGTTAAATCAAGAGAACAAGATAAAGGCCAATGATGTTCCATCGGATTCACAATGAGGAAGTAGGCCTCAAAACTGCAATTGCATTCCTTCTCAAGTCCAACTTGGAAGTAGTCTAATAACAATTTGGAGTGCTGCTCCTTCAATATTAATGCAAAGAAAGGTAATGAAAGTGAGGCATATAAAATGCTCAATCCAAGAAGATCAACTGCATGCATGGGTTTTCAGTTGGTAAAAGTGGAGCCCATTAGTTACATCCAAACAATTGATATTATGAGCCCCACTATGTACCAAAACCCCAAACTGTAATATCATTGACATCATATATCCAGCCTTAACATACCAGTGTTTTTGTTTCCTGGTCACCAATCGAACGGGTAGTATTTTCCAATACAGGTGGTTTTGGTTATGTAGACAGCCCACAGTAGAACCCATGATATCAACTGCTTGGACCACTGAATAATGGGTCCCACTTGTACAGACTAAAAACCCAAGCATACTAAAGACATTTCAATTCGAACATTGTATGGTACCTTAATTACATTTTGACCATTTCTACTTCATTAGACTATTATTTTTTAGTTCAAACCCATACCCATGTACACACTGGCTTTCCCAGATTTTTTTTTTTTTTTGTTTTTTACACCACACACACACTCCACACACACCCACACCACATGGGCACTCGATCCCATGATCTCAATGTTGAAACAGAGTCTGTCTACCACTGAGCCATAGAGCCAGACCCACGCATACAGTTTACTTGAAACATACCTGCCTATTTATAAGATGATAGCAACCGCCTAGAAAAAAAAGAGTCCTTTCCTTCATTCACTTAGCTAGGACTCTAAGCAAAATCTTAATTAGGCCAGGGTAAACTTATAACGATAATTCTCAACAATTATTGCAATTCAATTCAACAGTTCGTCAAAACACACCCTTACTCTTTACAGCTCTTATCAACCATGGCCTGTATCAGAGAAAAATGCTGACCCAAATGGATAAAAAAAAAAAATTTAAAAAGAGGCAACATACTTAAAGGATTTGACAAAACTGACCTGCATGCCTTTTATAGGGAGTGCGGCACTTTGGACATGATCGGTTCCCCACATTGCATAGGAACTCATAACAAGTTCTGCACACCTGAAACTCACATTTGATACAAGCTACAAACACTCCTCCATTTTGATGAAACCCGTATGCACTTCCACACACTTTGCAGCATTGGCCGTGCATTTTCTCTGAGAATATGGACTGAGACAAGAAAATTGGAGTCCCAAGACCTCAGTCAACTTTTTGGAGTAGAAAAGGACTTGAAACAATAGGAGATGAACAATAAGAATGCATTTTGACTCCTATTTCAATGGTAATTGCTTTCCGAACTATAAAAACATCGCTAATTTCAAGAATTCAAGAACAACCATTTTCATAACAATTCAAGCATCGAACATTTCTTAACAAACCAACAAGAAAAAGGAAAAAAGAAAAAAAAAACATATTTCTCCCAGTACAAGACTTGAAAAACAGATACTCACAGAAATAAATAAATAAATAAAACAAAATAAAGAACAAGGAACAAAAATGCTAGCTGTCTTGTTACTATCCTTTTTTATGGAACGGAAATTTCAGCTCCTATTGCAAAGGAAACACTTCTCAACCATTAATAACCTAACAATTTACCCACAAAAAAAAAAAAGTCAAGAAAACCTATCCTCATAGAAAATCTAGCATTCCGCAATGACCATGGGGTCGTTGGCAGGTGTGAATTGGTGTGCATTGGAAAAGGTAAGGTTGTGTGGTTGTTGGTGTGAATTGGTGTGAACTGGAATCAGTCGTAAATGGAAAGTTGCTTTTTGGTGTGTTTTGAAATCACTCTGTTTTGCTGTGGGTTGGTGTGAATTGGTGTTAAATGGAAAGATGACTTCCTTTCTAAAGGCAGGAGAGTCGTGCAAGTAACAAAGGTGTCGCTAGGCTACTAATCCGCCGTACACGTGGCACGCTGTTGACACCCCCAAATAATCTAATTATTGGTTGCATCACTAAAATCACACCAATAGAATGATCCAAACTGTAAAAACACTGGATGGTTGAAAAAAATGGTGAGTCCTGAGATCCTTATGTTTGTGGCCCACCTGAGGCTCAGAATTTTTTTGACAAAGTATATATTTCATTGGGTTTATTACAATCATTCCGTCAAATGTCACATATGTACAGTAATTTGGGGCATTAAAGCTGATTTACTCAATCAAATTCAGGTTTGTGTGAATATACTACAGAACATTCTAATTACTGCCTGAATTTTAATGCATTCTAATTAAAGGCTGCCAAATACAATTTTTGGATTGCAATGGATTCCAATTACAGGCTGCCAAACACAACTGCGGATTCCAATTCACATGGATTCCATATTAATTGTGATTTGGGTTCCAATTCTCACTTGCCGAACAGCTGCTAATAACCACCCACATCTCTCTCCCAACACAAGACCATAGAGAACAGATACTCATATTTTAAAGAGAACAAATTTTAAAAAAAAAAAAAAAAAGAAGATATAATTACAGCTCCTGTTTCAAAGACGATTGCTTCCAAACCATGAATTTAACGAATATAATATCATTTTCAAAATTTCAAGAAAACCCATCTCTCTATGAACAAAATTAACAGAGAGAGAGAGAGAGAGAGAGAGAGAGGGAAAAGAAGAAGAAGAAGAAAAGATACTCACCCAACCACCAAAAACACAAACACCCAAATGTGTGGAAACAATAAAAGACATTGCAAAAAGATTGCATTCTTCTTGCAAAAACATGAAAACAAAAAACACCCAAATGAAAGAAAGAAGGAAAAAATCAAATAAATAGAAAAAGATTGAACATTTTCTTACATTTTTCTCCATTGAATGGAAAAATCAAAAACCAGAAGAAGGGGAGAAGCATCTGCTTCTTGGGTAGGAAGGAGGAGCAAAGAGCTGGAAATGGGCAGAAGGGGAGGGAAAAGAGAAAAGGAAGATGTGGGTGTGATTGGGATTGAAAGGGGAAGACCCGGTCTCGCAGAGGATAGGAATTTGAATGAGAGGTTTGGAGGCAAAAGCAGAGAGATTTGAGGGAGTTGGTTCCCATCGGAAGAAGATCCGTTGCTTTGCTTTGAACAGGCACAAAACATAGCTCGCTACATATGAGGCGAGGGAAAAGGGTCCGTTGGCGGAAGCGGACTGCGCCCACCTCCCGCCTCCACGGACTCGGTCTCTGTCGGGCCCACCGTGATGTATGGGTTTTATCTGGGGTTGTCAATGGACCGGGCTCGGGCCTGAAACAGTTCAAAATCCGGGCCGAGTTTTATCCATACCGTCAATCTATTTTTTCAGATAATCAGCTCGAAAATGAGGGACTCGGATTTCATAGCATAGCACACAGCATCCACGTCGGTGCTGTGTGCAGCTGGAAAAGCTCTATGAGCCCACCATCATATATGTTGTTGTGGGAAGAATACGAGATGACCTCTGCGCCATCAGAAAGAGAATACGAGCTGACCCGAAGGTCGATCCAGTTCAGCTCGCACAGTTCATAATCGATCTGATTCGAGGATGGAGTAGCTCTTACGGGTCTGACCGATCCGACCTAAAGAAGAGAAGCAACCGTCAGAAACGACCTCACCAGGTCGACCGCCTTGCGACCTGATTCTGTTTCCGCAAGCCTCTGAGTGTGTGCGTAATAAGGGGAAGAAAATCTGGGAGATCTTTATCCGACCCGCCGAAAGATCCTCGAAGATCTCGGGACAGCTCCGAAAATCCCAAAGATCCGAGAATCCCTCCCCGGAGATCATGGCTTCGAAAGGGAGTACAACTTTGCAATCTAGGTCTATAAATAGACACGTCTTCTTCTTTATTGAGGTACGAAAAAAACCAAGACTGAGAAAAAGCAGAATTTCAATCTTTCGAGATATCGCTAACTTAACCATCGGAGGGCTAACGGCTGGACCCCAGCCACCCCCCTTAGTTTCTCTTTTGTTCTACAGGATCCAACCCTTTGTGAAGAAGGAGATCAGCGGCATCCATCCATCAGTATCAAAGAGTCTTCACCATCATCTGTTGACGAATTTACAGCATCAACAGATTGGCGCCGTCTGTGGGAACTTTCTTCGCAGAGTCCTTTAAGTAGGAAAGCCGTGTTCTCACCCAATCACTGAAGACGATTTCAACTTCATCCTTCCTTTTTTACTATGGTTGGGAAAAGAAAGTACAAAGGGAAAGCCCCCGCGATCGATGGACCTTCAGACGACCAGATATCGGAAAATGAAGGATCGTTTCCCGAAATTCCGGCTATCCAGCTCGGTGGGAACTCTCCTCTTTCTGCCCAACAGGGGAGACAACAGAGACCCCGTAACCGAGGGGTCAGGTTGTCTCTTCTTGAAGAACAGGTAGGGGGGGTAAACCAAAAACTAGGGGGAGTCGACGAACGATTGGGCTATGTAGACCAGCGACTGGACGAAATTAAAGCTCTGCTAACTGGCCTAGCTCACCCAACCGTGTTGAACGATAAAGACCGTGAGGGATCTCGGCATACCCATTCTCGGCCGCAACAAACCTTGCACTCCCACCAGGTTCGACCGTCGCAGCGTTCTCAACATCCCACTCCGATGGAAGAAGATGAGGTCGCCAGCCGAGCAACCGAGGCTAGACCTCGACCAACGACAAGCTTGCCCGCCACCGACCTGCGACACAGGCTCGAGGAACGGAGAACAGCTCGTCTCGCACACGAACGAGCTGATCATGAAGCCAGCAACAGGATTGACGACAACTTGGGCCCACTGGAGGCCGAGCTGAAGGAACTGCGAGAACAAATGGGCGATCTCCAGAGAGCACAACGGGCCCGAGCCCCAATCGCCGTAGATGCACTGGTCGATTCATCTGAATCACCATTCACCGACGAGATTCGTGAGGAACCCCTTCCCAAAGGGTTTAAAGTTCCCCAGTTGAAGCAATACTCTGGAATTGGAGATCCGGCGGAGCACTTAGAGAACTTCAAAGTCCGCATGGATCTCCTCGGGGCCAATGGGCATATCATGTGCAAGGCCTTTCCGTTGTCCTTAACAAGCTCGGCATGGACTTGGTTTCGCAACCTAAAACCCCGCACGATCAGTTCATTCTCTCAACTAAGCCGAGCCTTCGCTACTCAGTTCATTGGGAGCACTGACCCGAGGAAGCATTCAACTCATCTCGCTGCGATCAAGCAAAAGGAAGATGAGTCCCTGAAAGATTACTTCGCACGCTTCAATTCCGAAGCTGTACAAATTGAAAACCTCTCGCAAGATGTACTGTTGCACACCATGATCGGAGGATTACGAGACCGAAGGTTCCTTTGGTCTGTCGGGGAAGAACCGCCTCAGTCCGTGGCAGAACTTTTAGATCGGGCAGCAAAACACATCAACGCCGAAGAACTGGTCAATGCTCATCGACCGGTGACCAAAAATAAGGATCGGCCGGATAGCAACAACTCGAAAAGACACAGGTCGGAACGAAAGTCCGAACAAAGATCGCCAACCCGGAACAGGCCCGCTCGCCGAACGAAATCACCTGCGCCACGGTTCGATAAGTACACTCCGCTCAACAAAACCATCGAGCAAGTGTATTTAGCAGAGAAAGGAAAATACAATTTCGAACGACCTGCAAAGATAAAGACCGACCCCAATAGGAGGTCGAAATCGAGGTACTGTTTGTACCACAAAGACCACGGTCACAACACCGTGGACTGCTTTGATTTGAAGCGACAGATAGAAGCCCTGATCCAGCAAGGCTTCTTGAAGGATTACATTGCTCAGCGTTCAGAGGGCCGAAGAGATGAAGGTCGAGTCGCCGACTTGACAGAGGAACAAAGCAACAACCCTGTGGAAGAAATCCACATGATTTTCGGAGGGCCGACCACTGGAGACACCGGAAACTCTCGCAAAAGCTACGTGCGGCAAGGAAGGACGTCCTTACCGAAGTCTTCTGTCAATATCACCAGCCGACCTACGAAGGTCGCGAAGGTAACCTCACAAACAATATCCTTCACCGAAGAAGACGCCCGAGGGGTCATACATCCACATGACGACTCCCTTGTCGTTGCGTTGATGGTCGCCAATAAAAAACTCCACAGGATGATGGTCGACACAGGCAGTTCGGCCGATATCCTATACGCATCGGCATTCGAAAAAATGAAGATCGACCGATCTCGACTGAGACCAGTCAAGACAGCATTAACTGGGTTCACGGGGGATAGCATTATGCCCGAAGGAGAGATAAGTCTACCAGTCACCGCAGGAGAAGAACCAAACCAGAAAATAATAATGGTCGACTTCCTTGTCGTAAATACCCCCTCTGCTTATAACGCCATTATTGGCCGTCCTATCCTGCGAGCTCTCAAAGCCGCCGTTTCCATCTATCACCTTGCAATGAAATTCGAAACCGACGAAGGAATCGGCGTGGTCAGGGGAGATCAGCAGGAAGCCCGCCGTTGCTATGAGCTTTCCCTACGAGGGAAAAATAAAAGTACAGTATCAACCGTTTCTCATGCGACCTCTCCTGATCCGAGAGAGGAAGCGAAGGAGCGCGGGTCGCCCGCAGAAGAGCTGGTCGACATTCCGTTGTCTGATACCGACCCGACTAGAACTATCAAGATCGGATCGTGTTTAGAAGGCAAGGTACGAGAGGACCTGATCACCTTCTTGACGGAGTATGCGGACGTTTTTGCATGGTCCCATGAAGAGATGCCTGGAATTTGTCCAGGAGTGATGGTCCATCGGTTAAACGTCGACCCAACCACTAAGCCAATCCGTCAGAAAAGGCGTTCTTTCAATGCAGAAAGGTACATGATCATCGAAGAGGAAGTACAGAAACTGCGCAAGGCTGGATTCATCCAAGAAATATGCTACCCAGAATGGCTCGCAAACGTGGTCCTCGTCAAAAAGAATAACGGGAAATGGAGAGTCTGTGTAGACTACACTGACCTGAACAAGGCCTGTCCCAAAGACAGCTTCCCTCTGCCACGAATAGATCAGCTCGTCGACGCGACCGCCGGGCACGAGCTACTCAGCTTCATGGACGCTTACTCTGGATATAATCAGATCCAAATGCACGCTCCCGACAGGCAAAAGACAGCATTCATTACGGATCGGGGGCTCTACTGTTATAAGGTCATGCCCTTCGGGCTAAAGAATGCCGGAGCAACTTATCAGCGACTAGTAAACAAGATGTTCGCAGACCAACTTGGTAGAACTATGGAGGTGTACGTAGATGATATGCTCGTGAAGAGCAAACGATCAGAGGACCATGTCAGCGACCTCTGCACTGCGTTCAGAATATTACGAAAATATCAAATGAAGCTTAACCCCAGCAAATGTGCCTTTGGGGTAAGCTCGGGAAAATTCCTTGGCTTCATTGTAAACCAGCGAGGAATTGAAGCCAACCCTGAAAAAATTCAGGCACTCCTCGACATGAGCTCGCCTCGCACAATGAAGGATATCCAGCGACTCACAGGAAGAATTGCGGCACTCAACAGATTCGTCTCAAAGGCTACAGATCGATGCCTCCCCTTCTTCAAGCAACTACGTAAGTGCAAGGAGATGATTTGGACCTCAGACTGCGAGCAAGCTTTCTGCGAATTGAAAGCATACCTCGGCTCTCCGCCACTATTGTCTAAACCAGCCCACAAAGAAGAACTACTCCTGTACTTAGCTGTCTCTCCAGCGGCGGTCAGCTCAGCATTAGTCCGAAACGACAAAGGAACCCAAAGGCCTGTCTACTACGTCAGCAAAGCCCTGCTCGATCCCGAAACCCGATACCCGACAATAGAGAAGCTAGCTTTGGCTCTAATCACCTCAGCACGGAAATTGAGACCGTACTTTCAAGCGCACCCGATAGCTGTGCTGACTGATCAACCATTGCGGCAGGTATTACAGAACCCAGAAACCTCAGGCCGTCTCGTTAAATGGGCCGTCGAGCTCGGTGAATTCGACATCAAGTTTCGGCCGCGAACTGCGATCAAAGGGCAGGCCATCGCCGACTTCATCGTCGAATTAACTGAACCTCTCGAAATGGAAGACGACAGCAAATCTGAGCCGCCACAAGAAAGTAACTACTGCGCTCCGACCTGGTTATTACACGTTGATGGATCTTCCAATTCACGAGGCTGCGGGGCCGGTCTCGTCCTGACAGCACCGGACGGCATCCAAATTCAATATGCTCTCCGGTTCGGGTTTCGAGCCTCAAACAACGAAGCTGAGTATGAAGCGCTTCTAGCCGGCCTCCGCCTCGCCTCTGCAGTAGGGATCCGATCTATAAAAATACATAGTGACTCTCAATTGGTGGTCGGACAAGTGACCGCAGAATACCAGGCGAAAGGGGGGAAAATGTTAGCATACCTAACAAAAACTCAAGAACTGCTGTCACGGTTTGATCAGTATGAAATTGTTCAGGTCCCGAGAAGCAAAAATATGAATGCAGATTCTCTCGCGAAACTCGCCTCATCAGACGACGACGACCTCGGCAGGATGGTTCCCATCGAGTTCCTCCCTCAACGAAGCATATCGTCAAACGAGACAGCGGAGGTTTTTCCAGTAACAGCTACCCCTGATTGGAGGGACCCTATCGTTCGGTTTTTACAGACGGGCGAATTACCCAACGACCAGAAAGAAGCTCGGCGCATTCGCTACAGATCGGCTCGGTACGCCATGATCGATGGGATCCTCTACAAGAGAGGATTTTCTTTTCCATGTTTGCGTTGTTTGGGAGCCGAGGAAGCTGATTACGTGTTGCGTGAAATCCATTTTGGTTGTTGCGGCAATCATTCTGGTGCTCGAGCACTAGCACAGAAGGTGATCAGGCAAGGATATTATTGGCCTACCATCCAGCACGACGCCCGGGAAATTGTTAAAAGATGCGACGGGTGCCAACGATTTGCCCCAATTCCTCACTTGCCACCCGAGGAGCTCACTCCCATGTCTGGACCATGGCCATTCGCTCAATGGGGAGTTGACATCATTGGCCCTCTTCCGACGGGGAAGGGACAGGTGAAATACGCAATCGTTGCCGTCGATTATTTCACGAAGTGGGCAGAAGCAGAACCATTGGCGACCATTACCGAGAAGAAAACAACAGATTTTATTTGGAAATCAATCGTGTGCCGATTCGGAATTCCGAATACAATAGTCACTGATAATGGGCGACAGTTTGACAACGAAAGGTTCCGGCATTTCTGTAAAGGTCTGGGTATCAAGAATGTGTATTCCTCTCCCCACCACCCGCAAGCCAATGGTCAGGTCGAGGCAGTTAACAAGATTATCAAAAACCATCTCAAAACAAAACTTGGGGAGAAGAAAGGCGCCTGGGCTGACGAACTTCCTGAAGTACTTTGGGCCTATCGGACCACAGCTCGGTCCACCACCGGGGAAACACCCTTCTCTTTAGCTTTTGGAGCAGAAGCTGTTGTCCCAGTAGAGGTCGGGATACCCACGAGTAGGACAAGCCAACACCGACCTGACAGAAACGAAGAACAATTACGGATAAACTTGGACCTACTCGACGAAGTTCGCGAAGCATCCCAAATACGATTGGCGGCCTACCAGCAACGGATTAGGCGATACTACAATTCCCGGGTAAAGGAGCGGCGGTTCCGAGCTGGCGATTTGGTTCTCAAAAAGGTCAGTACCAAAGAAAAAATCGCTGCCTTCAGTCCCAACTGGGAAGGGCCTTATAGGGTACTCGGCTCACGCCGTCCTGGTACTTATTGGCTCGAAGACATGGACAGCCGGCCCCTTTCCCACCCCTGGAATGCTGACCACCTGAAGATCTACTATCCATGAAGAAGTGGGACCTCGTCTGAAATATATGTTCCGAGGTGATGGTTCAGTAAAAATTGTTTCAAATTTTCCTAAGTGTTGTGAACAACAGATCGGCCTAGCAGTGGTAACGTTCCGAACTGAAATTTGCACTACTATCAAAGCCCTACAACTGTTCTAATATAATGGCCGAGTTTATGACAATGAGCTCAGTCACTTCGAGACTTGTGTATGCATGAAAAAGAAAAAAAAATGAAGTACACAGCGTTTGAATAAAATGCCTCTGAGGGCTTGCATTGAAGTGAAAAGTTTCCTTTACATTGTTAAAAAAAAAAAAAAAAAAAAGGGAAAATACACATTCAGCCTTCGGTAGCGTTGGATGGCCCGGCTGCAGCCCCCTTTGAAGGTCCCTCCCTCACGACTTCGTCCTCATCTTCATCGTTGTCGACTGGAGTCAGGTCGAGATTGGGAAAATGCTTGAGAACGAGCCGCCTGCAATCCTGGAAGCCATGATTGTACAGCTCTTCAGAAATTGCATTCAGCCTCTCAAACTTGGCTTCTGCGTCCTTTGCATCAGCCAAAGCCTTCATCTGGACCTCCTTCAAGAGCCGGGCCAGGTCCACCTTCTCCTCCTCAGCTGTCTTGAGAGCGGCCTCCAGCGACTCGACCTTGTTACCCTCAGACTGGGCCTTGGCTGAGGTCTCCCTCATCGCCTCCTCCAGAGACTGGACTTGTACTTGAGACACTTCCAGCTCGGATTGGGCCACCTTCAGCTCGGACTGAGCTGTCTGCAGTTCAGCTTGGGCTGTCTGCAATTCCGTCTGAGCCGTTGCCAACTCAGACAGCTTCTTCTTCAGCTCGGCCTTCATCGCCTCAGTCTTATTCTTCCAGGAAGAGGCAGCAACCAGAGCTTTTTGCATCTGGTGTGTCCGCTCAGCCATCTTCTGGCGAATCATAATCAGCAAGGCCGAGTCCTACAAAAACGAGCTACAACAGTTAGTAATGCGATGGTGGAACGAGTGAAGGAAAAGAAGAAGAGAAAGGGACAGTCAACTTACCCTGAGACTGCTCTCGATGGCAACACCGACCATCTGATCAGGATCTGATGTCGCAAGAGAATTCAGATCCTGAGGGATGCTCTGGTTAACGTCCATATAGGCGTTAACCCCCTCTTTCCAGGTCGCAAAATGCTCCGTTACCGGAGGCATGTCGACCTGGTCCTCGCGCTGCTCGGCCCCAGGAGCGGCAGCAGGGCGAGAGGCCCGGGGTGCCGGGGGAGGTCGCGACGACCCGACCTCAGCAGGGGTGCGGGCGGGCCCCACTGAAGTCGATGCTGTCGGAGTGCCAGACGAACTGGCACGAGTCGTTGGGCGACCAGCCGACGGCTCGGCTCGGGAGTCCGAGGTATCCGGCACGTTGACAACCGGAACCCCGGGAGCAGGAGGCTGGGCAGCCAAAGTTTCACCCCCTGCGGGAGATGAACCCTGAGGCTGACCAGACCCGCATACGAAGGACCGAGGCAACCTTTGTTGCCCCTGAGCCTCCGTGGCCATCCTCTTGCTCGGAGGTTCCACCGAGCTCTCCCCACGCTCAAGGAGCCGAGCAGGGATCCGGCGGGACTTAGAGACCGCCTTCGGAGCCATGCCTGTCCAAAGTACAAGGCAGAATGTCAGAGCACATTACTTAGAAAATTGATAACGTAAAGCATGAATATCTACATTACCGACCCGATTCAAGGACGGATTCTACAGTGATTAGGCTGCGAAAGTTCCTTTCAACAGGCGGATACTCCCGTGCAGCTCGAATCTGCCTCTCTTGAACTACAGATAGAGCTACTCTGATAGCCACCGAGGCTGCATAGATAAGGAAATGCACGTCAGAATGAAAGAAAGTGGGGGTAAGAGAGAAACATTAGTCGAAAAATTTTCTAAGTATGGCTCGACCTGGCAGAGCAAAATCAGCTCGGACCCGATGCTCCAAAGGGCGAAGCTCGTCCGACGAAGCCTCCCAATCCCCCGACGCGAAGAACCATTTCCTCTTCCAGATTCTTGTCGAGGATGGCAGGCCGGTCACTATCGAGCCCCCATGGCCCGGATGGGAAGAGAGGTAATAAAGACCATGACCTCCCAAAGACTTGAGGCTGTACATGGAGAACAGCTCGTTCGAAGTCAGGTCTTTATTCCCTACTCTCTGCCACAGTATGTAGCATCCCACCATACACCTCCAGCCATTAGGTTGGAGCTGGCTCGGTGCGAGGCCTAGGGTGTTAAGAACCTCTCGTACAAAGGGGTGCAGGGGTAACCTGAGACCGGCCTCTAGGTGCATCAGGGAGATAACGGTTTCTCCCCGGCGAGGTCGGCTCGGTCTGTCAGTCCGGTCCGGAATCCTAAGACCAACGGATTCCGGGATCCCGTATGTCCTTCTCGCATTGTCAAGGTCTCTCTGGGTAATTCGCGAGACCACCCCGTCCAGCTCGAAGGTATCTCTCTGAGCCGTTTCCCCAACTCCTGGCTCAGGAACCTCAGATTCCTCTTCATTCACAGGATCTGCTGTCCTGGAATGAGATTCTCTGGGATCGATCTCCTGATGCTCTGGTAGAGGAGGGTCCGATTCGGAATCTCCAAACCTCACCATCGGAATAGCATCAGAGCAGGAAGACTCCGACATTTTGAAAATCACAAAAAGGAAGATCTTCTAAGAAGATGAGAAGAGCGTACCCTAAAGTAACTGGTACGCCGGCCGGAGGAGAGGTGACAGAGAATGGAGAAGGAGAACCCGAAAAGAGAAAGAGGGAGGAAAGCAGGATCAGAGAAGAAAGGAATTTTTCAGAAATCCGCTAACTCTCGAGTTTTATACCCGAAGGATTATTCGGCATTTAATGCGAAGATCCCGCGTGGCGGCTCTTGGTTGAAGCGTACAAAAAGTATCGCGCCACTTCAGACACGTGGCATCACCCCGTTAGATAATATTCTGTTGAGCGCTGATACGCCGTACAAGCGAATGATGACGCCTCGATTTTTTGAACGACGCATTAAATACCGCTTTCCCGCCCGTTGAGATGACGGCGCGGCAACACGACAGCTGTGAAACATTAAGGGTAGCCAGATCGACGTATCTTCTCTATCAAGCTACTCCCGAGACAGACGAGCTAGACTCGGGAGTGGGGGGACTTCTGTTGTGGGAAGAATACGAGATGACCTCTGCGCCATCAGAAAGAGAATACGAGCTGACCCGAAGGTCGATCCAGTTCAGCTCGCACAGTTCATAATCGATCTGATTCGAGGATGGAGTAGCTCTTACGGGTCTGACCGATCCGACCTAAAGAAGAGAAGCAGCCGTCAGAAACGACCTCACCAGGTCGACCGCCTTGCGACCTGATTCTGTTTCCGCAAGCCTCTGAGTGTGTGCGTAATAAGGGGAAGAAAATCTGGGAGATCTTTATCCGACCCGCCGAAAGATCCTCGAAGATCTCGGGACAGCTCCGAAAATCCCAAAGATCCGAGAATCCCTCCCCGGAGATCATGGCTTCGAAAGGGAGTACAACTTTGCAATCTAGGTCTATAAATAGACACGTCTTCTTCTTTATTGAGGTACGAAAAAAACCAAGACTGAGAAAAAGCAGAATTTCAATCTTTCGAGATATCGCTAACTTAACCATCGGAGGGCTAACGGCTGGACCCCAGCCACCCCCCTTAGTTTCTCTTTTGTTCTACAGGATCCAACCCTTTGTGAAGAAGGAGATCAGCGGCATCCATCCATCGGTATCAAAGAGTCTTCACCATCATCTGTTGACGAATTTACAGCATCAACATATGTTTTTTTATTTATTTGTGCCGTCCATCCATTTTACCAGCCCAGCTTAGGGCATGATTCCCAAAAATGAGACAGATCCAAATCTTAGGTGTACAATACAATAGGAAATAATGTTGATTGAACACCACCATTACAATTTTCGTAGGACCCACTGTAATGTTTATTTGCCCTCCCTCGTACAGAACTAGGGGTGTTAATAGGGCGGGCTTGAGCCTGAGCCTGAAAAATTAGAATTTTGAATAAGGCTGGAAATAGTTCAAAATCTGGCCTAAGGCCTACCCAAGCTCGGCTCATTGACAGTCCTGTGCAGAATTGGATGATGGGAAAAACACAAATACCAGCCTGATCCAAATCTTTTGTAGCCCCTTGAAGGTTTTAAAGGGTAGGAGCTCAATCACCACTGTTTTTTTTTTTTTTGGTCCATTTGAGACTTAGATCGACTTCATTTTTGAGCCGTAAACTAAAATGATCTAACAAAATGGATGGATGGTGTGAATAGAACACATGCATCTTGGTGGAGCCCACATAGCTTTTTTCTAGCAGCACCAAAGTACCACATGGTGATGTGTGTTATGCTACGGAATCTGAATACAAAAAAGGAGGCAGGTCCAAGGCTCAAGTGGACCACACCACAAGAAGCAATAGTGTTGACACCCGCTGGCCCTACAAAAAGGAGGCAGATCCAAGGCTCAAGTGGACCACACCACACCAAGCCACAGTGAAAATGATGACTCCCACCCATCGTTGAAACCTCCCTAGCCCCAATGATGAAGCCCACCTACTGTTGAAACCTTCCTAGGCTTCAGGGTGATGTTTATTTGCCATCTAACCTGTTCATAAAGTCACTTATAACTGCAGGCATGAAACACAAATACCAACCTGATAGAAAAAAAAAAAAAAAAAAAAAACTTTTGTAACTCTCAAATAAGTCTTTAATGGTGCGCTTTCAATCTTCAATGTGTGATCCACTTGAGTTTTGGATAGGCCTCATTTTTTGGTTCATAGCCTAAACTGATCTGAAAACTGGATGGATGGCATGGATAAAACGCATACATCACAGTGGTCCCACAGAGGAAGTGTGGTGTGGATTCTCCATGGGGCCCACAATAAGGTATGTATTTTATCCATGCCGTCCATCTGTTTTTACAGCTCATTTTAGGGTTCGAGCCCAAAATCAACATCCAAAGCTCAAGTGGACCACACCATAGTAGACAGCAGGAACTACCATGTTGTGTGCCCCCATGTTTGGCCAGAGCCCAAATCAGGCTAATTCATTACTCTTAAGTGGGTACAAAACTGAGAACGATGTTGAAGGACACCTCCCATAGAAAAGTAAAAAAAAAATAAATAAATATTGTGCTGCTCCCATTAGGTTTTGTACATTACGAATGTTTTCAACCTGGATGGAGGGACACCCCAAAAAATCAACCCATTTATAGACAAAGGTGGGCCATTGCACTTGTTTGGAGGTTTGGGCAGGTTTTTACAGTCCTACATTGCAGTCGTCTGCACCAGATGACACCCTTGTAATTCATGATTCTTAGTTTTTCAAAGGGAGCCAGTTATTTAATGCTGAACAGAGAACTTGTCAACTCACAATGCCAGAATCAGATTGGTTGAACAATCCCAGCCTCTGATTCGGGAATGCTTGTTGTTGAAATAGGGCCCATTACATATTTCCTTACTTCAATCGCAGCCCATAATACTGATTAACAATAAATTCTTGGTTCATGAACCGATACATAGAAGCTGGCTAAATTTTTGGTTCAGAATGATACATGGAAGCTTGCACCTGTAATTTAGATGGCTAAATTCAAATTACTTGTATTACACATGCAACTTCTATGTAGTTTTTAAATGCATCTATATCGGCCGGAATGTACATCGATTTTAGTACTTACCGGGCTGATCTTAATCTTTGCTTATGAGAAACGGCTCAAGTTGAAAAGAAAAGAAGGGGAAAAGAAAAGATGGGAAAATCCAAGCCTAGTGGGTCTCCACTAGTGGATAAGAATATGATTTTTACCATATAAGTAGGGCTTCAATCAAACAGCAATATGTATAACTGCATGTTTATGCATAGTTTTTAAGTAAATTTCCAAATTAAGAAAAACGGCTCCAATATTGAGCAAAAGGTTAGTCAATAACACATGCACCAAATGAAAGTGATGGTACTGGAAAGGCCCTTGGACTATAACTTGGCCAAACTGACCCTTGGGCTTCTCTCACTCAACTCAGTAAAGAATTAGTCAATCATTTTCTCTTTCCGGTTCCATTGAGACTCATGAGTAGGTATGTAGGTGAAAATGGTGGGTAGGCCACACCATGGAAAAAAGTTGGGAGGGAATCCCTACCGTTGAAACCTTCTCGGGATCCACTGTGATTTTTATATGCCATCCAAACCCTTCATAAGATCATTCCCACTGGCATGAACTAAAAAAAAGAACAAACAAAAAAAAGAACAAACAAAAAAAAAATTACGTGCCACATTTTTGGGCTCATGTTAGGCAAAATGGATGGACAGGGAGGATTTCTCACAAACATCACGATGGCCCCACCTAGCTTCGGACTGCTGTAAGTTCCTGAGATTGGAGTCGCAGGAGCATTCAAGGCAATTTGACCTGACTTAATAGACCCAATGAATCTAGTCCAAAGGGCCAAGTTTTAAAGCCATAGTTGCTTGTGCATGTTGAACTTGAAATTGGACTCTTGGACTTGTTGTTCCAACTACCCATTTATCTTATACAATTGAATCATGGGCCTAACTACATGTAAGCATTCTGAGAGCACTTACTACTAATTGAACAGAACATGGGGAACAACGTGCATGAGATCCACCTCGTCCATCACGTGTGTTGTCTCATGTTCACTTCAGAACCGAAAAATAAAAAATAAAAAATCAGGCCAGGCGGAAACTCAATAGGCCACACCATGAGGGGAAAAGTTAGGATGGGACACTCACCATTAGTTAACTGCGGGACCCATTGTGGATTATGTTGAAACTTAGGTGGACCACACTAAGTTTGAGTTAGGCATGATTTCCTTTGGAGAAGGCCTGCCTGAGTTTTGGATGGTGTGATAGGTGACACACTTGGTTGACAGTGTGGATCTCATGCACATGAAATTGTTCGCTCTGCAGAAGGGGTAGGCACGCCCCTATGTTCCCAGCTTGCATGGTCACACCCACGTTTGCAATACAAATGGATCAACTAACATTAATGCTATGCCTGGAATGTCCAGAGAATACCCCAGGTGATGAATAGATGGCTTTGGTTTTTGTCATGTTCCATCAGTGACCTTTGATAATTAACAGGTTTATTCAATCTGAGAGTTTTTGTGGGCATTCCACATCCCAGATGGCAGCCCTATCAAATAGAAAGTTTTTCTGTAGCTCAAAAAGGCCAAATCCAATGGCTAAAGTTTCAAATGATCTTGTTGTAATGCGCCTAACAAACCTCATGTAAATATTTAAATCACAAGAAAAGACCTTAAGGTCTCGCTGATTTCAAATGGGTTTAATTCGAACAAAGCTAAAATGAACCTAATGCCAACCCAAGCTTAAAGGGACCTGAATCCTCTACAATATACCACACCTATGTAATTTAACACAGCATTTAAAACACCCAAGCTCTGTGGGGTCCATCAGTTGTACAAATAAAATCCACTCCGTCCATCAGGTTCTATCCTCGACTCTAGTTCTTGAGGATGAAAATCAACCATATCTACAACTCAAGTGGGCCACACCAAGAGAAACATGGGGATGTGATGCCAACTATAGGTTTTTGTGTGGGGTCGCCATGGTGTGTATTTTTTATCAAACCTGTTAATCAGGTGTAACTCACCAGTATGAAATGAATATACAAAAATTAGTCGCAAGTCCAAAGTGGGCCACACCGCATGAACTTAGAGATTTTAGGAGCAATTTTACATTGTTTTGATTGGTGTGGCTTATTAGAATTTTTTTTATCAGCCAGGTCTTTTGTATGTATGGTTCATATAAGGAGTCCAACCTGATAGATGGAGTGATTTACATTTACAACATGGCGGACCCCACAGAGGTGACATGTTATATTAGTAGACGATGTTGGTGCACCCCAAACCAAACCTTGGATATACAAGCAAATTTTTGTTTGTGAATCCATAAAAGAGAAATTCTGGAACTCTTTACTCACCTTTCTTTCTGATAACTCTTTTGATAAGATAAAACCAACTTCTGCACCATTCATGTAGCCTCCAGGTTGTGAAATGGAGCTCTCTTCCCAATCAAACCTATGGCTTGACATCCTTCTACATTAGTTTGTTTATTGTTTGCAAGGGACCAATATGAGAAACTCTTTCATTTTGTGCGGTTGCTTTCTATTTCTTTTCTTTTTCCGAAAAGGGAATGATTTGGGAGAAAGTGGTGTCCCACATTGTTTGGTTTCAAGTGATTTTGATCAAGGTGACCCACTTATCATTACCTTAGTGTGATAGTAACTTTCGGCAGACGTTGGCTCTCTTGGAAGTTCTGAAAATAGCAACAAGGACTCCAGTTTGTGTTTTGCCCCAGTCTCCACTGCACATCAGACCCTTATCCAATGTTCACGACTGACCTGAAAGACTCTTGTGCGAAACTAGCCTTTTAGTTGCATAACTAAGTCTTTCTATTTTCTATCTTGACCTGATATTTAGTTGACTGTTTTTGTAATTTCAAATAATATTAAATTGTTTTGATATGGTCATGTGAGATGGATGAGTCACCGCAATGGTGCTAAACTAACATTTTATATGGTCACTACAGATTTTAATACAGTTCTATATAAATCTCATGTATGGAAGATAAAACATATTGTGATTGTAGAGTTGTTTGTTATATCACTCAAATCATCATCATAATTATCTTACGTAGAGAAATAATCCAGTATGATGCACAATCATCCGCCTCTTACAGTAGGTCGTGTTTTATGAAGATGGCGAGCCTATAATAGATGGTGAGCCTGGAGGTTTGAAGGTTGGTTCCTTTCATTTGGTTTAGAATGCAATCCACTGTTCAAATGGGCAGTTTAGAATAAAGACTGCCCCACATGACTGCTTCAGGAGGGAAGTCAATGACTTGCATACAACTATTTGTGTGTTCACTGGTAACTCTTCTTCCTTCTTCTTCTTCTTCTTCTTCTAACTCTTCTATCTCTTTATGTTTGCATTATTTTCCCTCATGGTTACCTTGTTGTTCTATTTTTGTACCTTTATGGTTGGTAAAAATCCTCTTTGCTAGCATGATACCATGGGTGAATGTATTGTTCTGAATTTGCCTTGATTCCTTTTGTGCTATTCTACACCCATTTTATGTTTAGGAACACTACACAACTGTAGCTTCCGGTGTTGTAAGTTGATGGCATATGCAGTCCCCTTTTCTACTTGATATGAGAACCAGTCCTTGGTATGCTATCATCATAATCCCAGTCAATCAAGTAGAAATAGGTTTAATGTTAACTACGAGAACTATCAGTTGGTGATGTGACCTTATCGATTGAATACAGTGGAAGCTTCTGTAGTGAAAATCAAATTCAGCCATTTAAACTTTCTTCAATCTTAGGCTTTCCTCAATAATATGCTTTCTTATATTCATTTGAAAAATCAACTTCATTATTTAGTAATAGTAACTGTCCATCAACTTGAAAAATCTGCTTTCAAGTAGAATAGCTTTCGACTATTGAGATAAATCTAATCAATTTGCCATTAGCCAGACAACTCAAATGTGGTGAGAAACAACATTTCTGATGGAAATTGCATCATAAATCTCAATTGGGTTTGAATCCAATTGAATGAAATTAGAGAAAAAATATTTTTAAAAAAAGAAGAAAAAAGAAGTGTTGATTAGCCATGCAGTCTCATCCACACCCATCAATAACTGATAATGTTGAAGCCACTTAAACCATGCTTTTTAGACCATGGTTTCAAATAAACCCCTCACGACACATGCACAAAAAAAAAAAAAAATCCTAATGGCACTACCATGGGCCCGGGCCAGCTTGGCTTATGTCCTATTATGTGAGATATACTTGGACTTACCCTGGCTCGGCTGAAACCTGACCCATTGAAAGCCTTACTTACATCGTATAGGAACTCAAAAGTGGGGTTGCATCCCTCCATATAAAGGGATCTTTGGCTTGGAGTAGAAACTGCAATAGTGAGAGAAAAAAATCTTTTAAACAAAGCAAGCCAAATATCAGCTTGATCCAAAACTTTTGTGGCCCCAAGAAGTTTTCCACGGTAGGTGTTTAATTCCCATTGTTTCTGTGGTGTGGTCCACTTGAGCTTTGGATATATCTCAATTATGAAATAATTTGATGTAGTAAAACGGATGGACAACGTGGATTAGACACATACATCAACGTGGCCACCAAATAGTTTACTTAATCACTATGCAAACCGTGTTCCTTTTGTAATGGAATTTTCAACTTTGGCAACGAGGTTGGCTCTTTTCGTCGATGAATGACAGGTATAAAATAGAAAGATTCTATTTGACAGAATTTGAAATATTGAATCGTTATTTTCAGCTATGGCTGACCTCTACGTTGGATGCTGGGCTTTTCCACCATCATGCTGTGGGTGTCGTGTTTGTTTGTGGCTTCTACGAATGTTGGATATAGGTGGTTGTTGTTCAACCATGCTATTTGGGGGAGGGTTATTGTGTGGCTATCTATATTATTTATGTGTTTTTTTCTTTTTTGGATGATAACATGTCTTGATCGAATTTCTTTAGTTTAGAACATTTATGTTGATGTTTGTGTTTGAAGTGTTTCGAGTGCTTGATCCGTCGGAGGTTCGTCATTTTAAATAGCAGCTATAATGAATCTTGAAACGACATGTGACATCATCCTAGGCACTAGGATATGGAATTTGGCGAATTCGAAGACAATATTGCTATGACTGTGGTTGTTATATAGATCAGAGTCAGAGTCTGAATATTCACGTGAACCAACGTGATTTTGGCAAGCTCACTTCCTTGCACTTCTATGCTTGGTCCAAGGTTAAAAGAGAAAGGTTTCTGGCTTATGTGCAATGCTTAGTGCTTCTTAGAATAGGGCGATTTTTGTTCTCATAATGCTAAATATTTTTTTTTTTGGTATGGTATACTAAACACATCTGCAATGCACATTGGCATGCATGTACACTTCATCAGTTAGACAGTAAGGCTGTGCTTTATTAGAAAGAAAAACTTTATAATATTTTTCATCTCATTCTGGTAATCAACTTGCAGGAAAAGGCCTCTTGATGCTTCTGCTTCTGAATTTGATTATGCAATGTGTAATATCTTTCAGATCTTGTTGAATGTATCTAGAGATATTTTATACAGATCTAGCTCTTATGCTAGTGGTGTTGATGAAAGTGAATTTGAGTTTGCGGAATGCATATGCGAGGCAATGGTGTCATTGGGTTCTTCCAACCTGCAATGCATTGTTGGGGATAGCACCTTACTTCCTCTCTATCTTCAACAGGTGATCCACACATGAATTAGGGGATTTTTTTTGTTGGAAATGTCCACCTATGGAACTTGCAACTACATTCTTACACCATATCAAAGATGAAATTTTTTTGTTCCGTCACATTCACACAATTTGTTGTGACATCAGCTGTTTTTTGGGTGTTCATGTTTGGGTATTTCCTTCTTTAGTCCAAAACTCTGTAGGTAATACCCATTTCAAAAAAGGGAAAAAAAAAGAAAGAAAAGAAAAGAAAAGAAAAAAAAAAACTGTAGGTAAGACAAATATGCTGTTGATTTCATAAGAAGTTGTGAACTTCTAAAAGTGTGCACGAGGTATAATTAGATTTGTAAATCATATACTGCTTGGCATTTCTTGGAGATTAATTATCTTTTCTTTTTCTTTTTCTTAATTTTTTCCCCTTTATGAATGGAGAATTTTATGGGTGGAAAAAAAGGTGAAAGAAGAATTGAGCTACAATGCAGGCCAACAAGGCCACAAAATGGAGGTGAAAATAACTACAAATACAATGGACAAATAGCAGACAAAGCCTTCTAAAACTGGACAATCAATACTCTGGCCACATTTAATTGATGCTCCAGAAACCTCCTCCTGGATCCTACCACTGAAACTGGCCTCTAACAAATTGCCTCTAATAAGAGAAACAAGCATAACGAACAAAGACTTGTCCAAATAGCTCCAAATTGGAGATAAATTGAAACACATTCTTAAAGAATGGAAAATGTAGTTGAAAACACTAGCGAAGCATGCTACACGGTGGTCTACAAAGCAGGCCAGGCATGTGTGTTCAACTAGTATAGCTAGCAATCTATTTAAAATGTCGATACTTTCTGGACTAGGCCACCATATGTGTTGATTAGCCTAAAATTTTCACATGCTCATCTTCAAGCCAGGTTCTATAATATATTGCAAATTTTTTTTTTTTGGTGGCAATATTGTAATATATGCTCTGAAAATTTATTTTCCATGTGTGATAGTTCTGAATTGTTACAAATTCTTGTTACACTGGGATCCAATTGGATCTAATGGAAGTTCCCAATCGGATCTAATGGAAATTCTTCCAATCTTTGTCATTTTTCTTGGACTGTTGCTGTATTTTTTCCTTAACTGTATACTTGTAGGCCATTGATCAAAGGATTAAGAACTTCCAATCTGGGGGGCATTCTCCATTCACACTTAGATCCATCAGAGCTATAGTCTGGATTACTACCAGCCCCGCTTGTAGGAACAGGCTCATGAGTTGTTTTAGAATACATTGTAGCACATCGGTTTTAGATTTCAACTAGAGATTTTATTTGCAGTCTTTCTTTGATTGGAGAAGCTACTTAATATGTGTGAGGAGATTGGAGGTGATGTAGAGAATGTTCGGCAATGAAAGTTAATTTATGAATGGTGTGAGATGGATAATATTTTCAAATTATAGCATGATGATGTCTTTATGTTTTCCTAACAATCTTTAATACTTCAATATGAAAACAGTTGTGTGTTTTTTTACTTGTGATTAGTGTATTTGTGTTTGGATGCAATATGCTTATCTAAAGTGGAAGCAATTGTTTCGACTATAAGCTTAAAATGTCCAATTCTTTTGCACAGATTTCCCTCACCTGCTTTATGATTGACCTGACTCTTGGACCGGGCAAAAGTTTTGGGTGAGGGTTGCTGAGCCCACATGTGTATGGAGTAATGCCCAACCACATTCATGCACATGTGGCAATATAGCAAAAGGGTGCAAAATCATAGCTTTCCATCAGGTGGGGCGTGTTGTTGGCCTAAAAGTTGTTTCACATCTCAGGTGGAGCCATGTACAAAACAAATGAATATCTAGAAAAAAGTTGTTTCAACCATTGATTTCTTTTGTATATTGTGCCCCGGTGTGGAGCCAAATAGCCAGAGTTTTGTGCAGGAATATCTAATCACTATTGCCCACCTAATGAAAATCTTAGATCTTGCATGCATGTGCCGCTGCATGTTGGTAGGCAGGCCCCCACATGGTCTGGCTTAACAAAGCTTTGTTTTAGGTCTAGATCATATGGTATTGAATTGTTTCGGTCCTTCCATATGATGATTGGCTTTAATGTATATATTTTAGGTATAGAAGTGTAATTTCTTTTTTGTCCATGAGAAACTCATCAAGGAATAAAGGATAGTAATTTCATATCCCAATCTTAAAATTGTAAAATTAGAAAGAGCCACTTGGGGTGATCCCAAGTGTATCGAGCAAATCCAACAATCAGGTGAGTCAACTAAAAATGCAGACCCCATATGTATGTTCAATTGGCTCAACTGGAAATTTGTATTTAAACTATCGATACTTGTTGTATAGGGCAGAAGCCACCGTATGCTTCATTTAGATGTTCTACAGACATGCAAGGTGAGTGTGGTGCTAAGAAACCTCCTACCTTCATGGAGTAAATTTTTAGGTTTATTTCTATGTTTGGTTTTTCTCTCTCTTCTTGTATGATTGTTTTCTGTATGGACTATAATACATGTGTTCTTTTTCAAATAATTACTGTTATTTTCATTGTTTGCAGATAACTTATTGAAGAGCCAAGACATTTGGATTTTGTGGTCAATCCATGCTTTCAAGCTCACATTGAATGAGAATGGTAATTTCCCATCTAAATTGAATCATGCTAGTATAGTTTGTATAATTTTACTAGTTCTCATTCTATTGGTCCCATCTAAATTGATTCATGCTAATACAATTTATATAATTTTACTAGTTCTCATTCTATTGGGACCCAATTGTTCCTATTTTTTTTTATGAGTGTGCTGGAAATTAGGTTGTTCTGCTTCAATCGATATGAGCAAGAAAGAAGATTCTATGTGCCATCTTCCATTGTGATTTACTTGCACCAGGTTGGTAAAAGAAGGAACTGGAAAAACCACTTTAGCAATCGGTGATGGCGCAAATGATGTTGGCATGATTTAAGAGGCTGACATTGGTGTAGGTATCAGAAGTGTTGAAGGCATGCAGGTTTGTTGTTCCTGCAGGCAGGCTGCTCATGCATCTTCCCATGTATAGGTCACATGTCATATATTTGGGTCATGCTCATATTGTAGGATCTTGGAAGCTCTACAACTAGGAATAACAAAATTGCTAACGCTTAGGTTGGTTGTGCCAAATATCATGATCTTTGATGTGACCCCAAATATCATGATCTTTAATTTCCATTATGGATGATGCTGGGTTTTACTTTTATATGAAGAAGTTAAGCATTAAAATAGAGCTGGGAAGTAGGGAAGTGTTTCCTATCTGTGCGCGGACACTGTATTCTTAGTAATAGGAATCCTCCACTTGGAGTCCCATTCCTGCTTGAAGACCCCATCTTGCTCCTGCCTACCAATTCCACCTTTAACTTCAGTAGATTTATGGAATCTAGATGTCGTTAAGCATCTAAATCCTTAGAAACAGAGTCACTAAATAAGTTTCTTCTGTGTAATAAGTCATCATCTGGCTACCCAGAGTCAGTTCAACTGTTGGACTTGCACTCCAACATTTTTTTTTTATATAACCGCAGCCTCCCTTAACTGGCTACCCATATGCATGTGGAGGAATTGGAACCTGTATCAAAAGTTATTAATAACCTGCGCACCCATCCTCCTCCATCTTCTTCTCCTCGTCAAGGCGCACGATAAGCAATGAAGTCTCATGAATGTTGCTTTTCTTTTTCTTTTTCCCTTTTTCAGGAGCAGAAGGAGGCTTTGCAATAGGTTCTGGTCACCATGCAAGACGTCGAGATGGCGTTCGCGGATGGTAAGATTTATTTATTTTTAATTACTTGCTCAAATTTTCTTTTTCTATTCTAATTGTAAAGGAAGATCGGAATGGGATTGAAAGTACACTGGGAGGACTTGTTTTCATGGGAATTTTAGTGTTCTTGTTTTAGATGTTTGTGTGATTGGGCATTGGATTCAAAGTCGATTATTGTTGTTTTTGGGATTTTTATTTTTCTGAAATTACACTGGAAGCATCTCTTTGTTTTTTTTTTCCTATCTACTCTTTCTTTCACTTTGTTTCTAGCAGTGTTATGCGTAGCATTGTAAAATCTGTGAACGACAGTTATGAGCATGTGCTGATTGATGAAGACTATGATTGTGACAAATTCCAATAAAACAGTGCTTGCTACTTTGGGTTAACTTTCTCTAGGTGAATTAAGTTCTACTGGATTCTGAATGTCAACCCCTGTTTTTCTTTCCTTTGGATTTCTATGGAAAGGAAGTTACTTAGTGGGTGAGATGAATGGCTCTTTCCATGTGGTTCCATGCTTGCAAAGCTGAACTTTTGCCCTTTTTTAATGCTTGCTTACATTTTCAATTTATCCATGCTGCTTTTACTCATTGCTTGTAGATATTATGCATTCCCAACTATGCAATTTATCTTGTACCCCTTGAGGGTTTGTGTTATCATATTTTTTTCCATTCTTATTGGGTTGTTTAATATTTATTTGGAGCAAGGTATTCCATAACAGTACGGGCCGTAACGACCATTACATTTTTTTTTAATTGAAAAAAACCAAAAAAACCTGTTTTTGCCCCCATAACTGACCATTACGGCCTTTCCAGGGGGTGTAACGGGCCGTTGCGCTCGTTACAACCCCATAATATGTAATGGTTGCCACTGTTACCTTCATGTAATGGCCTTTATGGCCCCGTAACAGCACACCGTGATTTGGAGTGTTTCTGAACTGGGTCTTTTTTAGTTTCTGATTTGAATGAGTTTGTCAGATATACTAGCTGGTTACTAGGCTCTATTGCTGTTCTCTGTTTTGGTTATTTTTGTTGGATCTCAATGGTGTATTGGATTTGAAGTTGGTTCTTTTGGTTTTAATTATTTATTATTTTTTTTTTTTTCACTGTGATTTTGTTAGTATTTGTAGCATCTCTGAAGTGGGCTTCTTAAGATTTATGTTTGTGGAACTGTTGGATTATCTGTGGTATTCTTCTTCTTCTTCTTCTTTGAAGTTGTTTGTAGTTGTTTGTGAAGTCGTTTGTATAGTTCTGTGAACTAGGTCGCTTCTTCTTCTTCTTCTTCTTCTTATTTTGAAGTTGTTTGTATGGGATTGCTAGCCTGGTATAAGGGTGTTCAATTGTTTTTTTGTTATTATTATTTTATTAAGTACCAGATTTGAAGTTGGTTATATTTCTATTGGGTATTTAAGACTTAAGAGAATCTGTGACTACTCTAAATATGATCTTTGTTTCTTTCTTGTAGATATCTGTTATGGGGAATCAGTTTTTAAATTGGGTTCTTGTTCTTATCAGAGTTTTTAGTAGTATCTACTCTCTTTGGATTGTGTCTTTCTTAAAGATTTGTTTGAACAATCTGTGGTTGCTGGCTGCTTATTTGGTGTATTTTTGTTTTGTTATACTTTTAGAATGTGGAGTACAGATTTGAAGTTGATTATTGTTCCTCTTGAGGTTGTTAACATACCTGTAGTTTCTTTGTGCTTGCCCTTTTTTATTATTCTTATTTTTCCTTTTCCTTTCTTTTTTGAAGTGATCAGTTGGTGTTATAGTTTGTTATTTCGTTTAAAGAAAATCATTAGAATCTGTTCCTGATTCAGAAAATCACATTCTTAGTAAAACCACAATGTGGCATTATGATGGAAACTCAACGTGACAACTGAACTTCAGATTTAGTTTCTATCTGCAACCAGATGTGATGCTAAGCTGTTTTGCTTAGATATACTGAATCTGAACATTAGTAGTGGAAAACTGAGTACCCAATCGCTTCAAATTGCTACAGATCACAAATACAGGCAGAGGATGGGTGAAAAACCAGTGGAAAGAGCAAACAAGATGAAGGGAAGACTAAGGATAATCACAGAGTCAAATCTATAACCGTAGTCCAGTAGAAACTGGTATCTTTTATCCAATCATATAATGCATCTCCTTAATGTTCCCCTTACAACCGTATAAAGGAGAAGACTTTCAACCACAAAAGGAAACTACTAATGATAAAAAGACCTACCCAAGCTAAAATAACTGTCCAATGCAATTAAAGAAGCAATTCAATGAAGAAACGAACATAAATCTCTAAATTCAACCATATGGCTTTTAGAAGGCTGCAATTTCGACCTTTCTTCAATATCCATCAATATCCACATGTGGATCACATGTGGAGCCCACCATTTGACTCTAAGCTGTGTTTGGAGATATGGAGCTCAAAAAGTGCCCAAACCCTCTAATCATGCCCTGGACAGATATCCATCATGCAGATGTGGGGTCCACTTGGGCGTTATTTCGATTGCTGGAAGTGGTCTTGCATCACTTTCCATTTATTTTCAGATGATCCCCTTGGCACTGGCTACGTTATATTACCTAATCTATAATTTTCAGCTTATGCAGGCTGTGATGGCTAGTGACTTCGCTATTGCTCAGTTTCGGTTTCTGGAGCAACTTCTTGTTGTCCATGGGCACTGGTGCTACAAGAGGATTGCCCAGATGGTGAGAATCAAGTGGTCCTTTTTGTTTCTCTACTTGAATATATAATAAATCGATGCATGTGGTTTATGGCTAATGCATTGGGATGTTTCTTCAGAAGTCTGTTTAAAGGTAGATTTCAAGAAACCCTTTTCATCATGCTTCTACTTTTGTTGATAACAGGTGTCCATGGTCCAGCTATATTGACTGTTGCATTTGCAGTTTCCAGCACCATACCAACAAGGACCGAGGAACTTGTTCTTTGACTGGTATTTGGAATTCTTTAAATTCAACATTGCCCCACTTATGTTTTGCTTCTTACAAGAAGTCATTGTCGTTGAATTCTTCTTCTATGAATTTGCAGCCTTGTAAAGACGCACCTACGGTATGTAACCAATCCCTTCGTATGTGTGCACACTCAAAATTGTAGAGATTTTAACTTCAACCCTTTAAATTCTCTCAATATGAGTTATTGAGAGGAAGTAGCTAAAATTCTTCTTCTTTGGTTTTGTTATAACAAGCTCAACTGGAGAAGGTTACACAAGTAAATGGAGAAAGCAGATCAAAAGCGGCTCTAGAATGCCATCTCTTAGCACCTACACTTGATATGCTCATTCTAATTCCTGATCGATGAAGAATCTCTAATTTTGTGGGTTGGGTTTATTCTATTTCTATAAATCATTGTGACTTTTTTGTCTTTTCCTTTTTGTAAATAGTAGAAAATAGAAATGTGTTGAAAATGTACTGTTAGAACGGTTATAAATCGTTCGTAGTACTATTAATATAAAATTGTTCTTAATTTTAGGTATGGTTTAATATCCATTTTTACAAATTATTATAATTTTAGAGCAGTTTAATATTCATTAGAAGACTGTTTACAGGAAATTAAGTAGGGGTGGACACCAATGAGAAAATTAAGAAGGGTTCAGAACCGTTCCAAATATTTAACGACATTTTTTCACAGTTTTTGAACCGTTCCTAAATCCTTCAGGAACGGTTTTTAACCCTTCCTAATTAGTGATTTTTGGTGTAGTGCAATGGTGTATAGGTGGGACTTATGTACATCCAAAACCATTGCTCTAATCTGCCCATGTACTCAAAATACTTTCATGGGTTCCTATCCACTTGCACTGAGTATAGACGCCAAAGTAAAATCTTAATCATACAAGTGGATAGATGTAAGAGGGGACCATTTGGTAGGTTGGTCAGCACATGCAGTAGTCACATCTTTCTGTAATATCCATCACAACAACTTGCAAAAGAAGTATCATGGTTTGTCAAACCAATTAATACATGAAAACAGATAAACAAAAACAATCCATCAGGATACTTGATTCGCGGGTAATTTCTCTTTTCACAAATATGATATAAATATGAGTAAGGCTTATCCCCTGTTTGGGGGCACAAAGGAGCAAAGTGTTTCAAACACATGTTTCGAATGTATTCATACCCGGGTGCTTCACCTTTTGCCTCTATCAATCTTCAAGTATTTTACATGTGCTCTACTTATTAATGTGCACATGCATCATAAATGCTACATGTGTGACCATCTATTCTAAAAGATTTCATAGGTGCGTCAATTAGGGGTGTCATGACCCGAAATTCGATGCCCGAATAAATAACCTGAGGATGGATTCCTAATGTGATAATATAGCGGAAATATAATCAATGAAAAAATAACATCATTATCATTATTAGAGATTTATAAATCAAATCAATCACAAGCGTCCACATAGTAAAATCTGTCAGTTCAACTCATAATAATTCAAACTAAATAGTATTATCTACTAACTACCTATCTAGAATAAATTAAAAGAAAATGAATTATTCTTCCTCAACTGCACCAACGTTCTCTTCCTACAACGTCATCATTTCTGTCACTGGTAGTCTTTCTCTGACCATCTGGTCATCACTTTCAACACATACAGTTCCCTAAGAAGGGTGAGCAAAACTATGCCCAGTGAAAGGATACAATTCCACCACAGTTCATGGTATAGCAATTAAATGAACAGTGTAGAATAACACAAATAAAGCAAATAAATTCACATGGAATAATGTATAGATGTTCAAGCACTCAATGCTCATTCGTTCTCTAATAAACCATGATGCTGACACAAGGACTTGTCACAGGGTAAGTACACATCCAAGACACACTGACCATCATAACTCAAAGTTCATACTCACATACCACAAGCACAACAATATCTCTCAAGATCTACATATGAATCAGAGACTCCGACCCACATCACTCGTAATTCGGCATACAGGATGCTCCCAGACTTGTTCTCTGCAATTATATGTAGACCCACTATCCCATAAATCAGAGACTTGAGTTTCCATCCTCGTAATTCAACCATATATGATGCGCTAACCCACTCTCTACAGATATATATAATCACACAACCCATAAGTTGGACGGACGAAAAAACATCCTAGTAACTCAATCATACTGCATGGTACCACCCGTGTTACACAAATATGCGTTCTCACAATTCCCCAAGTGTCCCACACATAGGTACAGAGGCAAGGGCCCGGGTTCCCTAGATCTGTAGATAGGTGCGTACACAAACCAAGTATAATAATTTAAAAGATAACCCCCTAGGCAAGGACTATCTTACATGCCCCTACCCGAACTCAATCCTGTAAGGACATCTCACCATACACATGCACTCTCTATGCACTATTTACATGATGATCAATGGTATTAACATGCACGCATGGCTTACATGGGAATAAACACCTACAAAAGTAGGGTTTATACGAAAGTAATCTCAACCATCAAACATGCTCCTGATTAGCATGTGTTCTTATGTTAAGCATGTGATAGTCAAATTAATATAAGTCAATCAAACAGAGATATATACCATCAGAGACATTTTTATACATTCGGATCCACATATCTAACCATGAATTTACATACATATCCAATCAAGAATCTATAATTTTATTTAATCATGAATCTATAAAAAAATCGGCCAAAACATAAATAAGAATGGGGTTAGTATCCCAACTCACCGAATCAACGATGAATCTAACTTCTTCTAATTAGAATGATGAACGTCTGCCTCCGATTGCGATCTGACGAGCACAACTGCTTAATGCGGCTACACGATCACCGTCGCCTTCACTTCTACGGTTAGGATTAATGAGTTCTTCTTCTACCAATGGCTACGATTGTCAGGACCTAACTGATGAATGAAAATGATGTGATGGCCGATTAAGGTTAGGGCTTTCTCTGGTGTGATATGGCGTAACCTATCTCTTAAAGATGAATGAAAGAAGTTTTCTCCGGAGATTGGTTATACAACCATGTAAGCTTAGATATACATGCAATTTTGTGACATAGGTCGGTTTCATTCCATCATGACCATGATAGGGATCTCTCCAATAATCAGGGACGTCTAACATGTTAAGGACATCAATAACAACTCTGACCATGATTTTCAAATCGAACGGCTAAGGATTATGCACACATAGTTAACTATATGTTGATCACTAGAATGGACTATACAGGTTACCTTGGTCATATATCATTTTTTAGGCTTAGATCCTATGGTTGGAACCTATCCTTAGGATGACATTATAAAAACATAAGGGCACAAAGGGTTTTAATGGAATTGAGAAGAGTCCACTCACTATACTTAATATGATCAAAGAGACCCACTCTAACTTGTCATGCATTTAAATCACCGAAGGATTCTAAGAAGGTTAAAACATCCATTTTGGGTCATGGTTACATCGCAACCACTGATCGTTGATTTGATTGGTCGTACATCAGGTTGGGGCTAACGTGGATTACCCAATGAACCGTTAATTTTCTAAATCTCTAACCAGATTGGGACAATAGATTCAAGTACATGATGGATGGTAGAAATACCAAATTTTAGAATTTCAAGATCAAAGGGTTATGGGTCCTCATACATAGGTTAAGGTTCTTAAGTTCAGATACATTCTGATTATCGGTCGAAAAAATGGATGGTTCAGAATCATTATAAGAATCCCTTTCATTTTATCTTACGTAACTAATCATATATAAATCGGTGCGTGGTATCTCACTAAGGTTTGGTACATCTCAATTGATATGGGTCAATTTAGGACCCTACGATGGAATCTGGTCCAACATAAAGTTCAAGTATACTATCTTAGGTGTCCATAAACTGTTTCACCTTGATCGGTGGTCCACAACGACTTAAATCACCATTATTCGATTTAACAATTCTGGGAATTGATCTAAAAGTAATATTTCATATGAACGGTCAAAATACTATATTAGAAATATATAAAAAGTTTCATGATCCAAACATGTACAATTTAAGATAAATCACAAGGGTTGCCTATCACCATTGATTGGTTTATTAAGATTTAGTTTAACGGTCTAATCAAATTCTGATTGGAATTCAATGGTCAAAATGATTCATTTGTAGTTAATCTTTAATATTATCGGCTTAGAATTAGATTTAGTTCTAATAGCAGGTCACGGTGATCAAATTATGATTAAATGGCTACGATCGAATGATTTATAGTTAGATTTAGGTCTATCAAACTACACCATTACGTTTTATATTTCAGAATTTAACATTCTATAGTTCAGATTTGATTTATAACTAATTCGACGAATTATTAAGGCTTATGAGTATGATGAGTTAGAAAATTATTATTATTATTTTATTATTTACTCAATTGGTAATTTCATCAAACAAGTTTTACAGACTTCATACTTTACAATTTTATTATTTAGAACAAAAACTTCTTATCCAGGTTTTTAATTCATTTAAAATTTACGGATATTACAAGGGGTGTCTATTGACAGCACTAGCGGCAATCCATCTTTATTTCATATTTTCGAATTTTCAACAAACAATAGATAAAATCCTAGGCCTTACTTAGTGCATGATATTAAGTGGAATTAAGTGGCATGGAATTTCATTTGGTCTCATGCAAATTCCATCTTACATTTAGAAACAACGATAAGGATTGGATTAATCGCGGTATTGTATAATCTGTTGCAAATAGTAGATATTGTGGGATTTTTGGTTGATTTCAATATCCACTACTTCTATAGGCCCCACATTGATGCATGTGTTTTATCCACGCCATCCATTCATATACACCTTTACATGTGACATTTGAGTTGCATATACGTACAAGTGACCGACATCAGTTGTGAAATCTGATTCGTTGATTACAATTTCATGGTCCATCAAATATAGGCTTTACTTTAACATTGTGCTTTTCTCAAAGAAAGAATTTGATCCTAAACATAGAGACATGCAATCATTGTGCAATAATGATGTTAACTCCGTCTAATGCAATTCCATATTATTTAATACTATGTACAAAATAAGCCCTTAGATTATATTACCTAGATAACTTATGAAAAATAATATAATTCAAAATGACCAAAGGTAGCAACTTAACGCTATCTTCTTTGTCTTGAATAACAGGCTCAAACTCTAGCAGCTAAGATAAAGGAAGAAATGAGCATTTTTCATTACCACCCAAATCAAATTCCACCTACCTCAGTGGAGGTAGGACTTTGTGGGCCCACTATGATATATGTATTTTATCTATAGTTTTGCTAGCTCATTTTCGACCATGAGCCCTAAATAGAAGCATTTTCATATCTCAAGTGGACCACACCAAAAGAAATAGTGGAAATTGAATGCCTAACATGGCGTCTGGTAAACTGAAAAATTAAGTCTGAAAATTAATTTAAGTGCTGAAAGTTTAAAATGCTGAATTTTAGTACTTATAAGTACTAAAGAATCTGTTTGATAATTTGTCTGAAAAAAGCCATGACATCTGAAATTAAGTACTTTTTCACAAAAATCTATTTGGCAAGCACAAGTCATAAATGTCTGAAAATTGACAATTTGTTATATTTGCCCTTATTGTCTCAATTCTATCTTCTACATAGTATGAGACAAAATATGTTATTGTCATGCCACAAAATTTGGCACACCTATACCCAATTCATATACATCTCTCAAACATAATATTATTTTTCTCAATGGAATAATCACAACCATTTGATTAGTATCCTTGAATTGGATAACAAAACATCTCATATTTAATTCATAAAGTTTGATTTAAAAGTTATGATCATCTAATATTTATTACTATTATTTGCATGATCCATCCGTAGTGGGCCTATGTTGACAACATTGTTGATCATAAAATCAATAGGCTCAATGTAACGCCCCGGATTTTCACTAACTTGGAAATTGTAAGTCCTTGGGCATTACCTTCGGTGTGTCGGTTATAGGCGTACCCGCACGTGTGTTCACATGTATTGGGGACAAAAATGAATGTTTTTACCAAAGAAATGATGGAATTAGTTTAGGAGTTGGAAGATCACATAGTTCGGAAGAGTTTTCCAATGATTGGGTTGACTCGGGTATCTCGCTGTCTGTAGAGACTAAGTAAAGAACCCTGAATTATTAATCCACATGTAGATCAACGAGACCATCATGAATATTTTACCGGACCTTGGTGTTTTAGCCTATTTGAAGTATTTCAGATTTTTTGAACGGTTTAGATTTGGCAAAAACCCTCTCTTTTAAAAGGCGTTATGTTTTGGAAATGCCAAAAAGTTGCGATTTGTACTTGGAGGGGAAAATCAAAATCTTTATTATTGGGATTTCAATTTTCTAGTATTTTTTATTGAATCCAAATGGGGGGTACTTCCTTATTTACATAAATAACTTAAAGTAAATGGAAAAATGTTATTTTGTAAATAAGGCTGACAAGTAGCCTGAACTGTGTGGGAACTCACTGTGTAGGGGAGAAGCCCTGAATTTTCAAAGAAAATGAACAATGGACGACCGGCCGACCGGTTGTCAACAACCGGCTGACCGGTTAGGTAGCCGGCCGACCGATTAGGCGACCGGCCGACCGGTTGTGCTGCCTCATTTGAAGAAAAAAATGGGTGGACAACGGGATCCGGCTGACCGGATTTGCGACCGGCCGACCGGTCGTGGCTGGACGGATTTAAAAGGGGGGTTTCAAACCCCATTCTCTCTCTCTCTCTCTCTTTCTCATTTCTTTCTCTCTTTCTCTCATTTCTCTCCTTCATCTTCTTCTCCCCTTTGCTCCTAAGCCCTCCTAGCTCTCTTCATCCCTTCTCAAACCTCCTTTCTTCCTCAAATCCTCCTCCAACCGTGGAAATCTTGGATTTTCGAGCTCTCTCCGGCCTCTACCTCCATTCTCGCGTTTCTCCAGCCAAAATCCGGTGGCTTTGGGTCGGATTCTCCTCCTCATGCTAGGTAAGGTGTTCAGCTACCTCTTCTTTTCCTCTTCCTTCCATTTTCTTCATTTTTAGACCATTAGGGTTAAAAACCCCTATTTGTTTCCGACGGAACCCTAACCCTAGGGTTCCTCTTGCTAGGATTTGGGATCCCGGTCATCGACTGGGTGTGGCCCACGCTTTGTGGAAGCCGTAACCAAGCTCGACTCCGTTGGGATTCCGACGGTGCACTGAATTTGGGCCCCGATTCGTTGAATCGATTTGGGATTTTCCCAAATCCGAGATACCAAAACCCTAAACCCTAATTAAACACTTAATTAGATTAAACCTTAATTGATTAACACTAGATTTATGATTCATTGTAGGTAATTGAGGTATTCCCCAATTTTCGGCTTTCGGACCGTATTTGGATCGCTCCGGCTTCATCCGAATCGAGTAATTTCGATTCTAAGGTGAAGATCTACCCTCAAGCTTATTCTCGACAAATCTTAATTAATGATTGGTTGAATTTATACGTTAATTGTTGATGTGTACATAACATGTTCGATGAATGCCTCTATGGTTGTTTGATTGATAACATGCTCGATGAAATGCCTGAATGATATAAATTTACAATATTGTAATATATCTATGCTTGTGGATGTATGTGGCGCCCTGTGTCATCCGGGCTATGTCATCCGGGTCCTTTGGATCGGTCAGGCTAGTCGGTCGGGCCAGGTGCTTAGATATGTTTATGATTAGGTATTTAATAACCTAAATTACTATTATAATAAGGTATCCGTTGCTTTGGATTAAGCTCTGAAAATCGTTGATATAGTGTACTGCCTGCCACTGGATTGGCAGTCAGGGACTTATTCGATAGACCGAGCGGGACACGGTCAACCAATAGTGGCCATTGTTGGTTTGTCGTCATCCACTTGGGTCCATCGAATAAGCCCAATTTAGAGTTAATCATTTTTGTATTTCATTCTTCAATCACATCCTATGGAATCTAGAATACCATCGTTCCCACTGTGAATAGTCCACTTAAAACCATATTGCGACTCGATCCACCAAGTCTCATGAGCCAGGCATGATGGTATGGGACACCGTGTTTGAGCTGTCGGCTTACGCTGGGGTGGTGCCTCCCCGTAGTGACCAGTGAGCATTGACAGGGGTGACTGATTGTTGTTCGAATGGCCCTTGTGACAAATGTGATCTTGGCCGATGTTTGCGTGCCTGTGCACCATTCGAACGACCCGGGCGTGCATTGGGATAATTCCGAGTGAAACGCCCACACCTCTGAATAAATTAATCGTATTTGATATTTGGGATATGAGACCTTCCGCTTTGATTTGGTCGTGGCTGACGAGTCACGGTCGAACCAGGCTTTCATGGTAGGATAACTCAATTTTGGATCTAGGGGTTACTGGCGATGATTGGTTACGCATCACAGGGAGCTAGATAGTCCCGGTTAGACTTTACGATACGATGTGGTATTCTGGCTTCACCAATTTGCTGGATGAATTGGACTAATAAATACTTTAATTAATCATGCATATATGACATTGCATTTGAGGGCGACTCGTGTAGCCTGGTTGCTTGATGTGGCGCCAGCGCTATCTTGAGCACCTCATGTCATTTCTCTGTGTCATCCGGGCAGTGTACTCAGTCACGACTTACGACCTGCTAGACAGGTGGACTGTGGATTCTGATACCAGTTGGTCGGGCCAGGGCTTGCCCGGGACATGCATTGTGTGCGGAATTATGACATCCATGCATTTAATCAACTAACCTAGGATGATGTATGATTTATATGTGGACATTACCTAAACTTGATTGATTTGACAACACGCTTAAGAATAATATACTTATATAAACCTGTTTATAATTTAAATATCCCGAGTCTAACCTTGAGGTTATTTCTTCACTATGTTGGCGTTTTGACGCCTTCTATTTGACATATGCAGATGTCTCAAGAATAGGACCAGTTGGTGGCGCGCACGGGCGCCTTAATAGTCTTCTAGCTTCGTCCCTCTTGGTAGTTGTATTTTTCCTTCCTATTACATCTATTGTGATTCGTATAATTCTCATATGGGCTTGCACTGCGATTGAATTGTTCATCTAGGGTGTTAGCCCTATATTTTTAAATTTAGTTACCTCCGCTTTGCTTATGATCCGCTAATTGAAATGCGTTACTCTGATTATTTGTGAATGGAATGAATATAAATCTGATTGAGAACACACGTGGGTGCATTTTTCACGTGTGGCATTCCTAAAATAGCATTTTATTTAGTTAACACTCGGGCACTCGAGATCAGAGTCTCCGTACTCGGGTGCCGAAATTTCGAATTGTTACACTCAACTGTATAAACAAAACTCTAGATATGAATAATACTCACGTGGAGCATCATAGAACTCCCTTTATCAAGAGATGACTCACAATGCATAACGATGTAGCATACCAATAGACATTAGGCCATTCATCTCTAAGGTCCCTACAACATGCTTTTGGTTTGATAACCTTAATAATATATATATATATATATATATATATATATATATATATATATATATATATATATATATATATATATATATAAAGCATGCTTAGATTAAAAAAACTTTCATCATTCAAATTTACCCACGCTGGCCACATATCAAATTTTATCTTATGGGTAAATTGGCCACTATATTTTTATCATCCATCATTCAACGATTTACAAGTGAGACCGTCACAACCATCTCATTGATGACATTCAATCACCACTTTTCCTACGTTGTGGCCCACTTAGGATTTGGATTAACCTTTTTTTTTTCTTTTTTTTTTCTTTTGTCTCGTGCCCTAAAATAAGTAGGCAAAATGGATGGACGATGTGGATAAAACACATAGATCATAATGGGGCCCACCAATCACCTTTATTTACAATCTATCTAACCTATGCTTGAATGATATTCCTTTTGTCATAAAATAAAAAAATAAAAAATTGAAATGGTCCAACTTGATGTCAATGTGAAATCCCTGCCATCCTATCATTTTGCCAGCTTATTTCATGAAATGAGCCAAAAAATGAGGTAAATCCAAATCTCAGGTGGATCACACAGTAGGAAACTGTATGCCCATCATTAAAAGCTTCTTGGGGCAAAGAAGTTTTGGATCAAGCGGATATTTATGCTTTCCTATAGTACAAGTCTATGTAACCTCATGAACAGGTGGGATGGCAAATAAGAATCACGTGGGCCGCAGGAACTTTTCAACGGTAGGAATTCAATCCCCACTGCTTGCTTACTATGGTGTGGTGTGGTACCCTTGAGCTATTAATCTGCTTCTTTGTTGGGCTCATGCCCTAAGTTGATCTCGAAAAATGGATGGACGGCATGGATAAATCATGGTGGGCTCCAAAGACCCATTGACAAGACCATCTATCTCTTGATTCTTGTTAGGTCATGGTTGGGGGGGGGGGAATGCCCAATCCGCTCACGGTAGTCGAAGTATGAAAGGAATCGGATTAGATGTGGCCATGCCTCATTTGATGTGATTATTCTATATCCACTCTGTCTACAACCATTAAAAACTTTCTAAAGCCCACTGTAATGTTTACTTTCCATGAAACCTGTTGATAAGATGGAAAAACCTGGACAAAGGAGAAAAATTATTAGCTTGATCCAAAACTTTTGTGGCCAAGTAATGATCAATTATCACTATTTCCTATGGTATGGTCCACCTAATAATTGGATTTACTTCATTTTTGGGCTCATGACATACACGGATCTTAAAAAACATATGAACAGTGTGGATGCAGAATACACATAAAAAGGTGGGCCCAAATGTAAGGTCCGCACTGCCTTGGTTGAGGCCGGGCGCACCTAATCAGCTCCCGTCCAGTGTTGACGTGGCAGAATCCTGCCGGCTCCAACATGGTGTTTGTGTTAGATCTACACTGTCTATCCACTTTTTCGGATCATTTTGGATCATGAGCTAAAAAATAAGGCAAATCAAAAACTCAACGGTAGGAAAAATATTTCAAGGATAGACATTTCTTTCGCCACATTTCGGGCGCGGATCAGCTACTGGGACTAGCATAAGGGGTGGTTTCAAATCTCTGTGGGCCCCACCATGATGCATGCATTTTATCCACGCTGTCCATCCATTTTTCGATCTTATTTTAAGGCACGAGCCCAAAATTGAGACAGATCAAAATCTCAGGTGGACCACACCACAAGAAAACATCGGGAATTGAAATGTCCACCATTAAAATATTCCTAAGGCCCACTGTAATATTTATTTGCCATCCAACCTCTTGATAAGGTCACATGGACCGAGATGAAGGGAAAAAACAAATACCAGCACGATACCAAACTTTTGTGGCCCTCAAAAAGGTTCCAACAGTAGACGTTTAATCCCCACTGTTTTCCTGTGGTGTGGTCTACCTGAGATTTGGATCTGTCTCATTTTTGGGCTTGTACCTTAAAATAAGACTGAAAAATGGATGGACGGCGTGGATAAAACACATACATCATCGTGGGGCCCACAGAGATTGGAAACCACCCCTTATGCTAGTCCCCTGATCCGCGCCCCCCACATTTTCCTCTCCACATTTCCCTCTCGTGTGGCCCACTTGAGTTTATGATCCGCCTCATTTTTGGCATGAAGTCGTAGAATGAGCTGAAAAAACAGATGAATGGAGCATACTCATCGCAAATATCACGGTGGCTCACCTAACAACCCAACTCAGCACCTAGCTACCCAACACAACGCGTTTCAGAAGGAAATCTGCATATGCCGGAAGGTGTTCACGTGATGAAATTTTGTGGGCCCTACCACAATGCATGTGTTATATCCACACCATCCATCCACTTTTTCAGATCGTTGTAGGTCATGAGGCAAAAAATGAGTTAAATCCAAAGCTCAAGTGGACCACACCCCAGAAAGCAGTTGGAATTGAATGCCTAATATTGAAAACCTCCGGCGGGCCACATAAGTTTTGTATTAAGCTGATATTTTTGTTTTCCATTAATCTATGTGTATGTGACCTTATAAACAGATTTGATGGAAAATAAACATTTTGATGGTCCCTAGGAAGGTTTCAACAATGGGCATCATCATCCCCACAGTTTTCTTGTGGGGCTGTCCACTTGGGCTTACAGTTTGCCTCATTTTTTGTCTCATGCCCAGGAATGATTTTCGCATCAACACAACTTCTATCTCATGCAAAAGCATATATAAGCTTCCAACGAACGACAAAATTACAAAAGACAAAATTGTCATTCATGAAAAAAAGTTTAACCCAAAATCACTTACCACATTATACGTTAAGTCTTACCCTAAAGAAGGAAAGCTTAAAACAATTCTTTTTTTTTTTTTTTTCCAATGAAAATTTCAATTAAGCTCTTAAGCTTTTGGATTTACCAAAGATTGAAAACTCTTTATAGGTCAAGTTAATATTTGTATTTTTCCTTCACATCTTTGTAATCTTATAAGCATGTTATATGACAAATAAACGTCATTGTAGCTTTAAAGAAGGTTTCAGATGTGGACATCATTATTTCCCCCATTCCTGCTGAGTTGTGGTCCCAATATGCTTTGATTTTGGATTCATGGCTTAAAATTATCTGCCAAAACGGACGGATGGCATAGATGAAACACAAAAAAACACGGTGAGCCATCCAAAGACTCCTGCCACTGCAGATGTCGGTGGGTGCAGGGTCACAAGAAAATCGGCATCCTTTCATCACCTACTCCCTAACTTGTCCAAATCAACACAATCCACTCAATAGAGACCCATGCACTCAAATCATATTCTCCACCCTTGATCCCATGGCCCACCACCTCTTATATCGTACACTAGCATATCCTCTACCTTTGATCCAGTGGCCCACCATCCATTGCCTTCTTAAAAAAAAATAGGTTAGTGGAGATTTATTCCTACCTTAATTTATGGTGGAAAAAAGGTCTAACCTACTAATATTAAATTGATGCATGTGAGACACGATCGTGCCCATGGCCCACTTCGTACTTTATAATATATATATATGCCATTACGTACCTGAGATGAGATACAGCCCACCTCCTATGTTGATCAGAACCGTTCATTCATCTCAAGACTCCTTAAGTGGACCATAAACCAAAAATCACATTAATCAGACAATCCTAATAATGTAAAATGTTGTAAAAAGACAACAATTCGGATTTCAATGACTTGTCTGCCATTTTTTTCTACGGTTGGGATTGTCCGATCAGTATAATTTTTCTGTCTATGGACTCATTATGATTTTCCCTAATGAATGAACAGTTCTGATAATCGGAGATGTATGCCACGTGCACGATGTAGAAAGCGGGACAGCGGAAACTCGGTCCTCCTGAACGGACTGGATCCCCTCCGTACATTCATGGTCGGTTTTGTGGGCCCAGCTAAAACTGAATCCCTGACATTGTGCCGTGGACTCGGACTCGATAGTGATCCCTCCAGTAGCAAGTCGGTGCTGGTGCTGGAAAAGCTCTGTGGGTCCACCATGCTGTATGTGTTTTATCCACCACGTCTATCTATTTTTATTCAGATCATTTTAGAGCATGGTATAAAAAATGAGGCAGATCCAAATATCAGGTGGACCACACCAAAAGAAACAGTAGTGATTGAAGGTCCATCATTAAAAACGTTTTGGGATCCACAAAAGCTTTGGATCAAGCTGATATTTGTGTATTCCCTTCATCTAAGTCTATGCTACCTAATCAACAGTTTGGATGGAAAATAAACATTATAGTGGACCCTAGGAAGTTTTTTAGTGGTGGGCGTCTACTCACCACTTTTTCCTGTGGTGTGGTCTACATGAGATTAGGATCTGTCTTATTTTTGGGCTCATGCCCTAAAATATGCTGGCACAATGAATTGACGGTGTGGATGAAGAACATACATCATGGTAGGCCCATAAAGCTTTTCCATCACCAACGTCGGTGCTTGAGGGACCACTACCGAATCCGAGTCGTTGTGCCGTTCCATCTTTGAAAAAAAATTTAAGGTGGTTGACGACGTTCTAGAAATTTTTCCAACTGAACAGCATGGACCTTGTAGCTCATTAAATTGTGACACGTGGATCCATCTGGATCGACTAATTGATAGACTACATATGTAGGGTCCAGTGCCCAGAATGGTGGGGAGAGTGCTGTCATTCCATTTATAGTTTGCTGACCGTCCGAAGATAAAGGGATGATGGGGTGGTTAATGACTCATAAACTTGTAGATCTGGAAGATCTTTTTGGTGACGTGTCATCCGGAAGGTTTGGCCTATAGAAAACCGACGTCTGCGATATGGTAAGTGGGACCCACATGATGGATGGACGAAATATGACTCCATGCCACGGTGGCATGCCTTGTGGGGCCCAATGCACTTTATCCACGCCGTCCATCCGTTTTTCCAGTTCATTTTAGGGTACGAGGCTAAAAATGAAGCAGATTAAAAGCTCAAGTGGGCCCCACCATATGAAAAAGTGACGATTAAACGCCCACCATTAAAAACTTCTTGTGAGCCAGGGAAGTTTGGACCAAGCTGATGTTTTTGTTTAAACAATCAATCCGTCCATCACGTGAGCCTCGTCAGGTTCTCTCTCTGTATGTTAAAAAATCAGGCCGATCCAAAACTCAAGTTGCCCGCATCACTGGGAAATTTTGGGATGGGAACATCCTCCATTACAAAACGACACACGTGGTTTTAATATGCTATCCAATCCATTCAGATGATATTATCCACCATGATGAAGAGGAATCCAAAAGTTACGACACTCAAAACTCAGGTGGGCCACACTAGGTGAGTTTAGAGATTTTAGGCTTGATTTTACACGGTGTGGCCCACCGAAGATCTGACTGACTTTTGGGACAATGAGAACATGATGAGTTTCACATGATGGACGGATTTGATTTCATTCATAAATCACAGTGGGCCACACACATCATGTTGTATGTTCAGCTTTACCTACTATCGCTGTGATCCGGCGTCGTCGCACACGTGGAAGATCCTGTCCGTTCGTCAGGCGTTCCCGGTGGAGAATGTTGCCTATACAAAAAAAAATCCGGTAGCTCATTAGTCATACGTGTACACTTTTGCAAAAAATGGACGGCTCATGATGAGTGGACCTGGGCTGTCCATTCACAGAGAGTCTGGTATGGTGAACATTCGTATCCTTACACGTGCGACACTTTGGCAAGTGTTGGGAACTTTTATGCGGCCTTGAGAGAAAAGATAAAAAAGAAAAAGAAAGCGCAGTGTACGAGAACGACGTCCCTATCACACTGCGGACACGTGTCCTTTACCAAACGTCAGGTTCTATCCTAAAACTTTTAGACTACTCGACCGCCTTCTATCTTTGGTGGGCCCCAGTGATAAATTAATGGATATGTGTCCGCTTCTCTGATGCCACGTAGCAGTCGTCCCAGGCTTCGTGATCAACGGCTGCTCAGGCGTTTACCAGGAAAATCAACGGTCGGTGAGCGATAGATTAAAATAATAGAAACAGAGCGGGGAGGGGCGCGAATTAGGTGTTACCCTGCTTAGTGGTGTTACCCTAACCGTGTGGGGCGCTTCTTGATTTATTTGTAATATATCGACACCGTCTACCTGTTTTATCCTATCATTTTGGGATCTGATCCAAAACCCTAAGAACATCTAAATTTTAGGTGAACCACACCACTGGAAACAGTGATGAAAAACCATTAAAATCTTTTTGTGGGCGACAATTGTTTTTGACCAATCTGATATTTATATTTTCCCTTCATCAAGACCTTATTGACATTATCAAGAGCTTGGATTTAAAATAAACATTACCAAAACCTTAAGATGGGATCTTTGGACTTTTTAATGGTGGAGCACTCAATCACACTGTTTCTAGTGGTGTGGTCCACTTGAGATTTATATCTGCATAATTTTTGGAACTTCTTACTAAATGGGCTGTAGAAAAGGATGGACGGCGTGGATATACAAAATATCATCCATACGGTGGGAGTAACACCCACTACGCTGTTCCCGGGGTAACACCAAATTCGCGCCCCGCGGGGATGACTAAAAAGGTCATTAAAGCGCGGATAAGCCGTGTGGGCCCCACGTCCGTGCTTCGGATAAGCCGTGTGGATGCGTGGCAGCCTCTCGGCCTTCGAATTCTCCACGTGTGACCTTTCCCGCCGGGCTCGGATTAGGTACTTCCGTCGCCGGTTACGAGCTCGGGTCAGGCTAGGGCTCTGAGGGCCATCGTGATGTATGGATTTTATCCACACCGTCCATACATTCTTCCATGTCATTATAGGATACAGTACCAAAAATAGGGCATATCCAAGATTCAAGTGTGCCACACCTCAGGAAGCAGCAGTGCTAATGATGCCTACCGTTAAAACCTTCCTAGCGCCCATTGTGATGTTTATTTTCCATCCAACCTGTTCATAAGATCTAGAGACCTGGATGGAGGTAAAAAACAAATATTAGATGGATCCAAAACTTCCTGTGGCACGCAAGAAGTTTTCAACGGTCAAAATTTAATCCCCATTTCGTGGTCCACTTGAGTTTGGATCTACCTCATTTTTTTGTAGCATAGTATAAAATGACATAAAACAATGAATGGACGGTATGGATTAAATCCATACATCATGATGGCCCTCAGAGCTCTAGCCTGTCCCGAGCTCGGGACGGGCGGGGGAGGTACCTAATCCGCTCTCTTTCCCGCCAGCGGTCCCGTGGGCCCTACCCGACCGAGGAGCTGTTGCTTTTCGCCGGCCCCTGCCTTTTTTTGTCGTGGTGGCGAGCATTCCCGCGTGGTGACGTGGACAGCTGGTGTGCCGCTTAGCCGTGTGGTCTCCATCGGCTCACGATAGCAAATTCCAGTAGTCATAGCTATCGTCAACGTCATCGAATAAATGTACGGTCAAATTAAGGAGGAAGGCAAAAGTGGTAAAAAATTACTTGATGCTCTGGCACGTAGCTTGCTTGATACGACAGCACTCAGAAACTATACACGTGGCCTACATTAACACATAGTAAACCTACTAAATTTCGGAATATACTGTAACTAAGTCACAATCACAAAACCATATTGGTTGAATAATCCTAAACTCTGATTCGGGGACACTCTTTTGTCGAAACACAACCATTGGATTTTTTCATTTGTAGCCATCAAATAAAAGTCCATCAATCTGATAGTCAGCTAATTAAAAAGTTTTTAATTTTCGTTCATGACATATCTAAACTGGGACCCATAATTTGGACAGTTTGATTTGAATTATTCGTATGCCACGTATGCAATTTCCAAGTAGGTTTTAAGTACCTGTGTATCATTTATAGCACTCTGCCAGAGTATCAAGTTTCTTTGCATTGGCGACAAAATCCCTGACAATATAATTTTTACTGTGAATTTATTTGAGTGGTAATTTTAAAGTTTATTGAGGGTATTTTAGTCAACAAAAGCTGGGAAGAAATGATACCATGCCCTTGTAGCGTATTTGCAAGTTATAGCTCTCCTAGTCTGATATGGACAGCTGTTAGTGAAATAGATATATTGGATGGTCATTAGGTTAGGAACATATTTCAGGGGCTGTTATGAAAAATTCACACTATCTGTTGATTTGAGCCATTCGATCAGCGGCAGATAAAATGGATGGTCGAGATCACTTTAATATAAGTAGGTCCAATCAACAATTTATGCCATCTATTTGTTTATTTTGGGAGTGGATCGCATATGATTCAAAGGAATCTTTTTAATCAGGTAATCGTAATCGAAATCCATTGTAATAGGCACGAACGGATATGAAATGAATTCGATATTTTGAACGACTTAGATCATTCCATCAGTGTGATTGTTTGTATGGAATCCGTAGAACCGTGTTCAGGAAATAATTTACGGTCAGGATCGACCGATTGAACCTTTCAAGGTCACAGTACAACTAGGAGAACTATAAATGACAGTGCTCCAGGTGCACTGGATCGTTTCTCTGGTTAAATAGGAAGTTCCTATTTTAGAACGCGGATTTCCTGCCCTGCGGAAGCATTTCGCAGGAAGTTCCTGTCTGGGAACCTAGGTGGGGCCCACCATGATGGTTGTAAGAAATCCACCCCGTCCACACCTTTTTTGAGCACAATATAGGACAGTTGAACAAAAATGATCCGGATCCAAGACTTAAATGGGCTGCACTAAAGGAAAAGGTGGGTAGGGAAATTCCTACCGTTGAAACCTCCCTGGGTCCACAGTGATTTTTATATGCCATCCATACCGTTCATAACGTTATTCATACTGGGATGAACAGAAAACACAAGTATTAGTCTATTCAAAACTTCTGTGACCTCACGAATATTTCAACTGTGTAAGTTAAATCCACACGTTTTCTAGCCCACTTGAATCTTGGATTCCGCTAATTTTTGGTCTCATGTCCTAAAATGATCTCAAAAAACGTATTAACGGGGTGGATTTCTCACAAACATCACGTTGGGCCCCCCATAGGTTCCTAGGCAGGAACTTCCTGCAAAAGGCTTTCACAGGGAATCCGCGTCCCATGTAATTCAGTGGAACGTAAAAGATAGTCGCGCGTGTGGAATGGAGTAGGACACTCGCCGCACATGTGGCTACTTCCACAGTTGTGTGATATCCATACCATTAATCAAAATGGGCCAAAACCAGGCTAGTAACTGATCGGGTGGGCCAAGCACTCATATCGAATATGGGTTGTTAATCTTCTTCTTTTTCCAACCGTTCATCTTTCTCGTACAGGTGTTATCCACTTGATGATAAAAACGAACTCTTGGGGAGACTAACACAGGTACCGAACCCTGGACAACCTACACAAGGTAGTCGGTTCAAAATACGAAGACATTTCGTGGAAAGTGAGTCTGTGGAATGGACATGATTCTGACATATTGTCGCTGGGTACGACTCACTATCCGTCACAGGACTCACTGTGCTGTGATGGCAGGGAAAGGCTGGTTGGTGATTTTCGTCCTTTTGTCTTCTTAGGGCTTTTAGGTGTACGTGATTTCCACGCGCAATTAATACGCGTTTTTACTGTCGGTTGAACTGTTTTGACTGTCATGCATCCAGTGGGACCCACGTTGCATGGACCATCATTCAGAGGGACGCCGATTGGATTGGGTGCTACCCCAACCCGTGACCTAGCTAGAGGGAAGCGGATCAGGTAAGACCTCGGATCCACCCCAACCCCTGACTGTTTGGCTTATAGTGATGTATGTGCCTTAAATCCACACCGTCCAACCATTTTGAAAGCTCATTTTACGGCATTATAACAAAAATGAAGCTGACTCTAATCTTAGACTGGACTACACCACAGGAAGCAGTTGTGATTGAATCCCCAGCATTAAAATTTTCATAGATTCCAACGAATGTTTATTTGCCATCCAACCTGTTGATAAGGTTATAAACACATAGATAAAGACATTACACAAATATCATCTTGATCCAAAGCTTTTGTGGCCAACAAGAAGTTTTTAATGGTCAATCACCACTGTTTCCTGTGCTATGGTCCATCTGCAATTTGGAATTGCTTCATTTTTTGGATCATGCCCTAGAATGAGCTTTCAATACGGATGGATGGTGTGGATGTAGTCACATACATCACAGTGGGCCCCATAGTCAAGGATCCCATCATCCAAGGTCTCACCTAATCTACTCCCATTCATTTGACAAAAGAGCCCCATCAAAGGCTTGAGTGGACCAAACCATAAGAAACAGCTATGAAAACAAGGGGTACAAAAAAAAAAAAAAAGAGTATACCAAAACCAGCTTTTGTAAATGTTACAAATGTGGCAAAGCAGGCATCTTGTATTTTTGTCACAAAAGGCTGTCAATGGAAGAAACGTCGACCTGCAAATACTGCAGAACAAATACGAAATGTCTTCTACTATCACGTGACTTGAATCGGTTGCTGCACATCTTCATTTTTTACTCATTGGGGTACGGCGGTGAATAATTTCAAACCTGGCATGCATCTGTCATATCCAACCCGTCCAATAGGTAGGCCCCACCATGAGGATCGCCTCGTGTAAAAATCACCCTTATTCGATTATCAGGAGGGTTGTAACATCGAAAAAAATGAAAAAAAAACTCACAAAATGCCTCTAGAATCTTGTGATCATCCCACTATTGTGGTGGGGATACTCTTTGGATGGGCTGGATGGAATGCGAAAATCATGGTGGGCCCCACAAAAAATTGTCTGTGTTTATGAGATTGTACCTTGTTTCCATATGCTGGGGTATGGTCAATCTATTAGTAGACTTGGATGTGTGTGAAAATCAATCTGTCCATCAACAGGTATAGCCCTATTTAAGAGGCAGAGCCAAAATCAGGCACATCGAAAACTCAAGTGGGCCACACTATAAAGGCATATCCAAAACTCTAAGTCGGCCACACTACAAACGACCCTATTGAAGTCTTGGATAAAGAACGAATTTGGATTTCCTCCATACACCCACCTTATGAACAAGTTCCATATCGGATGAAGATCATAGTGGACCCTTGAAATATTTCAAGGGTTGATGTCTCCGTTCCCACATTTGCCTAAGGTGTGGCCCACTGAGTTTTGAATTGACATCATTTTTGGGCTTACCACCTAAAATGATCTATATATATCTCAACTCTGAATCACCTACTCATCATTAACAGGAAAAACCTATTTGTTGAGCACTTGATTGGCTCAGCTCAGCACATGTGCTCAGCGTACAGGATTTTCCTGTTAAAGTTGAGTAGACGGTCTGGATTCATATATTTTAGGTTAAGGACGGATTAGAGGTGACATATACAACATGGTGGGGCCCTGAGTTAACTCATTAGTTAAGCCTCGTGAGTCGGCTGAGTTAACTCAACTCGAAGGTGGTTAGAAGTTTATATTTAAAAAATATAGGATATATAATTACATGAGTACAATACCCTCACGTAAGTCTGATATTGTCTTACATTCACTCGAGATTGTAGGGATATTTTCGGAATCTCATCCTTATCAGCTCGTCTATATATCTTCCACCTCCCTTCATTTCATTCCTATCAAGAAGCACATCAAAAACCTCTAAAACCCTCTCTAAATCTCTAGTAGACATGGCCTCCGATGAAACCATCACGACCATACGTTCGTCCATGCACGACGATGATGATTACTTGGAGGATGATGATGATGATGAGGACCACCACAACCATCGTTACAACATGTCTAGACTATCCATGTGTACAACCAACATCAAACACTCCATCTATGATGGTGGTGGTGATGATGATATCGTGACGGTGAACATGTCGCGTCTATCGGTCGAAGACGATGGCTCGGAAGTCGAGGCGGACGGAGAGTTATCGGACGAGAAGGAGGGGAAAGATGCGTCGATCGGGTCCGTCGATGACTCTGATAAAGAGACCGGGTGGCTTTCTCTCCCTGCGGCGCCTCGTCGGGCAATTCGACGACGTGGGGGTCCTACGATGGTGAACGTGGAGGCGGCTAAGGAGTATGCGAGTGACAACGAGGTGAGGACTCGTCGAAGTAGGAGGAAGGAGTCGAGGAGGGCGAGAGAAAAATGGTTGGAGAGAGCATGGGGATTAAGAAGTAAGCGAAAAGAAGCAGTCAATGATGAAATAGATAACAATCAGAGCGGAGAGAGCGAGTGTGTGGTGATTGCGCAGCCCAAAGGAGGGGAGAGATGTTTGTGCATGGACATGAATGAAGTGAAGGCATGCAAGGATCTTGGATTTGAATTGCAGCATGAATGGACATTGGAGATTCCCAGTATGATCTCTGGCTCGACGATTGATACTGATAGTGGTGGGAATTCTCCCATAGCTAATTGGAGGATCTCTAGCCCTGGTCAGTCTCTTTCTCTCACACTAAAATGTTTCCACTGTAAATGGTCCAATCTGACCCACGTCGAGTTTACAGGTTTGCTTATAATGAAAATGGTTCAAAAATCAAGTCGATTGGACCTGACCTTAATATCAGCACACCATTGAGAAAATTGATATAAACCCAAGAACCTATAAATTCAAATGGACTAATTTCAATGGGTGAAATCATATGGTTATGGTTGTATAATTGATGTGATTTTTGGGTATGACCTAATGTTGATAGAGGTCATGATTTTCACGATCCGGATTGCGTAACCACTCAAAACATCATAGTTTAATAAAGATATGTGAATGGGGAAGAATTTTTTTTTTTTTTTTTTAATGGGGATGATTGATTTCCCCTTTTGTATCTATTTATAAGGAAATAAAAAATTCAAATTTGAAAAATATTAGTTTCTAATTGTAATCCTAATCTAATAAACTGAGATCCTTACAATGGAATCCTTTAAGATAACTCTCATATGTCAACGACTTTGAATTTGAGGGATATTAAACTAATTTCTCAAACTCTGCAGGTGAGTTTGAAATTGTCCAAAACTGGAAAAATATTGGAAAATGGAAAACAAAATTCAACAAAGAAGGCCAAAATATTCACTTGCCTTGATCTCCCAATGTGGAGGATATTTGGCGCATGGGTCATTACAGTGGGTGGGTCCCACCCAAACTGAAAGCCTACTGTAGAAATGTCTGGCCAGAGCATTGTATGATTCCTCATTAAAATAAGCTATAGATGTTTTGGTGAAGGATCTAGAAAAACCCTTTTCTTTGTGTAGTGGTTGCTACTTTCGATGAGCACATTGCTTTTTTTTTCTTTTTTTTTTATACATCTATCATTCAGATTTTCAATGTCATCACTGATTAGGGGCCTTTTTTATTATTTTTATTTTTTTATGGACAGAGCTTTGATACTCTGGCGGTGTGTGATGGATAATAGGCAGGCACTTCAAATCACTCAGAAATTGCATTCATGGCATACAACTAATTCAAATCAACCTGGGACTGATCTAGCAACCATGTGTTTCACAATTTAACCAGTTTAATTTGGGTTAGTACATGCCGTGTGTATGGTTTTTTATCGCTAAGTATCAAGCACCATACTCTGTCAGAGTATCAAATAACTCTATTCTATAATAAGCTTATCTCTTTCTTTTGTGCCCCCAATGAGGTGCATTTTGTCATTTCCCAAAGGGAGTGCCAATAAGAGTGGTTTCCCATGAATATCACCCAAGCGGTTTGCTAGAATATCCTTGGATTTGGTTTTTTTTTTTTTTTTTTTTTTTATTTCCCAGATTTCTATGTGATGGGTTTCACCTTGGATGGAGGATACCAAGGAAAAAAAAAAAGCATTTTAACCCTTGATTATATAAAAATCATGATGATCATCCAGAAACAAAAGAGCCAAATTATCAAGTGTTGAAATGGTCTAATTTAATAGCTTCTATTTGACCTCTGTCCACCATACAAACTAAGACTCATCATATAAACAGTTCAAATCATTGGAAGTGACTCTGGATTCAAATTCTAAAATTCTCATTGGGATGCATTTTAGTATAGCAAATGTTATGACATATTGGTGGTGGAGATCCTAACGTTAGAATAACAATTTAGATTCTGAACATTCTGAACCCATTTAGTGGGACCCATTTGATTGTTCCCACACAGCACCACATTGCAACATTGTGGCAGGTTGGGCCTCCTAGTCAGGCCCCACATGCTTACATTGGATTAAGCGCCCGCACCATCGAGCATCTTGGCTGGGACAACACCATGATGATGGTGATGCATGAATGCATGATCTGTGACATATCATCACAATAGATTCACTCATTGGTCTTTGAATCACTGCTTATGGTGACTGACTCAGTATCGTGGTGTCATTGACTCAGGTGATGACCCGAGGGATGTAAAAGCTAGGCTCAAGGTATGGGCACAAGCAGTGGCACTTGCCTCCGCGACTCGCCTCACCTCACCGGCTGACTGACGACTTGAATAAACTCTCTAAAATCCGGTTTTAGATTTTCGTGTGCGGGTTTTTCCTCATTTTCTTCTCCACACTCGGTGATTTTTGCGATTTGGGTGAATGAGAATTTCCACTGCCGTCTTCTCCCTGTAAATAGTACTCATGGAAGATGAACCAGTGGAAAGATGCACATCGACTACTACTACCATACCATGACCATGAAAATTCCACATGCATACTCTTGTATTGTGATTGTTTTCCGATTTGTTGGATCTCATATTGTCCTGAAATATCAGAGTAGTTTGGTTATTTTAACAGTAATAACTCATCCATGGTGCTTGAAATTTCTTGCTATGTAGCATATTATCATGCATGCCATTCCTCAAAACATCATCACATGGAATGGGGACACATGCATTTCATGAGTCTGCCCTGGTTAATGCAGATTACTCGAAAACCCATTTAGTGGTCCAATCCATATAATTTTATAACTATAAATGCATGGGATGCTATGATATCCATGCATCAGTGCTTGCACATGTTGCAATTTGGGTGGTGGGCATGCAATTAAAGTATTCTTAGTTATCTCCCTTAAACTAAATTCTTAAGGTTGTACATCACACAAGGGTGTGCAATGTGCACTATATTGCAATAAACTAACAATAACTTGCATTGATTTCTATAATGGAAGGGAAATTTATATTGGAGAGAAGCTGCTGCATTGGCACGTAGAAATTGCACGTGTCTTCATCAGCAAGCGAGAAACTTACGGGTTCCACTTCCCCTTCTCTGCAAGCTCTAGTCTTATTGTCTGATCAGCTTCTCTGGACGGAAATATTTCAACTAATGTGAAACAGAGGGAGGAAAATCCAATGGATAATCTATCACTTGAATACAAGGTTGTGGCAGGTCTTGTCACAAGGGTATGGACAGTCAATCGCCTTAACTCCAGTCCGGTCAAAGTACCAGTCGCCAACAGATTGTGCAATGCCCTGCATTCGACAGCAGAGTCCCAGATGGGATCCAAATGAGATGAACATCACCTTGTTCCAACAGAAATTAGAAATGCAACTGACCCAAATGAAATTCAACACAAGCATGCTGAGAATGAATCATGATATAAAGATTGAGCACTTTCATATGCTTTTTGAATTTTTCTTTTCGATTAATGACCAAAAGAATTTCAAAATTAACTTCGAACCAATTGCACTGTTCATGGACTATTATTTTAACGCCCAAAGAAACAGAAAAAAATTCAACAGACCCAAATGAAATTCGTCATCACCGAGCCGAGAATGAATCATATGATACAAAGATTGAGCAACTACAATAATTAGTTCTGTAGAGAGCATGAAACCCAAAATAAAAAATAAAGGAGAATTGAAATTCCATTGTGTGGTTAATGAGTTAATTGCCCTCAAATCTCAGTCATACTTACAGAAGTAACATAAGCCAAGGTGATTTGGTCATTTCCTCCAAGAGTGGGTAAAGATTACAAGATTCTATCAGAATGATGGTTCGGGACCATTTAGTAGTTGAGAAAAGCTTTTGATGCTCGGGCAGAGTGCAATGGATTATGCGCAGGCACTTAGAATTACTAGGAAATTGCATACACCACGTTAAATTAAACTGTCCAAATTATGATTCCAATTTAGATGAAGCATGAACCAAAAAATGCAGTTATTTGATTATCTGACTAACAGATTGGCAGACATTTATTGGATGGTTAAAGGTTAAAAATATATCCAATGGTCCTATTTCAATAAACAGTGTCCATGAATCAGAGGTTAGGATTGTTCAACTAATATTATTTTGGGAGTGTGACTAAGCGACAGTGGGTTCCACAATTTCTGAGTGCTTGTGCATCAAGCATCATATGCTGGCTAACATATGACTCCCCATTACCAGTTTTGGTGATTTTGATTACTCAAACAACTCTTTGAGTTTCGCGAAGAGGGAGGGTTCCATTATTCATGGTGATTGCTAGGACTTCACCATTAGAGGTAGCTCCGCATTTCATGGTCATTAAAAAAGTACTCGGTTCAATTTCAGCAGCCTGAACCTTGAAAAGGCCTGTGCTTATCAATGAAATATATGGCTTGTGATAATTAGCAGTGGAAATTGCACAGGCATCTGACGCGGAGAGGCAAAGGAATTCGACGACAGGGCGATTCTTTAATCAAACAAACGAAAGGAATTTATTAACGAAAATAAAAAAGGTAACTGAGCATCATTTTGGGAATGGTAGTTTATTAAAAAGATAAAAAAAAAAAAAAAAAACTACTTCAACCTTTCAGAACATGAAGCATGCCAAGCATACAAAAGATGGGTAACATTTCTAAAAAAGAACAATATTGTGGATGATTTATAATCCTAATGCAATTAAACAAATTTGCGATACCTTGTTTCCAAGAACGGGGGAATCATCTCCGAACCATGTGTCCTGCCTCTCTGTTTGACAGTGAGCGAAACATGAATTTATAAACAAACCGTTATTCTTGGAGAATGAAAACCCTTTCAGTGCATTGAGCATTTGATTCCTGAAGCCTGCTTGACAAAAGAATAAGTTCAAATCATGTTCTGAATCCAGCTTACTTGAAATGAACCCAAAGCTCAGAGAAAAGAAAATTGAAGAAAAACACCTTGAAGAAATCGGATTTGTGATCCATCGCAATTCGCATGGTTTAATTTGCACGCACGCCAAAACCCCCGGGGATCAGCAGATGTAGGAGCTAAGCTAGCTTGAATCTGAAAAGGCAGAAAGGAAGTCCAATTATTAATTAGATTCAACATGGGTTGTCCAACTTTCATCAAAATTTCATTATTAGGCTTGTGCTAGGGTCTTTACCAGCCAACTTGGCACACTTGGTGTTTGAGGAGGTGGTGAAAACACAACCTGCACTATGCGAGCTAGATTTCCCACTTCTTCCACACCCGAGACATGGTCTAGATACTAACAAGGACTGTTATGTCCCAACCTTGTTTTTTATCCTAGGATATCTTGTTGAGCTTGGAACCACGAACCCCAACATGCTCCCTTAGCTAATAATCAATTTTTTTTTAGTTTATCCTAGTATCAGCTTGCTCAGAATGAATAATAATAATCTATAACGTGAGCAACATGGACAATTTTACTCATGCAATTAACTTGGGATGATTGTAAGATTTGAAAAGGGCAGTGGAAGGGATTTAGAATATAGGGAAGGGCATTTAGGTAATTTGCATGACTCTGTGTGCTTTTCAACCAATGGTTCTGATTTTATGTACACCTCATGAATGGTGCCACTTTTGCCCTTTTGAATTTTTTTATACAAGTAGCCCACATCCTCTCTCCCCCCTATGCCTAAGCATGCACCCACCTTCATGCATGCCATACTCACTGGTAGTGGTAGTGACAATAATAACAATGAAATTTTACCTGCCATGAGTCATATGCCGCATTCAAAAGAAAAAGTGGGGTCCTAACATTTGCCACCAAGTTTTGTGGGAAAAAACACTGCAAAGAAAACAAGAGGGGGGAAAAGAACAAAAAAGGTAGCACATAATTTAGTTCATTTTCATTTTATTTCTTTATCACACATATAGAAGAGGTAAAACTGACAACAGGAAAAGAGTTACCGAAACCGGATCCATGTGGGAGGTACAAGTCCGCGGCAGATTCTTTCCAACGCCCTGTGACCACCATATTAAGTCTCGTGAAGAAATGAAACAAGTGGTAGAAGAACGAGCTAAATAAGCATCTTTGAAAATATAAGGCATGGGAACTACTGAGAAATCAAGAATGGGAACAATATCAATCTTCTCTAAGAATTAAAAGGGATCACAGTGATGTTTTATTCTTATTTTCTAGATATTTTTGTCAGTTAGTTTTTACAAAGACCTCTCATTTCTGAGATTGTTTCCCTAGTTGCCATTTTTTTTTTTTTTAAATCACTTCCATTGCTATCATATATTTATGCTTATTTAGGTACCAAACAGGGCATTTTGCAAATGTTTTAATATGTCAGCACTGGCAATCTGGCATATTGTGGACCTTAATGCATAGTTAACGTAAGACAAGTCCGGGGCAATAGTATGAAGGGCCAAGTGTTAGTGTTGTGCGCTATGAAAAACCAATGTAATGATCTTAACCATTGAATTGGCCTTGTATGTAAATCATGATGACCATGGGTTTCGTGTGGACATGTTATTAATGCTATAAATCTCTTTTGTCCTTAGGAACTTGCACAATGGTTACTGACCAAGGAAGAGTTGTGTTCCATGGACCTTAATACCCTGTTAGTCCATGGCCACCTAGCAGGTTATAGGGCGAACTTGTAGTTAATCTTCTGTTGTCATCCTGTGTGAGGGAGACAATGATGAGCCAGGATGGAAGGTCTCCACCATCGGGCTCAGCGATGAGCCCACGCACAATGGTAACTGACCAATGAAGAGTTGTGTTCCATGGACCTTAATACCCTGTTAGTCCATGGCCACCTAGCAAGTTATAGAGCGAACTGGTAGTTAATCTTATGTTGTCATCCTGTGTGAGGGAGACAATGACGAGCCAGGATGGAAGGTCTCCACCATTGGGCTCGGCGATGAGTTAATGCCTTTGTCCTACCCTACATAGGAGTGTTAGTGTCCATTGATATGGAATCTAATTATTAGACCCACTGGATACTAGCATTGGAGGCCCATCATGTTTGATCAAAATCAACTTATGTATGTATTGGTTTCAGTTAATCCTTAGACGTAAGGATATAAGAAGAGTTCAAGTTCTTGATGCAATGTGCTTTGGTTAATTCCAGTGGCTCACATATGTGGATGTCGCTGATTGCATGCATTAAGATACGGTTGAGGTCCATATCATCCAACAAGGGATCCACTAGTTGCCCAAGAGCATTCTTATGGCTTAGATTTGGTAGATTGAACCACCCATCAAGTGGTATTTTGTTGGGCCTAGAACTCAAAAAGGTTTTATAAATGTTTTTGACTATTAATCCTTTGTTTTAACAGTTCAAAGGTTTTAATCACACTTGATAGTAATTCCAAGGGTTGATATCTTGTGATGCACCACTTGATTTGCATAGGTATTGAATGAATGGTGGATGGCCATGGTCAATGGAAGGATTGGGTCAATTTGGGTACATTGATTGGTAGGATTACGGGCTTTAGATGTGGCAGGGCAAGCCAAAATCTATGAGGTGGTAGAGCACCATATAATGTCTCTCCCTATAATCCTAATTCCTCCTAATAAATAGATCCTATGCCAGAGAGAGCTTGGACATCCTTAGCCCCCTTGGGCGTCGCCATTAGAGAGAAGAGGAAGTGAAAGAGAAGAAGAGAAAAAGAGAGAGAATTCCCTCTCTTCCCCTCATCCACACATTCATACATGTGGGGTCCACCATTGGATGGCTCTCTTGTATGTACTCCTAGCCCTGCCTCTAGGGTTATGTGTTGGCTCACAACCTACTAAATCTGGCAAAGATTAAAAAAAAAAAAAAAACAGAGACCTATTTGAAGAATCAACATCGATTCTTCATCCGTTTTGACGACATTAGTCAAAAGAGGTAATTCTAGTTGTAAAATTCTTCATTTTTCATTGTAGAAAATTAATAATATTTGCTCAGGAATCCTTAAGTTAAATACGTAAAATTTGGTTTTTGAAAAGTTTCAAATTTCACTGTGAAAATGTTCAACAAAAATGTCTATTGTTCGATAGGATTAGATATTAATTAGATTATGAACTCCATTGCAAGGATATGCACCCAAATATGCCATGTCAATAAGCTTTTACTGATTTGGTAGACGAAATATGTTCTAAGTTGTAGTTTCGTATAAGCCCTTCACTACATTCCCTTGATTAAAAGGTAAAAACTAGAGAAAACTAACACGTTACATGGTACAGAACAAAGAGATGCAAATGATGCATAATCCTAACCTCTAGTCCTTCATCTTCAGGGTGTCCAAATCATCGACTAGGCTGAGATATTAGCAATAGGCTTTGGCGTTTAGGCATCTCATAGAGCCAACTAGGCATTGGAATACTAGCAAACAATGCATATCATGTATCCTCCTAAGAAGCATCGGCTTCAAATAGCTTTGCAGCCATATGGCTACACAAGCATGATCATTCCAGCATTGGTAGGGGTTTCACATGCCAAAGATGATGAAGAATGCACCCAACTACATGTTAGCACCTACCATCTAGTGACAAAGTCCTTAACACCTGGCGCTTAGGGGTCTATGCTTGACATAGGAAGTCAAGCTGAGAAATTAGTCTCATTAGTCATGTCATAGTGCGTTTATCCTTGAACAGGATAACAAGTGGTACTCTATGCTTGGCACAAATGCTCCAATAGGTTTGCGCCTGGGTGCAAAGTCCTATTGTTAGGAAGCTTAGTGCATGGTGCCAAGGCTTCTCTTGGGAAGTCTAACGTCTGGTGCAAAGTAGTGGGAGTTGTCAAACTAGTGAGGCACACCTGAATAAGCGTTGGACATCAGTGATTGAAGTCCCACGAGGCCAAGTAAAAAAGAGTTGAAGGTCCAGCAAATGATTTTCTAGGGGGTATTTATAGTCCCTAGAGTCATGATTCCCTCCAAAAACTTGTTAAACGTTATGAACGTGTGTCAGTATCTCATTGGACAAGAAGAATTGCATTTCATAGAATCTTGTGAACCAGGCAGAAAGGCATCTGTCATAAAAGGGGCTAAGCGCTTGATGCTTAGGCATTAGGAAACGGGCACTAAGTACTCCACACCTAGCGATTTTCTGTCGATTCTAATTGATTGCCTTTTTATGACAACAGATTGCTGGATTCATATTGTCTCAGTCTCCAGATCCATAGTTAGTGGGCATGGCTATTCATTCCTGTCTTCGGGCAGCATTACCAAGGTGGAAATTCTCATATTCCGTAGAGGCTTTTCTGAAGGATCTCTCCACAGGAAAGGCGCAAAGATTGATTTTTAGGCATAAAGCAGCTAGAGTCGATCTAGATAGGCGTTAGGGCTCCATTTTGAAGTGTCTAGGCTCGTTTTAAGGAGTGACAAACTCCATGTCAACAAAAAGACTCTAACACCAAGATCGAGAGAAATAGACTAAATTGACTGAGATCGGGTACAGGAAAAAAAAAAAAAAAAAGAGAGGTTTAGCACGCATTGTAAGCTCCAAAGGTCATAAATTTGCAGCCGTTTATTGGAATAACACATATAATATGTAGTTCGAATGCTAATGACGAGCTCTACGTCCCAGTCAATGCCAAAAGCAATTGGTCCCCAAACGGCTTCCCAAAAAAAGGTTGTTTTAGGGGTAAATCTTGAGTTAAAATTTACTAGTTTTAATAAGTTGTGAATTTTACTAGTTTTAGAGTGCCTTAGGGTTTGAAAAGTCGATTTATGCTTAAAGTCTTTTGAGTCATCTGAAAGAGTTTTGAGTCAGTTGAAAGTCATTTACTTATTTTAGTAAGTTTACTATTTCGGTAAAGTTATGAATTTAGGGCTTAGGGCTTATAAATTGCTTTGTAAAGAGATGCTATCCATTATTTTCAGTAATATTTTCTTCTTGGAGATTTTTTTGCCTCGTGAATTCAAAGTAGCTCAAGGATTTGAGGTTTATCATAGAGGAAGAAGATGATAATCTCTTCCTCCCCTTTTTCACCATGCACCCACTATGCCAATGGTGAACCCAAAATTTTAATAATCTAATTGAAGAAGACTAATAGAACAAAAATCCCTTGAAAAAAATATTAGTTTGATATAAATACCTGTAAACTTACTACACCTCCAAAGATAGATCTAAGAGTACGCCCGCCAGATACATCAATCCTACAATTCCATATAGAACCACATAGATTAGATAAAACAATAAGCATCAGCTAATACAAGCGGAATAAGAAAAACTACGAAAGAATTATGCAACGAGAATATTTCAAAGAGCGGATCATACGCGTCAAGGAATAACCCGGCATCACTGAGGCACTTGACTTTAGTTCTTCCTGGGAATAGTTCCCGAAACTCATCACAGTGTAGTATAGATGCTAAACCCCCAGCAGAGCATCCGGAAAGAAGAGCCTGAAATGCACCAACAGCATACAGTCACTACAAAATCGAAGATGGTCCAAATATCTATACCTGGCAAAAGACTACCTGGTTGGCATAACGCATTCCCTTTGACATTAGATCTTCCATGGCAGCTGACCAGATGCGCCGTCCTCGAAAATAAAGTTTTGCAGCCTAGATATAAATCTAGTACATGTCAGCACGAATTGTGATATGATCCTCAAATGATGTAAAATGGTTTTTTTAACGCAGCTGAATGTGCAAATAGGTTTTTGAGATGGGCTATATTTCGATAAAAGGGATGCTATTAATTTATTAGTGATAAACAAAAAGAAACTGGAAAAAAAAGGATTCCTATCTAATCTTCCCCTCTTGTAATGCAGCTTGATTTACTCTTAAGGGAAAATGATCCATGTTTTTACAATCCTACTTGGGAACTTTCAAGCATTGGTGCTGCTAATAAATGAACGTACCCCATTAAACAATAAAAACAATTTATGATTGCATTCCAATTGCATCACTAGATATCAGTGGACCGATGCAACTGGGAGCACTGTAACTTACTGAAATATCCTGAACAGATTTCATGGACCACCATACAAAAATTACACCGTCGGATGATCTAATCCATCCTTGATTTGGCCTTATTTTCTACAGCCATCATTTTTCCAAGTTATGGATGGGATGGCTACAACACCTAACAAAAGCGATTCTTTAGGATCATAAGCAACCCATGATGGTCCCCAACAAACAGATGAATCAAATTGTTGATTTGTCCTAGTTTTTGTATAAACAATCTTGACTGTCCATAAGGCTGTTGATCAATGGCCAATTTCCGTTCGAGTTTATGATGTTTGCATAGTAGCCCATGAAATGTGCATTGGGCCTAGTGAAAAGTCCGTTATCAATGAATTAGACTAAGTGTCCCAATGCAACTACGAGCACTATAAATTATAGTACTCTGAGAACACTGGAGCATTTCTTATTTTCAGGAATATGATTCATATTAAACCTGTTGTGTTAGGTACTTAGGTCCAGTAGTTCTAAAATGTTGACAATTATCATAATACATGTTTCTGTTTGTACTTTTTTTTCTCAAGTAAGAAGAAGAAGAAGAAGCAGATGTGTGTTTGTACTGCAAAAAAAATCAAATTTTGACAATTTCATTAAATTTTGCATACTACAAAGATTTAAAACAATGCCTTGTTTAATAAAACTAGATAGAATGGATCCATATGTGTATCATGAACACTTGGGCAATGGACAATCATATTCCCATTCTTGCATCTCTGTCCATGTCCATATCAGTACCTGTATCTGGGTATCATGGCTGTCTTTTGGTAAGTTCCGTTTCCTCAAACTCAGGATGCATTTGGATGCACTTTCAAATCAAGTTGCTTTTTTTTTTTTTTTACAAAGAAAAATTTTACTTTAAAAAAAAAGGAACTCAAATACAAAATACAGGTCAGGCTGAGAAGTGAAACTCTCATCACTACCTCAAACAGGAAACCCAGATCCAAGTGGAACAAAGAAAGAAAGGAAAAACAAAAACTGAATTGAAACATCCAGAATAAGGACCCGATTAGCCATTTCCATCTTGACTCGCCAATTTTCAATCCCTCATAAATTCACCATACCAACAGCCCTTAAACTTAGCCCTTGGCATAGCCTAGCCAAATAACATATAGCACCAATACAATGCTGATCAAATATATTGAGACTTGCCTATTTACAAAGATTCTCTATGCCTTGTGGAAATATATGTGTATTTGGTGTGTGCGTATGTATGGTTTTATGTACCCCAATGGAGCACTGTAACTTTTCTCTTCAAAAGTAATATATATGTGTGTTTGTGTAGGTTTTTCAACCTAACACAACACAACTCTCTCTTAGCCGTTTCTTCTCCTTCATCTCCCTCTTTCTTTCTTTTAAATTTCTACTCGGTATCAGAGCGTTTGATCTTGCGAAGAAGTCTATATGGATCAACCCCACGGGTTTCTACATGTGACACTTTGCCTCTCGTAGGCCGACTCAAGAAGTCCATCTACGGCCTCAAGCAATCCCCACGTGCTTGGTTCAATAAATTCAGTCGTGCTCTTCTAGACTTTGAATTTGTTCGTAGCCAAGCTGATCATTCACTATTTATCTGTCGTCGACCCACTGGGATTATGGTACTAAATGTCTACGTTGATGACATTGTCTTGTCTGGTGATGATACTGTAGGATTGGAGGCAGTTAAATCGTTCCTCAACGCTCGCTTTGAAATCAAAGATCTTGGGGTCCTTCGCTACCTTATGGGTATTGAAGTTGCACGATCTAAATCTAGTGTTGTGCTCTCTCAAAGGAAATATGCCCTTGACCTTCTTTCTGAAATTGAAATGCTTAGGTGTAGACCTGCCGCCACTCCTATGGATGCGTCTCACAAGATTAGTCCTAATGAAGGTGAACCTCTTCCGGACCCATGGATGTATCGACGATTAGTCAGTTGGCTTATCCATCTTACCATTACTCGACCATATCTTTCATATGCTGTGAGTGTAGTGAGTCAATTCATGCATGCCCCCATACCACACATCTCACAGCCATATATCGTATCCTTCGGTATCTCAAATCTTCTCCAGGCAAAGGTTTACGGTTTCAATGGCATGGTCACATTCATCTGTCAAGTTACTCTGACGCGGATTGCGCTGGTAGTCTCTATGATCGCATGTCTACATCCGGATATTGTACATTTGTGGGTGGCAATCTTATCACCTGGAAGAGCAAGAAACAGTCTATCGTGGCACGATCCTCTGCCGAGGCTTGAGTATCGGGCAATGGCCCATGCTACATGTGAACTTCTTTGGCTTCGATCTTTCCTCCAAGAACTCGACTATAATCCTTCAAGTCCCACTCCTTTACATTGCGATAATCAGGCTGCCATTCATATTGCCAGCAATCTCGTGTTCCATGAATGTACAAAGCACATTGAGACTGATTGTCACTTCATTCGGGAGAAAGTGGCCAACCACGAAATTACGACTCCTTTTGTTCGTACTAGAGATCAGTTGGCCGATGTTCTTTCCAAGTCTCTAAGTCATGATGCTCATCTTCGTATCACTGGCAAGTTGGGCATGATCGATATCTACTCCAACTTGAGGGGGAGTATAGAAAGAGTAGTGTTCGTATATGTTTTTTTTTTTTTTTTGGTCCATGAATGGCATTGTATGCTCCTGCGGAGTATATTATGTATTATTAGCTTCATCATAAAAAGTGTGTGGGAGTTTGTTGCTCCAACATACACCATTCCCCAAACTCACTTCTTTTCTCTTCTTTTCTCTCCCTCTACTACTCTTCTCTCCTCACCATAATCATCAAACCTTTTTCAACTTGGTATCAGAGCAGTTTGATCCTGCGGTAGTGGGGGCTCGTTGTTGATATCTTCTGTGCTCACAAATGGTGTCAGCAGTGTACGGCCAACCCCTCATTTGGAATAAAAGGTGTAGGGTTCTGAGGTCTGGATTTTCCAAGAATAATGGAGTATTTTCTGCCAAATTGGAGTGGTTTTTCTGAGGTGTTTGTGTAGGAAGTGAAGAAAATCGAAGAAGTTCATATTTTTGTCCTTTTACTGTAGCGTTTTTATGGAGAGTTTTGGAGCAAATGTTCCACATTAGGAAGGTGTGGTTTATCAAGAGAAATCATCAGATTCAAGTCTCACGAAGTTTCTTCGAGAATCGAGTATGCTATGGCGTGTTTCGTGAGGAGCGTGTGCCACCGCCCCCTCGTTCTTGGACCCTTGTTGGGATTTCTTTATTTTCTTCTCTTTTTGATGTTTTTAGGGCTGCATTGTAACATCATGTTGCTGGATTTCTTGTACCGTGCATAAGAGTATTATGCGCACACTAAGTGTTCGATGAAATGCTTCACCCAACTTCGCATGAGGGCTGGTTGCTATTGGTGGATCCTTCCTTCACTGTTCAACTTCCCTTCCTTTATTAGGCCCTTTTATGGTGTGAGTGTCCCTCTACCTTCTTGTTGTTGTTTGTTGCAAGTGTGTTGCACGTGATGCACACGTCTCCACTGCTATTGTGTGTATTCCAATGTTTTAAATAGCTACGCTATGTAGCATGTAGCTTACGCTACGTAGCGTAGCATGGCCTTAACACTACGTAGCTCATGAAAATAACTTAACTTGCATGTGGCCTACGCTACATCATAAATTGCATACGCTACACACTATGTAGCTCACATGATATTTTCAATGATTTATTACATTTTTCCATTTCCAATAAAAATGAGTTAACCTTTTCAATACTTTAATTAAATTGATATAGAAAAAATAATATTAAATCAATTTCATTGCTATTTCTTTACCTTTATACTGAATCATCGCCCTTTCCTATTACTTTAGGTTCCATTTTGTTGCACCAAAAGCCATGAAATTTTGTTAACTTTCATTACAAATCAGCCTAATTTCGTATAGAATATCATGACATTGGTGCAACCAAGCACCTTGATTAAAAAACTAGTAGTCAGCTACACGCTATGTAGCTTACGCCTCACGCTTCAAAGGGGTGAACGCTATGCTACACACTATTCGCTATTTAAAACACTAGTATGTTCTCTCAAGTATTGCACCTTGATGCACACTTATTGTTATTGTTTGTGAGAGAATTTGCATATGGATGACATTTTATTGACTCGATTGTTGTCGAGCCTTGTTGTGGCCATTTCTTGAAGAGAAGACTCTACTGTTGAAGACAGTCCCAGCCTTAGCTTATATGTTGCCATGATGTACTTGGGGAGGGGGGGAGCCATTTCATGCTCATTTTATGTATTTCAACTTGCATGTATTCCAAGCTGAAGCATGATCAATATACATGCTTCAGCTTGAGGGGGAGTGTAGAAATATGTGTATTTGGTATGTGTGTGTGTACGGTTTTATGTACCCTCAATCGAGCACTGCAACTTTTCTCTTCAAAAGTAATATGTGTGTGTGTGTGTAGGTTTTCAACCTAACACAACACAACTCTCACTCAGCCGTTTCTTCTCTATCTCCCTCTTTCTTTCTTTCTTTCTTTTAAATTTCTACTTGCCTCTCCAACCACTAGCCCCACATAATCCCAAAAGGCAACATCCACCACAAGACACTACCTCCCAGACTTAAAGGACCCACAGACTGCCCACTGATTAATGAAGGAAAACATGCATTTGTAGACCAGCTTATCACAGAAAGACTAAAGAAATGCCCTCAAATTAGTGAACCCTAGGCAAGATAGAGGCATGCCACACATTAGCAGGCGGCAAAATGATTCCATCAGTAAAGTTTGGAAATGGAACTACAATTTAGAAGATCAACGAATGAGCACAAAACTTCCTGTGCCAGCCTTGTGTATATCTATATGAACTCAAGTTAACATGTTCAAGCACAAGAAGGACCATTTCAACATCAGAAAGATTCATGATGTGGACATGCATGCATCCAAAAAAAAAAGAGCTCTCCCAAGAACTTCCTAGCACTCATTTACCTTCTTATCCTCAGAAACAGAGAGGGAAAAGAGGCCTGAAATGATTCAGCAAAAGGAGCATCACCAAGTCAAATATCCTTAAAGAATCGAATCTTTGACCCCATCCAGATGGCAAAATGAATACCTTCAGCCAACTTTCTAACTAGATCCCTATTTGGCTCCCCAACGAGTTCCAATTATTATACTAATAAAGTGGAAATGACCAGTTCCTACTTTCCTTTCATCATATCTGAGCCCCAAATTGCAATTACGTTACTTTGAAGTTGGACTTGAAAGAAGCATAATTGCAACTCAAAGGCTACTTCCTCGTTAAAAATGCTAAAAAACACCCATAATGTCCATCCTGTCACATCCTCCTTATTAAACTCAATATTCACATCACAGTTCAACTGTGCATGTAATTGCAGCACCTCAATGTATCATTGTACTTCAATTAGTGGATAGGAGAATAAAAAAGCACAGACATGGAAAAACCATATGGAATCCTCAGGAAATTGAGAACTGTTAGTCCAAATTCCAATAGTAATTCTATTGTTGGATTTGGAGTGTTGTTTTCCATGGGAATGTTGAAAGTCAATGGTCAAATAGTGAGAGCTGTCTCTCACAACAGTGGAAATCGACATTTAACATTTTTTATAGAAGTCATCAGTTTCCATGTTTTTTGAGGAAAACTTGGAAATAGAAATCGATTTACTCCGGATAGCAATTTCTTTGACAAGGTTTCCACCTTCCCCAACAGCCCCTAAGAAGACAAAGACAGCCTTTCTTGCTAAAAATGAATGGTTGCACTTGATTTTCTTTAAGACACAAATTGGCATCAGAGAAATGAAAAATTCAGACATCAAGGAACAATAAACTTCAGTTGCGTTCAAATACGCACAAGCAGCTTAAGGCATGATTTAATTGCAAGAAGGGGAGTTATTGAATTTCAAGTGCGTTTGTGAAACATTTTGGGTTAGTTTATTCAGGAAGCAAGAATTAGGAGCTAGGAGAAACATGCCCCTCATTATATTCGGGTCAGATTTACGGATATGGTTTCACCATTGATTCCTACCAAAGTGAAAGAATATGCATGTGACGGAATATTAATACCAACCTCGTTTTGACTGTCGCCACTAAAAGATGCACCATCACAATATCGAACCTTGACTCGATTCCAATTGAAAAAATCTGTGAGAAGAATGAAGTTAAATCCAAATCAAAATTAAATTCCACAAATTAAAACAAAAACCCACTCCCCAATCCTGCAGGAAGAATAAAGATATATCCAACCCAGTTCATGAAAAAAGGAGAAGATGCAAGAAAGGTGATTTGGGAAAAACCAGGATTTTCTTCAGCCTTATTGCTCAAAATTCCAGTAAATGGTATCTGCTTTTCCATGTAATTTGATGAACCACGTCGAGTCGTCTTGCGATAAACACAATTTCTGATGTCATTGCACCAGCCTCCTCCCTATCGCATCAAGAGTTTTTCAATGAACTTTTGGACTTCACATGAAGCACAATGCAAACTAACGTGCATTAGAATATATGATTTCTTTACTTTGAAGCCATATTACCTCCAATTGAATGAGCCAACTGTTCGCTCCTGATCCATACCCTCTATGCAGGTGGTAAGCAGGTAGTGTTCCATCCAAACAGACTGCATGTATTGGAAAATACAAAACAGAATAGTCATCATATGCTTTTCTAAAGAAGCTCAAACATATGTTGACACTTGAACAAAAAGAAGATTTTCTTCATCTTCTTCTTCTTTTTTGGGGGACATGTAACAGCATTTTAGTAAGAATAAAGGGCAAAAGAAATTACAAAGAGGGGCAAAGAATACCCAACAAGAAAAGAATCTACACAAACAACCCTTTTTGAAACGCAATTAGTCACATGAGTAGCATCCGTAGGGCGAAGGAAAATCAGCCATACAAAATCGAACAGTATGCAGACCAATACACTGCTATTAAAAATTTTAAACCATAGTAAGCCATATAAGCCCAATCCAATAGCCAAGATATTTAAAAAATCAAAAAGATATTTGTGCAGTTAAATGAAATCTATCCAGAACATATTGATGATGATGATGATGACGACGATGACGACAACGGCGACGACGATGAGGCAGTCATCATTTAAAAAAAAAATTGATGATGAGACCGTTAGCTGTGGTCATACTCACATCACATCCAATCAGGGTAATATTTAGATGAGAGTCTTGGCTATGATCATATTCAGATCACATCCAATCAGGGTAATATTTAGACCATGTAGGAAACTTAAACAACCATGAATTCCAATTCCAATTTAAACCACCAACATTACTGGAACTCCCAACACTAGAATTTTTCACTATTTGACATGTTTCTCAAGGAAATTAGACACCCAACTTGGCTAATTCTCCTGCTGTAATGTTCAAATACATAACATCTCCAACATTTTATAAATGCGATATTCAAATTCAACAACTCAGCAGAATCCAGATTCTCTGCCATTGGAAACTCAGATTTTTGCCCCCTTCTTGGAAAGGCCATTGGCATTCAGATATTAGCTTGGACATTTTGGCAATTGGTTAGTCCAATCAAGTCAAGGTTCACCCAGCAAACAACCTTGCACAACATAAACCAAATCAAGATGCACTGGGAAACAAAAAAAGACGAACCAAAAGTGAAGTTTATTTGATTATCTATCAGATTGGTGGAGATTTATTGGATGGCTAAAAAATGAAAAATATCCAATGGTCCTATTTCAACAAACAAGTATCAACCTATCAGGGGTTAGGATTGCTCAACTAACTGATTTTCAGACTGTAACTTAGCAACAGTGGTTTCCACAATTTACTTGGATTAATTTGAATTATGGATGACACAAGCAATATCTGAGTGCCTGCATATCAAGCGTCCTACTCTGCCAGAGTATTGAATTACTCCCAACAATTAATCATATTATTCGGAGAAAGAATCCCAAAGTAAACCTTACTTGCAACTGAAGCCAGAATGATCAAATATACAACAAGTTTGCATAGAATCTAGTAGATCAACAGCATCATCATAGCCTTGTCACCAATTCAAAACAAGAAATCTCATGATTCATTGGCAAGAGTTCGACGACAGTTGCGAACATGACATGAACGTTCCTCCTTCACCAGGGATAAAAAAAAAAAAAAAAAAAAAAGGACCGAACTAAGCACACATCTGAGCAGAAGAAAAAGAAAAAGAAAAAGAAAATATTGAGCATATTAATTGAATAAGTAACTCAAAAGAAAATCATACACATTGTAAAGAAAACCCAAACCATGCATTAGTAATTAAAGGGATAGAAAAGGGAATAATCCTGACATGAAGAGGAACAGATAAAAAAAAAAAAAACGAAAACAGAGAAAATGGATTCAAACAATCACTTCATGACTATGTAAAATCAATGCCATTAGCAAATATTACACTGGAAAAACAAAATCAACAATCTATGGGATGGAAAAAGAGAGAAAAAAAAGTTCACCAAAATACTATTGCTAATAAAATCTAAATATAGAAATGCAGTATACCAGCTCCTTTTGCAGCAGCTCCTTGGATGAGAGTGAGGCCCACCATCAGAGGCCTAATAGAAACACCATAAGCTTCCACATATGAAATCTCAGTCACATTCAACCCTTCAAAACCATCTGCCCATCTCCTCAGCACCAGCCCAACAAGAGCCAAAACCCACAAAAGCTTCATGGTTTTTCTTCCTCTCTGATACAAAGAAATGGGAAGAATAGAAAGGAAATGGCCCTTAAATGATGAATCTGAAAAACCCAAGATCTAAAACATGTCAGGTTTTAAATTTTTTTCCTAATCAGCTGAGAAAATAAAATAAAATAAAAAACGAAAAGTAAATGTTTATTTATAGAATATATGAGGAATGTGGGTTTTCGACCTCAGAACCAAACACTAAGAAAATCTTTACATTGCTAAGGAATGACTGTTGTCTTCTGTTGAGATTTTTTCTTTCTTTTCTTTTCTTTTACCTCTAATGAAAGAAAACGCTGTTGTCCTTTTGAGTGAATGCCGAGACGTTTATACACTACTTTTTTAAAATTTTGAAAGGTACCCGTGATTTACAGCTGTTTTCACGAGCACCCATTTGCGGATTTCTCTTATCTGTTGGGATTTTATAACAGAAGGAACGCTTTCTGCTCTTGTCATTCGCTCATTTCAGATGAAAAAGAAAGCTCTCTCTGTAGTTTGTAGCTTTCATGCGATATTAATGGTGTTTTAATTACGTTGTTTTATTTGTTTTGGGAGTATCTGCTTTTGTTTTTTTTTTTTTTTTTTTTAACTACGCATACACGCAGCACTCCATACACGTGACATGTACTTCCAATTAAATCTCATTAGAGTGGGACCCACTCTAGATTGTAACATGGGCCCGTATAGGAGATCCTGACCGTTGATTAATGGACATTTTCTTTTTTGAATCTGGACCGCTGATTTTTTTCGTTTTAATAGTCCATTGTATGTTCTCTAATCTTGCAGTTAGGACCATATGTTCAGTGTAGTTTTTGGGTTATGGCCCACCTCTAGTAGAGTCCCACGGATTGCACAGTTTAATTTGAAGTGCATGGGAGTAAGAGATATGATTTCTTGGTGGATGCGTATGGAGAGCCCCATTCTCCAGAGTATCAAAGTTTTCTTTTCTATTTTTCTTATTTATTTTAAAGGAAGTGATATTTACACCCTCCTGATTGATTTCCCTAGACCCACACCCACTATGGAGAGAAATGGATGAATTCAAATCAATCAGGTTGGGATGCAAACAGTGGCTTTCTCAGCTGTAAATGGCACTTGAATTGAATGTAACGGCTTTTGTTTTTTTTCTTTTATCGGCCGTGAAACATACTCGACCGAGTTAACTCAGTTGACAGTGTCGGTGTTGTTTTCTTTCTTTTGTTTGTACCTATACGGTATGGTTTGTGATTTCGTCAATCTTGAGAGTGGGCAAGGGACACCATGTTTTGCCAAAGACAAACGTTACAACTCAGCATGACTCGTTTCATATCGGTCCGACTCAGTCCTGTTGCAGTTTGGTGACCTGTTTTGTTGTGCGCTCGGTTTTGGTCGATATTTAGGACCATACAGTGACTCTTTAAGTTCAACTGGTTGGACCACAAGCTGTCACGTCCAACCCTTCCCAGCAGGTTTGCCAACCATGAGGATTGTCTAATGCAAAAAATCAACCCTATCTACTCATTAAGAAGGCCACACAACACACACAGAAAATCTAATAATTAATAAATAGAAAAACACAAATATAGTCCACTCAATAAGTAGGTGTTGCTGAGTTTTTCAAACGGTGATCCTTATGATAGGGCCAACCTATTCGACCAGTTGGATGCAGTACATCATTGAAACTCCAAAAAGTCTACCAACAAAGTCAAGGATTCGGACTCAGAAGAAGATTGATAATAGTTAAAATGGACTATGTACTCATATTCGACATGGTTGCATATTGGGACCCAAAGTGAATTGTTTTGATGATTGCCAAAAAATGTGCTATAATTATCCCTTGGTATTAAAATGGTTTGTGGGGATCTGTTTTTTAGCATAGCATCATTGCACTATATATTCAAACAATGGGAAGCGGATTGCGTTAGACTACTGTGATGCATCTATTTATCTATATTGTCTATGATTTTTATTAAATTATTGTAAGGTATGAGCCAAAAAATGAGGTAGATCCAACACTCAAATAGATCATACTAGCAACCAAACTCACAATTTAGTGATATCTATTTGAGTGTTAAACTTACTTCCTTCTTTGAATTATACCTTAAAATGATCTAAGAAAATGGATGGACAAAGTAGATAAACAGATACATCCCTTAATAGGACGAATTATTCTTCAAGCAAGGTTGGACGCAATCTGCTTCCCAAACAATGAGGTTGGAATGGGCGTTGAGTGCACCAATGCATGACTAATGTATAACTATTATTTTTTATATTATTGGCTTTATTTTTCTTCATGGAAGAGAATTGGTACTTTGTGGTGTGGCACGCATGGTTGCACATTAGAGCAACCCACGGAGGGATTCACGCTAAGAATTGTTCTTATGACCATCTAGAGTTATGCACACGTCATCCCCCTCCTATTAAAAATGTGATGCGGGAATCTAGTATTGCTGGGCATCGCACCGCTATCTTTTCAAATGCCAGAGTAAGGAATCTAACGGGTACGACACGGACTCGGCGGCTGCGGAGATTTCGAAATGAGAAATTCCAAAATACCATTTTGGATTCGTGTTGAGATTCCAGCCTACAATGATGGGACTTGGGAGGGGGTGTCTTATGCGCGAGCACCGACACTTTTATTGATCCAGTCATCAACTGAGTTTGACTCGGCAGCTGACTCGGCACCCAAGAGCTGCATTTTTTTCTATAGCTTTTCTCTCTTGAAATTCCAGTAACATGAGAGTATTTGAAAATAACAACTCATTGCAGGTGGAAAAGTCCGTGAAAGTAGCTGAGGGTGGGCCCCACCTGGTGTGCCTATGGAATATGGCATCCAACACGTCCAGTGGGTCCCCCACCATGAAATGTAATGCCCCATAAGCCAATCCAGTAATAAGGTGGGCCTGACGTGAAGTTGGAGATTTTTTGGCTAGATGGTGTGGCCCACCTAAGGATTGGATTAAGCTGATATTTTCAGCATCCTATTTTCATGATGTGGAGACCCTACTGGACGGGTTGGATGCCACACACGCACCAAGGTGGGCCCTACACGCTACTACTTGCACGAACTCTTTGAACCCAGCTGGTTGCGTGTGAAACTTTCTCAGTTGTTTACCTCTCATTGTCAAACACCGGTGATCGTTCACCACCAATCATAAATATGACATTGTTATCTAGCAATCTAGACCGTCCTTGTAGCTGACCCAATTTTGGATGGATAGAAAATCCAAAATTAAATTGATAAGATGGTAGCAACCATCCGATCTTGCCCTTGTAATTTGATAGACATTCCAATGGATGGTTAGGCTTGAGTGATTTTCAAGACGTGATCGACCATAATGTTCCGTACATTTTGAGTGGTCTGGATAGCCTTACACGAGTGCCACGTGTGAGAGGATGAATACCAATCGAACCATCAACGTGGTGGGACCCTCGGTACAATGGGGACATTCCCAAAATCAGATTGATTCGAGTATCCTAACCTCCTATAGGTGGATATTTGTTTACTGAATTTGGACCGTTGAGTGTTTGTCATTTTAATCGCCACTAAATGAATAGTTAGGATCATCTGATCAGTGAAATTTTTGGGGTGTGGCCCACCTGAAGTGGCTTCCACTATTTATATCGTTCGGATTGAGATGAATTTAAGCCACAGACACAGCAGCTGTGTGCGAGATTATCATACTGCCCGAGTACGAAGCATATTTCCGCGAGAGAATATCAGCTAAAGAAAAACTTCCATACTCTTCCAGAGTATGATAATCCATACTCATGCACACGCAGATCACGTGAAAATCCAAAATCTAGCTGCCGTTGGGTCAGTATCAAACAGATGGTTCAAAATCAAGGAAGAAATGTCCATTTATCGGTACGACAGACCAATTAAATGGTCTGTACACAAAATCAATAAGATTTTGTGTCCACCATCCATCGACAGTGGGTCCTACTAATTGAACGGTCTGGAAATTTGTAAGATGATGGGGGCAATGTAAGATGGGTATGCACGTGTATGGTTATCACATGCTTTCATATGGTATGAGAACAGCACTCTACACTCGCTGCCGACAAGCAGGATTGCATTCCATCACTCCCCAGAGAGAATCCATGTGTTTTCTTCTCTTTTTCCGAGTCCAAAAACACAACTCGAATGTTTGAAAGAAACAAAAGCCCTCCCTTTTTTAAATAGTATTGCCATCTTTTAAGCTGGACGCCTTCCTACTACTTTTTTTTTAAGTGGGGCCCACCAAAACGGTGGTCAGAGTGCCCCAGATCATTGATGTATCCGAAACCCTAGTTTTTGTTTCATGTCTGCACCTGCCATTAGATCATTGAAGGCACCATAACCCTAGTTTTTATTTCGTGTCCACACCTAGAGGGAACGAATGGGCCGCATCAGCTTGGATAATGGATCCGACTACTTTCAAGGTAGGCTTTGAAACAATAATAGGTTAACCTTTTTTCATTAATGCATTTCAAATAAAAGCTATTAGATATAATCACATGGATTCTAATGAATTGTAATTACAGGTTGCTTGATATAATTGTTAATTCTAATTCACATTAATTTTATGGTGATTGACTACTTTACGCATGACTGTAGCTAGTTGGTGCAGTTGTGCCAAGCTAGATCATGTAGCTTGAGCATGGTTTGGGTTAGGATTGGGCTTTACGAGTTTTGAGTGAGTCAAGGTAAGGCCACGGGGAATGATACATGGACCCAGTTTGGGTTAGATTTCTTAGTCTATTTAGTAAACCAACTTGGCTTGAGCTGACTTGACTTGATCCCAGTCTAACCTATTGCCAACCCTACAAGGCATGAACTGCATAGACAACTTAGCGGGCTTGTGGTCCACAAGTTTGGTTGGTCCTACCGTTTTTTTTTTTAGCCATAAAATGTGGGCAGTCCGATGGCACATTGCTCTGACCTGAGCTATGAAACAACAACGTCTCCCTGGTTTCTTGCCAAATGCCGTTGATGGTCCCCTATAATACGCTCACTACAGTGTGAACCCTATCCTAATGGTTATGTAATTAATTCAAATCGATTATTGCATTACCAGATGGAACAATGCCATAGATGGCCCACAATTCCACCGTGTATAATAAACTCTCCTTTCCACACATCCACTTCGTCAACTATTTAATCGGGATATTATTACCTACATCTCTAAACTTAGATGTTGTTTCATTTTGCTGAGAGGTCATTATTTGATGAAAAAGGGTTTGATGAATGAGCTGTCAATGGGCTGGGCTGGTATTCGTTTCGGCCGGAATTTTGGACTAGTGGTCCTGGTGGCCCACCCCTACTCAAAGTGACAACTTTTCTTTGCATGGACCCGGCCCATTGATAGCCGTACGTATGGTGTGAAAGAATAACCGGTCTCCTTTCAAGTTTGTTTTCGGCGGTTCCAGCTCACCAGCATGTCTTGCCTCATTGAGCCCACATGCAGAGATGGTCAAATGATTGCAACCATCCATCTTCTGGGCTCCAATCTAAATGTACAAAGATCCAGTATCATACAGAAGGATGACGTCCTGACCATTGATTCAACGGTCAGCATTGATCCGTAAATATCAAGGGTTCCAATCAACTGTCCAGCTTTGCATGTGGGTCCCATGAAAGTGATATATGTCGGATGGGATTGGGTCACGATATGGTCCAATCAAACTCTATCCTATTCATCATAATCGAGTGGTGTTTGCCAACCTTTAGTTATGGACCCATATTGAAGTGACGGCCACACACCTCTCCACCAAGTGGGTGGGCCAAGCTCCTACAGAGACATGCTAACTGCACTAGCTCACCTTGAAAGTGCACTCGACTCACATGTGGAAAAAGGTCACACGTGTGTAAGATAAGCATGCTCATCAGGTAATCCTCACTCAAGCATCTGAAATCTGAAAATCTGACCTTTGGGTGGGCCACAAATGTAGATAAATTTCATCTTTTAGGGCTCATATGGATGCTTGTAATTGGAATACATTGGAATCCAAAATCCTATGTTAAAAAGAAATGATGCGATTAGAGTCCTCAGTTCTGTTTAGATGCCTGTAATTAGAATAACACTGGAATTCGAAAATTATGTTTTATTAATGTCTGTAATTGGAATTCATTAAGTAAATTTAGTTTTAATATCCCAAACTAATATATGTGATATTCGATATAATAATTATAAGAAGTCCAATTTTGAGGCTCAAATGGACCATAAAAGTGAGGCCCAATTTTAAGAAAATCTGACCATTTTTTTCCATTTACATCCGATTCTGATCTTACTGCATTCCATTTCACATTAATTTCAATTACTAGTGTTTTACCATCAATGAAATGACCCATTTTACCCATGTACATATATTTACCACTGATTACAACCATTTACCATCAACCAAATGACCCATGATGTGGCCCCACCTGAATACAATGTTGGCCTGGTCCACGAGCAAGGCGAGTAATTGCTTCTCTCACTTTCTTTAATCTATATATATACCTTTATATCATATATAACGCCAATAGCCTTGGATATTTTTGCCCTTGCAATTAGTCTTCACCATATTGGTTTTAAAAAGGATAAATTCTTCATTAACGTTCTGCTATTTGGCATGGAAATGTTGATATTTTACTGTACAAGAGGACAACATAGATTGCACATCGACTTACCTTTCACCTCTTTTAATGCATTTAGCTCATGACACCAACTTCTCCTCACGAGACAAAGGCTTGTGGGGCCTCATCTAATAACTGTGGCATGCACTGTGTAATTAGTTGCACTGGATCATATCAAGATATCAATGCAAAAATTACATAGAGAAGTTAATTATTCAAAGAATATGAAAAGACATGTTAAATGAAATTATAATATTTTGAGAATTGTGAAATGTAGTTGTTATTTAATTTATGGTTTAGATTTCACTTGGGGGCCGTTTGGATGGGAGTAAATAGAGGTAACTAAAGGGAATTGGGTCTTTACTCATGCCTCAGTGGTAGACTCACAAGACTTTCAACATAAGATCATGAGTTCAAGTACCCATTGTGATATAAAAGAACGCCACTGTTGTGTGAGTGCATGGGTGTGTGAGTGAGTGTGTAATAATAATAATAATAAAAAAAAGGCAAATAGAATTTGAGGTGTGTTTGGGTGGAAGTAAATGCATGCAAATGAAATGGGAGTGAATGAGCATGTAAATGAAATCCTCTTTATAAGAGAGCATTTGGAGTGGGTGAAATGCCTTTTTGATCTCCCTTAGAGAGTCGTGTGAGTAAACAAAGGTGGCGCTACACACATGGCATGCTAGTGATACTCCAAAACAATTCAAATATCAGCTACATCACTAAAATCACTCCAATAAAATTATCCAAACCGTCCAAAGGTTGGCCATCTAAATGGATGGTTAAAAACCGTTGGCAAAGTGCTTGCTTGTAATCCTTACATTTGTAGCTCACCTGAGGGTCAAGCTTTTATGATTTTTGGCTAAAGAATACATTTCAATAGACTTATCACAATTAATCTGTTAAATATCACATATATAAACTATTTTGAAATATTAAAGTTGATTTGGGGTATCACATGTGTTACAATGAATATACTGAAAAATTCTAATGCAATCCAATTCCTCCAATTTAGATTTTAAATGCATTTCATTTACTCCCATCTAAGCTCAATTGAGTGAGACATTGACGCCTAATTAATTTACCTCCAATTTCCCATTTACATCCATTTACAAGCTCCCAAATGGGCCAGTAAGAAGCCTGCAATGCTAATATTTTAGTAGCATTTTTTTCAAATCTTTAAAGCAAGCAATCCATTCATACTTCTACTCCTCTTTGTTCTCCTACCTTTGCTCTCCCCCTTTTTACTCAAACATGTGGTGCATGTGCTATATATTTTGCCTAGTAACGATGTGACCCATAGATCGATGCATGGTACATTATGACACTAGTGGTCTAGCAAGAGAAAGTTACACATGCATGTAGGTGTAACTTTAATTAAAGTGTCTGGATCCTCTATTGGCTTCCAAGCAGGAAGCCCCTGCTTGGAGCCTTTTCGTTGGTCCACATCATCACATGGGTCTGCAACCCTGTCACATCCTCAATGCAATCTGGTCACACCTAAGTGCAACCTGATCACATGACATCATGCAGTGTGATGTGGACCAATGAAAAGGTTCCAAGTAGGGATTTCCTACTTGGAAGCCAACAGAGGATCCAAATGCTTAATTAAAATGGATATAAGCTTGATGTATGTGAGTAGTAGGTGTGACTTTAATTAAAATGGATATAAGCTTTATGTACACGAGGAATAGTTATTTTTACCACTCTCAAATCCTTCATTTTCAAGTCTCCTTATGCAAGTTGATCCGCCTCGGCTAAAATCTCACCTTCTACTCCATTTTATTAATGGATGGGGACCACCCATCTTTGTTTCTTAAACTGACATTGGAGATCTTTTTCAATAAATGCATTTTTTTTTTTTGAAGAAAAAGAAACATTTAACTTGGCTGAAAAAAAGCCAAAGCGGTGTTTTTGAAAAAATATACTAGCTGAAAGTAGATTTTTGCAATGAACAAGATAAGCAAACTGCATTTATTGTCATGTATATCACTTCGGCCTAAATGAATGGGACGCAGATTCAATAAATTTGGGGAATCACTTAAGTGTGCAAGAGGGGGAAGATTTGACTGAGCCCCTTGCGAACAGCTTGATGCACTATCCCCCTTCAACCCTTTGAGCGAAATGTGGCAAAAGGAAGGAAAATCCATGGACCGACCCCATCGTCTCCACCCCGTAGGAACTACGAGATCACCCCAAGGACGCCTTCAGCATCCAGGGGTCATAGACCGACCATAGACCCTGTTCAATAAGCGGAACGCATTAGCTGTCCGCTCTCCAGGTTGGGCGGTAAGGGTCGGAAAAGGGCAATCACTTATTCTTAAAACGAGCATTCTTAAGACCAAAGAGTCGGACGGAAAATGAGGAAGAGCTCTCCATTCCTGGTTCTCCTGTAGCTGGATCCTCCGGAACCACAAGAATCAAGTGCTGTTATAAGAAATAACATTGACAAAGCATATTGAATGTTGTTTGGTCAAGTACGTAGACCCAGTATGGCGGCTAACCCCAACACAAGCTAGCTAGCTAACTGGTGTCAAAGCTATGTGAGCCCTACCATGATGTATGTGTTTTATCCACGCCGTCCATCCATTTTGGATAAAACACATACATTATGGTGGCTAAGTGCCACTATCAAAGATTAAACACATACAATATGAGAAATCACTTGAGCATGCTTGAATGTGTGAGAGATTTGATGGAGCCAAGTGCTGCTATAAGAGAGAACATCAGCAAAGCATATTGAGTGTTGTTTGATTGAGCTAAGTGTTGCTATCAGAGAGTTGATTGAATGTTTTGTTTCAAGAACTGACCCCAAACAAGCCAACTAGCTAGTGTCAAAGCTTTATGGGCGCCACCACAGTATATGTGCTTTATCCACGCCATCATGGTTGGACAGCGTGGATAAAATACATACATGATGGTGGCCAAGTCAGAGATAAAACACAAATATTATGAGGAATCACTTGAGCGTGCAAGAGGTGGGAGATTGGATAGAACCAAGTGTTGCCATCAGAGATAACATTAGCAAAGCACGTTGAATGTTGTTTTTGTCTAGTATGCCAACACAGTTTGACAATTGACCCCAACACAAGAGCTCTGTGAACACCATCATAATGTTTGTTTTATCCATGCCATCTGTCCATTTTGTCATGGATGGATGGCGTGGATAAAACACATACATTGTGGTGGCCAAGTGTTGTTTCCAGAAATGAAACACAAGCCAGCTAGCTGGTGTCAAAGCTTATGGGCCCCACGATGATGCATGTGTTTTATCCATGCCATCCATCCATGATCATGGATGGATGGCTTGGATAAAACACATTATTATGGTGGCCTCAGCAGAACATTGACATCTGCTAACTTGGTTTTGACTACAGCACATGATTCAATCAACTCTCACGGTGTGGATCCACTGAATCTACATCTAATCTACATCTGCATGGGATAGTGAAGCCCACACCAATTATTATTGTGAGGGTGAAATGATGTGGCGAGTTTTGACTGGCCAACATTGGCCATAAGACCTATACAGCTAAAAACTTAAAAAATAAATAAATAAAAACAATAAAAAGAATAAAAAGGACTATTGGCTGAAATAAAGCTGGCCACGTCATTTCACACCTCTCTACCCAATCAGCATCCCACCGCCACCAGCAACTTGGATGGCTGTTCCTACACATGCATGCATGAGTGCGATCCAGGCAGTTCATTAAGTGGTGCTCCCACTTTATATGCGCCATGGCCTAAAAGTCAGGCCAATCTGGAAAATAAAGTGCGCCACGGTTGCACTCGAAATATGAACCCTTGATCAATATTTTAATACTCCATACTCTTCATAGACAAGTGGCCAAAGCTCGATTTCTGGGCCAGTCCATAACACATGCTCACTGCAACTCACTGGATGAACGGTCTGGATCACACCTCAACACCCCATATTGGCATGTTTGGATCAAGAAAATCATGCTTTTCTGAGTAAGAGAGTAATTTCTTATTTCTTCAACGAAACTAGCTTTATCAAAATTTCCATTAATTTTGGGCTGGGTTTGGGCTCCAATTTGTAGCACACAACTGACTTCTGAAATATCTGAGTCGTTCATAAAGTGGGCCATATGGTGAACGTGTCCTAGCCCAATGATCAGTATGGACTACTGATCATGTGGGCCACACGGACTTGGATTGCCGGTGACCCCAATGGCTCAGGTGGGGTCCGCTGTTATGTTTTTCAGAAATTAACCCTCGACCATCTGTTTTCTCAGTTCATTTTAGGACCTGCAGCAAAAAATGAGGTGTATCCAAAACTTAAGTGGGCCACATGACAAAAAACAATGAGGATTAAACACACACCATTGAAACATTAATGGGCTATGACTTTTGTATCAGGCTAAATTTTTGTGTTTTGATCATGTGAACGGTTTGGATGGTACATAAACATCAAGGTGGATCCCAAAAAGGTCTCAATGTAGGCATTTCCCTCCCCACTTTTTCATGTCGTGGGGCCCACCTGAGTTTTGGATCCAGCTCATTTATTAGTTCAGTCCCAACATGATATAGCAAAACTGATGGACAGAGTGAATTTCTCACAACCCTGACGGTGGGCCCCACCTAGCAAAGCGCGTCAGGCGGTGGAGATGCTGACAAGTCACAAGTGTGGTTGAACCTTGTGTTTGCAGGCGGGAATTCCTCGCATCAATCAACGTAATCTATGACCCACCCATGTTGCGAGCTCCATCAGTATGTCTCGATCACGTGCATGAGAGCATCATCTCTCGTTACCATTAAATAATTACATGTCTAGAATCTAACTAATAATGAAGAGGAACCATGTGATAGGTGGGGCCCACACCCACATGCATGTACCATCACCACTTGAAGGGACTCAGATGGCCTGCAGACCTGATCACCAGGGATATCCATGATTACCCGACTCTGTGGGACCCACCCTAATGTATGTGTGTGTTTTATCCACACCCTCCATCCGTTTTGCTAGATCATTTTAGCACATGTTCCTAAAAATGAGGCAAATCCAAAGCCCAAGTGGACCACTTAATTACACACTGTTGACACCTTTTTAAGGCCCACTGTGATGTTTATTTGTCATCCAACATGTTCATAAAGTCATACAGACACAAATATCCACTTGATCCATAACTTCTGCGACCCCCCAAGAAATTGTCAAATGTAGGTGTTTAATCCCCACTATTTTTTGTGGTGTGGTCCACTTGAGTTTCAGACGTGCTTTGATTTTGGGCTCATGCATTAACTGATCTCTCCAAACCGACGGACAGGGTGGATAAAATGCATACATTACGACGAGCTTCACACAGTCATATTCCTAGTGATAGGGTCTCTGGGCATTCTGTGTCCCACTTGATTAGGGGTGCCAATGGGCCAGACTTTGGCTTCAGAAATAAGAAGTTTGAATAGGGCTGGCCAGACAGGCTTGGATTAGGTACTACCCCCATCAGGACTCACGAGGAGATGGATGGTACGTGGCGCATCTCCATTGGCCGACGTAGCAGGCCCTGCACCTCAGGTCTAATGCAGAGCTGTCAACCTATCACATCTCATCAATACCGAGGTGCAGGGCCCACTCCATAGCTGTCAACCTGTCACATCTCATCAATACCGAGGTGCGGGGCCCGCTACGTTGGCCAATGGCTACATGCCATGTACCTGTCCGTCTCCTCGTGCATCCTAATCGAGGTAGTACCTGATCCGAGCCCTAGCCAGACGTGCTGGCCCAAAGCAGTTCAAAATGGCAAGACCTACCCAGGCCCGGCCTGTTGACAGCCCTACACTTGATGTTGGTCAAAAGGATTTATAGGAGTGTACTCAAGTTGTACTTCTATAGAAGTGGGGAGCAAGTTAAGGATCCAGAACGTTGGTTTGTTAGACCCATTGAGGATGGACCATGCTTCAGAATTACCATCGAAGGTCAATCTAAACCTTGCTATTGGTGACCCGTGAATAGACGGCAACGAAAGACAACTATAATCACCGTTCGGAATCACCGGAGAAAGGCAATGGCCAAGATTTTCCAATGTTGGAGAATTTTGATGCGGCCAATCCTTATTTGGAGTTCATCAGACCAACGGTTTGGATTAATGATCAATGGGCCCACTCCTACAATTGAATATGCATATGTATCGTGCATACCCTACCCCATGTCGAGGATCCATCAACTGGCTAACTCCTATTTCCCGTCAATCCTAATCGTCCATTTTAAATCTGTAACATATACTTGATAAAGCCTAACCCTCAGGGCCAGGGATGAGTGTGTTCCAGTTAATCTTATGCATGGTTATGTGTGTTATGAACAACCCAAATTCTATCAAACATGTGTAATTAGAAATCCTATGAGGTGTATGTTGGGTGCGAGTGCTTGTGTAAAATTAAAAATAAAAAATAAAAAATAATAGTGGGCTTGCCAAAGTCATACTCGACTTGAATAGAGTGAATGCTTGTGATATCAAGTGCCAAATTAGCTGGATATCAAATTTATGAAGGTTGATTTGATTGTTTAGCCACCAGTTATTACGTAATTTAAGATGGAAAAGGATTAGTCATTCAAAAGAGATTCTTTTTATGTTGAGTTAAAGACTTTTCTTTCAATATTGATAGTGTAACATATTTCTCAGTAAATTTATAATGGATGGATAAGATTAAAAATATGATTGATCGATGTCAATTTTATTAATTTGCATATAAAAACAATATAATCAACAAAAGAAAATAAACTAAGTAGAAAATAAAATAAATACTTACAATTGCTTGTGTTGGCAAAACGGCCATAAAGTAGAGAATAAAATAAATACCTACAATTACTTGTGTTGGCAAAACGCTCATGAAAAAAGAATACCCGAAAGTCATAAAACGAACGTCTAGCGTGAAGTCAAATAGGATGTGATAATGATTTGCCAAGTAAGGACTCAGTGATCAAAATTCAACGAGAATAATAGTCGTGGATATTTAACCTACTCTTAAGATGTACTAACGATGGCACTGAATAGAGAATATATTACTGTGGCATATTTATTACTCTCGAAATTCGAACATAAGACCTTCCGCTCCAATACTATGTCAAACAACCACTTGATCCAAAAGCTCGAGTCGTTAAAAGATGGTGTATCAATGCATATCAAAGGACTTTAACAAATGTCTTTCAAATAATATCTACCTTTTTTCTACCACAAACATGCATACGGCTTTAAGCAAGCTTGCTTTTTACAGGTTTTGTGTCATATCGCTTGGTGTTTGTGGCTTCTGTCTAGTGTAAGTACGATTTCCTTCCATAGTTAGTACATGAGTATCAACATATGATGGCTTTTCTCGGAGTACTTTGGGCTCTACTGTGATGTTCATATTATATCCATATTTTCCATCCATTTTGTAAGATCATTTTAGGCTATGGGCCCAAAATTGAGGCAGATATACAGCTTATGTGAACCATACACACACAAAGATTGGCTAAAAGTTGGGTGGGTTCAACCCGACCGACCCATGACTGACCCGACATTAGGTTGGACTTGGGTAGGAATTATTGGATCCAATCTCAAGATTGGGCTATGCAAACACCAACCCAATAAAAAGCTTGGGTCAGGCTTGGTTTGAAGTCTCGGGTTGCTCAACCCAACTTGAACCCGATCTATATACAAGTTACTTGTAATTTTATTATACTTTAGTTAAGTAAACTTATTAGTTTAAATTACTTTATTAAGTAAACTTATGATGTTTGAAGTTTGATATGCCTAAGAGTTTAGTTATCTTATATTTTAACTTGTTTATCTAGAAAAAAGTGAAGTTCTTTACAATAAATAACTACACATATAATTAATAAAGCCATAGGTATAAAAAATAAGACGTGTATTGAAACATAATAAACAAATATAATAACGAAAATATTAGCATGTTTCAACCCGACCGAGCCTGCTTGGGTTGGGCTTGAGTTGAGAATTTCAAACCCAAGTTTGAGTTGGATTGGGGTAGGGTTGAGTACCAACCTGAGCTAACCCACCAGACTTTCAGCCCTAACATGAAGCAGTGGAGATTAAACATCCTGATTCACCATTGAAAACTTCTTGGGGGCCATGGAAGTTTTGGATGAAGCTAATATTTGTGTCTTCCTTTCATCCATGTATGTGTGACCTTGTGAGCAGGCTTGATGGCAAATAAACATCATGGTGGGCCCTACGAAGGCTTCAACAGCAGGCATCACTATCCCCACTACTTTCTTGGTGTGGTCCACTTAAGCTTTGGATCTACCTCATTTTTTGGGTCATAGTTTAAAATATCTTCAAACTAGATGGACGGTATGGGTATAATACACACATCATGGTGGGGCCGGTGGTGGTGCGAGGCACACCATGCAATCCACTTCCCCTTGCAGCACCTTTTGGACGGTTTTGCCATAGCATCAGGTAAACATATGCCATGACCATTGGATATTCAAAGGACAACACGCATTTATTATTAAGGATAGCGGTACTCTATCAATTAAAATGATGTATGAGTTTTTCCACACCATCCATTAACAAAAAGTTGAGGTAGATCAAAGGGTTAAGTGGACCACGCCAGAGGATGAAGCAGTGATAATGATACCTACTGTTGAAACCTTGATAAGGCCCACCTTGATTTTTATTTTCCATGCAACCTGTGCATAAGGTCACATGGACGTGGATGAATCCAAAACACTAATTTCAGCTTGATCCAAAACTTCTGCATCTCCAAGGAAGTTTTTTTTTTTTTTTTTTTTTTTTTATTATTTTATGGTGGGTGTTTAATCCCCATTTTGTGGTCCACTTAAGACTTGATCTGCCTCATTTTTAGATTTATATTCTAAAATGATACGTAAAAATGGAGGGATGGTGTCCATAAACACATACATCACGACTGGCCCCTTAGAGCCCCCAACTTGTTCTGTGCTTAGGACAGACGGTGGTAGTATCCAATCCATGTACATTTAAAATGGGGAGCTGATCCGGTCATGTCTAGGTACTGTGACTGTAGGGCCCACCTTGATGTATGTGTGGGATAAAATAAAGCAATCCAAATCTAAGGTAGACCACACTACAAAAATAATGTTGATGCACCATTTAAATTTTCTTGTGGCTTAAGTTCTGGATAAGTTGGTATTTGTGTTTTCCCTTCATCTAGACTGCGTACCAGTTAGCCTAGCTGGAAGAAGCCTAGGCGTTTCAAGAGCAGGTCTTTCGAGTGCTAAGGAGACACAATGGGTGCAGCGTGTGACTAATCGTGTGGGTGCCCCACCACTATAGCCTGAGTGAACTCATTGGTACCGTGTCTTGATCCAATCCACTGGTTTGAAACGAAGGACAGGTACTCAAATGAATTAAAATGTGGATGGGGATCGGGACAGGTACTCTACCGCTTAAAATGTGGACAGGGATTGGGCCACCCACCTCGATGGTGAAATGGTGATGTGATATTTGATTGGTGGGCCGTATGCTGTCACAGCTGGCCTAACTCAGACGGCATGCGGCCTCACCAATCGAATCTTGCAGCCAGCTCTGACAGCAAATGAGCGCGGATCTGCTGGTCATAATGGGTGGATGCGGATTGAGAGCTTAAACCTTTAAGCGTCTGACCAGAGCTGTTTGGAGACCCATTGTGATGTATCAGTTTATCCAAGCCATCTATCCTTCTTATAAAATCATGTTAAGGAATGAGCCCAACAATGAGTCGGATCCAACGTTGTAGTAGACTACATCAAATAGTAAGCTTGGGTTGCATTAAATGCACATATCATAAATTCAAGTGGCATTAAATGCAAGAGTCCAGTCATCCCTAGTGTGGTTCATAACTTGTTGGATTTGCCTCAATTTTGGGCCCATCCCTCAGCATTATCTTAGAAAATGAGTGGATGGTGTGGATAAACCGATACATCACGGTGGGCCCTCGAACAGATCTCATCGGATGCTTAAAGGTCTAAGGTTGGACAATCTGTGTTTATTCACTTCGTAGAGTCTTCCCATCTGGTTTTAAGGCACGGATTGACTCTTACTGTTGAAAAGATTTTGGGGGGGCCACAAAAGCTTGGTATCAAGCTGATATTTGTTTTTTTTCCCTTCATCTGGGTGTATGTGATCTTCTCAACAAGTTGGATGGCAAATAAACATTATAGTGGGCCCTAAAAAGATTTTAATGGTGCACGTTCAATCCCCATTATTTTCCTATGGTGTGGTCCACCTTAGATTTAGATTTGTCTCATCTTTGGAATCGTGCCTTAAAGTTAGATGAAAAAATGGATGAACAACATGATAAAACACATACATCATATTGGAGCCCACAGAGATTTAAAACCACACCTTATGCATATCCATGCTTGATCAAAATACTACACTAGCCTATCTCTAACAGCATATAGCCCCACCAATCAAATCTTACCACACCATGTGAATTCACCATAAGGTGGGTGGTGAGCTCTTGGCCACCCAATCCATGTCCATGGCCATTGGACCCTAGCAAAACTCTTCTCTGGATTTCTCTCTCCCTTCCTTTCTACACCACCTCACCCCTAGCGGTTTTTGCAATTGGCGCAGTATAGACAGGGTGTGAGATCGATCACTGTTTCTTCCATGAATAACTGATTCGAATCTATAGATCTACTAGGATTCTTCAACTAGTCTTCTTCAAATCCACGAAGGAACACTCGAATCCACAAGCAAAGCAGAATAAAAACTCAAATAATATTGTATTAATTAAAGATAACTTGTTTAATAATAAAATAAAACAGCTATTTATGATAAAACTAAGCCCTAAAAAAACCTTAGAAAACCCTAGTTACGCAATTAGAAGAGTCATAAACAAATTAGTAAACAAACAGCAAAAAAAAAGAAAGGAAACAACTCTCTAGAAAATTGGAGATGTCTGCGCAAGGCCGCACAGCACCGTCAACCGGTTGCCAAGGGGCCGTCGATTGGTCGCCGATGAGCATCGAATGGTCACCAGGGGGCCATCGACCGATCGCTGATGAGTGTCATCCAGTCGCTCGACGTCTGAACAGTCCAACATGCTTGGGCTGTTTTCTAGTCGTAATTCAACTGGTCAACTAGGGGGTGTGACCGGCCGATAGAGTCTGTCTTTGCCCATTTTTTCTAGTATTTCTCTTGATCTTCTCGTAGTCCATCTCACTGGTGAACATAATCAATCCACGCTCTCGATCAGGGGGTCCACTCCCCACATCAGTTTTAAAGACAGTGATCAAGCAATCCTAATCATTCATGTGTTGGCCGCCCCATGGATAGCTAAAAATAAATGCATAATAGCTGACTGGTACAAAATCAACAGAAAAAAAATCAGACGGTTAATATCATATCGTCATTGTGATTTCTGGCTTATGCTACATGGACAACCAGCTCATATCGTCATCAGGTAGGCCTCACCTGTACCAAACAAATGAACGGCTAAGAAAAATAGGCCATGGTTCAAATAGTGTGCATGTGGCCCATCTGATGATCGTCCAGTCTTACACACGTGGCGTGTGAGTGCACACGAGCCCATCAATTAGCATTTGTAAATTAGAAGGTCTCGAGTCCAACTGGTTGTACCACAAGCTATGGTGCACTCAGAGGATAGCTTCCAACCTATTAAGTACATGTAAAATCCAACCCTTCCAACAGGTTTGTCGCACCATGAGGATCGCTAGTACAGAAATCAGCCCTATCCACTCATCAAGTGGGCCACACCAAAGAAAATAATATCTAATAATTGATAATAAGAAATATACATGTGTGGTCCTCTAGGTAAATTGATATGGCTGAATTTTGCCTAAGGTGATCTTCATGTTGGGACCAACCTCTTGGACGGATTGGATTTTGCACTCACATGACACGTTGGATTTTATCCACTAGGGTATTAAGTCGAACGAGATTTTTAGCTGACTCGGAAATTATTGACAACTCGAGTTGACTCGGCTGAGTTCCGAGCCGACTACCGAGTGTTATAACAATGATATAAATAAACATATAATCTGGTTACTTACATCCTCAATCTTTTATCATGAAACAAAACGACATCGTCGTGCATGCTACCGTGCACACTCATCATGATCATGACCGTTGATTCACTACTATCGTCTAATGGGCCATGGCACTTAAATGGAGTACACCAAAGCTTCTGATCAAGCCTGCTGGTTACCCTTTTCTTCAATCATCGCACCATTTTCTTCTTTCCCTTCATCAGCCAAATCCTGCTTGCTTTCAGTCATTGCACCACCTCCCTTCCCTCCTTCTTCTTCTTCTTCTTCCTGTCGCTGATTGGTGGGGCCCGCCTTGAGGGCCACCTGCATCTCAGATGCAGGAACTTCTTTCTTGCACTTATACCAAGAAGCCCAATAGAGATAATTAGCAAAATTCAGCACACTTGGGATAGCCAAGAACTAGTAGAAGAGCTCAACATGGTTATGGTTCAAGTCAATCCCTTCAATCCACCCTTTCTTGTCCTTGGTTAGCTTGCTAGTCACCAGACCAGTCACTTCGATGAATGCCAAGCTCAGGAAGTAACCAATCGACAGCGAAATCCACAAGCAGGAAGTGGACAATGACTGCATGCCTACCGGCGCCTCACTGTAGAAGAACTCCAACCCCACAAGCATAAACATATCCGCAATGCCGAAGATGGCATAATGGAAGGACAGATAGAAGAGGCTGATCTTCTCCCCATGATCATTGTATGCATTCTTCCTCTTCACCTCCACTAGCCCGGCGATGGCCATTGATATGGCAAAGAGGACCAGCCCCACACCGACCCGCTGGAGGTGGGTGATGCCATTGGGGTGGCCCATGACCTTCCGTATGATGGGCATGAATGCAAATTCATAGACAGGTATGAGGACGGACATGAAGACAAATGGGATGACGGGGATTGACAAAGCAGGGACGTCGATTTGCCAATGCGGGTGTTCATGATGGCCCCTTGTTGGATGGACAAGGTCTGGAGCTGGGCCAGGCATGTGTTCATCAAGATGGTGCTGAGGATGATGGGCATCATCCTTGTTAGGATCTTTACTTCCTGAACTTGGGTCACTATACACTCTCCATTTCATTGGTTTGGAGCCTTTTCAAAGGATGGATGCCCTGTCTAGTAGCCTGCTCAAAGAGATGCACATGTAGAGCGTTTATATATATGAAATTTTAGCAAAATGTACCAGTGTTATTGAAGGGGTTATGTTTTGCATCCCTCCGTGCTACCAGAAAGGAAATTCCGACCGTCAATAGCCGTCGCAAATTCCGACGGCGTTAAACCGTCCATAGACCGTCGGAAATACCGACTGTTAATAGCCCTCGCAAATTCCAACGGCGTTCAACCGTCCATTGACCTCGGAAATACCGACGGTTAATAGCCGTCGGCGTATCTTTGGCATATAACAAGTCAGCATTTGAGCATGTCCACAACAGCAAATAGTTGACACTCTTATAGATTGGACTGTCAACGTTAGAAGACAAATGTGCTAGGGAAAATAAATGCCAAGCAATCATTTTTCCAAGCACGTTTGTCTCCTAACATCAATAGCCGATTCATAAGAGACTGCACGCCTGCTATCTGCTATTGTGGCCATTAGCTCAAACGCCGACGGCTCAATTGTTAGAAAACTATAGGAGGAAAATGAAAATAAATGAACATGATATAAAGGTGAATTTATAAGGAGAAAAGTAATTTCTAAGTAGGATCAAGGAGGGGAGGCAAGTTTTAGTGGTAGGATCCAGGAGGAGGTTTCTTTCTAGAGCATCAATCAAGTGTGGCTAGAGTATTGATTGTCCAGTTTTAGAAGGCTTTGTCTGCTATTTTTCCACTGTATTTGTAGTTATTTTCGCCTCCATTTTGTGGCCTAGTTGGCCTGCATTGTAGCTCTATTCTTCATTCACCTTCTTTTTTTTCCATACATAAAATTCTCCATTCATAAATGGGAAAAAATTAAGAAAAAGAAAGAAAATATAATCTCCAAGAAATGCCAAGCAGTATACGTCTAACAAATCTAATTATACCCCGTGCACACTTCTAGAAGTTCACAACTTTTTAAGAAATCGACAACATATTTGTCTTACCTACAGTTTTTTTTTCTTTTTTTTGAAATGTGTCTTACCTATAGAATTATACTAGAATGAGATGAAAAATATTAGAAAGCTTTTCTTTCTAATATTAGCAAGTTTTTCATCAGATATTGATGATTCTCACTATTCATACTATCTATGGATCCTAAAATAAAATACTTTATGCATACCTTCGAGAGAAGTTCGAAGAATTCACATGCTGTTTCGCAATATCAATTTGCTGCCTTCCTGCTTCACTCAAAGCAGCTCCAAAGTGTTTATCAAGTAACTGCATAGATAAAAGTTAAGCCAGATAGATTGGAAAAAAGTTCTCCAAGGCACATAAAGAAGGGGAAAAAACTTGCATTATATAATAAAGGCAAAATTTCTGGTAAAGATTGTGTAAGCCCCATAATAATAACCTGCGACGATCTCCTGTACCATACATCGAATCAGAAAAATGGCAACAGAAGCTTAGTGGGTGAGTCCCTAGCCATAGGCCCAAATTCAGATCAGATTTGGCAACCAAATCTGTCCATCTCAACAATCCATCCAATGTAAAAATGCATTGACACATTAGATCTTTGTGACAACTTGCAAGTAAATAAAAAGTGAGAATTTTTATATCATTGAAAAAGACTTCAAACCAATTCTTATCCAGCCCATCATCCATCTCTTACGCCATTTCAACTTGTCCAAATCAGCCACTAGTATTAAGCTTGTTGGATGCTCCAAATCTGGCCATTCAATGGCTCTTGTTTGGGCGTCCAAGCGGCTGATCTAAACCATTTCAGAAATGTATTTTTTTCACTGATGGTGATTCATCAATTACAACATGTCAGGACGATATTGGGTGGACACGATCATAGCCAAAGTTCAATTTCATGTATTTCATGTAACAATCAACATTCCAACCCTGTTTGTTTTGTAACTAAATTTTCCATGCAAATCAATTTGTTTTTCTTTGCCATTGTTTAGATGGAAGTTCTTTTTAGTGTAAAAATGCAAAAAAGTGCAAAATAGCTCTTTGAATTTGATAAAAGGAGAAAGGTTGATTTACACGCTTAGAATTACAATACAGGGGGGGGGGGATGGAATCATCACCTTTTTTTAATTGAAATTTGGGAACTTTTCTATTGGCAAGTGGGGAAATGAGAATCCTATCCAAAAGCCCCTAGCATCCTCCATGCCGGCGGGAGCAACTTCCCTGCAAATCATCATATTAATTTTTAAATTCAATAAAATGCTGTCCAACTAGCTACAAAATGACAAAAATAACCTTCCAACAAGCCAAAAAAAAAAAACCCAGAGAAATTCAATTAAAAACAGAATGATTTCCCATGAAGCCTCATCTCTACTTCTCCTCTTGTCAAACCATCAGGTGGGCCACATGAAGTTATTTACCTGCATTCGTCAGCTAACAGAGGCACAAGCAATTGCAAGTTCTACGAACATGTTCTTCACATCGTCCTCTAGTGAAAAAACAAGCAATTTTCCATCGATGATCAAAGCAGCAACTTCCCGTCATTTATCTGTTGAACAACGCTCGCCTTTGATGCCTGAAAAGATCAACAATAATCAATGGATCATGAACTGAACTCATACCATATCTACGTTGCTACTGTAGTTGTAAGGGAACTACCACAGTTCCTCTCATAATTCAGATAATTTCAAGACAATCAAAACTTTTAGGGCCTGTTTGGCCTCCTGGATTAAATGGTATGGTATTGCATTAGATGGAATTAACACCATTATTGCACAATGATTGCATGTCTGGAAATACCATGGTATTTTGACCATCCAATCCCCATGTTTGAGATCAGATTCCTCCTCAAGCAAAAACACTTTTATGTGGTGGACGATGGATTGGTGATCAACAGACCAGATTCACAACTGATGTTGGTCACTTGCACACGTATACAACTCAAATGTCAGGTGTAAAGGTGCATATGGATGGACCGCATGGATAAAACACATGCATCAATGTGGGGCCCACAGATGTAGTGGATTTCGAAATCCACTAGAAATCCCGCATGGGACTAAATACAATTCCATTCCACCTAATCCCTTTCCTTCCTGGGTCTCCACACATTCCATGGAATTTGCACGGAACCAAATGCAATTCCATCCCAGTTAATCCCTCCTAAGCCCATGAACCAAACAGGCCCTTAATATAGCCCAAGCGACCAACTCACATGAACTTAACCTGAAGAAAAAATAGCATAAAGAGATCCACGGCTGTAAATTGAAGATGGTTGTACATCTTATTAGCAGAAAAAAAATTATTTCAATGACCCCTAAGATATGTCATCTGGCCAAATGACATTTAGTGGTGTCTAAAACAAAATATTACAATGAGAAGCTCCAGAGTCCAGACAGATAATGAAAATGGGGAAGAGGAATGAATTGATTAGATGGCTACCACATGCGATCGCATTGAGTTTTAGGCTAGGCTATGGCCCATTCATAAGGTCGCCACCAAATCATTTTAAGGCATGATCCCGAAAATGAGGCAGATCCAATGCTCAAGTGGACCACACCAAATAGTAAGCTTGGGTTTGGCCAACCCAAATCTGTTAGTGGGGCTGTATAGCTGTTGAGTTTTTGTTAATAAAGATTTTAGTTTAAAAAAAAAAAAAAAAAAAAAACCAACCTGTATTTGGTCAACCTAAACCCAACTAAATTTCAAATTGGGTTGGCATTTTCCAACTCAAGGACCTTGACTACCCAACTGGACACAACTAGAACTCGTGTTGGGTCAACCAAACCCAAGCTGCAGCCCTACCCAACACATACACATAAGTCAAACACAGAAACAAAACTTTCATTTGGATGCCCCATGCAAAAAAAAAAAAAAAAAATCTTTATAAAGATTTGCCCTTAATTACTCTTCTTAACTGCAACTGCACAACAATACAAGGGTGTAAACTGCAATTTGAGTTGCATGTACAAACAATCCTGATTGTTCAAGTTGCGGGCACCATTGCCGGTAGGTCATATACAAAAACATCATAAGCAACCTAATGGTAGTGCCATCAGATGGAGTGCTAAAAAGGAAAATGCCAATAGTTCAAATTCAAATTCAATGGTCAAGGTCAAGAGAACCCAAACAGTTGCAATTTTTGCGGCCATCATCCATATTCAATTCACGCCATGCATCTGAAATAGGCCCCTAGACCCTCATTACCCAAATCTAAAGGTCATCACCAATTCAATTCACGAATATACTCCAATCTTGCCGTCCACGATGGTCAAGCTTTAAGACCCAATTTTTGCTGTCTAAACAGACAGATTTGAGTGTTGTTCATGCTGTCCAAATTGTACAGTTCTGAAGTCTAATATGCCTTTCACGTTTGGACAGATTCTAAGGCCAAACATCTTGTCCACTTGGACAGATTGTACTCCAAACTTGCTGATCATAATAGATCAATTTGGACCTCATCATGTTGTCCACTTTTGGTCGTTAGGGTCCCGATATATGTTGTCCACCTTCTGTTCAAATTTGGGGCCCACATGCTATCCATGATTTGCATAGAGCTACCAATATACTTTCAGGACCTGATCCTTGAACACAAAACAGAGCTGCCTTATTTTCATAAGTTTCATCAGAAATTCCATTTTCTGATATGAAATGTAAAATTAGAAAAACAAAAGCATGCCTAAAATGTAATTTTCATATTTATTAGTCCAAAACACAAATAATATGTTTCAAAAATAAACTAATGCATCTAATGCATGATGCTTATAATACACACCTTGAAAACAATGAATGTCTGGATAGAATATTGTTCATTATATTGCATTCACCGGATTAATCTAATTTATGGTGATTTCCATGATGTTTAGCTAAAATATGTTTAAAAATATCACAATGAACCAAAGAGTGTTTAATTTCTAAATCCTTTAACACAAAGTTTAGAGGCCAGAGAAAAAAGAATCGTCCATGTACCACTGAATAAATGTTAAAATATAAGTAATTTCGACATATAGAAACTCATCATTGAATGGTGCCATGTGTATTTTATGAAATCACGAGTTAAACCAATCAGATCCAGCTCACAATACAAGTTATATATAAAGCTCAACAACAATCAAGTTTTAGAAAGTACAACAACAATTGTAGATATTAGTTGAAGGAACAACATTGTTGCTTGCAACATTAAAAGTAGTGCTCTAGTTCCCAATACTCAAGATCATTTTACTAACAAAGAAAAGCAACAGAGCATGTTGGTACAGAATGAATTGAACTAATCTAATTTTGAAAAAAAAAAAAAAATAGAGCATTTGAAACCAACAGAAACTTCAAAAGAGAGACTGATGACAAGACAGAGAAAGACCCACTAACATACTTTCTATTGAATTGATTCCAGTGTAGAGACTAGAATTTGATTACGGCCACATATGACAACAATCTGCCCAAATGGATTTGCAAGAGTTCCATTGAACAGTGCTTCTCCAAGGGCCTCACCAGAGACATCAAAACGTCCTGAACTAACACCAATCAACCATTCAATCATTTTAAACTTAAAATTCGTGGGAAAAACTACCTAAGGCATCCTACTTTCTGTCCATAGAATCCCATGTTTTCACGAATGATTGAGCACATCCAATCAGATTGCCATCATCAAGAAAAATTCTAACCGCTTTCGCATATCTCTCAGGATCACCACTTACACATGTCTTCACATTTGGTTGCAAACACTTGTGATCTTCAACCATCATTCCAAGTAATTCACCTATCATCCTGCACCCTGCACATTGTAGTCAAGGGAAAGAAACCTGAGACATCACATACAGTTACCATGCATTGTGACAGAGAAGTTCTACAACTGAACCCAGTAGCAGAAGAAAAATACATTTATTTTATTATTTAACATCTGATTGGTAGACATTAATTGGACAGATAAAATTTGAAAAATATCCAATGGTCCAGTTTCAAATCTGGACCATCCAATTGATGGCCGCACCTACAACAAATCTGGACCATCCAATTGATGGCCACTCTTGAGTGTTCCACAACAGGAAAATTTTGCCTATCTATGGGTTCCAACCATATGAGGATCACTGTTAATCACAAATTGTTTAGCTTCATTCTTAGTTTCAGCCTGTTAATCACAAATTGTTTAGCTTCATTCTTGGTTTCAGCCTGTTAATCACCAATTGTAAACTAAAATCGAAATTAAAATGTTAGATACATGAAAATGTAGTATGTTCACATTACAAGAAATTTGAAGAACCTGCGTCTAGTAATTGGATTCTTGAGAATTTTAGTGTGTCAAGTTGTGCTTGACACCTTGGAATTTGAATCCAATCTCTAAGAATTTGAAAAGTAGCCTTTCAGAAAGAATTGTAAATGGCTTAAAATCAGATATTGAATTCCAGCCAAATTCCAAATTGCTAAAAGCGAAAATTAGCTTTAGAATTAAATTCTAATTCCAAAAGGCAATGATTTGAGAAAAACTTAGATACTCTAGCAGAGTGTCATTGATAATAATCAGGCACTTATTTGATTATATGACAATTAGATTGGCGAACATTTATTGGATGATTAAAAATAAAATAAAAAATATCTAATGTTTTTATTTCAACAAAAAAGTATCCCCAAATTCGAGTTTAGGATTATTGGACCAATCTAACTTTTGGGCTATATAACTCAGAGACAGTGGTTCTAACTTGAGTTAATGCCATGTGTACTATTTTTAAATGCCTGTGTCTTGAGTGTCAAACATGAAAAGAGTATCAAATAGCTTGACCAGTAGCATATCAGTCCTATGCAAGGTCTGTCAAAAGTGATAGTCTGAATGAAACACCTCCTTAGATAATACAGCACAAATTTACCAAAGCTCTAGCCATACCTTGCAATAGATGCTATACGCGCTTTTCATGTGGCTAGATAAAGTTACTTCCATCCGGGGAATATAACTGCAAAACAAAGTTTAAAATTTAAATCAATGTGCATAAAATGTGCTAGACTGGTCATGGAATCTCCATATATAAGACCGCTAAAACAAACCGTCATCATGATCATCAACCATTCTCACAGCTATTTGAGCAGAAGAAAAACAAATCAAATTAGCAATTATGATCCACAACAAAATGAAAAAGGATTCCATGGTGCATACAATGTCGATATAAGTAACTCCCACTCAAGTGTTTCCTCACAGATTGCTAGAGATGCCAAAGCAATCCCAGCATGACTAAGGACCTTAAGTTTTGGGTTGGGAACCTCTGAGCATTCCCAAAGATTATTAAGAAAATTAGTCTGCTTCCTTCTATCCTGCAACATATTGAAGGGCAGTACAGCTTGAAAGAGATCCTGCAGCGAAAGAATGATTGAAAGAAAGGAGCCTTTAGAGCCTTACTAAAAAGCTTTGAACAAGAAAAAAAAATATGATGGATGTAAGTTGATAGCAATATTGACAAAAGCTTGGCATAATCTAGTTTAAATACTCTTCCCAATGCCTTCATCTGAAAATGGTATTCATTATAAAAAAATTATTGAGGAGAGTTTACAAGGATGACTTATTAGTGGCTGAATCAATATCGCATGAAGCGGGAACAATGGGGGCATCAACGAAGGATCAAGGAAGTGATCATTACCAAAAAAGAAAGAAAACAGGATAGCCTAGGAAGTTTGCATATATATTAAGAAAATAACATATAAATGTATAGATTCTTTAGCAGATATATATCGCTAACATTATATTTTGAATGATAACCACAAATTTATTAAAAGAGAAGAAAAACAGAGAGCTAAAAAAACACCAGGCAAAGGGACGAAAATGCCAAAGAGCCAGTGCAATGAGTAATCTTCTCATCACTCCATACTAATATACCTCAATAGCAATTCATAACAAAAATGAAAAAGAACCGTAGCAATATCATGAAAGCCCAAAACAAAAACAAGCTGAGGATGAACACAAGTTAACACCTAAGAGAGGTCAACTGACCAAGGTAATGTACATTGCAATTCTGGATGGGGAGTTACATGATACTATGGGTGGAATTTGAGCGGGTCAACCTGACCCAACCCAACCTCAAGAAGACCAAACCCATAACCGACCTGACATGAGATCCAACCAGAGGTGCCCAACCTGACCCAAATATATGCGATTATTCCTAACCCGACCTAACCTGACCTGAATTTACTGAACTAGAACACATCACGAATTCAAATCAGTTGCCAATTTCCAACCCAAAACGAACCTTAATAAGGTTAAGTACCAAATTTGTAAGAAGAAATGGGACAAGAAGAAGAAGAAGAATCAGATGCAACGACATACAGTTAAAACTTTATCCTACATGTATTCAAGGAAAAAAGAAAATCGAAACCAAAGTATGCATATGCATTTTCACGGTTGATTCATTAATGGGACATTCAAGGTCCAAGAAGAAGAAGAATCTAATGCCACCACTTACAGTTAAACTGTATCTTGCATTTATTTAAGGGAAAAAGAAAAAAGAAAATGGAATTCAAAGTATGCATATCTGTTTTGATGGTTGATTCATTAGTGGGACATTCAAGGTCCAAAACTTTTGCATTTGAACTTTCTAAACATACCAATTTGTAACTAAGGATGTTATGATCACCTTCATCCAGAATAAGCAAAGAGGCATATGATCATTTAATTCTACAAACAGAATATTTTTTTCAAAAGATAATTCAACAAACAGAATGATCATATCAGAATAAGAAAAGATGCATATGATCATTTAATTCTACAGACAAAATACAAAATGAATATCCTTCGTCACCTGCATAAGGCATAAACATTCAAAGTGACAGGGTTAAACATTTGTTCCAAACTTCCACCAACAGCCTACACCATAAAAAAGAAAAGAGAAATAAACATATACAATATTGGTGTTGTTCTAAGGTAGGCTAGAAATGTACTGACAATTCACTTGACGGACACTATAGGCTACTTTTTGCATGGTTCAAACAATGGGTTTTGGCAGTAGCCAATGTGGTGTTGTTCTAATGGATGGCATGGATCTATGTGGTCTTGTTCAAGGAGATTTTCCACATTGGCTAATCATGACACCCCCTTCCCTCTTTAAACTTTATTAATAATTCTATAAAAAGAAAAAGAAAAAGAAAAAGGAATTCCTACAAGAAAACAACATAAGATAGTGAAATTTGCACATTTGCATTCATATAACAGCATTCAACAAAGGAATGAAGGATATGGAAAATCCTACATGAAAATAGATATCTTAACAGAATCATTCACAAATTGGATGCCAACTTCAGTTCACATTGGGCCACACCACGTGATTTTAGAGGTGTGATAGGCATGATTTCACATGCTGTAGCCAAACACGCATTTCATCAAACAGGTGTCACGCGAAACACATTTGAGACATGATATGGGAATATTCTGTGTAAGCAAAGTCGAGATAGGGTACTGAGAAAGGATTTGGGAGCTTGTAAATGTATGTAAATGGAAAATGGAATAGGGCCGGGAGATGTCTTTTAGGGGCCGTTTGGATAACATGTAACTTGGTTAAGATGAGTCCAAGCCGCATGCGACTTCATAGTATGTGGTGTTGTTAAGCCATATATACTTTGTATTTATGTTTTTTCCCTTTTCCTTTTTGCCCCTGGCCTATGTTGGGCTGCTATGTGAATGAAGGGGCTTTCTTGTAATTTGGTCATATAAATATGATTCCTTTCATTTGAGGGTTGTAGAGAGAAACCCAAAACCTTGGACTCGTATGAGGCTTGTGCATTAGATTCTACATGGAAAGGGAAATGAGCTTTAGAGTAAGTGATTGTCTGTCAGTGTTTGGATGCTTGAAGTCACATGCGACTTCATAGTATCATGAGTCCAAGTTACATGTTATTTTACCCAAAATCTAACATCCGAAAATGGTGAGTTTAAGTAACAAGCTACTTAATAGCACCCAACGTTCAGATTTTTCAAATGCTTGTTTACAAGGGAGATTTGCAGCTACCTGCAAATTGACGAAGATGGTTGGTGGCTTCAATGAAGATGTTGGTGGCCGCCATTATGGAGCTTGGCTATAAAGAGGAAGCCTCGCAACAGAAAAATCACAATCCGAGAAGAAGCCTCTCTCTCCCTTCCTCCTTCCACACCGTCCCCCCCCCCCCCCCCCCCCCAAAAGAAAGTTCATGCGCTGCGAACCTAAGTGGGGTCATTTCAGACGTGCAAACAAAAATGACAAGAATCCAAGACTCAAGTGGGCCGTTCTAAAGCAAAACTTGGGTAGGGAAATTCCGACCGTTGAAACGTCCCTGGGGTCCACAGTGATGTTTATATGCCATCTATACCGTTCATAATGTCATTCCTACTGGGATGAACTGAAAACACAAATATTAGCCTGATTCAAATCTTCTGTGGGCCTACGAATATTTCAACTGTAAAAAATTCAATCCTCACGTTTTCAGCCACTTGAGTATTGGATTCGTCTCATTTTGGGTCGCACGTCCTGTAATGATCTCATAAATTGGATGGACGAGGTGGATTTCTCATAAACATCACGGTGGGCCCTGTTGGGGTAGTCTTCAAACTATGTAAGGATTGGGTGCTCCGGCCGGTCGGACGACGTGACTCAGATGCAGTGAAGAACCCCCTGACAGATTTCTTGTGCCCTAGACCGGTCGGCCGACCGGTCTGCAGGGGGGCTCTAGCTGGTCGGTTGACCGGTCGGTGGTGAGGCAGCGAGCGTATATTTCCCCTCGACTATTTGTGTATTAGCCGACCGGTTGGCTGTAGACGTAGATTTCTTGCGCAGTTCGCAGTACTGCGTAAGGTGTTTCTAATTTCGGATTTTTGCCTATTTAAGGAGTTGTAATCCGACTTAGATTTGTATCCTAAGGTGTCCAAGGTTTCCTATTCGTGTTAGGAAGAGGGGAGAGGTGTGTGTGATAGAGAACTTGGGGTTTTCTCTGTTTTTCTTTGCTAGTGGGCTGTCAATCTCTGTAATCCTCTGATATTCATAGTGGATCGTTTTGTGCCGTGGTTTTTACCCGTTGAGGGGTTTTTCCACGTTAATTCGGAGTCTCTTGTGGTGAATGCTTGTGTGTGATTGATTGCATCTTGTTTACTCGTTTGATTTCGCATTGCTTCACGCATTTCGGCTTCCGCTTCCTCTGCCGGTTTTCCCAACAGGCCCCACATAGGTACCCAGCACAGTAACTTCGGGTGAAAGGCTGTTGTAATGTGTCCGATTGGGTCGGGGTCTCACCTAATCCGCTCTTTAAAGCCTCCAACCAGATCTGTGTGCCCAACGTGAGGGGTCCGATTGGGTCGGACCTTTAATCGTCCAACCAGATCCGTGTGGCACCAACATGATGTATCGTCGAGGGGACCTTTAGCATCCGACCAGATCTGTGTGGGGCCCAACGTCTTGTGTCCGATTGAGTTGGACCTATAAGCGTTCAACCAAATCCGTGTGGGGCCCAATCGTGATGTATCTTTGAGGGGACCTTTAGAGTCCGACCAAATCTGTGTGGGGACCTTTAAGCGTCCAACAATACATCATGTTGAATCATATTTATATTGACCATTAATCAATTTTTACTTCGATTATTCTAGCTTAACAGCCTAATAAATGGGCCTTTTCTCACTTAATACAGCCAATGCTGGTTTTTGTTTGAATGCCACCGAGTAAAGGGCTAGAACTATCTAAACACTCTGATTTTTCTACCATTCCTCAATTACTATTGGAATCACGAAATGGATGGTTTAGATCTGATCCATGTATGCCACGTATTCAGAATGACGTCCCCCACTTTCATGCTCATTTATGGGTCCCACTTTTGAATTCCACCTTTCATGCTTATATGTTCATTTATTTTGGAATTTCTCCATTTATCAAAGTGTTGTCCATTTATTTAGTTAGTGTCCATTTATTCAAATGTTGCCCATTTTTCAATTGCTTTTCATTTATAATATTCATTTATGTGTAGTGTTGTCCGTTGAAATGTCGAATTCCGATTCCAATATGGAGCTAAATGTCATAGTTGCTGCCGCCACAACAGGCGAATTTTATATATGTTGGCTTGATGAAAACAATATGCTTGAAGGACGAGCTAAATGTCATGGTTGTTGCTACCTCGCTAAGTCCGTCACGCAAAGATTCGACACTCTTTGCAGGTCTATAGACGGTTACATTGCCTACAAATGCGAAAAGGAGGAGACGAAAAAGCAAAAAGATACGGCAAAGGACGAGGCGGCAAAGCAAAAAGACATGGCATATCTGACTATGATGTTGTGAGATGAGTTGGAGAACATGACAACCATCAAGAAACCCCTAATGTATAAGGCATTTATTCACATTTCTGCTAATCCGAACCTCATTCACACGTTCCTTAAGGGTGTGTCGCCCAGCCGGAGGGCTGAATGGTTGAAGAACATTGTTCCTGAGTAGATATTTTACCAATTTTTGTAATTTGGTTTAATGTTTTTCATTCTTTAAGACGTTTGGACTTATATGTTTTTCAATGGTGTAATTTGATTGCAATTAGTTCTTTATAACTTTCAAATTCTAATATTCCACTTTTTATGGTCCATTGGATGATGAAATTAGCCTAAAAATTGGCCTATGCTACTCAATTTGATGGGCTTGGTAAAATGATATTCATTGAGTCATCAACTTGTAACAAAGTTACATGTTACCCAAAAATATGTTACAAGTAACATGTAACCAAGTTACATCTTGCATCCAAACATGATTGTATGTAACCAAGTATCACCTGTAACTTGGTCACATGTAACTTTCTTACATCTTAAAAAAAGTTACATGCATCCAAACGACCCCTAACCTTACATGGAGATAACAGAGTTGTGGAAGATGGCCAATGGGCGTTGCCGTTGCGAGAGAGAGAGAGAGAGAGAGAGAGAGAGAGAGGGTGATGGATCAGATAATGTCAGGCTTGGTGAGGGTTTGGTGGCAGAGAGGGAGATGGGTTAGCAGCGGAGAGGGTTTGGTGTCGGAAAATCGAGTGGGTATTGAATTTTCTGTCTATTGTTGCCACAAGTGGGTGTATGTGGTGGCGTTGAGACGGTGGCCCAACCCCCACCGATCTCTTAGAGAGAGATAAGAGAGACGAAAACCTGTATGCTTTGCATAATGCATGCATATGGGTCCGGTTCCATGGTTCAGTGGTAGACAGACTCTTTTTCAACACAGAGAACATGGACCCAGTGCCCATGTGATGTGGGTGGGTGTGTTAAAGAGATAAAAAGAGTTCCATATAGGAGCTAGTCCACCTTATGAACCTGTTTAATGTCCTAGCGTTTGGGAGAGGTTGCGTGTGGGCTAGTTGACCATGATTCTTTTTGTGTATGGTGTGGCACGCCAAATTAGTAAGTGCTCTGGCCTAATTTTAGTATATGCATGAATCCTGAGATTTACCTGCCTCAACGGACCAACTTAAAAGATGGGATTCTAATTAAGCAATTATTGAGATTGAAAAATCCAAAAAAAAAGAAGAAATGTTATTGTTGAATATGGGTTAAGATGATAGGGCTCGTCAGCTTTCCCCTACAATGCTCATTACAAAAGCAGAAACAGACAAAGATAACATTGAATTATTCTTAATATATTTATGTTTATCTCAACAGAAGAGGTAGTTCTTCTTCCTCTCCTTTTGATGATGGCTATTGGCTACTGTTATTATGATCGCTATTTACAATAATGCATTTTAAAATTCGGCAACTCTTTCTTGTTGCACTTATTGCAACTATGGTTGTAGATTGCATCACGTCTAAAGTACAAGATGCACCCTGAATAATCACATCGATGGACGTCAGTTTTCATGTCGTAGACCTTAATATCACACGATTTCTTCAATCCTGGAAACCAGTATTCACAATACCAATTTGGTACATCCCAGAACCAGCGTAACGTGTAATCGAATACCGTATAACTCTGTCCTTTCTCAAGCAAAATCCATTCCATTCTATGCACTGCAAACCTGCCATCTAAGCAACGGATCTGGAGCCGATGATTCAATTGGGAGGTGTTAATAACTACTTTTGACCAATTGTACCAAGCCGATTCCGATTCCGAGATGGCAATCAGTAGCATGAGAGCCATCAGAGCACCACTCCATGACTTCCTCATTCCTAATTGTTTCTTCTTGGGATGAAAAAGATAGTTGATGGAGTTGCTGCTGCTGCTGCTGCTCTACTTGGAAATACCTCACCCCACCTCTCTTACTATTTATATAGCCCATAGGCCCAAACCTCTGCTGCTTTAAACGCCTGTGACTATTACACCTGGCTATTACTGCTGAGGCAGTTCTCCTTCCTGCTATTGTTTGTGCGTTATTGTTCTGAATTAATTGTGTGCGCGTTATTATTATTGTAAAGGGGATTTTACGCACAAAAAAAAAAAAGAAATTTACATTTTCAGACCTTAATTGGTTAAGGTCATTACATTTGCAACCAGGCGACATCCTCAGTGCAACCTCACCACACCCTCGGTGCAACCTCATCACACTAACGGATTCAGTGTGACGTGGTCCAATGAAAAGGCTGCAAACAGGAATTTCTTGTGTTTTGCAGCCAACAGGGGATCCGGACTCTCTCAAAAGAGGCACTCTCAAGTCCACCCGGTTGGACTATACCTCAGGTACAACCGGCTTGGATTTTAGTAATTTCAATAAATGTTAATAAATAAAAGGAAAAATATAATTATTTCAAGATAAACATGTAATGTTAATAATGCATTTATAGTGGTTTACCATTGTGAGGACGCGGATTAGCTACTGACAGGTTGAGCTTTGTGGGCCTACCATCATGTATTTGGTGTATCCACACTGTACATCCATTTGGAGAGATCATTTTAGGGTATCGTCCAAAGAATGAGGTACATCAAAAGCTAATCCCACCACAGAAAACAGTGGGGAGAGTGGCGTCCACCGTTGAAACCTTCCTAAGTCCCACCATGAAGTGTGGTCTCTTCATCCGTGACCTTTTATCAACAGGTTGGATGGAAAATAAATATTCTAGTGGCACCATGAAGTGTTTAATGGCGGTGATTCTCTGCTTCACTCATGAGATCATGCCCTAAAATGAGCTGTCAAAATGAATGGACAGTGTCGATGTAAGAGCCACATGCATCACAGTGGGCTCCACAATCTAATTGATTCCCTCGTTTTCATTAGACGGACACGATTTAGGTGGAACTTAGTTTCCTCGGAGGTGCGTGGATCTACTGTGGGCCCACCATTTATGTATGTGTCTTATATCCATGCCGTTCATCCATTTCACTACCTCATTCTCGGAAAAGAACCCAAAAATACAGCACATCCAAATCCCATGTGGACCACACCACAGGAAACAGTGGTGATTGAATGCCCAACATTAATTACGGTAACAAGCAAGGCATAAACGGACGGCATCCACACTGGTTGGACCTGAAGGTACAGTCCAACTGGTTGGACTTAAGAGTGCCTCTTTTCAAAATGGTTTTTAAAACGCTACTTCATTGATGAATGTAATTATCATTCCGGTTGGGTGGCCTTCCGAGCAAATGGATGGGCTGCTTGGGTGAACCCTACAATTATTTTTAAGAAAAAATTGACCCCAACCATCAGGTGAGTCACTTCATGCTAGGAGAAGTGCCCAAAATTCGCTCCCATCAGTGATTCAGGTGGACCACGTGGTCAATAATCGCCCTCCTAACTGTTTTGCTTGGTTAGGCCCACCTAAATCATGGATGGGCCTGATATTTATGCCGTAGGTGTAATTTTGTGTGTAGCATTTAATGGTTGGAGTGGATTTTGTATAGTCATCATGATCGGCCCTATAAAAATCAAGGGTATATATCTCTCCCAACTGTTTTATTTAGTGTGGCCCACCTGAATCACAAGTAAGCCTAACGTTTTGGTTCTAGGCCTAAAGTGGGAATACACGTCTAATGGTTGGAGTGGATTTCAGATATACATCACGGCTAGCCCCGCCAAAAATAAAGTCCCTTGTACATAGATTATTAAAAGGGGGGGAATTGAATGGCATGGCATCTTAATTTTGATGGGGCCACCATGATATTTATGAAAGATCCACTCCCGCCATTCGATATTTAGTCTTGTATTAGGCCCAAAGGACAAATAATTAGTCTAACCTGTGATTCAGGTCGACCACAAAGACAAATAATTAGTCTAACCTTGTGATTCAAGTCGACCAGAGTAGCAAATGATGCAGTTGGGCGAGAGACGTCCACCCTTGATTTTTCTCAGGTGGACATCCCTGCCTGGAGTCCAGACCCCTGAGTCCTTTATCAGGACATCCACTCCATTCAACAGTTAAGCTACTTTTTTTTTTTTATCATATGAGTGTTGGTGTGATTTTCGGTCACATGATACTCTACTCTGGTGCGTACTTGATGCTATATGTGGGTGTGCCAGGATCAATGTGGGTCCGATCCAAACCGTAATCACCAATGACCCTTAGCGCTGAGATAGAGAGGTCCCAGCTTGGTTGTCTACCGTCTATTCGGCCAACAATCTTGCACTCGACATGATGTCAAGCAACTTGCGGAGGTTGGGGTTCCCTCTCCTATGGATTCTTTTTGCCTTAAAAATCAAAGACTTTCGAATGTACAACAACAGTTAATAAAAAAGAAGGAAGGTTGCGGATAGACAAGAATGAGGGTACGAGTTATGGTCAATATGAGCGGAATGATCGCAAGTTCCAACAAGTATAGTTTAACAATTAACCCAGCATGTGAGTGTAGGCCAATTAATTCTAAAACTAACAGTCTTCTTCTCAATCCAGCTCTCGGGCATAGATGGGAAGGAATTGCAACTACTCAGTTGCAAGCTACTGATTTGTTTGGCATATGAGCAGGACTGAGTTATGTTACTCTTAAGGCTATGATCCATTGGGATGGATGAAAATTAAGTTAAAGTAAAACCATGCTAGGATAGTTCATCACCATTGCGCTGAAAACAGAGTTGATCTAATATTTGTTGATTGAGTTTTGTCCTCTTGGGATGTGTTGTTGTTCGCTATTTATATATCTCCCCGCCGAATGTGGGGTATAACCGTTATCCATCGTGGTACTTCTGGACCCTTTCGTAACCGTTATCGATCGTGCCTTTCTTTATCGGTTATGCTTTCTTTATTGCGAAGGATACCGCTGCACGTATGCTCTTACGTGATGCTGACGTGGCCTTTTTTGATACTTCCCTTTACTTCGCGTACTAGGTAGACCTGCGGGTGCGACTTCGGTGAGACCCCGGAACCAGCAATGTGGCTGGGACCCTGACCGTAGGAGCCCACCTCTATGTATAAATTGTATATCCCTGCCGTCCATCTGTTTCTTTAGTTTATTTTAGGACTTAGTTTCAAAAATGAAGAAGATGGAAGTTTTAGGTGGACCACACCACAGGAAACAGTGTTCATTGAACACCCACCATTAAAAACTTCTTGGAGTCCACCGTAATTTTTATTGACCATCTGATCTGTTGATAAGGTCACGTAGACAAGGAAGAAAGGAAAATACAAATATCAGTTTGATAGAAAACTTCTGTGGCTCACAAAATATTTTTAATGGTGATTAACCCATGTTTCTTATGGTGTGGTTCACCCAAAATTTGCATCTGCTTCATGTTTGGTACCATGGCATAAAATAAGATGGACAAGAAGATAAGGTGGTCAATAAAAATTACGGTGGACTCCAAGAAGTTTTTAATGGTGGGTGTTCAATGAACACTGTTTCCTGTGGTGTGGTCCACCTAAAACTTCCATCTTCTTCATTTTTGAGACTACATCCTAAAATAAACTAAAGAAACAGATGGACGGCATGGATATACAACAAATACGCAGAGGTGGCCTCCTACGGTCAGGTCCCACCCACATTGCTGGTTCCGGGGTCTCACCCGAGTCGCGCCCTCACATTTCTTGTCATTCGGCTAAGGATGACGAGAAACGTGTATAAAGAATTAAAGAATCATACTATTCTTTTTTGCTGAATCTCATGATGGCGTCTATATTTCTTATTCCTTTTGCTCCGTATGGCCACGTGTCTTTCAGAAACAATATTTTTTGTTTTTCAAAATCTTCACCTATTATCATACAAGTATTAATGCAATCGTCTACAGTTTTGCTCATATAAGACATTTGACATCTTTCCTTTTTATCTCTTTTCCCCTTTCACTAGTCGCATTTTTATCTTCTTCTTTTTTTTTTTTTTTTTTAAGAATTATAGCAATGGGTTTTATTTATGAGAAAAAAGAAAATTTGTCCCAGCATTTGTTGCACTCTTAAGCATGTGTTGCATGATCTATGTATTATTAGATCTTCTGTTAGCATGTCCTGCTCGACTGTTTGGTTCAAACCAACAGTCCACTACTTGGTGGAATTATCTGGCTTCTAAGTGGTCCATACAATTCCAGATTTTGTGTTGATGCTGCTGCTTCATGAAGTATTCAACATGATTATACCTATGAGCATTAATCCTCAGTGAATTCATCTTTATTGTCCCTACAATCTTTGCAGGATGTCAAGAATAGACATATACAGAACATTCTGATATTGTCTGATGATCATCTTTATAAAATGAATTACATGGATTTCGTGCAGGTCTAACCAGTCTTCTTGTTGGATATTCATCAGCATTTATTTCTTTTTTTCTTTTTTTTATTATTTCCATAGATTTTGATTCAAATCATGAAAACCCGTCCACAGAAGCACATCGATTCGGGTGCTGATATATCTGTTTCTTGTGTCCCTATGGATGACAGGTAAACATTTCCGAAGATGGTTCCATATTATTTTTCTTAACATTGTTACTTTTTAGGCTTACTTTTCCAGCAAGAGTTTACCATTCCATCTGATGAAGTTTGGTTATGCTTGTTTGTCCCCTGCAGCTGTGCTTCCAATTTTGTATTAATGAAGATTGATGATACGGGTTGAATCCATCAGTTTCTTGAAAACCCCAATGATGAAAGTCTAGAGTCTATGGTAGCCATTCTTCCTTTTCCCACACACTCCCTTTTCACACTAATCACTTTTTATTAATGGCATGGTTCTGTCCATGATTGACTATGTACTTGAGTAGTTCTTGGAATCAAGATATAATTAGATTTGGAGCATTCTGGCCATGAGAGTTTGGTTTTGATTTTTCTGTGGGGAGCTTGTGCTAGAAATGAAAAGGGATGTTGGTTTGTGAGGGAGGTTTATTGTATAGCTTTGTTGTATTGCAAAGCAATCCCTTCTTGAAAAGTAAAACTACATATTTTTTGTTTTGCTCGTTTCTTTTTTGTTTTACTTATCTCTTCCATGTCATGGCACACAGGTGCTTCTGAGGATGCTACCAGCATACTACAATCATGTTCGGGCTTTTGAGAATATTTTAGTGACCAAGCTCTTCGGTTTACACCTTGTGATATTTACGAGGGTTACCCAAAAGAAGGTAAGAAACAACTATTGACCACATTTGTCTGAAACGAATAAAGGGTGTGTTTGGATGCATGAAAGGGTGCACGGCTTAACTAAGGATAATATAGTTCTACCAATTCTACTTGCGATCCAAAAAAGTACAAAAAAAAGGAATTCTACTTTCGATCCAAGCTCAACTAAGGATAATATAGTTCTTCTAGACTGTATTTCCTTTGAAGGTCTTGTTAACCAGTGGAAGGGTGCACGGCTCCTATGTTTTGATGGAGCACTAAATCTCTTTTTGTTATTGTCATCAGAGGTTGTATGAGCTGGTTGTTCACCACTTCCTTGCCCATGTCTCAAGGCCAGCTGTAGGGGCCGAAATTATCAGTTGAAATTGACATCGCTGGTGAATTATTTTCTTCCTCTGGGTGTGAGATATAGCAGTAAGCATTCTGTTGCTTCTTTTTTCATCCTCTCCAATTTTAATTACAATATAGAATTGCAGTAAATCAAACGCTTGTACCGTTGTTGAGTATTGAAATCTATTCCCTCCCATGTCAATTGTGACTAAGAAAGCTTGTATTCCATGTGTTGTACCATGCTTGTCAGGGCATTTTTATTTTTTCAATAAGATTAAAACTTTTGGAGGTACTACACAACACTTGGCCATGCTTTTCTTCGGTCCAAACTGATATTATGATGGTACAATTGGAAACTCAAATTGCTTTTAAGAAGTGCAATTAGTGCTTAAAACACGAATAGCATAAATAAATCAAGAAGAAGATCCATGAGGTTATGATAAAGCTAAGAAATTTGGTAGAGGTATTTTTTCATCAATCATAAAACTATGATCTAAAATAAATGGGGAAAAACATTCAATTGATGTAAAAAATACCCACCGTTTCCGAGGCATTCATAAGGGTACCTCCCAACATTTTTCAGGTTGCACCCGGGCATGCCTAGGGAGCCTGAGCACATGTGAGATGCAGGTGGCCTAAAACTTCTAGGCATGCTACTAATGCCATTACCTGCACTAGATATAAATTCATCCAAATGAACAGTTTGCAATTCATTTAAGAGAAAACCTTAAGGCTACTGTATGTTTTTGTTCATTGATTTCTCCTTTTGTATGTTTTCAAGAAAAAAATACTTGGATGTATATAGATTTGAATCTTGGGGTGGTTCAATGATCTCAAATTACACCTTTGGTAAATAGCTTGGTTTTCATTCTATGCCTTCATGCATTCAGATCAATTTGGATAAGTGGAGAGTTGTTTTATTTTGATGGACCTGTCTTATCATAAAAGCAATATCTTGTTGATTTTTTAGCAGTGTTAGTGTCACTTAATTTTTTTCCCTTAAGGTAAGCACTCTCAGCTTTTGTATGGTAACTAACTATTATTTCCAAGTTTACATAATGATTTCTTTTTTCATTTTTATTTTTTAGCTCCCTACCAATGAAATCAACTGTCCAAGTTACTATTTGGAACATATATAGCTTGCTCGCTTTGGCTGAAACTTGTGTGCAGGCCTTGATAGTATAAATGACAACTGAGTGAAAAAAGAATGTAACATGGGTTCTTTTGATTAAAATGCAACACATTTCCCGAATCTATTACTTTGTAATTTGATTTGAGTTGCCGGATTGGCGGGTTCAAATTGCTTGAGTCCATTAACTTATCCATGTTTTTTTTTTTCATTTTCCACCTCATTTGTGGCAAACTTTCTTCAAACCAGTGATTTAAATATCAATATCGATGCACATCACACACTTGTATAGTTAAAAAATCATCCAATCAGCATGATTAATTTTTCTTACAGAGTTAAAATCATCCAATTAGCATGATTTTTGTGAAGTAGCCTATGAAATGTTGATCTCAATGAATATACAGTCTAGATCGGTTATATGGATACGCACGTGTACAAATGCAACTAGAACATGGAAGGTTTCTATGCACTGTGCACTAGAAAATTCTCCTGTATTGATAAATGTATGTATATTGCCTGATTTGCTAATGGTTAGCAGATCTTTTTGCTCTTTGATTATTTTCCTGTTTATAAATTAATTAGAACCAGTAACTTCAATGATTTTGGGTGTTAAGAGCTGAGATATTGGGTGGCCATCCACCTTCATAACTTCTATCAACTGATACTTGAAATTTGTAGAATGTTCCTAAAAGACAAACAAACCTCATTTAGTGTTAGGCCTTCTTTTTTTTTTTTTTCATATTCAAGCTAGATAATTGATAACATGTACATATGTATTTTCTATTTTTCTTTATGACTAAAATAAGGATTTTAACAGTACCTAAATGGACCTAAGAAAAAACCTTAAGACATTTATAGAAATAATACACTTATATGAATGTTCTTCTCTCTTTTTGCTTGGTGTGTGTTGATATTCTGGTGATAATTTAAATTTGTACAAGTTCACACCCTGGTAATTCATTTTGACTTTGACAAAGAATTGATTATTCTTTTTTATATTCCTCGGGGTTGATGTTTCTTGTAAATTACATTCTAGTTTACATGGTCATGTTAATTCCATCAAGTTGAAAACTGTTGCGACAGCTTTTCCTCAAAACAGGAGCTTGGGCCTAGTCAATAAAGAGACATTAGATCCATAATTGAGGAACGAGTGCCTTGTGTGGTAAGAGTTTCAATTAGTAATAGCTGTTTTTTTTTTTCTTGTCTACTGGTATTATTTAGTTGCAATTATAGTTCGATTTTGAAAAGGTATGCTCTCACTTGAAAAAAAAAAAAAAAAGCAAATGAAGTTTGATTTTTTTTTAACCATATAGTAATTCTAATTATTAGGATTTATATCTGTTTTATATTGCTTGAATATTCTCTCTATCAGGTGAAAGAAAGAAGGAAGGAAAATTGCTGCGGAATTTTTTTTATTGCAAGAAATTTGCCGACGGCTTTAGGTCGTCATTAATTCTTTTAATTAACTGAAAATTAACGACGGTCTATAGCTGTCTCTAAATGTTAGATTACTGATGAATCAGGAGTGCAGCAAGGACCATCGGTGCTTGAGACGGTTCATAATTGTCGTGTATAAACGGCGGTTATGGATCGTTGGGTAATTTTTATGACAACAAATAAGACGGCCCCTACAACGGTCAAAAAACCGTTTGGAATAATGATTTAAAACAGTTTTTTACCTTCTTTTTTTCACTATTTTGGCGTAATGGCTTGGCATAAACGCATTAAAAGCGATTACAAAATTATTTAGGACAAACTTGGGATCACCGAATGTATCCGTCTTTCATCCTGTTGTATGACTCCAAACCCTTATGTCTTGGTTGCAACAGCATGCTTCTGAAAGTCGCACAACTAATTCATTTCACTTTAGGTGGGGCCCAATGAGTCCGACCATATTGGATGTTTGCGCTTTAACTAATCTTCCGCCCATAGGTCTAAAGTTCTATCGAGGGTTTCAATCTAATCTTGGTCAATCTGATGAACAACCCTTCAAGCATGATAACCTTCGACAATCTTGTGGCCCCTTTATGTCGGCAAAAGCTAAGACTGAAGGAATAGTGTCCCATCAAGAATATTGTAGTTTCTTGCAAATGTGAGTTTATCGTTTCCCCTACTGTGTTCCAGCAAACTCAGTGACCAAAGAATATTTGGGCCTAGTCAATGCCATAGCAAATGGGCAAAAGGTTTCTCTCACTCCTTTTTTACTATCTCACTTGTACCGAAATATTCATGATTTATCATCGGTAGGCCCTCATTCGATTGGAGGTCCTTTCTAATTTCTGCAATTATGGTAATGCGAGTATTTTCCTGATATGCGTGAGCCTATCACCAAGCCTATAGATTTGTTTTCTTCCTATGGCAAGCGTAGGATATCGGCCTCTATCAAACCTCTCACTTTTCAGAAAAGTTAGAATTTTTCTATACTCTTCCTTTTGACCATCGCAATAATGCATTCTTCCTGTTCAAAGGGAGACGCATTGGTCTGGACTGGTTTATTGATCGAGACTTCAATGCCAAAAGCATGTACAACGTTGCTAACCGTCAACAGGTTTGGGGTAGCTGTTGATGCTGAAAATTAGTCAACAGACGAGATGAGGATCCTTTGATCTTGACGGTTGGATGACGTTGATCTTCTCCTTGAGAGAAGCCTGGATCTAAACCAAAGATTTTCTGGATCCTGTAAAGCACAAAGGAAAGCTAAGGGGGGTGGCTGGGGTCCAGCCGTTAGCCCTCCGATGCCTAAGTTAGTTGGATCTTAAAAGATTAAATATCTCTCTTTTGATCAGTTTTTTGTATCGTACCTTGATAATGAAGAGGACGCATCAATTTATAGACTTAGGTTGCGGGATTACGTTCCCTTTCTGCAGCCGTGATGTTCGTAGAGGAAAACTCGGATCTCTGAGATTTCCTGAGCTGTCCTGTGATCTTTGGAGATATTTGACAAGTTGGTTAGAGATTTCCCGGATTCTTTTCCTCTTATTGCGGGCAAACTTAACAAAATTTCGATAACGGAACCAGCTCGTTACAATGAAAGAGGTCAGCCTTATGAGGTCGTTTAGAGGGATCGCCTCTTCTCTCTAGGCTAGGTCGGTCAGACTTGACGACCTGTTTTCGGGTCGTGCTTCTGTCCTCAGGTCGGATTCGAGCTGAACAGGCTGATCCAGATCTATCCTGAGGTCAGCTCATATTCTTCTCACAACAGTAGCTATCTCATAGTTGGGGATATACCAATGGGTGGCGCTGAGACGAACTGATTCAAGAAAAAGAATGGGGTGGAGTTTTATTCCCCCAATCTTCTAGCACGTCAATTTGGACTTGGCCAATCTATTTCTTTTCCTCTCATACCACTATCCTTGAATCAACCTCCATACCAACGACGTCATCTCACATTGTTTGATGAATTATCTCCGACTTTCTTGCGTTATACCAAGGCGTTATCATAATTCAAGTTGCTTGCAGTTCCTAAGAAGCCACTATCGTCAAACTCATTCAAGGCTTGGAGGGTGTCTTACTATGATAACTGACGAGTCTTCTTAGTTAGTGACATTCTTCAAAGATTGTCACCTACTCCCTCGTCACCCAAAGCACGATCTCAGGTATCCACCCGTAAGAGATCGACTCCTTTGGCAACGAATCTTACTGCTTCAGCGTAACCTTCAGGAAGCGAGGATCATCCAAAACGGCAAAATCAAGCTGTGTCTGGTCCCTCCACAACAGGTATTTCAGCCATTGAATGCTTAGAACGATACTAAAATTTATCTTATATACTTGGCGTTCCATATGAAGTATACAAACCGCTTATGCAAAAAGCTTTGAAGTGTCGTGAGCAGTTCTTAGTCAAACTATGAAAACAGGGCTTAACCAATTTATCAATCTTCTATGAAGAGCTGCCACCATTTCCAGGAGCTACTTTTGCACTGGCTAAACAGCCGGTTAGGTCTGAAGTGACTATCGCTGGTCAATATTTGTCGAATCATTGCACCATGATAGGTCAGGCAATTGGTACATATCCATATTATATTTAGATCATTTTTAGTCTGTCATGCAACCCTAATTACATTTGTCTTCTTGGTTGAAGTACGAGAGGCATCAGCTAGCATGGCTTTCAGAAGTGACATGGACGTGGCTTTGCCGATGATAATCGTAAGGACCAGTGAACCTTCAAATCCAACGGCCGCTAACATTCCTTGACTCTTTGACTAAATGTATAGAAGTATTATAAAAAAATTTAAAGTACAACTTCAATTAGATGATTAGTGGGTGAATAACTGTATTGTGAAAATAAGTGTACTTATTTATTTAAATTTTTATATATAGAAAGGTAGGAGCACACCTTCTTAATTTTGTTGATATAAATGAAGATGTACAATATTAATCATTCGGGTGGGCACCACAAATTAAAAAGCAACATGCCTCGCATATAGTGTTTGAATGCAAGGATAACTTCCAAAGTGTAAAATGACACTTTTTTAAAAGGAATTTTGACAACATATATATACCATATAAAATAGCATTATTTGATAGAAGTCAAATACAACTGGCAAGATGGGTTTTTGTCACCCAAGACCAAGGTTTAAAATATTAAAAGAATGGTACACTTGTGTCCGCTCACATGGCGGGTCATTAGGCCATAGGGTTACTTGTGCTCTTTTGGCTCACTCTATTTGCAATAGACATAACATAGGTCATGGGTCGCCAGGAAGTCTATATAAGCCATGGTCCAGCTAGGGGTATTATAGGCTATAGCAACAACTTTTTTCTCTATAATTTGCATGTAGTTTCTAAAGTTTTTCTATTGTGAAATGCTCTGATACCAGGTCAAATAACCACTTGTTTTAAAAGCTTGAGCTGTTAGAGGATGGTGTATTAATGTATATCAAGTGACTTTAACACACACACACACACACACACACACACACACACACACACACACATATATATATATATATATATATATATATATATATTCTATGAGATTAACCTTGTGTAAGTTTTCCATTGTGTGTGACTCCCTGTTCAAGTGGGACAGTTACAATGGCTGGGTACTTGGATGTCGGAACCATGCTTTAGCTCTATATATAGGAAGGTTTCAACAGCTGGATGTCCACTCTCAACGGTTGTCCATGTTAACATATCAACGCCTCATCCTCTAGCTAGATAACATCCATTTCAAAATTTTGAATTATTTGAATTTTAAAAAGTTGTTGTAACTGTCCCATCCTTTTCATTTCTTTGTACAAAATATATATATGGGAATGAAACCAAGGATCAAGCACATATCATTTTATACAATTTACAAGTTTTACATGATATCAGAGCCTAACAAGAGTTTTCCTCTCTTTCGATCTTGTCTCCTGAGCGCTGATCCGTCTTATCAATACTCTCCAGTGTACGGTTGGATTCTCTCTGATCGTTCGATTCGATGGTGGCTTCCTTTGATTTGGTCTCTCTGTTTAGGACTGATCTTAATTTCCAAGCGTCTGATCCTCAATCCACACCTGCCTCTTCATAGACCAAGAAGTCATATGTGTGTCAAATTTGCAAACGTGTTGGTCACTCAGCACTAGATTGCTTTAGTCGACTGGATCACTCCTTTCAAGGGTGTCAACCTCCTCAGAAGTAATCATGATACTGGTGCAAGTAATCATGTTACTGCCGACTTAAACAATCTTTCTCTTCATTCCGACTACGTGGGAACTGACAGCCTTGCTGTAGGCGATGGTAAAGGGTTACCCATTTTTCACGTTGGTCACTTTTCCTATGTTTTTAATGCTTCTAATTTATATTTACGTAATATTCTACATGTTCCTCATATTTCCCATAATCTTCTATCTATTTCCCAATTCACAAAAGATTACGACTGTATTTTATTTTTTTTCTTCTTCTGGCTTCTGTGTCAAGGAAAAACAAATCGGAGAGGATCCTCTTCCAAGGGCGGATTAAAAAGAAACTTTATCCAATGCAGCTTCCTCCTCTTGCTTCGCCTACCTCTTGTACGGCTTTGTCAGCTACACGTGTTTCCAACATCCTTTGGCATCACTTTTTGGGGTTAGGAGCCTCGTAGCGGAAGCAATCAAAGCAGGCGAGGAACACACCACAATGGCAATCAACAAGCAAATCATCACACACGAGAAGACAATCCGATTTTTACGTGGAAAAACCCCTCATGGGTAAAAAAAACCACGGCACAAAGCAACACAAATCCACTATGATATCAAAAGTGACAAGAGATAGAAGAAACACAACCCGGATCACAGCCCATAAGAGAAATCCCAAGCTACCCAAAGCTAATTCTCCCATGAGAAGGACAAACACAGTCCTTTCCCTCAACATTAGAGATCCAAAGCTTCGCTACTAGCTCTTCTCGTACTCTAGAACCCCTCTCAAGCCCTTAGGCCCATTTGGCGGCAACACTATCTCGATTACAATCCCCTTAAATAGGGGGAAATCGAAATTAGAAACCTCTTTGCGCAAAACCGCGCAAGAGACCCAGTCCAAAAAGGAAACTGCGGCCGGCCAGATGGCCCAAAAAAGGTTCCAACAATGCACTGTTTCTATTTCCACGTGACCGACCAGTCAGCCAACTGGTCGGTGGTCTTCATGCAGGGAGATATGAGGCGTCCAATCCCAACATCACCGACTGGGTCACCCCTCACTTCAAATGTTTCATCAAGTTGCCTCTCGCCTTCCTCTTCATAGATCATCGCCACCACCCGGTGTATGCCTGTCTTGTCAACTTAGGAAGAGCTCTTAGTTGCTGTTTCAATTGTCTCATTCGGTATCTACTTTTTCATTAAAACTTATTCATTTTGATGTTTGGGGTTCAACCTCAACATCATCTTTAAGTGGTGCTAAGTTTTATGTTTTGTTTATTGATGATTTTAGTCGTTATACTTGGATAATTCCTCCTAACTTCAAATCTCATGTTTGTAATATTTTTGTATCTTTTGTATCTTTTGGTGGAAAATACGTTGGACCGGAAAATTAAATCTTTACAAACTGTTGGTAATAGTGAGTACACTAGTCATGCCTTTACGAATTTCTTGCCTACCCAGAACATACATCAAGGTGGGCCCCACCACATCAAGGTGGCTTTAAAGACAATGATCAAGCAATCTTAATCATTCATGTGTTGCCCGCCCCCATGGATGGTTAAAAATAAATGCAAAATAGCTGATTGGTACAAAATCAACGGAAAAAATATCAGACGGTTAATGTCATATACATAGTCATTGTGATTTCTGGCTTATACCCTGGACAACCAGTTCAGATATTTGGACGGTCTGGATTCCAGTACAACTATTCCATGTGTTCCGTTGATAAGTCTACCATTTTTAGATGGTGGATCTATTTCGCACGAGTGCTTCTTCAGAGTTTGATTGCACACGCGTGAAGCCTGGAGCACTTGTGCGAGAAGGAGCTACTAGTCAGGTGTCCTAAAAAAGACAAAGACCACCATCAGGTAGGCCTCACCTGTACCAAACAAATGAACGGCTAAGAAAAATAGGCCATGCTTCGAATTAGTACTGTTCATGTGGCCCATCTGATGATCGTACGTAGATGTCTGCTTTAAGATGTATAGAACCTACACAGCAGGGGCTGTGCCATGACCTGTTCCAGTCTTACACACGTGGCAATCAATTAGCATATGTAAATTAGAAGGTTTCAAGTCCAATCGGTTGTACCACAAGTTACGGTCCACTCAGATGATAACTTCCAACCTGTTAAGTATATGTAACATCCAACCCTTCCAACAGTTTTGTCCCACCATGAGAATCACTTCATGGGGAAATCAGCTAATTATCAAATGGGCCACAACAAAGAAAACAATTTCTAATCATTGATAACAAGAAATATACATTGTGTGGTCCACTAAGTAAGTTTATATAGTTGAATTTTCTAGATGGTGATCCTCAGTGATGGGACCAACCTGATGGACGGATTGGATTTTGCACGCACATGACCCGTTGGATTTTATCCACTAGGATGTAATGTAGTAGTAGTCGAACTGGTTGGATGTAAGAAATTCTCAATTCTCATTAGAAAAGACAGCTGACTGACTGGGTGAACAACTCCGTCGCGTTACCCGAGTCAGAACAAGTCGACCGAGTTTTTGAGCTGACTCGGCAATTGTTGACGAGTTGAGTTGACTCGGCTAAGTCCCGAGTCAATTACAAAGTTCTATAACAATGATATAAATAAATAAACATATAATCTGGTTACTCACTTCCTTAAATCTTTTATCATGAAACAAAAAGACATCGTCGTGAATGCTACCATGCACACTCATCATCATGACCGTTCATTCACTAATATCGTCTAATGAGCCATGGTACTCAAATGGAATACACCAAAGCTTCTGATCAAGCTTTCTGGTTTCCCTTTTCTTCATTGATCATCCCACCATTTTCTTCTTTCCCTTCATCAGCCAAACCCTGCTTGCTTTCAGTCATTGCACCACCTCCCTTCTCTTCTTCTTCTTCTTCCTGTTGCTGATTGGTGGGGCCCACCTTGAGGGCCACCTCCATCTCAGATGCAGGAACTTCTTTCTTGTACTTATACCAAGAAGCCCAATAGAGATAATTAGCAAAATTCAGCACGCTTAGGATAGCCAAGAACCAGTAGAAGAGCTCAACATGGTTATGGTTCAAGTCGATCCCATCAATCCACCCCTTCTTGTCCTTGGTTAGCTTGCTAGTCACCAGATCAGTCAGTTCGACCAATACCGAGCTCAAGAAGTATCCAATCGACAGCGAAACCCACGAGAAGGAAGTGGACAGTGACCTCATGCCTGCCGGCGCCTCGCTGTAGAAGAACTCCATCAACCCCACAAGCGTAAACATATCGGCGATGCCGAAGATGGCGTAATGGAAGGACAGCCAGAAAAGGCTGATCTTCTCTCCATGATTGTTGTATGCATTCTTCCTCTTCACCTCCACCAGCCCAGCGATGGCCATTGATATGGCCGAGAGGACCAACCCCACACCGACCCGCTGGAGGTGGGTGATGCCATTGGGGTGGCCTGTGACCTTCCGAATGACGGGCACGAATGCAAATTCATAGACAGGTATGAGGACGGACATGAAGACGAGCGGGATGATGGGGATTGACGGAGCAGGGACGTCGAAGTTGCCGATGCGGGTGTTCATGATGACCCCTTGTTGGATGGACAGGGTCTGGAGCTGGGCCAGGCATGTGTTCATCAAGATGGTGCTGAGGAGGATGGGCATCATCCTTGTCAGGATCTTTACTTCCTCAACTTGGGTCACTGTACAAACTCTCCATTTAATAGGTTTCAAGCCTTTTGGAAGGATGGTTGCCTTGTCTAGTAGCCTGCTCAAAGAGATAACGCATATAAAGTGTTTGTATGAAATTTTAGCAAATCTACAATTGTTATTGAAGGGGTTATGTTTTGCATCCCTCCTTAGGGTGCAATATGCTTGTGTCATTTGTCGCGGCCCTCAAGCCCGTGCTACGATTTAGCCATTTTTTATACATCTGGAATGATCTAGAATCTTGTAGAGTAGTCTAGAAAATTATGGAGTGGCTTTAATTATGGTAAAAATTGTGTAGAGACTTTCCGAAGGTTATGGAGTTCCATGGTAAGGTTTGTGAGTCTAGAAAATATTTAGAATATTCTTAGCCATGGGATGAATCCTATGAGGCACTTGCGATGAGTGAAGCACTTGCAGAAGTACTACGTAGTTAGCAAGTCCGTGATGCATTGCTCATGTTTAGGCCCATTGGTTAGGTTAGGCCTACTATAGGATTACCAAATAATCTCATGTTTAGGCCCATTGGTTAGGTTAGGCCTACTATAGGATTACCAAATAATCGCAACGACCTGCCTAGGTCCACAAAGACTGGGCCGGGCTGGGCCTATGTTAGTTGAATTTTATTAGTGGAACATGCTATAGCCTGCATTTTAGGTCCAATAAACATGTGTGCCCACCAACATGGCCTTCTCTTTGTACAAGATCAATGCTTAATTTCTGTGACAGCTCCCTATACATATAGGGAGATTATGAGCAACATGCACTAAGTTCTAATAAGAAAAACAAATTAAAAAAGGTTCTAATGAGAAAAATAGATTTACAATAACCCTCGCATTTGGCTGCACTATTGAATTGAATTAGATAATCAGTTAGAGAGGAAATGCCCAACTTGCAGATACTAAGAAAGGATAATCACAATATCATCATTCGCATTTGATCAGAACGAATTATTGGGATTCAATTCGATAGTGCATCCAAATGCTGGCCTGAGATCATCAGTTGATGAGAGAAATCCCACCTGAATTGGTTGGAGCGCGGAATGCATTCTACATATGAAACAGATTTCCCTTCATCTATCTCATAAAGTTCGTTGGAGTTTTCCGGTAGTTCTAGCTTCCGGTTCCGAACAGCCACTACCAGAACCTGCAATACCACCTTAACTCTCAACTGATTGTTGTGCATGACAAATGCAATGGGTGGTCAGCAAGATTTGTCCTTCATCAGGTGGGCTCCACTATATATGTGATTGGCCTGAAATCCAGGTTGTTCCAGTGATCAAATCATCAGATTGGCCACATATCTGGGGGGACCCCAGATGACTGAATGAACCACACTTTCGGGCTACATTGCAGATAACGAGCAGGCCCACCTGATGAATACCAGGGATCTTGCAAACACATGCTACATTGCACTGTATGGGGGAGAGAGAATGAGAAAGAGGAAGAAGAGACCTGTATTACTCTCGATAGAGGACTCTCTCCGGGAACTCGAGTTCGAAAAAATGGTTTTCCAAAGGCCAGAATAACAAGGCCGACAGCAGCAGCCAGAACCGAAATGAGGAAACCCAAATACCAGCCTTTGTTCATGGACACCCACACGATGAACGTCACTCCAATGGACGCTCCGATTGTGATACTGAGCAAGAACCAATTAAAGAAGCTTGCTACGTATTTTTGCTCCTTGGCATCCTTCTGGCTAAACTGATCTGCACCTAGAGCTGGAAGGGCCCCTCGAATGCCGCCCACCCCCACCGCCATCAAGAAGATCGCACTGTAAAACATCAGAGCTTTGCTGCCTTTCACACACGATGACTTCCCGCATGGAATGGCTGGCTGCAGGCTCGTATCATGTGCTTGGATTATGAGAAGTATATATCCCTGAAAACCCAAAACCAAATTATGGTTTTAAAGAAATTAGCAAAAATTACAACTCATTTTGTTTAGAATTCAGTTCAATCCTGTTTTCTCATTTAAGAGCATGTTTGGATGAATATCTGGTAATTAATCATGGTATAAACATTTCTACTTTTGAGTAGGAAAAACATTCCAAGAACCAAGACAGTGAATCAACGGTTTCAATAACATATTCAGGGGACCACTTGTATGGAATCATATCCTGTCAGCAAACTAGATAGACATTTAGGGGGCAGTTTGGGTCGTAACTTACTTAGATAAGCTACTTATGCCTCAGGTAGCTTATCTTGATTACTACTTATTAAGCTGAAGTGATCAACTGAAAGTAAAAAAGTTACTTATAATTGATCTTAAACCAAACTTACTTATCTAAAATAAGTTACTTATATCTATTGCTGTAAGTAGAAAAAGTAATTTGGTGGTATCCAAACGGGCCCATGATGAATCCTTCTTTTACTTATATATATATATATATATATATATATATATATATATATATATATATATATATATATATATTGGCCGTTTAGATGAATTCATTTTGTTGACCCTTTAATTAAATGTATAGAAGTATTATAAAAAATTTAAGTACAACTTTAGGTAGATGAAATATTAATGAGTGAATAACTGTATTATGAAAATTAGTGTTTTTATTTATTTAAATTTTTTTTATAGAAAAGTAGGAGCACACCTCCTTAATTTTGTTGTATAAATGAAGATGTACAATCTTAATCATTCGGGTGGGCACCACACAAAAAAAAAATATTAAAAAAATAATAATAATAAAAAACACGCCTCACCTATAGTGTTTTCCCTTACAAAACATATTTTAAAATTAAGGAGTTTTGACAACATACATACCATATAAAATAGCATTATTTGACAGAAGTCTAATAAAGCTGGCTAGATGGGTTTTTGTCACCCAAGACCAAGGTTTAAAAATATTAAAAGAATGGTACACTTGTGCTCTTTTAGCTCGCTCTATTTGGAATAGACATAACCTAGGTCATGGGTAGTAAGCCATGGTCCAGCTAGGGTTACAGGTTGTAGCAGCAACTTTTTTCAACGTAATTTGAACCTTTTTTTTTTTTCTGTCATCAGACGCTCTGATACCATGTGGCTCTGATACCTATGTCAAATAACCATTGCTATATGCTAGAGTCATTAGAAGATGTGTATCAATGTATATCAAAGGGACTTTATCACACACACACACACACACACACACACACACACACACACACACACACACATATATATATATATATATATATATATATATATATATATATATATATATATATATATATATATACATACAGACACACGTACATACATACATACTCTCAAGTGGACATCCACTCTCAACAGTTGTCTATGGTGTAGCCTACCTAAGTCATGGATTGACCTAATTTTTAGGCCCACGGCCCACCATGGAAGGGTGCATCCAATTGATGGTAAGGGTGTCAAATACACATCACAGTGGGGCCCACAAAGCTTGACCCTCAGTGCAAAGCTCACGTAAGATCAACCTCATATAATGAGTGGATATGACTGATTTTTGTACTTCACATATTGGACCATGACTTGTGGTCCAACCGGTTGCACTTAGAGAGAGAGAGAGAGGCATGGCCGGCATGCCATAAGCGCCAAAGATCCTACGCCAACCACATAATTCAGAATGAGAGTAATAAAGGATTATTAATAGAAAGGCTGCAGTTGCATATTACCAGCAGTTCGATCACTCCAAAGGCTAGAGTTGTGTTGAGCCTATTCACATACGAATCTGAGATGAACCCTCCCAGCAGCGTTAGCATGAATGCCGTCCCCAAGAAGTTTGTAACTGTCGTCGCCGATCCAGATACGTCGAATTTCATCACCGCCATGAAGTAGATTACTAGACTCACCATGTTCGCCACGAACCCAATGTTCTCGAGCCCGATCATGACTGTCAAAACCATCATCTTTCATATGGTTAGGCCCATCTGATTCATGGGTGCACCCCATCCTTGATTCAATATTGAATAATATTGAGTGTTTGGGTGTGTTTATACTTACTGAATATGAATGTGGTGGCCTTAAATCCACCTTTTCTTCTGCTTGTGATGGGTTGGAGGCTGAAATCATCGTTAAGGACTGCATAGTTCTCTCTCTGCACGTACAAACCATATGGATTAAAATGTTGTGACTTTGTACAGGTGGGGCCCATTGTTGAGTAATTCAAGCCGTTTATATGATGGGCCCCAGATGGGAGATGTCCTAACCCTTCAATAGATGGTTAAGAAAGAAAACACAATGTGAAAAGCTAAATATTCCTACGGTTAGGATCTTTCCATTTGGAGAATTTTGGTCTCATGGGCCATTCAAGGTGACCCCATCATAGGGTTCAGATCACTGAACCATGGAGCCCACTTGCAGTGTATATATGGCCCCTCAGGATCACTAGCATGTGTCATCCATCAAGGCCTGATTAGCAGAGGCAATCGATCAGATGATCGGAACCATCCGTGTTTTGGACGGTAACTTTTACCGGCCACCGGTAAGAATTTTTCGCTGATCGGACGATTCTGATCACCTATATGCGCCTATGTAAATGGACCATGGAAAAGAAATTTTCCAATGGCTCATATTCAGCTCAAGAAATCAATAGGATGACGATCATCCGGTCAGTGAGATTATTGGATCATAGACCGTTCGTAGTATCGCCGAGAGAATGGATGGCTCCTATCATCCGGCGATCTCTGCATGCGACTGTGACGTCGACAAGTCTTGGTGGCCGTTCGTTCATCAGAATGCATAGGCCAAAGGAACTCGACGGATAAGATTACCATGGTTGAGAAGCGAGAGGGCTGCTCGAGAAAGAGAACGATAAGGCACTGAAATTGAATGGATGAAATGCTTGGAATGTATATATATAGGCTGTAAATGGTCGGGTTAGGGGCAGTCAAAACCAGACCCGTCAACCCATCAGACCTGTTTATAAATGGGTCCGGGTCTGGTAGAGGGAGATCCACCCAGACCCATTGATAAATGGGTCAGGTCTAATGGGTCCGGGTCTGGATCAAGTATGCAAGCATTTTACGAAGCTTAAAACCGGGTCTGTACGGGTCTAGGTTGAACGGGTCCCTTGAAACATAGACCAAACCCGCCCACTTACTAAATGGGTTCGGGTCGGGCCGGGTCAGGTTGGGCCTAATATAAAGGAAACCCAACCCAGACCCGTTTCGCAACTGGGTCCAGACCTGTACCATTTAACAAATGGGTCCCGTCTACGTCGGGTCTAAATGGGTTGGGTCCAGGTACCCCATCGGGTCCGCTGACCCATTTACAGCTCAATATCTACAGAGAGAAGGAAGGGATTTCAGTGCATGCTTCGCATCCATCGCCAATGCATCAGATACAACGCCCGGTCGCTCTCTTACGTAAAACAAACGTTCTTTGAGGTGTAGGTGGGGTGGCAAATACACTGGGCTAGACCCACACACGGCCCACTTGGGCCCATGGGCTAATGTTTTAGGCCCGATAGCTAATTGGGCTGGACCCGACTTGTCCACCTAATGTACTGATACAAGTGGGCCCCACCCAATCTAAGCCTGGCGAGAGACCGTTTTGTTAGATCAATGGCTCGGATTGGCTTGGACATGCTTCAGACCAGTCCAGCCTGGCCCATTTACATCCTTGTACTGGGAGGCTCAATTGCTTTCACCAAGAAATGCTAATGCACTCATCGTACACGTGGAAACGAGGAACATGGGTGCAAGATCTGAGCCGTTCATCAAGCCATATTCGCAATTTACATGGTGCATCTTCAAAACCAGACTAATCCAATCATCAGGTGGGTCACATGGTTTTAAAGCATTCGGGCTCTTGGTCAACTTTTATCAACCGTTAATTTATATTGAGTATGTGTGGCCCACCTGACATTTTTATCAGCCTGATTTTTTATACATAGAATCTACTCAGTGTGGGTCCCTCGATTAGCAGCTCCGATGTCAAACGTGCGTTCATCCTTTACAGTTTGCACCCGTGTGGGCCTGGCTAGTACATTTCTCCGTATGTATATCAAGGTAATTACAACAAACAGTGCATTGCGAAGCATGATTACCCATATGCATGCACACAAACACTGATCATATGGAATCCAAATAACTCAATCCAACCCGTCCAAATGGTGTCCCTACTGTGGATGATGTAAAAATCACAATATCATATGATCTTAACCACCCAATTTGTGACCATCGAATGAAGAGTTGAAATAACCAATATCCTACATTCATTGTACACTAACAGGAGTTTAGGATTGTCCAGTCAATCAGATAGATATCCTTTGACTCATATTAACTGGGTCCCTGAATTTGGACAGTTTGGATTGAGCTACCTAATGCCACGTGTACATAGCTGGGATCGTCATACTCTACCATAGGATACACTCTTTTTTTTCTTTTTCCTTTTTCCTTTTTTACTCAGGAACATGCATGTGTTGGCTCCAAGCTGGAAATCCCTGCTTGTAACCTTTTTATCGGTCCACGTCATCACACAGGACTGCAACCCATTAACATCCTCAATGCAACCTGGTCATACCTCAGTGAAACCTGATCACACTGACATCATGCAGTGTGATGTGGACCAATGAAAAGGTTCCAAGCAGGGATTTTTTTGCTTGGCAGCCAAGGGAATGAAAAGATCTCCGCCTTTGATGGGCGGATTATCCAATCTTGATCTTGATCTTCTAGTGTATGCCGGATCTGGGTACGGTGTAACGTTACATTGGTGTCATTTTCATCCAGTGGGCCATCCAGATCAGGCCTATTTTCATTAAGGACTTGGGTTTGATGAAACCCAATTCTTCAACGGCTCAGATGCCTCAGGTCAGATCCATGGATCGTGATTTCGAGTGGCATGTGAAAGAACCTGAAGGTCTACATGGAACTCGTGTGCACCACCTGAATATCTCACACATGTGCCGCACTGGCACGTGTGCTGAAACTAACCTTTACAATCTGTCATCCAATAGCAGAATCTACAGCTAACCAGATTGCAAACCCAGTAGGAGTAGTCCAAACAGATGATTTCAGATTTTTCTGTAGAAGGAAAGCTTTGATTGGAATATTACCAAAAGGAAAATCTTATTAAAAGAGTGCCGAAAGGACTGGAAAAATACAAACGTAAAAATGTGAAAGGGAATCTATGAAAACATCTATACAAGGAAGCTCAGCCCTTCTCTCCAAGATGCACAACGTGCCAAGTCATCAAGTTTATATGCGTCTGTCATGCACGTCAGACAAATAATATTAGTAACAGCCGTCCACCGTTTCTATAGATTTTCCACCGTCAAGAGATTCTTCTTCTTCTAACCGCATTCATATTAACTTTTTATGGTGGGTGACTGGACACCATCTATAGATACCGACTTTTTACAACATCAGCACCAGATGGCATACATGTGAACGCTGTGTAAAATCATATATGACACACATTGCACACTGTTCAAAGTCATTTTGATTGAAGAAGATCTTATTCACCTTTTTTGAACTTACAAAGGCTAAGTACCAATTTGCATAGGTGTATAAGATAGAAATCTTTTATTAGCATTTGGGTGTTTCCAGCCCTTATGGACAAAATGTTGAGGTAAGGTAAGAGTAGCCCAAATAAGGATGTAAAGGTGGATGAATAGTAAAATGAAGGAAGAATAAAATTAGAAATGAATGTATTGGAAGGAGGAGTATTGGTAATAGATAACAAAATAAGGGAAAGATGACTTAGATAATTCAGTCTTTTGTATCAGGGAACAAGAATTGTGCTAGTTAGGAGCAAGTTGGTATAATTTGAAGGTTCTAAAGAACCAAGGGAAAGGCCCGCAAGGATGTGGATGAAGATAGTAAAAGAAAACTTTATAACATATGGTCTAATTGAATATTAGCCCTTAATAAAGTGGAATGGGAGAATATGATTCATATTAATTGCCCCAACTAATTGGGATAAGGCATAAATGATGATGATGATGAACATTTCATAAGATTCACAGAGGGGGCGTTTGGATTGCGAGTTACTTTACACAAGCTAATTGGGCCTTGACGCAGGGGGACATGGTAAGGTCGATCACTGTCTTCCTCATGGGATAACTACCTTAAATCCACAAGGCTCTTGAACTCTTCAACAGGGCTTCTTCGAATCTATAGGAAAAAAAAAAATTCGAATCCACAAGAGAAAATTGGTAAAAATCATAATTTTATTGAATAATAATAAGAAAGTTAACATTAAAAACAAATTTAAAAAATTTATATATCTCTAAAAAAATTCTAATTCATACTTACTAAAAATAGTAAGTTTCCCGAAATAGAAAATTACTAAAAATAGTAAAATCTAATTAACGACTACTATTAAGTAGACTCTTTCTAAAACTTATTGCTTAACAAAAATAAAACTCATAAATAAACAAAAATTCTAAAAAGAAGGAAACAAACTAAAATTTAAAATTACTAAAACTAGCAAGTTTTCTTAAAATCTCATTCTTCTGCTGTAATGGAGTGTTTTATAGAGAAACGGATGGTCACGATCCATTTTTATGGGTCGGTTAACTCCAAAACGAAATTTCAGTTAGAATTCATATGTTGTACATCCCATAACTCCTCCCGGATCAAAAGTTGTGGCCGATTTATAGTCCGCCTTTTTTTTGTCCATCCACTGTGAAAATTAACATTTTTTGTCGAACTTTCCTTAATCATTTGCGATCTATGTGCGATGGAAAGATTATTGATCCACACCCTTCATCAGGGAGGTTCTTGTCCTACATCAAGCCTCGAGTAGCTCATCTTAGTTTCTACTTATTTAGCACATAAGTAGGTTTGGTAAACAATATACTTATCAATAAAAAAGTAGAAAAGTATGTATGATTTTCAACATCACATAATACTTATCCCTCAGGTTTGCTCACTCCACCCTTAATATCCTCTATCTAGCATGTGGGCCAAACCTTTAATGGGGACTGTTCATTATGTTGGGCTCACCTTAGCCTTGTCTACAATGTGAACCATCCATCATGTGGGGCATGCCTTCAATGCGGACCATCCACCTCGTATAGCCCACCTTCGATGTGGGCTACCCATCATGTGAGACCCAACTTGGATGTGAGCCGTCCATCATGCAGGCCCACCTTTAATATTGATTACCCATCATGCAAGTTGAAGTGGGCTGTCCATCAAGCCGGGCCTATCTTGGATGAGGGTCATTCATCATTAGGGATGATCTTTTATGTAAACTGTCCTCATATGGGGCCCAACTTGATATAAATCATCTATCATGTGAGGCCCACCTTTAATATCCACCGACCATCATGTGGAGCTCATCATTGATGTGGACCATTCATCATGTGGGCCCCATCTTCGATGTGGGCCGTCTATAATGCGAGGCCCATCTTGGATGTGGGTCATCCATCATCGGCACCTCTAGACCATCCATTATGTGGGGCCCACCTTCAATGTCCATCACTGATAATGTAGAGCCCACCTTTGATGTGGACCGTCCATCATTGTGGGCTCAACCTTCGATGTGCATCATCCATCATGCGGGGCCAACCTTTGCTGTGGACCATCCACTATATGGGGCCCACCTTAGATGTGGGGTCATCCATCATGTGGGGCCCAGTTTCATTGCTATTGTCCATCATGCAGAGCCACCTTCAATATCCACCACCCCTCACATGGAACCCACCTTTGATATGACCATCCATGGTGTGGGCTCCACCTTCAATTTGGGTCATCCATCATCATCGGGCTGCATTGGATGGGGACCATCCATCATGTGGACCCCACCTTTTATGCGGACCGCCCATCATATAGGGCCTCCTTTGATATGTACCACCCAACACATGAGAGAGATCAAAAGTTGAGAAGCAAAAAATAAAAACTCAAGGCAAGAAGGAATAAGTAACTTTCATCACATAAGTTACTTTTACTGTGGTTAAAAAATGTAAACAGCCCAAAATGACGAGTGGGGGCTGCTCTAACAAAGGTGGGCCGGGTTAAAATTGAGAAATATTTCTATTGGTAAAATCTGTCCAAATGGGTCCCACTCAGTTTTTCAGTTCATTACGATGATCCTGACTTCTTTCCTAGCGACACAACACAGTAAGCATGGCCCCACTCTCAATCAAATCGGATTGGTTTTTGGGGACTAGAGAGTTGTCACCTCAAAAGCCGGGTTGGGATTAAAGCGACATTTGCAGGTTGGCCATCCAAACAGGCTGCAGAAAAGGGTCCCGCAGTGAAATGAGCTGGGTTTTGACAGTGCGTCCAAACAGGCCCCTAATAGACGTTTCCATTTAGCATCTAGATCCTCGACCATTTTCCTTTTCATCATCCACCTGAAACACAGATCCGATGTCGTGTGTTGTTCATCTACCATTGCCTCAATTCGTCTCCAGAAACTACTAAAGAAAACGTTACATCTCATCTTAAATGGAATAAAACCCAATGCCTTATAAAGGGTATGAGCAAAATAGCAACAGAAGAAAATGGCAATGTTTAAATGTCATTTTGCCTTATTTCCCATCTGTAATGGCAAACGTCATTCATTTTCGAACCGAACCATTGTGGTTTTTGGACTTAAAAATACAACTGGTATACACATAGACACCTGCATTTATTAGTTACATAAACAAATTGATCCGAGCCGCAACAATATCATGACATTGAGCCAGACAAAACCTCAATGCCATCATCGCTGAACTGATACTGCTCATAAATCTGCAGCAAAAGTTCTCTACATGGTACGACAGCACCAAGTTTGATACATGCCAAGAATGCACCCGAGAGTTTCCGGTGGAGGCTGTATGCTTCATCAGGAGGTGGGGTCAACCTATGCTTCAGCATCGTCGCCCCAAGGTTTGAAATGCTGCGGGTAATGTTGCTTGAGCGGAAATCAAACCCGCCTGGTTTCGAAAATGGCAGCCCGACAATGAAAGCAGCCTGTACATGCGCCTCTAGCATTACTTCTGACTCCATACCTGTGAGGAAGCCGAGCCTTTGGGACATTTCAATCACCACATCTCTATTGCAGTTCGCACACGCAAGCACCTGCTCAGACAGATAACAGTCCTTAAATGCAACAAAGAAAAAGTAACAATCCTGCTCATCGCAGTATTGATTTTGAACCTCAATGCCCAGGAGGAATCTGGTTTCTGCTGTTTTTCAGGACAACATAGGTTTCTTCTCTTAATTTGGGCCCCTCCAATTTTATTTTTATTTTTTTCTTTCCCATCATGACTCTCCTGGACAGGAATGTGATGATGACTTGAATGGACTATGAGAATGTTCCAAAACTCTTTTCAAGTTTTTTATGGAAGACTCTTTGAGTTGAGTTTATCCATAAGAATTGGAGATTGGGATGCAATAGGATTAGAACATCTTGCTCTTGGTATCACAATGAGGTTATTGGACTGCATGTAGTCTTCTTCTTTTTTCATTCTTGAGACAGCCCGTATCTGCGTTGTGTTGCTACAGAAACTGAATAAATTGGTTCAGAAGGATTTTTTCAGTTGTAATGGTCCAAGGTATCCTATGTGCGAGTAGGCTAATGGAAAGCTCAGAAAGTACGCTTGTATCGCTTGCTGTGGTCTTAATATCTAATAGAAAGCATCCCCCAGGTGTATATTCAATGTGGCTATCACAAAGCATAGAAAGTAAAGTTGCTGTGGTGCAAAGAGAATTTTACCATTCTTAGGTAATCATCCACAAAGCTCTGTGGGTATTCTCGAGCTGCCCCAAAGTCAATGAGATTGATCACTTTTCTGCCCTCGTCAAACAGGAAATTGCTCCAATTAGGATCTGTCTGTCCAATAGTCAAGACATCATATGAGCAAAAGAACCGGAGGCAAGAAAAATATAATAAACACCATGTAAAAGAAGACATGTTCAGCATGAAATTATCAAGTGTAGTATGGAAACCTAATTGGAGCATGAGTGGTAAAATCACAAATAGTGAAGCCTATATGCAACCATAACTTAAATGGGAGCGAATTAGATGTTACCCTGGTAACACCTTAGTGGGTGTTACCCCTACCGTGCGGGGCCCATCTTGATGTATTTTTTTATATATCTATGCCGTCTATCTGTTTTCTCATATCATTTTAGGATATGATCAAAAACATTAAGAACATCCAAATCTCAGGTGGACCATACCACTAGAAACAGTGATTAATAACCATTAAAAACGTTTTGTGGGCCACAAAAGTTTTGGATCAATCTGATATTTATATTTTCCCTTCATCAAGTCCTTATTGACATTATCAAGAGCTTGGATTGCAAATAAACATTACCAAAACCTTTCCATGGGCTCTTTGGAATTTTTAATGGTGGGGCACTCAATCACACTGTTTCGAGTGGTATGGTCCACTTGAGATTTGGATCTGCATAATTTTTGGAACCTTATACTAAAATGGGCCGTATAAACAGATGGACGGAGTGGATATACAAAATATCATCCATGTGGGCCATACGGTAGGGGTAACACCCACTAAGCTGTTCCCGGGGTAACACCTAATTCGCGCCCAACTTAAATAGATAAAGAAGGATTTTTATTTATTTTATTCTATTTTAATTTAAAGAAGCAAATTTATCATCTCCTTTTTTTCTGGAAGGTAAAAGGAGATCTATTATCTCCAAGAAAGGAAAAGTATCCATGAAAGGAAAGGCAGGAGAGAAATACATTTCATAAACTTGAGTATAAAAATACACTTTAGCCATTCTCCTAGAAAGGTGTCAAAAACAATCTCCTAAATACGGAGCTATAAAAAACCTGCCTGCATGAAACGAAAGACAAACAACTCCTTTAGAGTCAGCTCAAGCAATTGTCTCCCAACATAATCCCGAGTCTCCTGGTTTAGTACCGCCACCTTATCAATTGGAACTCCTGCAGAAAGCCAAAGAAAAGGAAAAGAAAAGAAAGAATACTGCTGGTCAAATATTAAAAAAAGCTAGTAGGAGAATCAACTTTTTAAAAAAAGCAATGTAATGTACTCTAGTAAGGGATAATCAACAGTGCGAAAAAAAAAAAAAAAAAGCAATGCAGTGCACACTGAAGTAAGGGATAACCAACTTTGTGCACAAAAAGCAATGTCGTGCACACTGAAGTAAAGGATAAAGCATGTAGTAGAATCGGTCGTGCTAGAGTAAGAGTACTCGGCACTGTGCTTGTGCACACGAGCGTTCACCTATCTCGGATGAAATGTTCTATAATCTAAACTATATCAATATGCATTTTCCTTCTCTAGGAAAGATGACCTTTCAGAAGTGTTATGATTTGGTCATGTGAGGAACCATCCAAGCTTGTTGAAGAAAGGTACAACAAATAAACAATAAGCTTCCAGCAGAATGAATTGTGCTGAAGCAGAAACAAGTTGGAACAGTAGAGGATGACTTCTCTGTAAATATTATTTGGCCCCATTTTCCAATAATTTTTTTAAATTGAGTCAAAATCCTACTACATTTTCATTGTCTGTAAAAACCGAGCCAGTCAAGCAGTGTACTAGTTCAGTAGGAAAACATGGCCTCATTTTACATAAAATAATATTGGTGTCACAAACATTTCCAAGAATACCCTCATTTCACATACCAGAAGCAGAATGGTATAGAATTATATGCATTATCAACGGTATATAGATAAACACGTTGCATGAAATGTGATCATACTCTCGGACTCTCAACAAGCCTCTATAATCTTTTAGTGCATGGCCAGATTAAAAAATAAAAAATGAACCTTATCATGATTTACGCCCAGAGAATAGTTGTCAAAGAACAGCAATTACCAGAGATGAGCTCTGTTGTCAAGACTCTTCTGCTTGAAATATCATCGATGACTATAGGAACATAGAATCCTTCAGCGTTGGACAATAGCTCACGGAACCTTTTCTGATTTGTCGCCTCCAACTCATAGTCACATTCCCGAGATAGTTCCTCTTTTGCCACCTGCAATTTCAGCGAAAATGTCAATGTGTTTCTGTAATTATGATACACATTTTCCTTTCTAAACCTTTGTGAGCTAATTCATTGAGAGTAATCAGCCTATGTAATAAACTATTAGATAGTGCTTGACTGTAATCGACGTATGTAATAGTCAATTACATTGAGCCTGTGGGAGTTATGTGCTCTCATTCCCTATCCCCCGCCCAGATAAAGGAGGGTTGTGTCCAGTTGGCAGCCAACCCCTGAATCCAAATACTATGACATTCCAAACTCATGCTAGGGCATAATATCTGGCCCTTGATAGAGTGGAATGGCAGAACAGGATTCATGCAGCCAACCCCAATTATTTGGGATAAGTCTTACGCTTAAGATTATGATGATGATCTTTGTGACCTCCAATTAGTTTCCTTGTGAAGTGTGAACCCAATATTCACTCCAAAGTATCCAGAACTTTGAAGCAGTATTCATCTTTCAAAAAAAAAAAAAAAAACTTTGAAGCAGTGTTCTCAGAAGCTGAAACTGAAGCGGACAGTAGAATAAATCAAACAGGATTGGCACATATTACATCAACTTGGAAATTTTATGGGTACATTTTCTTAATGTGGCAACAAAAATCTAGCAAATGTAGTTATGTCCAAGATTTCTTCAGGCAATCAACGATCAGTATTGAAGACTCTTGCAGGAATCAACAAGAATAATTCATTCTAGTGATGTGTCAGCCTTTTACCTTCATAGCTCTATCGAGATAAAGCCCTTTCGGAATAACATTTGAATAATCCAAAAGCCGCCTCACATTCTCAATGTCACTTTCAATGCTATCTGCAACACCAGGATATTGTATCTTCATTGCAACCTCCAAACCATCTTTTGTGACAGCTCGATGAACCTGAAAATAGTCTCAGAATAGTGAGGCCCAGGCAAAATGGCTTGTACAATATATAACTACAAAAAGTAGTAGAAAGATCATTTTATGGATCACAATCATATGTAATAAATATAGATAATTTGTTTAACAAATGGGAGATGCAGCAAAAATGGTAAAACTATCCATGTCAAAACATGTCACGGGATAGTATCGCCAGCAAAAAGCACCGTCTTCCATGCACCAAAAGAGGCGAGCGCAGAGGCTTATGATCAACAAGACTAGGGACAGGAAAACAAGATGTTTAGCTTCACAGCCAAGTCTCTGATCTCAACATCCACAGTTCTCGCCTATTTAGCGTGAACCAATTGAATGTGGTTGGAGATCCTTATGACAAGAATAGGGCCAGAGGAATGATCCCGCCCCACATTCACACCTTCCATTAATGCCTTACCTTCAGCCCCGAGACATTTTCTTAAGATTAAATTTTTGGATAGCAAGTCAGAAAGTTAAGGCTGGATCTTCAGATAAAATTCTCTCATGCTACCTCAAATCAACAATGATGACAAAACAACCACTGGGTGGATGAATCAGGTCAAAGTAGAAGGTAGTGAAGGTAAGAGCATGTCCCAATACTTCGTAGGAGCTTCTCCCCAATGCATGTGAAACTACAGTGGAAAGGCACCATTGTTGAAATTTTAAGGCTAACGCCCTGTTTGATAGATAATTACTACTAACATGAACTCATTATGTATTGGAGATCAAGATCTCAAATACAAAATTACTGTATGATGTAGTCTGAGGTGCTATGATGTGTCTTGAGGATAATGAAGACTGTGAACATGAACAATAGAACATTGCATAGTTAATTTAGTCAAAGTCGAAGCTCGTGCTTTTCAAGGCAGACAGGAGAATAAAGCACCAAGCACCATATACAGGCAAACAATAAGTCATTGATCGGAGTTACTAACGAGAACATTTTTTTATAATGACTACTAAGGAGGACATCATAACAGGCTCCGAACAATTCCACATGCCCAAGCAGAATTTTTAAAGCTGCTTATAGATTTACCTAATGAAGTTAGAAAGTGGCCAACAGAGAATAAAATGCAGGAAAAATCAGTTATAAATAGTAGAAGATGGATAGTATGGCTGATTATGTGCCCTAACCTGGCCAATACTTGCAGCTGCCAATGGTTCATAGTCAAAACTCTTCAGTTTTGATGACCAGTCATGACCTAATTCAGTGTCTAAAACTTGATTGAGCTGACTTCTGGGCATAACATCTGCACCTTGACGAACGATGTCCAAAGCAGACAAAATCTACATACATAAAAAATAAGTCGTGAACACATTAGGAAAGATCACAAATATTCAGTGATTCAAAAAAAAAACATCATAATAACAGGTCAATACTTCTTTACATGGTCAAAAACCTACCTCTAAGTCTCTAACACTCTAACCAGAAGTCCACCCTCCCTAAGAAACGATTAATTTTCATCCACAAACCTTTATACCTCTAACAATTTAACTACTGAATTTCCATGTTTGGAGGAGCTAATAGTGAATATCAATACAACAAATCCGTTTGAAGAAAACAATTACCGGAGCCGGTACAAGGGATTCATCCTGAATACTCAACATCTGGCCCAATTTGAGTGCCGCGCCACGCATTCTACACAATGCAAGGGCCAATCGTTCTGCATTTTGCTCAGATAACAAAGGCGAAAGAGCAGATTGCTTATCTTGTGAATCAGGTGCTCCAAAGACAATCCTCTTTGCAGATTCTTGGATTGTGCCCCATGCAAGCCCAGCTCCCAGACCAGCAAACCTTCAAAATGTATTGAAAAGAAGTGAGGGATGAACCTATAGCAGGTAGAACATGCAAAGAACAATGAAACTGAATAACTAGACCATTCATAGAGGACATGGTGACACCCCTTTTAAGTTGCCCACTAGAGATTGATCAATTACAGAGCAAGTTTTCAATGTTTTTCAATAAACATGTGAATATGGCTTCAACTATCAGTAATAAAGAAAACATTCATTCTTCATTGTGTAAACTCGAACCAGCATCAACTATAACTAAATCAATAAGCAACACAAGAAAGCAAACCAGAGTTTTAAATCTCACAATCAGCTGAGAATTACTCAACAAAATCTGCAAAGTCCAGGTGGAGCAAGATTTGCCAATGGTTCAAGTAAATAGTATCAGAGATGAGGATGTCGAGAATCAGCACGGTCCAAACCAGCAATACTTTTGTTCAGGAAAGCATTACATATCAGTGGAACTTTCCACCATTCAGTAATCCAAAGAAAACATGGGAGTGTCCTTTTCTCAAACATATGCACCGCTGGCTTTGTTTTATCTTTAGCCATCCATTTTCAGGCCAGCAACCTGATGGCTATGGTCGACTGACTGGATTGTTTTTTGCAGCATCAGTGCATCACCGATCCACAGAAAGGGTGTAGCAGACAAACAAACTAGACCACTTACAAGCAAGACCGCCCACATGTACAGAATGCTGATCTAAACAATATGCTGCTGATTGGGTCTAAGTAATGTTGTCAAAAGCAATCGCATCATCGCATAATGCCATCCATGTGGCATACGCGATGGTCACATATGCCATTTGGATGGTATGCTATAGCATATCGCATAAAGCGAACACATATACCACTATGCGATCTCATACTTTCCATTTTTTTTCAATTTTTTTCTTTTTTTTTCTTTTTTTTTTAATTTCAAAAAAAAAATGTTGTGCGGTCGCTTATCACTTATGCCATTTGACAACATTGTGTCTAAGGGCCTGTTTGGATGCCTTTAAGTTAGGTTAGTAGGAAGTGACTTACAAAGAAGTCACTTATAGGTGGCGTTTGGGGGAGGAAATTCACCTGTAAGTCACTTACAAGCAAAACTGCCAGGAAAATTCATGGGGTTGGGGATGAGAAGTCACTTCCCTATTAAGTGACATAGCCCAACAGTCTGATTTTTTAAAAGAGGGGAAGAGAGGGGAACGCACCAACAACCACCATTACACTACCTGCAACTGTCTCTCCCCCTAATCGGCGTTGTGCGCCTCTCCCTCTCCCTCTCCATCTCTGCAGTCAATTGGTAGTAGGGTTTTGTTATTTTTTTTCCTGCATTTGAATCAGGCCCTGATTTAGTGAGGTCGGGACAGTGGGGGCCCACCTTTGTATGCTTTGTATATCCACGCCATTCATTAATTTTGCCCACTCATTTCAGATCTTGGGCTCAAACATGAAGCAGATCCAAATCTCAGGTGGGCCACACCACAGGAAAACAGTGGCAACTGAACCTCCACCATTAAAAACTTCCTAGGGCCCACCATAATGTTTATTTGCCATCCAACCTGTTGATAAGGTCATACAGATATGGATGAAGGGAAAACACAAATGTCAGCTTGATCCAAAACTTTTGTGGCCCATGGTTTATATTTATTTAAATTCGTACATCATTGCACATGTTTATATCCATGGGCCTGCAATGATGGATCATATCCTGGAGTTCATAACAGTGAAATGATCCTAGTTAGTGCTAAGAGGCCAGACCTTTCTCCTGTTGACCCCGGACTATCGGTTGAACATTTGTCTGACTCACCATTGTGGTGCCCACAGCAAATAGTATAATATCCGGTCCATCATTACACCCTAACGTCGTAGTTCATTGATCACTTGTAAGAGCATTACATACCATCTATTCCATTTTTTCTTTTGAGCATATCCATTGGAACACTGATATTGGATCCTTATTTTATTCATCATTCTTGCAATTGTTTTATGTAGGCAATGGTAGCCATAATTCACCACTCACTTCTAAGAGGAATGCATATCATCTACTTATGTTTTTTCTTGTAAATGTATCCCTTGGCTATGGGGATTTTTTTTTCCCTGTTAATATATCCCTCAGTTATTAGGAGTGAGTTGGTACAAATCGAAGGCTCTTAAAGGGCAATGGGAATGCCCAAAATACAATATGCATCTTTTTAATGGAACTATAGTCAACATTCACTTAATAATGGCCCCAACCCACTTGGTTGTAACTCATCCAGCTTAACCCACATTACATGTATTTTGTATCCATGAGCCCATTTTTATGGCCCACCTGATAATTGATTCAGCCTAAGAATTAGTACAAACATTCATCTAGATCACCTTTCAAAAAAGAAAATCTAGATGGGCTTGATAAAATGGCATACTTCTTGCCAAGTTTTTTTATGTGTCAATTAGATTTTGGAACAATTTCCTACTCCAAGCTCTAGCACATACAACTTATTACCTGTAAGTGACTTACAACCAGTGTTTGAATTATCTCCGATATTATCGAAATATCCCCGATATTATCTCTATTTCTAGCTCAGCGATACCGATAACATTGATAGTATAAAAAATTATAGGCATCGGCGATGTATCACTAAATATCGCCAATGTATCGATATCGTCAACATTTTCAATTGTGTAAATTTTAGGTGTCGTTTGTATTGTCAATGCATTGATACCGTCGATGTATCGCCAATATTTTTTTCTATGTAAATTTCAAGTGTTGCTTGTATCGTCAATGTATCTGCAATATTTCGATAATATTGCCAATGTATCGATACACCAAAAATCTGTATATTAAAATTTTCCCATTTCATATTTTTTATGAGCGCATGTTTGTATGCAACGTTCAATTTGTCGTCAATAATATTGATAATATCATTATCGCAACATGGCAATAACGAGACCACAATCTTTAGTTTCTTTTTCAATTGTTAATGATTTGTTTGGAAATATCATGTGTTGTTGATATTCTGAAATATCAATGGATGTTTGGATGGAAGGTCAGATATTGGATGGATAAATGGGATAGATGAGATGATTGGACTGATTTCTTATAGCAACACATGCTTTTAGGCCCTCATTAAGTAGAAACCTATTATATATGCATTCTTTTTACAATTTGTTTATTCCTAAATGTGCAAATATGTGTATTTTATCATCTCCTAAGGTTTCATTGAAAAATTCCACTGTTTTTCCCATTGTCCCCACATTTCCAGTTATCAGCGATATCGATATTGTTTTCATATTCCCAGCTAGCGAAACTTGTAGCGATGTCGAAACTTGTAGCGATGTCGAAACTTCAAACATTACTTACAAGTTACCCAAACACAAAAAACAAACTGCTTGTAAGTGACTTACAGCTTACATCCAAATAGGACAGCATGTAAGTAACTTTCACCTGTAAGTTGCTTACAACTTAAAGAACTTACTAGCAGCCAAAAAATCAGAGAAAAAAAAAACCGCAGATTTATAACCAGTGCCAGAAAAAAGAGTATCAAGTTCAACATAGTCCAACCCAGCGGGGTTTTCAGTTGGGAGAGCGTTCCTTACTGGTAGAACTTTCCACCATCAAGTGATCCAAACAAAACATTGGTGACGAACTAAAAAGTCACTCCTTAGAAAATCACAGCAACCATCAATAGGTGGTCCTTCTTTATGTGGCATATGCGACAGACAAACATACCATTGCGCTGACAACTGGGACCACCAACATGTATGGAATGCTGATTGAACAAAACGCTTTTTTTTTATGGGTTAGTTCACACACCCCATTGTTAGTACACCCACCCATCCCTGTTAGTCACATCACAATGTTAGCCACCCCCACTATGGGTACATTCTCGTGCAGATCTTAACCTTGGTACAGGTTCTGCACTCCAGCTTCTAATCTGTAATTTTGTTTCTTTCTAAATATAAATTTGTCAAACTATGAAATATGAATGGCAAGTGAAACAATGCAAATATACTAAAATTCATGCAGAGACTCTTTATCAACTAACCCAAGTGCTCGGCTAAAGGGCGTTGATGGAACTCTCCTCTCCCGCGGCTTCCTTCGCTTTGCCAGTGCAACTACCACGTCATCTCTCTTCTCTTGCAGAATCTCCTGCTCCCTTGCACCGTTCCCAGTTACAATTTCCACATCATCTTTCTTCTCCTCGGCAATCTCCAACTCCCCATCTTTTGCTCCTCCGCCTTCTTTCGATTCCTCCAAATTCCTCTCATTTCCAGAAACCGTCGCCCTCAAACTCTCGGAATCAAACACCTTCCCTTCAATCTTCCTATTCAAAGCCTCAGAATTCGGCTTCTCGTTGGGATCCGATTTCGGAGCAGTGGCGATTTCAGGGGATTCTTCGGAGAAGTAGACGACCGATTCTTTCGATCTAGGGTTTGAGAATTCGCGGACTTTTCCTTTGGTGAGGCCGGCGAGATCGGTGGTGGAGACGAGGGATTTCTTCAAAGAAGATGATATTAGGGTTTGGAAATCTCCGTTCCTTGAGCTGTTGATGAGTTGCGAGCGATTTAAGAGCTCCTTAGCGACGAGAGAGACGCCATTGAAGAGCCTGCGGAGGTCTTGAAATGCTGACATGAGGGGGAGAATCTTCACGGCGGGGGGTGGTGGTGGTGTTTGCTAAAGTGCGCGGGGTGTGCATTTAGGAAGCGCTGGAGATGAGATGGTGTTGGTTAATGTGTGCATGATGGTTCTTGGGGAGGAAGCGAAGAAGGGGAATGGCTGCCTGACTGGAAATGGAATACGTGCTTGCTGTCTGACCGCGAATGGAAGAACGTAACGCAGTTCGCGACTCGGAAGCATCCGAACCGTCCATCGGGTGGGTAGTGACGTGGATGGTTCTGGTCCATAAACCAGCTTATTGATGATGCGTGAGTCCTACCACGAACGGCGGCCCTAGGTGGATGTAACTTTCCTGAGATTCAGCCGGTTTGGCTGGTGACGCGAACACCAGCCAGCAAGCTGGTGTCAAAGCACTGTGGGTCCCACCATGATGAATTTGTTTTATCCATTCCGTTCATCCATTTTTACAGATCATTTTAAGACAATATAAACAAAAAAATGAGACAGTTAAAAAGCTCAAATCGACCACACCACAGGAAACAGTGAGGAGAATGATGTACACCGTTGAAACCTTCCCAGGGCCCATGGTGATGTTTATTTGTCATCCGACCTGTTAATAAGATCAAAAAGAGCTGGATGAATGGAAAAAACAAATATCAGTTTGATCCAAAACTTCTGTAGTCCCCAAAAAGTTTCCTACTGTAAATTTTCAATCTTCACTGTTTCCTATGGTGTGGTCCACTTGAGATTTGTATATGCCTTATTTTCCCTATCATGTATTAAAATAATTTATACAAATGAATGGATGGAGTGGATAAAACAAATACATCATGGTGGGACCCACAAAGCTTTGACACCAGCATGCTGGCTGGTGTTCAACCCGCGTCCGCACTCGACTCCAAGAATCACGAGGAAGGAAGCGGATCGCCAGGCACAGGGCTATTCATGTGCCGGGGGCTGTGTGGGGCCATAGAGATGTCCATGACCAATCCACTCCGTCCATCTGTTTTGCAAGTAGGCGTATCAATAGGCAGGCTGGCACGTCGGGCTTTCGGGCCTGGCCCGCCTGAGGCGGGGCTTAGGCTGGAGAATCCGGCCTGAGGGCCTAGTTAGGGATCAACAATCAAGCCCGTTCCAGAATTGGGCCGGGCTTGAGCATAGTAGTCCAAAAGCCCGAACTGGGATTATTAGGGTTTGTAAATTATTTTTTATTTTTATAAAATTCCCTACTTCCATCTCTCGCCATAGATCCCTCCACATGACAAATAGACACCCCTCTCTCCTCCTCACGAACCTCCTCACGAACCCACACGCCTTTTTCTCTTTCTCTCGGGCTTGGCATGAACATCCAAGCTGGTGTGGTTCACCTTAGGTTTGGATCTGCTTGATTTTTAACTCATTGTCCTATTGTGGTCTTTTAAAACAAATGGGCAGAGTGGATTTGTCACAAATACATCTGTGGGCCTCACACAACATCGGGCACAAATATATCTTTGTGCCCACAGAAAATCTACTTCCAATCCCGGACCCACTGTCGCGTTTACATGCCATCCAACTCATCATCTGCCGGTGCCTTTGAGCATTCCGAGAGTCAGGTAAGCTAAACCTCATGAATTTAGAGGTTTTTGTATACTTTAAATTGTCAGAGCATTAGATCAGTCTGATTATTGTTTTTCAATTAAGGCTACACAATAGATAGAAGCACTAGCTGAACAGGGTGCATTTCATGCAAGTCATTTGTCTGGGTTAGAAAGTTATCCTGAGGAGTACTTACTCAATGAGGTGAGACGGGATGAGCTCATGGACCTTTGGACATCTGCAAATAAACTTAACTGCTGCGAAATGGGCTCGATTTTTAAGTCTGACCCTAAAGTGAGGTGGGCTCAGAAGCCCACCAAGCCAACTCAGCCATGGGCATCCATACAGCCTCGTCACCGGACATGCGTCCCCAAGTCAATCTGGATGGAAAGTGTAACAATCTTCATTTGGGCACAAAAATTCGAATGGTCCACATAATGTGGCATACCCTGATACTTTCTGGACCCAACTTTCAGCCTAATCCAAACCTTTAATAGGGTCATAACAAAGAGATATGCAAATTGAGGGAGGTAACTATTTCTTTTTGTCATAGCCAACTAGAGTTTTGGCTCAGGCTAAAAATTAGGCCCTAGGATTTTATGGGTACCCCATCATATGAACAATTCAGATTTTGTGCTCACATCATGTATCAAAAGTGTTCATGAGTTCTCTTGAGAAGAAGTGCGCGGTTGAGCATTTCAGTACATACACATACATATGAATGCTCCCTGCACAATAGTTCTAGTGAGCATTTTTTGAGAACTCATCACAAGTAACGTGAACCCAAAATTTGAGGCCGTCCACATGACACATCACCCCAAAAACTCCAAGACCTAACTTTTACCTTGATAAAAAACCTTGGTGGGCCATGGCAAAAAGAAACAATTTCCTCATTTGATTTAGTTTTCTCTTTGCTACGGCTATCAGAGTTTTGAATTAGGTTGAAAGTTAGGGCCTAAGTTTTTTCAAGTGCTGCATCACATGAACAGTTCAGATTTTAAACTCATACTCCATGATGAGTTCTCAAAAAGTGATCACAAGTTAAGGTGAGAATTGGTACGCAGGTAAGGTTCCTCTCTCTATATGCACACACACACACCTCTCATGTCTTTGGGCTGTTTACTGGATCAATAGGAAACTCTGCTGCATCTTCTTGTCAGCTATTTCTCTATGCACAGGTTGAGGCGTCGAGCTTATGAATCAATGGTCCAAGCAGCTAATACGATGGACCTCGTGCGGACCCACTTTCATGTGGGCGACTGTATGACGTTCGTCGGCATCGGTGGGACTCAATAGACCCAGGGTCTGGATTAACACACCATGGGCTCCAGCAGTCAGAATAGTAAGCCAGTGTGCACCACAACACAAATACCATCCCTATTGAGCTTACAAGACTCCTGTGACAGTTCACCAATAGTGGTGACTCTCAATCCTCACACGTGGCACTAACATACGGCTATCCAAACCATGGAAATTGCCAATAATACGAACCATCAGGTTTACGGCTATCTAATGAACGGTTAAAAGTAAAATAGCAAGTGGTTCAAATTGCAAGAGAGAAATCAGATGGCTACTATATCATATTCGCTTGATTTTTTTTAGCCATGCTCCATCCACAAACCACAATAGACTCAGCGATCTGGACGGTCTGGATTACCGTAAAGCTACACTTTCCGCGCACAGTAGAAGATCTTTAAAACAGTGGTGAACTATCACGATACTAACCCTATACCCGGTCGAGCAACTGCACTGGAGAGCGCGGGAAAAGCCTTTCAGGTCTGTAAAAACCCCTCCATTTTCTAAAAAGCATCTTCTCTTCCCTTCTTCTCTCCAATACACAGCAGCTGTTAGAAATGGGGATCAAGGTAGGGTTTTTCGCTTGCCTCTTTTATTCCATCTCCATCGCTCTGCATTTTTTTTTATTTTTTTTAAATTTCAATCATCTCTCTTTCTCTGCTAGGGTTTGACGAAGCTGCTTGCCGACAATGCTCCGAAGGGCATGAAAGAGCAGAAATTCGAGAGCTATTTCGGCCGTAAGGTCGCCATCGACGCCAGCATGAGCATCTATCAGTTCCTCGTCCGTACAATCCCTTTCCCTTTTTTCTCATTTGTTTACCTGTCCATCTTCAAGATTCTATCTATTATTCGTTTTTTTCATATAGAAACGAAAGAAAAAGAAGAATTCTTTAGAATGTATGTGTTTTGGATTCAAATGCGTGGAAATGACTGATAATGTTTGAAATTTATATGATACTCGCATAGATTTATAGATGCACCCCCCTTTTTACTTTGGGTAATAACAACAGTACACCTAGGTACTGTTATTTTACCAAATGTACAAAAGGGTGGGTGTAAACAGTGACAACCATTCTGTTGTAATTCACTAGTAAAATGCCAGATGTGGATCATCCAACCACTATGATTTTTTCCCACCCATGATAGGAATTTATGATGGGGTCGTTTGGATGCCTTTAAGTTCTGTAAGTGGTAAGTGACTTACAGGTAAGTCACTTATAGGTGGTGTTCGGGGGAGGAAATTCACCTGTAAGTGGGCAAAACTGCTAGGAGACTTCATGGGGTTGGAGGTGAGAAGTCACTTCCCTGTATGTGACCTGCAGGCCACCATGGGGTTGGGTGAAAGTAGCTCCAGCACCCTAGGGCCGATGACTTCAGTGAGGCTGTGACGGTGGGGTCCACCATGATGTATGTTTTGTATATCTGCATCGTCCATCAGTTTTGCCAGCTCATTTTAGGACATGGGCCCAAAATGAAGTAGATCCAAATCTCAGGTAGACCACATCACAGGAAATAGTGGTGATTGAACGCCCACCATTAAAACTTCCTAGGGCCCACCGTAATGTTTTTTTTCCATCCAACCTGTTGATAAGGTCACTCATACTTGGATGACAGGAAAACAAAAATTTCAGCTTTGTTCAAAACTTTTGTGGCCCACAAGAAGTTTTTATTGGTGGGCGTTCAATCCCCACTCTTTCACGTGGTGTGGCCCACTTGAGATTCGGATCTTCTTCATTTTTGGGCCCATGCCCTAAAATGAGCTGGCAAAATTGATGAATGGTGTGGATATACAAAACATATATCAAGGTGGGCCCCATGGTAATGGCCTCATTGAATCCTAAATGATGATCTAAACCATTCACGATCTCTCTCTTTCTCAGTGCATTTGCATCGTGTGATATGATTAGTGTAATTTGTTTTAGTTGTTTATGTTTTTAGGCGGCTGATTGAGCGGTTACTACTGTTTGATTAGTGTAAGTTGACTGTGGTCCATTCATTGCGTGGTACAGGAGATGAGTGCAAAAATTTGGACTATGGTTCTTCCATTCTGATCGATGGACTTTTACCAGTTGAATGTGGACCATTGTTCTTTCTTCTTCTTCTTCTTCTTCTTCTTCTTCTTTTAATGTTTATTTTCTTTAACTATTTGTTTTCTCTAGCATTTGGTTTGAAGTCCTCTTTGGTTTCAATATGTTTTGGTTAATGCCCAATTCGATGGAGACCCTTTTCGATCTCGGCATGCGGTCAAGATTGGAAAGAGTAAATCGAAGCTTTGGAGGTTGGCCCTTCTCATCATTCTTTGGGCGACGTGGAACGAAAGAAATAACTGTTACTTTCACAATGTTTCCGGTTTGGTTCGTGGGGTCGTATCTAGGGTTCAGGTGTTCATAAGGGACTCAGCTGTAATTCTTTTGTTTCCTTTAAGTTTTTTTTTTTTTTTTTCCAGCTTTTCCTGCCCTTGTGGCTTTAATAAAATCCAGTATCTTTAAAAAAGAAAGATTGGACCGCTAGGATTGTTTGATTGCTGAACTTGTTTTATCATGGAATTTCACGATAGAGTCCAAAGGATGGCATTCACACAAAATGAAACAATGCTTGAATGTAGCAAGTGTTAAAAATTGGTTTAGGTCTACCTTACCGGTCACCCCCGAGATTGATATGTATCGACCATATGGTAGCTGATGAGTGGGATATTCATGAGCATTTAGAAATTGCTTAGAACTTGCATGTGGCATAAAAGTAATTCAAATTTCCAAATTATGGATCCCAATTTAGATGTAACATGAACAGAAAATTACTCTTATTTGGTTATTTGACTATCATATTCAATCATTGATGAGCATTTATTGGATGGATAGAGTGGAAAATATCCAATAGTCCTATTTCAACAAGCAAGTGTCCTGGAGATTAGAAGTATTTTAAATCCATGGGCCCACTTTTATGGCTCACCTGATGATTGGTTTAGCCTAATAATCAATTCAAATATTCATCTAGATAGGCTTCACAAAATGGCATATTTTGTGCCAAGCTTTCTTGTGTGATTATAATACTTAGGAATGATTCCCTAATCCAAGCTCTGCTTTGTGTGAACACACAACTACTTACCTGTAACTGATTATAGCTTACCCAAACACAAAAAAACAACTTACCCGTGAGTAGTATGTAAGTGGCTTTCACCTGAAAGTCACTTACAACTTAAAAACTTACCGGCATCTGCTGTAACTGACTTATAGCTTACCCAAACATAAAAAACAACTTACCTGTAAGTGAGTAATATGTAAGTGGCTTTCACCTAAAAGTCACAACTTAAAAACTTACCGGCATCCAAGCGACCCCATAATGTCTAAAATTTATACGATACTTGCATAGATTTATAAATGGACCCTTTCTGTACTTTGGGTAGTAGCAACAGTACAACTATGTACCGGTATTTTACCAAATGTAGAAGAAGGATCTACATACCAAAAAGGGTCGGTGTAAATAGTGGCTACCATTTTCTGTTGTAATTCATTAGTAAAATGCCAGATGTGAATCATCCAACCACTCTGATTTTTGCCCACCCATGATAGGGATTTGTGTGGGGGTCACCCAAAAGATGAACGGTACAAATCTCGTGGGCAGAGAGAATGTGTGAATTTTGCATGTAGTTCATAAAGCAGGGCAAATGCTAATCTGACATGCAGGGAAGAAAAACATACCCACACATCAAGGAAATGTTTTATTTATTTATTTTAATTTTTTGAAAGGTCAAGGAAATGCTTTATAGCTGCATGTATACATTAAATTGTGAATGTGCAGATTGTGGTGGGAAGGATTGGGACTGAGACGCTTACAAATGAGGCCGGAGAAGTAACAAGGTTGGAAATGCTTCATTGAATTTCTTTTTCTTTTTCTTTTCTTGTTCTTTTTTTTTTTTTTTTTTGGTCATTTTGTTATCAACCTTTGCTAACCTTTACAGAGTGCACACTGCACAGATTTTATAACCCACATGCTGCATAAAAACAGGACATGTGCCTGGCTGCCTGCAACCACTCATGGGTGGGTGCCATCATGGGGGGGTGCCATCATGGGTGGTCCACTCCCCATAAATCGTATGGATTGGACATGGGCCTTCCAATCCATATATTGGCTTCCCATTTGGTCCTAACTCTTGCAGATTTTTTTTTCAGCCATCAACCTGTAGCTCACAGATTGATCAGTTAAAGATCATCTGACCAGCGAGTTTTAACTACCATGGCACATTCATGATAGGATTCATGCAATGAATCATTTGGTTGGTGTTGTTAGTCTTTTCCATCTGCATTTGGCAGGCTAATAAGATCTGTATTGCACACATAGGTTTCCTTTTTCTGTGAGAGATACAGATGAGATGACCAGCTTGATTATTTTGTTTCATTTTACTTATTTATTTATTTTTTATTCACAAGTTATTTCAATAGATTATTTATTTTCTTGTGCTGTAGTCATTTGCAAGGGATGTTTACTCGGACAATAAGACTACTGGAATCTGGATTGAAGCCAGTGTAATGTGATTCTGTTGGTTTTTGCTTCTTCTATTTTGTCTGTACTTTTTGTTACTTGTATTTATTGCATTGTCAAATTGACCGGTGTTTTTATCAGATATGTTTTCGACGGGGCACCACCAGATCTGAAGAAGCAAGAGCTTGCAAAACGGCATGTTCTCAAACAAATGTCATCTGCAACAAGCCTTGTTTAGTTTTCGTATAAAGTTAAGATTGATACATTCTATATTTTTGCCTGCAGGTACTCTAAAAGGGAAGATGCCACTGCAGATTTGGCAACAGCAATAGAGGTAAATGGGATTTGCTTCTTTTTTTTTCCACAAACAAAAACGTCTAGAAAGGTTTTGTCAAGGTGATTATTGCTATTATTTTGCTTTTTCTGAAACAAGTTTGTCAACGTGCCAGACTGGAGATAAGGGAGAGATCGAGAAGTTCAGCAAAAGGACAGTAAAGGTAGGGCTCTTTTCTCTGGTATATTGTTTCTGACATTTAGTTTTCACCACGGCATAATATATGATGGCAGATATGATTATCCCATACTAGTTTTCGAAATCCGTAGAAGCCGGACTGCTCAATTCTGATTGGGCTTGGAATGTAGTCTATACTGAAGGCAGCCTACTCTGGAATTGATACCCTTTGAAAAGTAATGTTCCCATGGTATAATAAACAGATAGATTTGAGACAATTGACATGTCATATTCTATTCACACCTGATGCTTCTATTTAACCGTGTAATTACTGATATGAATCATTATGTATCCCTGTCAATGAGTGTCCACCAGCCAATCCTAATAATTCTGGAGAATCATCAAATCCCTAGGGAATAATGAATCTTTTGAAACATAATCTTTTCTTAACTTCGTGCTATAGACACCAGTCTCTTCCGAGGTCTTGGATACTTGAATAGTGAATACTTGATCAAGCACCTTCACGCTGTCTTAGAATCATGTTCGATGACCAAAACCATAGAGATCCATATCTTTATAGTTTGGGGGAATAGCTTATGAGGGGAGTTTGTTTGTTCTATTTGTTGGTCTTGGATACTTGAATACTTGGTCAAGCACCTTCATGCCGTCTTAGAATCATCTTTGATGACCAAAACCATAGAGATCCAGGTCTTCATTGTTTAGGGGAATAGTTTATAAGGGGATTTTGTTTGTTGTATTTGTTGGTCCTGCCATATTGGTGGAAGCAATATCTACTTTCAGTTTGACTGAGGACTCCTTGGTATGCATTAGAATGAGTGGTCCATGAGAGGATTCACTCAATATGATCAAATGGGAGGGGAAATGAATGCACTCTCATTTAGCTCTTCTGGTCTGATCTTGAGTATTTTGTGAGGGATCTCAATGTGATTAGCTGGGGGAGAAATCGGGAATTTTTGTGTGGCACTTTTCATTGAGTTTCGACATGGGATGTGTGCAGAATTATGTCTCAGCTTTGTGGTTCAGGTAACGTCCAAATACCATGGGAAGTGGACGTTGTTATAGGTAAGACTGCAATTCAGAGTGTGCCTTTCTCTTCCTTGCTTTTCTGGAGTTTATAACCTTCTGTGTTGGTGTGTATAAGCCTTTCCACCATTGGAAGTCTTTTGGTGCTCTACTGCTTGTTGCTGTTATTGTTTTATCATGTAGCCCAGAGAGGAAAGGAGGTTAAGGTGATTCAAGGCATTTCTTTTGTGTATGCATGTAAGGTTTATAGATTTTATGTGGGTTTGTTTTGATAGGTGACAAAGCAACATAACGAGGACTGCAAACGACTTTTAAGACTCATGGGGGTGCCTGTTATTGAGGTGATGTGATGCATAAATGCATGCAGATGTGCTATGTAAATATGTTTTCACTTACATGCACGCCAAATATTCATCCCAAATCTGTAATAGAATTGACTTTCTGTGCGTTATAGGCTCCTTCCGAAGCAGAAGCGGAGTGTGCAGCACTTTGCAGAAGCGGCAAGGCATGCAGTTAACATTGGTTTCTTACACTTTTTTTTTCCCATCGAGCAGCATTTTCAATAACCATCAATTTTATTTTGTGTTTTAGGTTTATGCTGTAGCTTCTGAAGATATGGATTCACTAACTTTTGGAGCTCCAAGATTTCTTCGGCATTTAATGGATCCAAGCTCGAGAAAAATTCCAGTGATGGAATTTGAGGTTGCGAAGGTGCAACAAATTGTGTAAAAGCTTGCTTTTGATTGTTTAGTTTTGCTTTGGTGAATCCAATACAACTAATACTATTTTTGTTTCAGATTTTGGAGGAACTAAACCTCACTATGGATCAATTCATCGATTTGTGCATTCTCTGTGGATGTGACTACTGTGATAGCATTCGAGGTAATGTGGTTTTTCAGTTTTCGTATTTTACTATTGTTTATTGTTAATTATGCATTGAATATGTATGTCAGGGACACCATGGTTGAACTAATGCTTGGACAACATGCCCGTATAAAATAGGTATCGGGGGACAGACAGCTTTGAAGCTCATTCGCCAACATGGTTCTATAGAAAATATATTGGAGAACATAAACAGAGAGAGGTGCTCTACAAGATATATCATTAAGCCTGTTTTCCCATATTTCTTTATTCATGCATTTCCTCTCTCTCTTTTGTTTCCCTTTTTTTCTTTGAGATTACAATGTGATGATTTCATATCGATGTTTAATACTTGTGCAATGCATTGCAAAATGGTAGCACTGTTGTCATGACAAACTTGCAAATATTATTAAAGATGAAGGACTAAGATTGCGAGTCAGTTCTCCTCGAATTGGCTCATTAATAGCATTAGTGTAGAACTGTTTCCATGGAGTTTAGTTTATGGCATACTTCCGAAGAAATTGGACATAAATTATACTAGAAGATTTTTAGCAAAGAAGTTCATAGACAATTTAAGGTCATTATTAATCTTTCCAAGAGTTCATGGATCAAGAGGTTTGAGGCATTCCAAATCTTCCACATACGCACATCACTATTTGAATTCAGAGGAATTTTCATGTTAGCGTTGTTTCTTTGTCATTACCAAAACTTTGCATGATTCTAGATCTTCTAACTATAGGGGGAACTGTCTTTCAGCATGATTTCTACTTCCTCCATTGTTATACCAATGGGGAAAGTGGTGTTCTTTATGCTAATGGCCTATCATACTTGACTCCTTCAAAAGAATGGATTACTGATTGGATTACGGATTGAATTACCGAAGTTGGATACTTGGAGAAAGGATTCACCTTGGATATGTCTTGAACTTTTTCCTTTACAGCATTCTCTCCCATCCTTCCCCTCCCAAGACCTGAACTCCAAACCCACCTGGGTGTTGAGTTTTGAGTAGTACCATGGTGGATTTGGATTTAAAGCTGATTCTTAGGTAAACACTTGAAAGGTTAATTTCAGTTTTGCCTGCTGTGGCTTCATATATTTGGTGATGCTTTCTCCCATGGACTGCATTCCTAAGGCTGATCTTTCCTTTTTGTCTTCGACACGAAGATATTAAGGATCCTTGCCCCATAAAGGTAGTCACTTTTGGAGTATGTTGGGGAAAAAGTGGGTCTGTCTTTTGCATTTTTCTTCACTATTTACTTTTCTCTATTGACAGTGATGGTAATATGGAGTATGAGGACTTTGAAGTTGTGAGCTGCGTCTCTATTTAAGTTGGCCTTGGGTATTGGTTAATAAAAGAAAACTGATGCCTTCTCGGGGGCAGGACACCTACTTTTTTTTGTGAATGGTGGCGAATTTTATATAATGGTTAAGAATACAATTGAGGTTCGCAAATTGAAAAGAGTTAAAAAGGGACAAGTTCTATAAATCATTCGGATGTAAGGATAACTCGTATAGAACTTGTATTTCCATGTCCAATTATGTCTGGATGCAGTATTCACTTAAAGATGGGGTTGTCCATTTGGACAGGGCTGTCCAAAAAAAGTTCAAAATTCCACCATCCGAGGTAGAGGCTGGAATGCTGCTATCCAGGACAACCCTATCTTAAGTTCTATGTGAGACATCCAAGCGAAGTTTTCAGTATCAGATTGGCCCCTCTATTGGTCAGCTTGCTGGCTGATACGATATAGGTCCTATGTTGGTCAATACAGCCTTGTAACAGATTTTTTTTTGGGAGAAAAAAAAAACTCAAGAACTGCTCGAAATTTCAAAAACTGTGAGGATCCTGAATATGTATCCTTTTTGGTTTTTGATATGTATTTGATAGTGTAGTTTCCATCCTTTGGTATGAATGTTGTCTGTCAAGTTGCATGTTTAAAGCTGAACACAAAGTACCCGATTGACTCTAAATTCTTCTATGTTGTATTCTAAATATCTGATATCAATATATAAGATCATTATTTATTTATGGATCGATGATATATATATATATATATATATATATATATATATATATATATATATATATATATATAGAGAGAGAGAGAGAGAGAGAGAGAGAGAGAGAGAGAGAGAGAGAGAGAGAGAGGAATGCTCACCTGCGCACTTCTCTCACTAAAACTCGTGAGCACTTTTTCATGGCTCATCGCACATGACGTGAGTCCAAAATCTGAGCCGTCCATGTGATGCTGCACCCCAAAAAACCCCCAAGGCCCATCTTTCAACTTATTCTAGAACTTTGGTGGGCCATGAAAGAAGGAAACAGTTTCCTTCCTTGATTTGCCTCTTGCTTTCTGCTACGGCCCACCAATGTTCTGGATCAGGTTGAAAGATGGGTCTTGGGGGTTTTTTGGGGTGCTGCATCACATTGACGGCTCAGATTTTGGGTTCACATCATGTGCAATGAGCCTTGAAAAAGTGCTCACGAGTTTCTCGTGAGAGACGTGCCCAGGTGAGCATTCCCTATATATATATATATATATATATATATATATATATATATATATATATATATATATATATATATATATATCAGTGTGCGATAGCGTGTAGCGAAAGCTAAATGATACTTCTATTTTTTAATTTAAAATATGATAATTAGTAAGAAAAAAATATAAAAGTGCCTAACAAATGATTCATTTTTTCAAGTATAAGCATGTTCAAGCAAGTTATTAATTATCATTTATCAAAAGCTAATCCACATATAAAGTTATAAAAAAATCAATAATCAAATAATTATCGCATCAACAACTTTCTAAGCATACCACTTCAATTAATAATGTCTAATTGAAACCACAACTCACAAGTATGAAAAGAAATAAAAATCCTAGAGGTTAAGAGGGGTTTCTAAAAATCCTTTTTCTTTTTAGTGTTAAAGGTTTTTTAGTGTGTGAATTTCACACCAACTTTAACAAAAGATCACCACCATTTTAAGTGAAAGTAAATATAGAAAGGTTTGGTTTTGACTTTACATTTTCAGTCTTTATTTTTTATTTTTATGTTGTGACTTTTACACCATTTAAAAAAAACAATAATTAAAAAAATACATTTTTTGAGAGATAATAAAAAAATACATTGTAGCTTACACTACACACTACATAACTATAGCGTACACTACACAGGATTTACGTTACGGATGCTATTTGAAACATTGAATATATATATATATATATATCTTTTAAAAAAAAATCAATACGTAAGATCACAAGTCTAGAAATGAGTAATGATAACCAAAAAGGGTTGAATAGTGCTAGCCTGATTTATATACACCATTTCCCTCAAGAAGCTTTTAGATTTTTTTAGTTTTTGTTTTTTAAAATTCAGATGAATAGTGTCAATCTGATTTGAGTAAAACTTGAATATCGTGAAAATGCCCAAAAATTGTGCAATCTGTGGTATTCATCCCACCAATGCATATTTCTATCCTCTATACCCCATTTCCCTTAAGAAGAGGAAAAAACAAAAAATGATGAATGGTACACAATTTTATTTATTATTATTTTGTTTTTTGGAGCAAGCACAATAATATCTATAAAAAAGAGAGCTTAAAACTAGTAGGTAGTGACCTACTACCTACTATTTGTTAAAGAAATAGGCCCCAATCGAACACAAATCACTCATGATTCGGTAGACTGGAGCTTATTATGTTTGAATTTAACAAAACAAGAAGGAAAATAAAACAAGTGGCGGCTTACTAAATTTTTTTTTTTTTTTTTTCCAAAATGGAGCAAAATCACTTTGTGATGTAGGATGACCTAATTATGATGCATGCATATGATCATGGATAATTTAGCGGAATAACAAAAGCAATAACAGTAAAATATTCAGCAATCACCATTATAATCTAAGAAAATCAAAAGGACACATGCAATAATGTGGGGCATCATCACAAACACGTAGTAAGGATTTCAAGTATTGCATTGATTGGATCCGGCGAGGGATGAAACCTCTCGATCTTGCATGGTTATGATCCAAACGTGCAATGAGATTAACTAGTCCGAGGAATTAAAGGATTTCTCGGATTAGAGGATTAAAATCTGAGAATTAGGGTTTTGAGGCTAAATCTCAGATTTTAGGATTGTAGAGAATGAGGGAAAGTAAGTTTAGAAGAAAGAGGGGAAAATACTAGATTATCTTGAAGAAAGTTAGAAGGAGGGGAAGAAGAAAGAAGAAAAGGATTGGGGAAGAAGATGAAGATCCACAAAGAGAAGGAGAGGAGGAAGAGGAGCTACCAAGCTTTTCTTAATCAATAATCAACTGAAATTCGTGTTTAGGGCTTAACCCTCTTAAATAAGCATTAACTAAGAAAGGAAAAGACAAAACTACCTTAATACTTAAGTAAAATGAAACTAAAAAAAAATTCACGCGGTCATTGGGTGGGACATCAGGCGCCCGAAGACAGTCCAAAACGTCCAAAGACGTTCGGGCGCCCGACGATAAACTGGTGGGTCTTCTTCTTTTGCTCCTCTTCAACTCATGCTCCATGCTCTTCTTGGGTTCTTCTTTGGTTCTTCCTACACATGTGTCTTCCCATTGTGGGGTCTTCTACGTGCTAAATCACTTGTGTAGGGCCTTTAATGCTCTTCACCATCTCACGTACCATCATCTAGCCACAAGAACGATGAGATGCTCGCTTCTTTTGCTGATACACCTTGAAGGGCTTGATGTCCGCATCACTTTGGACTTTCGATAACAGTTGAATCCCCTCTTTTGATCTTGTATTTAGGCAACAATTTTGTCAAAATCTAAGACACAACAACTCTTTCATTTTTTGGAGAATGGAGGTGAAAAAATGGAAAAAAAATAAAATAAAATTGATTTGGTCCTATATGCATAGTGCTGACACACTGTTATGCCTGGTGTGTAAAGATGCCAATATGCCCTGCTTTAGCCGGCCCATTTTTTCAAGTCCTGCTTCACCCATGTATAGCAGGAGTGACTCCTACGGTTAAGTAACTATTGATACACCTGTAATGCAACCGATTCTCAAAACCGTGGTCTTAAGTGAGTGCCATCTTAGCATTCCTAAGGGCCCAAATCTTGCACATGTGCACCATGTTGGTGCATGTGCATGATCACCTCTTCAACATCCTGCAGCACACTCTTTAGCAAAGGAAAATCCAGGAGGTGTCATCCAAATGCAAAACAACAACACCTGTTGATGCTCCGATACATTTACCCCAGCACAATAAATGGACTCCCATGTCCAGGTAGACATGGATATCTTTATCTTACGCAAGTTTCCACACATCCGAATGATCCCCTAGGGTTATTGCAGAGTTGATGTCTTTTATGAACAATGAGAAAAATCCTAGGTTGGGAAAGAAGTCCCCCTCAAGGACTCAAGAGCCTGTGTGGAGCTTGTGGTGGATATCTCGTTAGGACTTAGTAGTGAGAATCACTTTGTAGTTTTAACTTCCATGAGGTGTAGAATCTGTAGATTGGTTGTCATGGATTTGTTTTCTTCTAGCCAGCCAAATGTCTTGTAGCTTTAGGAGGTAAAGATGGAGCTTGCAGTTTGTTTGTTTTTCGAAGCTCCCGTTGCATGTCTTTAAATAGCAATTTGGAACATGACTGGCGCAAAGACTTGTTCCAACTCAATTGGAGTCAGTCTTGTTTCATGGTGTGACTTGTCTAACGACTTGTTTTGCTTTCCACCACACCAAGTTGACTCAGTAGGACAATGTTTAAAACCATGTTTCTTTCAGTAGGGACTCAGGAGTAGTGAAATACGGAGTATATGGAATTCAGTCATTGGTAAATTTTGGTTGTGTGCATTTGTTCTAGTTTTGTCATGAGACATGCCTAAGATCAAGTTGTGGGTGACTGGCGGTGTTGACCCAGATAGGGTCCAACTGAGTTTGAGTCTGCTTGGACGAGTAGCGACTCATCCAAGTCTTAAAACCATGATTGTTGTTCTATTTTGCCAAGTGCTAACTACTCTTCGACAATGGCTGACTAAATGGTCAGCAAAAGTGATATTGGTTCTGTGGGCGATCGTGTGATTTTAACGTGGTAGGATGGCTGAAGGGGCAAACTAACTTGTACAAAGCTTATGGGGGTGCAGAAGAGGATTTGGGTGCTGGTGTGGGTAAGTGTTTGTTTCAAAATTTTAGGGCCTGTTTAGCGTTGCTTCTAGCAACTGCTGAATTAATTCTTAGCAAACAATTCTAGAGGATTGTTTTTTGAGAATTGCTTATGTGAAAAAATGCATGTTTGGTAAACATGCATAAGAAAAACAACTTCCTCACGAAGGTTTCAATGGTGAGCATTGAATCCCTAGTGTTTCCTATGCCGTGGCCTGCTGAAGTCTTGAATCTACCTCATTTTTGGAGTCATACCCTAACATGATATGGCGAAACGGATGGATGGAGTGGATGCAAGGTCATCGCAGTGGGTCCTATAGCACATTGCACGCAAGGTTCATTGCATCTCTCCGGCTTCTTTAGAGATGAGATTTGCCAAACCCGTGTGCGTGTGCAATACAACCCATGTACACACCACACGTTTGACATCATTGCATGATGATCCGAGATCCATTCCATCCATTAGATGGGCACCACTATATCCACTGATCAGGTGGGCCACAATTTGCAAAACAAATGTATGACTCTAAAACACTTAGTTAGAGTTTTCCACCCCATCCACATGTTTCCAATATTGGGGCCCACCTGAATGGACCAAATTAATTTTAGAGAAAACATGGTCGGACCAACCGGTGGATGGATTTATCTTGGACCTACATGCCATGATGGCATATGTGTGGAGGTATACAGCTCTACCCTCATGTGCAATTGACAAACCTTCCAATAAGATCTGCTTTATGAGTGCTTTTCACAAGTCTGTAGAAGTGGAAACAGCTGTAGGAAATGGAAGGTTAAGCATTGCAGGAAAAAGTACAATTTGAAAAATTGTTTAATTAAGTGGCTAACCAAACACACTTAAAGCTTAGAAAGTTATTTTCAGAAACAAAATCACAAAAAAACACTTTTATCAGTAAAGCCAAACAGGCCCTTAGCAAGTATAAAGCCTAGGAAGCAGGAGCACAAGGCCAAAATGTCAATTGGAAGTGGGACTGACACCTTGGTAGAACATCTTGCAACGAAGGACTTAAAATGGAATCATTCTCTTGGTCTACCTTAAAGACCAAATTGCTAGATCTCCCTGAAGGTCCACATGGTCAATCGTCAAGAACATGAACTGCAAAAATATGGCATTTCAATAAAATGGATATCGTTCATTGTGTAAGCCTGACAACACAAACTTGTCATGGGCATGAATCTATTAGACTTTGTGGGAACTGCTAATGAGGTCATCAATGAGGAAAATTGGTTGGATTTTGTTGCGTTGCTAGCCACTAAGACTGAATGCTTGCAACCACACTGGTCTAAATGGAATATTCGGCTTTTCTGCTTATTAAGGTTCAAGAGGAAATTTGGTTTGGACATAAGTGGAGGAAGTGGATGGTGGTTTGCCTACTCTGTCGTCATCATTGTCGTCATCATCTAAGCCCCATCTCAACAAATTGGGGTTGACTACATGAATCCTTTTCTGTAATCCCACTATATTAAGGTCCATAACTTCAGTTAGACCATATGTCATCAAGACTTTTCTTATTAGTTATTACCTCCGCCCACCTCCTTTTGGGCCTTCCCCTTGTCCTTTTAGAACGATCAACTTGTATCAACTCATCACCGTTGTCGTCATCTAAGCCTTGTCCCATCTAATTGGGGTTGACTACATGAATCCTTTTCCGTAATTCCACTATATTAAGGGCCATAACTTCAGGTAGACCATATGTCATCAAGTCTTTTCTTATTACCTTCACTTGGGCCTTCCCCTCACCCTTTTAGAGCCTTCGACTTGTATCAACCCACTCCTAATAGGTGCAGTTCTTGGCCTCTATTACACATGAGCAAACCATCAAAGTCGACTTTCGCTCACCTGTTTACATGTTGGTGCCAATCCTAAATTCCCTCAAATGCATTCATGTCTAATTCTATCCTTGTCTTGCCACTCATTCATCTCAATATTCTCATTTTAGCTACACATCCTATGGACATGTTGTTCCGTAACTGCCTAAGATTCTGTACCATAAAGCATGGCTGGTCTTATGGCCATCCTGTAAAATTTCTTTTTTAGTTTGAGTGGTACACGACGATCACATGAAACTCCAGAGGCAAATCTCCATTTCTTCCATCCAGCTTGAATTCTTTGGGCAACATCCTTCTCAATCTCTCCTCTCATGAATTATTAACCCAAGATATCAAAAGTGGTCATTTTGAGAAACTTCTTGGTCAGCAATCATTACTAATTTCTCCCACTCCTATTGTTACTAAAAGTGCACTCCATGTACTTTGTTTGGCTGACTAATTTTAAATCCTTTAGATTCTAAAGCACCTTTGAATAAATCTTGCTTTGTGCTTATGCCCTCCCTCATCTTGGTCAATCAAAACTGTCATCTGCAATCAACATATGCCATGGGATCCCTTCCAGCAAATGCCTCGTCACTTCTCCATAACCAATGCGAGAAGGTATGGGCTCAATGCCAACTCCTGGTGCAAGTCTACAGTAATTGGGAACTCACTTCTCTCCACTGGAGGTCTTCACATTGTTACTGCTCTTGCATGCATATCCTTAATCATATCAATATATTTTCTTGAAATTCCTTTCTCTCCTAACACCCATCAGATTAACTCTCTAGAGACCCTGTTGTAAACTTTCTCAAGTCAATAAAGAGTAAAGACCATGTGGAGATCCCCCTCTCCCTATATCTCTCCGTCGTTTAAGTAGGGGTGTGCCTACTGCGTTTTGCAGTAATGATAAATGGTGGGAAGTGGATATGGTGGTGGTCAAATACGGTCCATGCATATATGATCTATGCTATGGTTGCTGTGGCTTATGCATTTTATTGGTAATAGAGAACAAAAGCTTTTATGAGGTTTATCCAGTTTAGTATTTCTCCATCCTTCATTCCACACTTTCCAGTTGTTTACCATTCAAAAAATAAATAAAAATAAAAAAATCTACACTTCAGTTGTGATAAGCATAACATGCATGGCCTTCTCTTATTGTAAAAGTTTTATGCTCTAGACTTTAGCAGTTTCCTTTTGTCTCCCAATGCAGGTATCAAATACCTGAGAACTGGCCATATCAAGAAGCTAGACGTCTTTTTAAAGAGCCTTTAGTCTCTGACATGGAAGCACAGCCTGAGCTTAAGTGGACTGCCTCCAGACGAAGCGGTGAGCTATTTCATTTTAGGCTCATGTTTCATACTTAATCATTTTTATCTATTTGACATCTTTACAGACATCTATTTTATCATATCTTTAGGGACTCATAACCTTCCTTGTGAATGAAAATGGATTCAACCAAGACCGAGTGACAAAGGCATGTCCCCTGTCCTTCATAAAAGCTTCTTCAAGTAGTCCTCTTTCAGGTCTCCTTGCTTTCACAAAACGAAATTTATTGTTTCTTGTATATTGATATCTATGTTTTCAACAGTCAGTAGAAAAGATCAAAGCGGCCAAGAACAAATCATCCCAAGGCCGGTAAGTGTTATGAGGCAGAATTGTAAATTATGTATGAAGTTACTATTTTGTGGATATATGATGCCAAATTGGTTTTATGGACAGATTGGAATCCTTCTTTAAGCCAGTTGCGACCGTAACAACACCCATTAAGCGGAAGGTACGTGCTTCTACCAAGTGATTGAGTGTTTGTTTTATTGGCTTTCCTTATTGGATTATTTTCAAACAGTCATTAGGTACACTAGGATTTCATAGCTAATTCGTTATTAATTTTCTTTCATCGTGGATTTGTGTTATCTGCTGTAAACAGTCGGAAGAACTAATTAGTATCATCTTTAAATCATTCTACTAATCTTTCACTTAAACCTGAATATTTTCATTAAAGGTTCTTTCACTATCTTGCTCAGAAATATCCTTGTAACTTTGTGTCTATAGGATTTCAAAATGATCTTTTGAATTTTATCACTTGCTTGAGTAAGGTGCTAAAAGATTTAATTTTCTTTCTTCTCGTAGCGCAACATGTTTTTAAAGTTAATGCCTCCCCCCACCACCAAAAGGGGGGGGGAGAAGAGAAAAGAAAGAATAAATGAAAAGAAAAAGAAAGACAACGTCAGCTACAAGTTTGTTTAGATATTCAGGAATGCTTAATCTGATCTGTTATCATGCGCTGTGGTCCCCTGGAACAGGAAAACAGATGTATGCTTGGATCCCCTGGACCAACACTCAATTCTAAGATGTTTACTCTGCAAGTTTGTATTGGCTCAAGACAAAAGGTCATTGGCAGCTTAAACCTGCCAATCCTGAAGCTGAGTTCTGGAAACTCAGGGGTGCTTTCCAAGAGTGTCCATTTCAGAGCATGAAAGCTGAGACACTGGAGAAAGCTTTCAAATAGCAAACTGATGCTCGTTGACAACTCTATTTCATGTATCAGCACACATTTCTAATTAGTTTGCAACGGGTTTTGTGGGACACCTGAAATCATTATTCTTATTAACTAAGTGTGTGGTTGGTTATATTTTCTCACGCCTCAGCAGAAAAAGGCCTAAATCTGTAGATTGTAGTATAACAACAAAATCCATTCAAAGGAAGAAGTTCATGACATATGCGCCTTGCGATTGTGGTTAATATCACCAAGGTCTTAGAATTCACACCATCCTGGAGCATGGAGGCTACTATTGCCGTATGGAGGAAAATATGGTAGATGTTTTCTAGTATTTCATGGGATCGAATGAGATTTTTCATTCTGTTTATTTGTTTGTCATTTTGAATACACATACAATTTCAAAAGAAATTTGATGGAGACAGAGGAATTCATTTGGGAATGTGTTCAACTTTTGGCATCCGGAATGGATTGAACCAGCTCGTGTATGTTAGGTTCTTGGGGAACTCACTTAGATAGAAATAGGAGTATTTTGGTTTTGAATCTACTCAGTTCCTTTAGCTGTGATTGTGGCCAAACCATCTACGATCACTGGTTTGCAGATCAATGCCTGGGTTTTTTACCATCCAAATTCCACATCAAACTGTCCGTTTTTATCCTACTTTAGCTTCATGATTTTTGAAATCCTTCACAAGTTTTCCAACCTGTCTATTGTGTTTGCTGTGACAATGTTACTTAAAAGAGTTTTAGTTGTGTGGAACTTTTAAATGTTTGCCTGCTACTTGCAACATTTTTAAGTACTTTCTGAGGTGTGGTTTTCGCTATTTTTGCAAACCAGGAGACATCGGAGAAGGCTGCAAAGGAAACTACAAACAAGAAATCGAAGCCGAGTGGTGGGAAGAAAAAGTAGTTGAAATCAAAATTAAAGTCTGAATGTAGACTCAGTCATACTATGTGCAGGTTGTTATTTAATGTTGATTTACAATCCTCAGCCTTTTTTTTTTTACCAGCATCCGGGTTTTTTCATCTCAGTCTTTGATATTTTCTTAGCATGATCAATTCCTCTCCCTTCCTCTCAGACGCAGATTGTGTGGCCCCCAAGAAGTTTTCAACGGTAGGCATTCAATCCCCACTGTATCCTGTGGTGTGGTTTACTTGAGCTTTGGATATGCTTCAGTTTTGGGATCGTGGCCTAAAATGAGCTGGCAAAATGGACGGATGGCGTGGATAAAACACACATCACAGTGGGCCCTACAGAGTCCTGTGGCAGGGTCACCGTGCAATCCGCGTCTCTCTCCCTCCTTCCCCCCTATCATTTGAACTTTTTCAGTGTGGGAAACAAAACCAATCCAGTTTGCTGGGTCTGGGTTGGATGTTCATTTGTAGGTATGGGTGAATTGATGGATTTGTTTGTTAGGCCAAGTCTGCGGGGTGGTGGGAAAGGGCAAATGGAAAAGTGCATATAGAAAGACATAGGTTCCTGTTGATTTTTGTGAGCATTTCTTCAAGGAAAGGCGATAAATAAACAAATGCCTACGTAACCTGTTGATTTTATCAGGCTAGTATAACCATGAACACATTCCAGTCTAAGAGCTTCAAGTTGATGATGGGGTGGTTTTATAGTTTGATTTTATCAGGCTAGTATAACCAGCGGGGTGGTTTTATATTTTGCATTGTGTATTAGCATCCATTTAGTGAGTTGAGGGAGCTGCTTTAAAGAGAACTTGGTGTTTTATGAATCACGGCAGTAAGTAATGCCTATGGTGATCGCCAACTCCAGGACCAAGTAGCGAAAGTTAATGAACTTACTGATTGTCCTCTAAGGGATTACGTATCTATTATTTATTTATTTATTATTATCATTATAATTTGGAATCCATTGATGCATCAGGGCATATGCACGCAATGAAAAGAAAAGAAAAACAAACTCAGAGCTGTGTATTTGAAAAGGGTGAGGATGTCCCACAAAAAACGTTTGGAGGGAGACTGGCAGCAGGGAATTCAATGGTACTTGCTATACTCAAGTGGGATGAATTGTGAAGCAATGAAGGCTTATGACCCAATGCGGATTTTGGATTTTTGGGGCTTGATGAAATCACCATTTTTGGTTGCTTTGGCCTTGTGCATGTGGAGAACTTTAATTTTGGTGTTTGGATTCCTACTATAGCTGATGAAGAAGGGTTGGATAAATGTATTTAGACAACCAATAGTTAGGGATAACAAGGCCAGCTAAATGTGAAGAGTAAACAGGTCAATGGTACATCATACCGAACTTTCAACATTTTCTTTGTGGATTTTCTACTGGCCACCGCGTTTTCTTTTCTCCATTTTGAATTAATCCATCCGATTTCAGACTGAGCAAGCACCATGCTTGTCCCCATTCAATGGCCCACTCTTATTTGCCTTCTTGATTCTACATGAGCCAAGAGGTCTACTTGGTGTAGATGAGTAGAGAATTATAGGTGATGTTTGCTTAGTGCAGTTGTTTGAAATGGCTAATTGGTAGACTCACAAGAGTTTCAACACAAGGTCATGGGTTCGAGTACCCATTGTGGTGAAATCCCACTGTGGTGTGAGTGCGTGTGTGTGTGTGTGTGTGTGTGGGGTGTGAATATGTGTGTAAACAAAAAAAAAAAATAAAGAAAAAAAAAAGTTGTTGAAATACTTCCATACGCCCATGATTAGCTTGAAGATTACAATTGACATTTGGCCGGCAGTAGCCAATCAGTTATTCTTAAAATGGGAATCACATGAACCAATCAATTCTAAGGTGTAAATATAGCTGTCGGTGTGGTATCCCTTTCAAACTTCATCGGCATGTTTTAAGACTTGGATTTTAATGGCTACCGTGTACTGACGACCACAGTGTACTGGCAAGGTTGGATCGATATCAAATGGGCCTGTTCTGGGCTTAGCACTCCAAATCTGTGTAGTGGGTGTGACTGATTAGTTAAAATCTGACCTCAAAACAAAACAGTACCGGCCCGTTAGCTAACCCTACTTGTGGAGTGAGTGAGAGTTTGTAAAATCCTATATTTTATATGGTCTGAGAGGTGGTTAGTTTCAGGGACTCCTGTATAATTTAAAATGTGATTGTTCTGATGAAAACGTTGGTATCAATTGTTTAGTTAGGGGACAATTCACCCACTCCGGCTTTTCGAAATATATATATAATTTAAGTGTCTTTCCCTCAGTTTCTATAGTTCTTATCAAGGCTCCCGCCTAATCTTATCTTTTATTTTTACCTCAGTTTCTAGAGTTCTTATCAAGGTTCCCACCTAATCTCATCTTTTATATTTAATTATTTTTTCTTGAACTATTTCAACAATGACGAACTTCAAATCATATCCCACATCAGTAACAGTAGTCTTTACTACTTCATCATTCAATCCACTACGCATTGCATGACATAATGCAGATATTAATACTTCCTAATTGCCGATTCTGCCGTGTCAACCTAAGATTTTTCCAGGTTTGGATATCGTGCTGCTGATAAAGCAGCTGAACATGACTGGTTCGAACATGCAGCGAAAATCGGTGCCTTAGTCAGATGTGTGGGCTCCACTGACTATTTCTGGCTCATTAGGAGATAATATCTAGGTGCTAGTAGTCAACGAACCGAGGCGATGTGCATCCACAGTAGTAAGAGTTTCTTCTTGCTTCCTTAGCTGTAGCTCAACTGCACCTAGACGCGCAATCATCCCAATCTTGTAGCAGATTTTTGGAGCCGAATGTGGACTTTTTATTCTGGGTAGGTAATGGGTTTGAATTTGGGACCATAGAGTGGGAGAGCGCCTTCCATTGAGCCACGGGCTTGAACCATGTCAGATGATCATTTTCCAAGTTTGAATGGCTGGAAATTTGAATTTGCTAGGGACCCATCAAAGGTTTCATGAGTCAACACACGCGGTGTGCAATGCTTGCATTGATGTGGACACATCTTATTTTATTGCAAGGTGAGGGTTAATCATCATGTGTTTGATTTGAGCCGAATTTAAAAACATTGTCATCGTCTCATCTCTACAGTAGATCAATGCAAGTAGTGTTAGATAATATTTAAAAGGGTCGTGAGCTTTGACATTTAAAAGGACATTAGAAGGGATATTGAACATATGAGAGATTAGAATCACTCGCCATTGAAATCTTTTTGGGACCCACTTTGAAAAACAAATATCATCCTGAGTTAAGAATTCTGTGGGCGCCAAAAATCTTTTAGTGGTCAGCTTGTGTGGCCCACTTGAGTTTTGTATTAGGCTCACATCCTAAAGCGAGTGAGCCCATATATTGGGCGGGGTGGATTTCATACACATACATCACAATGGGTCCCACACAGCTGTTGCAGGGATCCTCTCAAAACTCTCCCGTCGGAATCCAACTCTTGACTTTTTCTCAAAAAGTGAGACATTGCCCACGTAGTCCAATGAGTGTGTAATTTTGGGGTCATGATACACCAACACTGGACCCCACATTTTGGGCCGTTTGAATTTGAGGGACATGACAAGTGTAAAGTAAAAAAAGCATGCATCCTAGCTACAAATGTATAGGGAGTTAGATTAAAATGCAAATAACTTCTCCTGTCTAGTTCACCAGCTAAAGAAAAGAATTCCAAAGTCATTTTGGTCCAGAAAATGACATTTTCTTTTTTGAAATTTGCTGACCAAGTGCACAAGATTTTCACATTTGGGTTGTTTGGTGTGTGGAATTAAATGGTATTGAATAGCATTTGATGGGATCTCTGATGGATTTCAAAATCCATTATATTAGTGGCTCCCATGTTGACGCATGTGTTTTATCCATGCCATCCATCTGTATGTACCCTTTGCATGTGACAATCAAGTTGCACGTGCATACCGGTGGCAGTATGAGTTGTGAAATCTAGTCCATAGATTATAATTTTATGGTCCACCAAACTCAGGCTTCATTAATCTTGTGTTTTTCCGAAAGGAAGAATTTAATCCTAAACGTGGGATTAGAGGGTCAAAATACCATCTTATTTTCCAACATATAATCATTATGTAAAAATGGTTTAATTCCACCTAATGTGATTCAATAGCACGTAATCCCACGCTCCAAACAGGCCCTAAATACTACCAGGTTTGTATGAGAATGCATCAATGATACACAATCGGTAACAATTACATTGTACCACCGACATTTTCAGCCAGTCCAGGAGCTATTTGATACTCTTACAAGGTGTAATGGTTGACACACAAGCTTGTAGAATTTCTGTAAAGTTGCATAAATCAACTCAAACTGAGCTGTCCAAATTGAAGGACCAGCCAAAATAATTATGATAGAATAATCCTAACATCTGATTAATAAATTTTAATTCAATTTGTTTTTGAATTGATTGCATTGACTATTTCAATTTGGTCCTCCAATAAATGCCCATCAATCATCTATCTATCTTGGAAATTAAATCGGTGCAATTAATTTAAGAAGCAATCTCAAGTGGGACCCACTAATTGGATGATTTTATTAATTTTAAGTTGACTATTATCCCTCCGTATCAACCATCATACTCTGCCAGAGCATTAAATCTCTCTCAATGCGTGTACGCACGAGATTTCGTGCATGCACGTGTTTCCAAAGGCAAGTTTCTCCGGGAGGGACGCGTGTAGAAAAGGAGAAAAAGACAAGATCTATGGACAGACTCTGATGTAACGTTGATCTGCAAAGGTCAAAACCCATGACCCATGTCGCCCATGAGTATTTTTGCTCCATGAAGGAGCATATGACTATCCGTACACATGAACAGAGCCACCGTTCATTTAGAATGCATTTACTTCAATCCAAACCGTACATTCCAATGGACATTCCTTAGATGGGCCATCATCCAAAATTCATACTGACGGATATTCCCAACAGTACTTTTGATGAACAGTTGAGATGAAAACCAGCTGATGTACAGATACAGCACAATGTTGTCCACAGATTGGAGGTTATCATGGCTAAATCAATCGTTGGGTATGATTATCTCAACGGTTTGGATTGAGGCCATGCATATAGCTGCTGCGCGAAAGTGCATGGGTTGTCATGCTATGCTGATGTTCTAAATAACTCGTGAAACAATAATCAACGACATGGGGGAATTTAAAATAAATGTTTTAATAACACTTTTTGTTTCTATTCTCAATCTCATGTTCATAATTTAAATCAATTTACTTCTCTACCAAGACCTAAAAAATGTCTCTTTTTTTCATTAAAAAACTTGATACTCCTGTGGAACATTTGTAGTAGAACAACACCTTCATGTTGGGTGCGTTTCACACAAATCTTTGGATCTCGCCCCCGAATACACTAGAATTATGGACTATGCTAATGCAATAATCAAGAATAAACATCAACCACACGAACACAAGGAGTTTTACGTGGAAAACCCTCAAAAGAGGTAAAAATCACGGGACCTAGTCCAGATCAACAATCCACTATCTCAGGGAACTGTTACAACCGATCTCAAGCACACACCGCTTGGATCAAACTTCTTCACCCACGCAGGGATGGATAAACTACAAGAGAATAGTAAAGGAGAAACGATCTCACCGATTCCGAGGACGTAGAAGCGCTGAGACGACCGTTGCGCAGAAGAACCCTTCTTCAAGCAACTTCTCTCTTCTGCAAGCTTCCTCTTTCTCTCTCTTCTCTTTCTCTCTTCCTCTTTTTCTCTCTTTTTCACCTTGGACGTGTTAACGACACAATGGGATACCCTATTCCCGTTTTGGAACGTTTAAGTATCAAAAACGGAGAAAACAGAGCCAAATATGGAAACTGCGTACAAGCAGTTCACGCCAGGTCGGGCGCCCGGTCACCAAACCGTCGGGCGCCCGGCCAACTCAAAAATAGTCCAGCGGCAAAACCAAAGAGAAAACCAATTTCGGGCGCCCGGACCAAACATGGTCGGGCGCCCGGCCAGTCATCGGGCGCCCGGTCACTTTGACCGTCGGGCGCCATGCTGAAGCCAAACCTGTCCAGCAGCCTTGCTGCCTATTTTTGGGAATTTCGGTCGCCCGGCCACTAACTGGCCCGGGCGCCCGGCCTCACCCAGATCACATCTCTCCTCTGACACATTTGAGGAGGAAAACTCCATCACTTCACACATTCGATACTAACAACACAATAAGAAAATAGAAAAATCACAACAGCTGCAGCACAGAGGTCACCATTGTGGTGTGTGTGGGTGTGCACATGTGTGTTAAAAAAAGGAAAAAAATCTAAAACAAAAACCCAAAAACCAAAAGCAAGAGACAATAGGCATGGGGATTTATGTGGTTTGATAATATATCTATGTCTATGGCACAACAACACAGAGTTTTCTTCTTCATTAAAATAAAAGAGAGAAAAAAAAAAGGTTTGCGTTTCACTACTATTCTACTACATAAGAAATCTGTCACCCAAAATTTTTCTCAGAAAATACTCTCTACATGTAACTCTCTTTATATAGACTACACCTAAGAAGACCGGTCTTCACCATATAAAACTCATGAAAGGAGAGAGGGAGAAGTGTCTCCTCCTTGAAGTTGTCTTCATGCATGAAGACATGTGAATGGGTAAGACTTATCTACATATTATCATCTTAACATTAATCCACCTAAAAGCTATTTATTCTAAAAGTATAAAAAATGCTCCCAATAATAAATGCCTAAACACACAAATCACTAAGTAACATCAAGCCCAAAAGGAGTTCTATATCAAATAAACTCCTTCCTTATAATAAGCTTCATTAGCATATATATCTGCCATATTGTCATTAGTAAGAATCTTCATTAAGAAAACCATACCTATAATGATAATTTGATTAATATAATGATATCATCCCATCTATATGTTTAGACCTTATATATTAGACTTTTTTCCTTAGCAAAATGGAAAGCACTTTAATTATTATAAAAGACAAATATCCTCTTGTTCCAAACCAAGTTCACTAACTACCTTTTAATAGTAAAGTTTCTTTAACAAGTTTTTTTAGTAGCCATGTGCTCTAGTCAATAGTAAATATAGCAATCGTCGATTGTAACATTAAGTTTTAACTAATTGGCTTATCTACAAGGGTGAACACATAGCTTGTAGTAGACATTTTCTTATCAGAATCACTTGCAAAATCAACGTCATATATTCAATGTCATTATCATTTTTAATATTATTATTGCCATTAGACGCTAATCATTTTGAGTGTTCTTCAAGTAGTGCAAAATTTATTTCACAACATATTATTATACTTTTCTTGGATTCATCGTATACTTGCTCACCAAATTAATTGGCTAGTGAAGTATCTGGCCGCATATTGTACACTATTTCATACATTGTCATACTAATAGTACTAGACTATGGAATCTGTGACATGTAGTACCTTTCGTCATCTGTACTTGGTAATTGAACCATTAAAAGCTTGAAATGAATAATAAGAGAAATAACAAATGACTTAAAACTCTCCCAAGATAAACTTAGTCAAAATTCTTTCAATATACTTTTTCCATAACAAATACAATCTTCTCACCTTTCTATATCTATATCTTTATACTAGGATTTTTATTAAGTACTTAAATTCTTCATCTTAAACTCCCACTAAGTGAAGATTTCAACACGTTAATTTTATATATATTTTTTTTAGCTATCAACATGTCATTAACATTTATGATAAAGTATATAAAAGAATTATCCAAGCATTTTTGTAATGATTTGACATTAAATTAATGTAAAAATACCATCATTGTGATTTTACCGTTGATAAACCAAACATGAGAATTGATAGTCAAATGTAGATATTGTTAAGAGATTGGGTAAAATAACTTATAATCGCTATACATTTTCTTTATATTATCGTAACAGTAGTTGAAACAAACATGTCCTTAAGCGCACTGGTTTTCATACCTTGGTAGTAGACTCTTAAGAGTTTCAACAAGAGGTCACGTGTTCAAGCATCCCTTTGTGGTGCAAGTGCAAGAGAGTGTGGGGTGTGTGAATGCGTACATGTGTGTGTGCATGTGGGGGGCTTAAGAAACTCAATCAGTCAGGTCCCATTTCTAATTTTATAAAGAGATTGCATTCCCTTTTTGTCAATAAAGCATAAGCAATTGTATTTGGCATATCTTATGCTTTCAATTCCTTTTGGATCTTCAATTATTAATATATTTGTAGCTGCTCTTCATTCTCAAGCTTATCCTGCACTTCTGACTCATCTATGAATTTTGCTATCATCTCCTAAAATATCATTGTTTGATTAATCATTGATGAAAAACTTCACAAAAATATTTTCTTGTCTATCCACTTGAAATGCTTCGACCATAATAGACTCACTAAACCCAACATCCTTATTGATAATAAATTTAGACTTCTCATAATCTAGATACTACAACTTGTAATCTTTAATACTTATTGTAATTAAGAAAGATGCATTTTTTTTATATCTTTGATTTTAACTTATCAATACTTGAAGGAACATATGCAGGACAACTAAATACATGTAAATTACAATAATTGAGAAGCTAACCATACCTCACATCTTCTAGAGTTTTTAACTCTTATTACTATATTAGGTGATTTGTTAACAAAAAATATGTTGTACTCATTGTTTATACCTAAAAATCTTAGGTAGACCAGCATTGTTCAACATAATGTGTGCCATCTTTAAGAGAGTCATGTTCATTCAATATGAAATATCATTATATTGTTGTGTATTAAATGCGGTGAAGTTATTGGCAATACCCTTATATGTTTGTAGAATTTTGTTAATTAAACTGACTTTAATTCTCTAATTTTGTTTGTCCTCAAGTGTTCACCTTTCCGCCTGTCTGTTTCTCAACTAAAATTTTTCACTACTTAAAAGTTAACGAATATGTCATATTTGTACTTTATAGTGTAGGCCAAAACTTTCTTAGAGTAATCATTGATGAAGGAAATAAAAAATAATTTAATCATTGCTTTAAATAAATTTTAAAAAGACTCAATACATCTAAATGTACATAATCCAAAATACTTTTAATATGATTAATCATAGCCTTGAACTATACTCTACACTGCATTAAAAAATATAGTGCTTTACAAAAGTTCAACTTACAAGACTTTATACAATTAAACAAGTTTTTCTTATATAAACTCTAATAAACCACACCCACTCATGTGATCTAAATGCATATGCCATAAAAGCTTCTAGTTTGCATTACCTAACGTGGTCATTACTACTCCATTTGAAATCATACTCTCCAAAAGTTGATATGAGTTACCAACTTTTTTTCCCTTCATCATAATCAAGGCCCCTTTTATGATAATATATTTTGTTGTTACCTTACTGTTGTTTGAGTCGAGCACAACCAAAGATATCAATTTTTATTTTTTTCCAGATTTGAAATATGTGGCACTTCTTCCATTAAAGTTTTAGCAATACTATTAAATATCTTAATTCTGACTATATTAATTTCAATAATTTTCCAAGCAATATTATTTTTCATTGAAACATTTCTACCATTAAGTGGCTTGCAATAGTGAACCAATTCTTATTAGGTCACATATAATAAAAACAACTAAAATAAAATATTCACGTATCTAAAAAAATTATCGTCACTCAAGGCTACGAAAAAAACAATACTACTTTTTCATTGAAAAAACTTTTTACTACACTCACAACATTTAAAGATTTTTTTTTTTTTTTTTGTCTTTTTTTTCCTACTCTTTGAGTTTATTACATCTTCTCTATGTGCCCATTTTTCTTCTACAAGTAATAATTTATTTTTTTCTTTCCAAATGTGAAATTTGATAAGTTCTTTTATAAAAGAAAAGATGTAATATTATATACCATTACAGTCTCTGTCCAATGAATTAAATTTATAATAAGGTAACAATATAATAGAGAAAGTAAATACAATAAAATTAGAGCCGTTAAGCATGTTTGGATAGTAAATTACAATTGTATAAGTGAAATTATTACAAATTACAATACATGTCTCATACTCAACAGATAATTTGACTGAGATTTTTCATGTTTGGATAAGCATGATAAAGATGCAAAGATAATACTTTTATATTATTAAGTGGTAAATTGATGAGAAAAATAGTATTATAAATTCCCTCAGAAGATATCTATATATAGGAGACGGTTCTCTTTTTCTCCTCAACAGTAAGACCATCAATAGGTAGACATATAACCAATGTGAACATGGCTAATAATTACCCCCCAATATGTCTAAATGCTTTAATAGGAAGTATTTCTATTACGGTTTATAAGCTTTTTATAAGGTTATATGAGCGGGTGTCTCGCCTGCTAGCCCAGTTGTAATATGTTAAAAAATTCTGATCTCAAAAAATAAATTAATTTAGAAAAATCGAGAAATAAGGACAGGCTGAAGCACGTGAAAAACACGCTGTCCTTAAAGCGTAATTCGCCCCTACTCAAATTATTTTGAGTCTGCTGATAGGTTGCAGGCGGATTGCTTCCAGGATACGACGAGCCTTATGTGGTTCTGCGTTCAGCAAAAAACGAAGAAACCACTATGAACTCAGTGACACTCTCTTGCAGCTGAAGAAAAGAAAGAGAGAACAAGAATGGAGGTCTTCTTCTTGTAGCAGTAGACTACTACGCTAGTCTAAGTGGCTTGGTTTGAATCAACCAAACCGAGAGGCTAATAGACTCGGATGGGTGCTGGTTCAGTAGGGATGGTTATGATTGCTGTTGTTGTTGTGATGGAATGAACCAGACCTGTCCGGTTTATATAGGCAAGAGTGGCTGGCAGTTTTGGTCAAGAGCCATAATGGCACTAGCCGTTTTCTGGCTGTTGTGAGAAACTAGCCATTTATGGCAGTTTCTGACTGTTGTGCATGTGGGAGTTATGCACCTGCATGTTGGCTGTTTAGACTCAATGGCTAGCCGTTTCTGACTGTTGGGCTATCCACATGCAGCTGTCACTGCATGGTCTGGACCGTTACTGCATGAGCAGTTACACAGGTACCTCTAATTACCCTGCAAATCTCTATAAAAAGTAGAGAGGTCTCTTTGTCAGACCTCCCACCCACAGCACCTCCTCTGTTCCTAACCCAGCCACCTGACTTACTATCAAGCTTCTGTCGCACCGCGACACGATGCTCACGTGCGAAGTGCCAAGTGCGCCACTAGCGCCTCTACAGCCACACTACCTCACGTGCCCAAGCCATCGCACCTAGCCCGAGCCTGTGCGCGTGCGCGGTTCGCACTGGAACATGCAAGCCACCATTCTCCCTCTCTTCCACCATAAATAAGTAAGGTGCACAACAGCCTACTTATAAAAGAGGAAAAAATCCTTTCTCCCATCCGATATGGGACAAAAAACCAAACGTATTTTTTCTTTTGCAACTATGTCTTCTTCAACTGCACTTGCCTCATTCTTCGATTTTCGAAGACTGCATACTCGAGCGTAATGCCCGGTTTTCCCACAGACATGGCAAGGGCCTTTAAACTTTTCGTTCTTCTTCTGGTTTCTTGAATTTTCCTTTATTGGGTTTCAGAGAGCCGTTCTTCTCGGGATTCTTGTTTTGAGTACTTTCTACTGCTTGCACCTTTGATGGGGAATTTCCATTTCCATTTTTCTTTTTACGGTTTCGGGATTCTTCCTCTATTCGGATATGTTTCTGGATTTGTTCTAGTGAATAATCATCGGTTTTATGTAGTAGTTTCTTCCTGTATTCTGTCCAACTCGGGGGCAATTTTGCGATAATAGCCCCGACTTGGAAAGATTCAGGGATATCAATTTTTAGGACACTAATTTTGCCAACAATTAACTATAGTTCTTCGATTTGGGCTAACAGCGATTTGTTATCTACCATGGCAGTAATCGAAATAGCTAGCTATGAGATATTTATTCGTACCTTCTTCTTCGGCTTTGAATTTGAACTCGAGAGCGGTCCAAATTTCTTTGACAGATTCGGTTCTGGTGTATTGATCATATAGACAATCAAACAGCGTGTTCAGGATGTGTCCTCGACACAGCAGATTATCTTCTTCTCCTTTAATACGTGCGTTGATCTGCTTAGTCGTGTCTTTATCAGTAGCTGGAGGAAGCGGCTTCAAGTTCGGGTCTAAGATATAGAATATCTTCAACGCCGTAAGCAGAAACTTTATATTATCCTGTCATCTGGTGAAATTTGTTCCATTAAACCGGTCCAGACAAATCAGATCATGGTTCATCAGTTTGATTCATGATACCCCTTCGGTTTCCATATCAGAAAATTACGCTTTAAGATTGTTAAAAAATTCTGATCTCAAAAAATAAATTAATTTGGAAAAACCGAGAAATAAGGACAGGCTGAAGCACGTGAAAAACACGCTGTCCTTAAAGCGTAATTCGTCCCTACTCAAATTATTTTGAGTCTGCTGATAGGTTGCAGGCGGATTACTTTCAGGATACGATGAGCCTTATGTGGTTCTGCGTTCAGCAAGAAACGAAGAAACTACTATGAAACTCAGTGACACTCTCTGACAGATGAAGAAAAGAAAGCGAGAACAAGAATGGAGGTCTTCTTCTTGTAGCAGTAGACTACTACGCTAGTCTAAGTGGCTTGGTTTGAATCAACCAAACCGAGAGGCTAAAGACTCGGATGGGCGCTGGTTCAGTAGGGATGGTTGTGATTGTTGTTATTGTTGTGATGGAATGAACCAGACCTGTCCGGTTTATATAGGCAAGGGTGGCTGGCAGTTTTGGTCAAGAGCCATAATGGCACTAGCCGTTTTCTGGCTGTTGTGAGAAACTAGCCGTTTATGACAGTTTCTGACTGTTGTGCATATGGGAGTTATGCATCTGCATGCTGGCTGTTTAGACTCAATGGCTAACCGTTTTTTACTGTTGGGCTAGCCACATGCAGTACAAGTCCCTCTAATTAGCCCTGCAAATCTCTATAAAAAGCAGAGAGGTCTCTCTGTCAGACCTCCCACCCACAGCACTTTCTCTGTTCCGAACCCAGCCACCTGACCTACTATCTAGCCTCTGTCGCACCAGTCCGCGAGGTGCAAAGTGTCAAGTGCGCCACTAGCGCCTCTACAGCCACACTGCCTCACGTGCCCACGCCCTCGCACCAAGCCCTAGCCCTATCCCTAGCCCGTGCCCGAGACCGAGACCGTGCCCGTCCTCATGCGCGTGCGCGGTGTTCCAGTGTGAAACGCAAGCCACCATTCTCCCTCTCTTCCACCATAAATAAGTAAGGTGCAGAACACCCTACTTATAAAGAGGAAAAAATTATTTCTACCATCTGATATGGGACAAAAAACCTAATACATTTTTTCTTTTAAAATTGTTTTCAAAAACAAACTTTTTCAACATAATACGCCTGAGACCTGAAGTGCTAAGGAAACCTACTAACCCCACTGGTGGGTGGGTGCATCGTGTCACTTACTGTGTGGGCCAGTGTGTTGTGGGTGTGTTGCATGACTCTCTCTCTCTCTCTCTCTCTCTCTCTCTTCAAAAAAAAAGAAGAAGAAGAAGAAGAAGAAGAAGAAGAAGTAACATGTGCCAATGAGGAGAGGATTAGGTGTTACTCCGATAACACCTTAGTGAGTATTACCCTTACTGTGGGGCCCACCTTAGTCATTTATTGTATATCCACGCCGTCCATCGTTTTTCTAACCCAGGATAGGATGTATTTCCAAAAATTAAGCAGACCCAACTCCATGGTGGGCCATAATAAAGGAAACAGTGGTGACTGGACGGCCACCATTAAAAACTTCCTAGGCCCACAGTAATGCTCACCGTAATATTTCTTTACCATCCAATCCGTTGATAAGGTCAACCAGACCTAGGATGAAGGCAAAATTTAAAGCTGAGCTTGATCCAAAACTATTGTAGCCCACAAAAAGCTTTTAATGGTAATTCACCACTGTTTCCAGTGGCGTGGTCCACTTGAGATTAGGATCTGCTTAAGTTTTGGGATCACGTCGTAAATGATACGGGTAAATGGATGTACGACGTGGATATAAAAAAAAAAAGAAAGAAGATGGGCCCCACACGATATGGGTAACACCTAATCCGCTCCCGTTGCAATGTGCCGGCATATGAAATGTCATACTCTACCAGAGCATCAAATAACTCTCTCCTTTGTTTTTGGTTTTTTTGAAATGCTAAAGTAGTTTCGACGGGTGTGGGAATCAAATTAGACTTTACCTGGGTCTTTCTTTAATGGGTAATCCTGACTTAGGGTTTTGTTGTATTGGGTTGAAAAAAATGGAGTTTTGGTGGTCGCTAGAACTAGGGTTTGGACTTGTGTTGGTGGGGCCCACCTCAACCACTTTTTTCAATGTTAAAATACTCTTTTATGTTGTGGTTTTGTCCACAACCCTAACCCCCTTTGGAAATTGCTTCTCCTGAAAGAAATATCAAAAATGGTTTTTTTTTTTTTTTTTTTTTTTGGGTGTTTCATAAAAAACAGAAAAAAAAAACAGAACATGGCCCCCCTTTGGGTCGTCCTCCACTGGATCTGGTTAGTCAACATATCATGGGGTTGGTCCTCGTTGAGTAGGCCTTTGTGTGGGGCCCACCTTGTTTTTTTTTTTTTTGGGATGATTGTATCATATGGGTCTTTTTTGTTATGGTAGGCCATGCATGCTTGCATGTGATGGTAAAATGTCCTATGTATGTATGTATGCATGCTGGTTTTTTATTTGTTTTGGTGGGTGCCCCTTTTCAAAGGGGCCCAAGTGCATTTTTTTTTTTTTGGGTGTCACATGGATGGATTGATGGATGTTTGTGGTATTGACAAATGGCAGTGGAGAAACTCATACCACATGGATGGCTTTTTCTTTGCTTTCATGCATACAGACCCCATGTATGTGACATCTGTCATGGGATGTATGTTTTGTTCACATGCATTCTGGCTATGTGGCCCATGGTCACATGGATGGGATATGTGCTGTGGAGTAGCTCATCTTCCGCGGTTGGAATGCATGGATACACGCGCGCCTGTTACTACACCGGAAGTGTTATTATCATGTTACAGGTGGGACCCACCTCCCATTAACCTAATCCGTTGATTTGGTGGGTCCCATCATGGATGGGGCATGTGCTAATTCTCCCCTACCAGTGGTCCAGTAGAGCAAAAGTGGATGGTCGGCATCATCTGATGGTGGAGATTTCATGGGTGTCTTCGATCCAGAATATGGACGGTCTGGTTCATTAGAAGATGGGTGACACGTGTGCGGTTTGTTGGGACCAACAAAAGCTTTGCCGCGCATGGTATTCTCTATTTGCTTCGCACCAAAAAGGCTCTGTGGAGCCCATTGTGACGTCTGTGTGACATCCATCCGTCCGTCAGTTTCGCCGAACCATACTAGGAAGTTAGGTCAAAAATCAAGCAGATCTAAGACTCAGGTGGGCCACACCACATCAAACAGTGTGGGAACGGGACTTTCACCATTGAAACCTTCAGGGGTCCACCGTCATGTTCATATGCCTTGCGACTCTATTCTCCAACTGAACGTGGATTCGGTGAGGTACGGAAACTAGAGCTTCGGTGAAACCGAGACTGTGGGGCCCACCTTGATGTATGTGCTGTACATCCACGCCGTCCATACGTTTCGTCAGCTCATTTTAGGGCAATGGCCCAAAAATAAAGCCGATCCAAATCTCATACGGGAAACAGTGGTGATTGAACGCCCACCATTTAAAATATCCCTGGGCCCACCATAAGGTAACACAAACCCAAAACTTTTTTAACGGTAGGCATTTAATCATCACTGATTCCTGTGGTGTGGTCCACCTGAGATTTGGATTGACTTCATTTTTGGGCTCATGATCTAAAATGAGCTGGCAATACAGATGGACGGCATATATAGAACACGTACATTAAGGTGGGCCCCACGGTGGTGTCTTCTTCCCCAGATTTTTATGTACTGTGGCCCACTTGAATTTTGAATCTTCTTGAAATTTCTTTCCTAACTTGATGACGCCCAACTGATGAACGCTGTAGATGTCACAGAGAGAGATCATTCTGGGCCCTACAAGCTTCTTCTTTCAAGGGCTCCCTACTACAAGTGTCTCAGGAAATTGTCGTCCTTGGGCATGGATGCGACGGTCGGGAATCCCCCATTCTGAGGGGCCCGCAGTGATTTTTGAGTTATATCCGCTCTGTACTTCCGTTTGGCCAGCTCATTTAAGGAAATAAATTCAATGGAGATCTAAAATTCAAGTGGGCCCCATTATAAGAAAAAGTGAGTATTGAACGACCACCGTTCAAAACTAAGGGTAAGAAGTTTTGTACTTTGTGTTTTCCCTTCATCTTCATGGGGAAGTGACCCAAGGGGGAGGGTTTTTTACTGCAATAGTCCTTGGTGTGGCTATTTTTACAAAAAAACAAATCAATTCCTTGTTAGCCGCATCTCTTTTGGCCTTTTCACGATAAATTGCTAAATTTTAGGTAAGAAATGTCCCATACCACCACTTATCCTTTTTGGCCTTGTGAGAAGGTGAATCTTACTTGGGGGTGGTGGATCCCACCGAGCCTTGTGGATGTCACGTAGGGGTAGTGGATTCCCTTTGAACGCTATGGACCTTACTTGAGTGATAGATCCCCCTGAGTACTATGGATCCCATGGAGCCTTGTGGATCTCATCTAAGAGTAGTAGATCCCTTTTGAGCATTATAGATCTCACCTGGGGTGGTGGATCCTCCCAAGTACTATGGATCTTTGGTGGATCCAAGTGCTCAGGGAGACCGATAATGCTCAAAGGAGATCCACAGTGCTTAGGTACGATTCATAGTGCTTAAGGGGGATTCATAATGCTTAGGGGAGACCCAGAGTGCTTAGGGAGGACCCTGCAAGCTTGTTCGTACGCAGGACCAGGTGGGCGGAGGGGTATTATTGTCTGAATTTTTTTCAGTTTCTTGTGAAAATGTAAAATTAAATAAATAAATAAAATAAGAATAAAATTTAAGCCTCACGGGAAGGTAAACTTTTTAAAAAATAGTCATACCTAAGGGCTATTACAATAAAAATCCCACATGAGAGTGGATTAGGTGCGCCCAGGGCCTCACCCAACACAATGTGGTCCTAAACCGTGGGGCCTACCTTGATGTATGTATAGTACACACACTGCATCCATCCATTTTTCTAGGCATTTTAGTACATGAGCCCCCAAGAAGTAAATACAAATTTCCAGTGGACCATATTATAGGAAATAGTGGTGATTCAACGCTCACCATTAAAAACTTCCTAGGGCCCACTGTAATTTCTATTTGCCATCTAACCTATTGATAAGGCACGCAAAACTGGATGAAGGCAAAACACAAATCTCGGCCTGATTCAAATCTTCTTCTAATGATGGGCATTTGATCACCACTACTCCTCCCTTGGTGTGGTTCAACTGAAATTTGGATCGGCCTCATTTTTTGGCTCATGCTCTAAAATGATGTGGCAAAATGGATGGACGACATGAATAAACAACACATACATCAAGGTGGGCCCTACAGTTAAGGCCTCAACGAAGTTGATGTTTCTCAGTGCCACGAATCCACTCCCAATCCAACTATCACGAATCCGCTCCCAATCCCACTGGAATGAACCAAAAAAACAAATGTCATAACTTAAGTGGTCCTAAAAGGTTCCAATGGTGGGTGTCCTCTTTCCCATTCTTTTATGACCATTGGCCCTACTTGAGTTTTGAATTTTATTTTTTTATTTTTTTATTTCCATGGCCTTACATGATCCAGCCCAACTGATGAACGCATTGGATGTCACAGAGACATTACTGTAGGGCCTTACAAGCTTCTTCTTTCAAAGGCTCCCTAATACAACTGTCTTAAGGAATCGACGACTCACGCATAGAGACGACCATCCTGCAGCTGGAGTTGGCAACAGGAATTCATATATAGCTTTGAAGGGCCTGTCATGATATTTGAGTTAATATTTATTTCATCCATCCATTTGGCCAGCGCAATTTACGGTCGCTGGAAGAATCTAAAACTCAAGTGGGCCACACCAAAAGAAAAACTGAGTATTGAACAACCACCCTTGAAAATGCATTGGGTGGCACACGAATATCACAGTGGGCCAGGGAGGTTTTAACGGTTGGCGTTTTCTTTTTCCTTTTATATATATATGACGGTGTGCGGTGTGCGCTACTTGAATTTTGAATATCTTTTACTAGATGCTCTCGGATTGGATGCCACCCAACGCGGATGTGGATTGCCTGCGGGCATTGTCGTATTTTACCTAGGTCTTCTATAGCCATGGATTAAATGCTACTTGAGTTTGTGCAAAGATCAGGACAGGCTTGATGCGGTAGATATATGTCATGTCTGTATTAATGAAGGGCATATTTTCAGAAGAGACCTGCCATATCTGGACACATACCTGTGACATTTGCTCAACATTAATAAGCACCTGTCACATACTAGCTTGTCCTAAGCTTCGTACAGGCCCGAATAATACCTAATCTACATCGTGCTTATCTCAGAGCCTAAAAATGAGGTAGATCAAAATCTCAGGTGGACCACACCACATAAAAAAAGTGGTGATTGAATGACCACCATTAAAAACTTGTTGGCCACAAAAGTCTTGAATGGAGCTGATATTTGTGCTGTCCTTTCATCCGGATCCATGTCTACAGTGGGCTCCATGAAGTTTTTAATGGTGAGCGTTCAATCACCTCTGTTTTCCCGTACTGTGGTCCAGCTGAAATTTTTTACTCATTTTTTAGCTCATGACGGATCAAAGGCTCGGATAAAACACATACATCATTGTGGGGCCCATGTTGCACCGACCAATAGCCACGCTTCAGTATGCAAGATTCCACGTCCACCCTACACGTGGGTGTAAGCACACGTGCTTACTCGCACTTGGGCAGTGACACATGCATGTGTTGGCGCTCGTGTGCATGCGTGGCATGCATCATGCATCGGTGCATGAGATTGCATGAATCATGTAAAGCTTGGTTTGTCCCATTCATATATCATACACGCTGTGTGATGGAGGACGGGAATCATCTACACAACCTGCTTTACATAAAACACCGAGCTTGTGGGGCCCACCATATTGTATATGTAAAATCACTGCTCTGCCCATCAGGTTCCATCTTTGATTCTAGGACCTGGGGCAAAAATCAGCGAGATCGACAACTCAGGTGGGCCACACTGCAGGGAACAATGGAGATGGGTTGCCAGCCGTAGGATTGTTTGTGGGGGGTACCATAGTGTGTATCTCCCATCAAATCAGATAATCTGCTGTGACTCATCAGGATGAAGTGAAGATTAAAAACTATCCTGATTTGAATATCAGGTGGGCCACACTGGGTGAAGTTATGGGTTTTAGGAGCAATTTTACATTTTTCCAATTATGGCCCATTTGAACTTTTTATTGGGATGATTTTCTGTATGCACGGTTCAAATATTTTTTCTCACATAATGGACGGAGTAGATTTATAAATGAAACATGGTGGGCCGACAAAGCTTGGGTGGTGTTGTAGACGATTCCAGTCCTGTAATAGATTTCTTCAAAACCAGCTGAACATATGAATGTCAATGGAAATCTTGACTTATCTCGTGTGAAGACAAATTATCCAAAAATAAAAAAAATCTTTTGTCTTCTTAGAAGAGAAAAATGATCCAGTGCTTTCGAAGCACCATAGGTTATAGTGCTCCTAGTTTCATTGGAGAACCTGGACTGTCCAATCACCTGATCCGGGCCATCCATTATGTCCACCATAAATTTCATGTGTTAACATGGAAAAAGGACACCGCTCAGATGATCGGATCAACCACAAGTTGGTGTTTTCTTTTCTTTTTTTTCTTTATACTTTTTTTTTTCCCAATCCATGGGTAGGATAGTTAAAATTGGTTGATAGAAGTAATTAGAGTGTTATAAGAAATTCCATGATGGGCCTTTGTGAATGGGTGGTGCGAATTGTTGACTAGAACCATTTTTATTAAACAACCTCCACTATCCATTTTTTAGATATCAAATGGTCCAATTGGTTGCTTTTTTTGCTTTCTTTTTTTTTCTTGGTGACCCACTAAGTGGCCAATAGGCCTAATATAGGATGAAGCTCGCTTAAGTAGGCTTATCAAATGTTTCTATATAACTATAATATCTTCTTCTTTTTTCTACGTTTTCCTTCTCCTTCTTTTAATGGTATAGTAGAAATTTCAACTTTAGTTGCATGTTTATTTAAGCGTGTTTGTTGTATGACCTTTTTAAAAATGATACATGCAAGTATGCATACATATATATGTGCATGCATGTATTATTTGCTTATATTCATGCATATTTTTTTGAAAATATGAAGTCTATATTTTAATCACTTTTTTTCTTTCTTTCCAAGCTAAAAAAATGGGATATTACGTCCTATGCACTTGTTAGTAGGGTTGTCAACGACACGGATCTTGATCTGTATCCGATCCGATTTAATTGGATTCGGATCAATAATCGAATAATCGGGTGGGATACGGATGCCTAAAGATGATCCGTTTAATATTCGGGTCGGATTCAGATCAACCTTGATCTGGCCTATTAACAACTCGACCCGACCCGATTAAAGGAAAAAAAAAAAAAGCCGTCTCCTTCGTCTCTCTCCATGCATGAGCATCTCTCTCTCTCTCTCTCTCTCTCTCTCTCTCTCTCTCTCGGATATCGGGTCGGATTATAATCGGATCGGAAACGGATTTTAAAAAATTTAAACAGGTCGGGTTCGGATCATATACTTGTGATCCGAATCGGATTCAGGTCGGATATATTCTTAATCGGGTCGGATACAGATCACTGATCCAGCCCGTATCCGACTCGTTGAGAGCCCTACTTGTTAAGAGAGAATATTAGTACAGTCCCTTTTTGGTGAAAGTAGAACCATCATAAAATACATCAATTTAAAATTTTATTTACAATTGTCTTCTTTGCTACATGGAAACAAATATGAAAATGAAGGAAAGCCTATTGAAGATGTTGATTCTCAATCATGAGAGAAGCAAACACTATATGTACGGTAGGATCTCTATATACAGTGGACTAGGATTTCTTGAAGAGTAGGGATTTCTCTAGAGCTAGGGTTTAAGAGGAGAGAGAAAAGCATCTATCAAATTAAAATGTTATACCTATATTTATAGATTTTCATCTTAGAGAAGTTTTTTTTTAACACACACACTCACACCCCCCACACACGCACACCCACCCCACATGCTCTTGCGCACTTGTAAGTCGCACCACAAGGGGTGCTCGAACCTGTGACCTCATGTTGAAACTCCAAAGTCTACCACTGAGGCATGATAACAGGTGTAAGAAGTCCTAATTAAAAGCTAACTCACATATTTCTTTTGGAATGATAGTAATGAGGGTCCTTACTCATGACTCAGTGGTAGACCCATAAGAGTTTTAACACAAGGTCATGGGTTCGAGTACTCATTTATGGTATAAAAAAAAGCCATTGTTGTTTGAGTGCGTGGGTGTGTAAAAAAAAATGATCCCCCCTAATAAAAAATTCAATCTACACCCTCCAATCAAGTAAGTCCAATTGAGACCTCTGATAATATAATCATTTTCAAGGGATGTCATCACATTAAATTTATAAGTAAACAAAAAATGATTCGTCCCAATCTCTAATCGCTTATCATAAATTATTGATTTGATCACACTTAATCGAGTAATTTGATTCCATATGTGTACATATATAAATCTCAATTTTTTACTTATAATGCATACTTACCTACTTTTAAAATCAAAAGAATTTTATCTTTGCAAACTTGACCAATCAAAATTCGTTGAAGTTTAATATAATAAAATATAAATATTTTTAAGAAATGTTTGTAATAAAATTCTATTGTTCATTTCCTTGCATCATCACCACTGTGTGCCTTTCTATGTTCTTCCTCTAACGTATCTCCATGGCTTGATCTTGATTTGACCACTTTCACAACTTGGTTTTGACATAGCCAAACATGTGCACATAGCCTTGAAAATATACACTAAAGTAGTTTCACATTATCACAATTTTACCACATAGAGTGGAGTAATAAAGACACTACTAGACACTTACAGTACTAGCATACTCATACAACAACTGCATTGAAATTGATTAATCGCTTGTAGGTAAATTGGTCTCCCAACATATGGGGCTCAATTCATACATCGTGAATAACCAAAGCTTTTGGCATCCAGACAATTATCATGTAAGATTCATCCGATCAATAAATATTTATTTATCATCATCGTCATATATAATCTTACATGATTTGGTTATGTACAAAGCCAATTGTGCTTATCTCTATTATATTTCATTCTGATCATCTTATAAATTAGGACAGCTGTACATTTCATATGTACGTATGCATAACTCTTGTTGTGCATGCCCACTCAATGGTCTATGCCATGTGAAAAGTGGACAAATCGTTTAATCGATGAATATAAGTCACATCTCATTATGCTAGTTGATTTGAATACACACACATGCATATATTATCATGAAACAATCTCATCCATGCATATAAACTTAAGTATCGGGAAATATCAACACAATCTAATAAATAAATATATACACATATTAATAATGATACGAAAGATGCGCAAACTCTAACATTAGGTATTTAATTTGTACAAGTTGGAACATGGTTCACTGTTCCAAGTTGTTAATGTGGTGGGCCCTCACTTTGATGATCCATGCGCCGAAATTCTTAAAGTTTAAAAAGAATTATAACTTTGTTATAGGTGGCTTAGAAATAGACAATTAAAGAACAACATAACCCACATATACAAAGTAAAACTTGAATGATATATTATTGTAAACATTGGATTATGCATTTCAAAATTCCTAATGAGAATTACTCTTAAGAGTAAACATAATTCTATAAAAATTTACAAAATTAACAATGGTTGATGAACATTTATGTCCATAATAAGAAAATCATAACCCATGACTCATAAGAAATGATCTAATGCTCTGAGCACTAAAAGTTATAGTGATCTTAATTATAATGGAACACTAAGGTAACCAAAATAATTAATCTTAAATGCCATTAGATCCTCCTTGTATTGCATGGCTTACAATGCAACATTCTAACCAATGAACTAATCTAACCATCTGATCAATTGCCTATAAAACAGATGGTCAAATCATTTATACAAATGGGTTCAATCTATGATTTGATGTATCTATTTGTTAGGGTTCATCATGGATAGCTTATAGTTGTAGAGCCTCGCGTTTATCAGTCCATCATAACATCACATTTATGGGTTGAATAATCGGATGACTGTAGAAATAAATTGTCTTTAATATGGATTTAATCATCTCATCAAAGTGAATTTTCACTATAACCCACAAAATGTGTTTATGCTTAATGGACAATGCAGCTGAGTTGTTTTGATTGTCTAATGTCCCAATGCAACTACAAATGTTATAACTTATAAGTCTCTTTGAAGCACAAGACTCTTTCTCATTATATATGTTGAAAGGAAAATTATTTGATACTATGGTGGATGATATGGAGGCACTTAGAAATCATAGGCATGATGTGTGATGTGTATTTATGTACTCAAATTTTTCTTTACTATATCTACCCATGTCCTTTTGGGCATTTCCCTTCCCCTTTTAGTGCTTTCAAATTAAATCAACTCATTCTTAACTAAAATGTTTTTGGTTTCCATTGCATATGCTTAAACCATTTAAGTTTGCCTTCTCTTACTTTTACCTGACATCACTGCTCTTAAGCTTCTTTGAATTTAATAATTTATAATTCAATCCTTGTCTTGCCACTCATTCATTTCAACATCGTTACTTCTATTTTGCTCATCCTACAAACATGTTGTTCGTTGACTTATTGATGATAAGTGATAATCTCAAAATGTAATTGGTTGAGCAACTCTAACCTTTGATTTGTTGACACTTGTTTGTTGAAACTAGATCATTGAATTTTTTTCGTTTATAATTGTCTAATAAATATCTACCAATCCAATAATCTAATAACCATAAATTTTTTTCATGATAAGACCCACAGGTATGCAATTTCTAAGTGTCTATGTATCATTCCTTACACTTAAGTAGAGTATCAAAGTTTTTCTCAGCACAAAATGTTACTTTAATAAAAATTAAAAAAAAAGAAATGGAACTTAATATCTATATCCCCTTGATTGATTGGATATACGTTCCATTTCATGAAAAATGACTTAAAAATTAATCAGTGTGAATTGATCTCATATGTGCGCCTGCAATAATTCTTGTGGCACTAGGCTTTTTTAACCATTAGATGCATTAGTGAAGAATTAGTATAAAAATCAATCAAATGATTATTAATGAGATTTGATCACCTACAAGATTGTGTTCTTGTGGTATGCAGCATTTTTAGCCATTGGATGCACTAAACAGGGATGAAATGGTCCAACAGAGCATGCATTATCATAATAGTGTAGAGCACCAAGCAAAGTTCTCCACGTGTCTTGAAAGCACCTTGAAGACGTATTTTTGAGAAAATTTTGAAATGTGAATTTAGGCTTTACTTACCCCTTTTATGATTGGTGGTCTACCTTATCACAACATTAAAATAATTTATAAATGATGGAAGTAAAATTGGATCTATTTCTATAGATGCACGATTTCACTTACACCTAAAATTGTACCTTTTAATGATAATAGGAAGATAACGATGATTAGCATGGTACTTTTGCTCCTCATAATTACTGCAATTGATGTGCCTAGAACTTTTATGGATGCAGGTTACCTGCTACTCTTGACTTCTTACGATTGAAAGCTAGGTGGGACCTAAAATGATGTTTATGAGAATCCACCCCATCCATTTGTTTTGCCAGCTCATGTTAAGATATGAGACAAAAATGACAAGAAAAAGTGGGGAGGAAAATGCTTACCATTGAAACCTTCCTAGGTTCTACTGTGATGTCTATATGCCATCAAAACTATTCATAAGATCATTATCATTGGGATGAACTGAAAACACAAAAATATTAGCTTATTTAAAATTTTTGTGGCCCTATAGATGTTTTAGAGGTGGGCGTTCAATCCCCACAATTACTTGTCATGTGGTGTGCTTAGGTTTTAGCTTTGTCTCATTTTTTAGCTCTATCATAACATGAGTTGATAAAACAGATGGACATGACAAATTTCTCACAAACATCACGATGAGCCCCACTTACTTTCCGATGCATGTCCAATTTTTACTTAATATACTAAGAAAGTGTTTTTGAAATGTGAAATTGTCGAAGTTCCTAGGTTAATTTATTTATAAGCTTATTACCTATTGCCACCTAACCTTCCTTGTTATGGAGGAATCTCTCTAGAAAAATCTTAATATGTTACTTTAAGGATAAGTAAAATCCATAATATATTTGCTAATTGACTGTATGAGGACTTTGAACAACTCAAATCTATCAAAGTTTTGATGTATTTTCAAATTTGTCCAACTTTGGATATTTTCTTACATACGCAGCATGAAAATATACGCAAGCCTTGTCTCATATTATTATTCACATACCCTTCTACTTATTGCCCCAATGCCCATTGTTCTGGGACTCATTATATTTGACAATCAAAACCAATCATTAAAAAATAAAGTAAAACTTCAGATTTTACAAAAGAATACATTTAATCATTTCAAAATCACTTGTTTAGTCAAAACAATTCACAAAAGTAAGTTTGACCAACCATGTTTATCAATCATTCGAATTCCCATATAAGACTAAACCCATAAAAACAATAGATCATTTATTAAGAATCCTTGTTCTTGTGGTTAATATGATTAACCATCCAACTCATCGTGATCCACCTAAAAGGCTCACATGTTAATGTATTAGAATAATTAATTCAATCATGTTGATCACCTTAGGATAAACACAACAATTATATGAAATATAAACCAACACATGACAATAAAGTCTGATTGATATGCCTAGATATACTTGATATGTACACATGCACACATTTACACGTGTAGAGACAATATCCCACAATAGAGATTCACCATATGTATAACTTATAAGGCGTATTTGGAAAGTAGAATTAGGTAGTATGGAATTGCATTTGGTCTAATGCAAATTTCATCTGGCATTTGGAAATGATGGGAAGGATTAGATTAATCCAAGCATCATATCATCCAATCTCAGTAGTAAATATTGCCGAATTTTTTGTGTATTTCGAAATCTACTATATCTTTGGGCCCCACGTTGATGCATGTATTCTATCCACATTTTCTATTATACGTGTCCTTTACATGTGACATTTGAGTTGCATATGCGTATAGGTGGCCAACACTAATTGTGAAATTTGATCTGTCGATTACCATTCCAAGGTCCACCAAAAACACATTTTAGTTAATATAATGTTTTTTCCAAATGAAGAGTTTCTTCCCAAATGTGAGATTGGCCTATTAAAATACCATGGTATTTTCAGACATGCAATGGTTATGTAATAATGGTGTTAATTCCATTTAGGGGGTATTTGTTTTTCAATTTCACTGTGTAAATATATGCAAATTGGCAATAATTATCATTTACCCGTATTTGGTGTGGTGGTAATTACATCTAGGGCTGTCAACGGGTCGGATACGGGCCGGATCAATGATGATCCGAATCCGACCCGATTAAGAATATATCCGACCCGAATCCGACCCGAATCCGATTCGGATCACAAGTATATGATCCGAACCCGACCCGATTAAATTTTTCGAAAATCCATTTCCGATCCGATTATGATCCTACCCGATATCCGACCGGATATCCGAGAGAGGAGAGAGAGAGAGAGAGAGAGAGAGAGAGAGAGAGAGATTCTAATATGTTTTTATTTTTTTTAATTTTTTTTTATTTTTTTTATTTATTTTTTTTATCGGGTCGGATCGTTAACGGGCCGGATCAAGGTTGATCCGAATCCGACCCGAATATTAAACGGATCATCTTTGGATATCCGTATCCGACCCGATTATCCGATTATTGATCCGAATCCGATTAAATCGGATCGGATACGGATCGGATACGGATCGAGATCCGTGCCATTGACAGCCCTAATTACATCATTGCAAAAAACGTTTGAAAATAATTAATGTAAATTCGTGGGGCCCACTGTGATGTCTGTGACATATCCACTCCGTCCATTCATTGTAATAGAACATCTTTGGGCATGAGCCAAAAAAATGAGGCAAATTTGAAGCTCAAGTGGCCCACACTATAGAAAATTGTGATTTTTAATGATATGCATTCAACCTACTCTTTTACCTGGTGTGGTCCACTTGAGCTTTGGATCTGCCTCAATTTTGAGGGTCATGCCATAAAATCAGCCCACAAACTAGATGGACGGCATGGATAAACCACATATATCATAGTGGGCCCCATGTGAAATTTGATTTGATTTTATTTTATTTTAGTGTCCAAAAAGCACGCCATCACCATCAACATAGAAAACATTGTTGGAATTACCTTGGTAATTAATCATTATTTATTTGCACGTATTTACATGAAGAAAATGAAAAGCAAATACCCCATGTTACAATTCCATGCCATTCAATCTTGCATTCCAAATAGGCTCTTAACCTCCACCCAAGCATGATGGCCTATGAGTTAAGTTATCCTCACTTATTCACTAGCCATGACAATATTTTATATCCATGGAAAACTGAATAAGTCAAGCCTCACAGTGTATTCCACACCGTACCGGTCGACTAATTGTAGCGGTAGAAATGTCGGTAACCTATTCATGCTATGTATATAGATGTAGAAATTGGAAAATCGACTAGTTTTTAGATGTCACCAAACACTTTTTCCAGAAAAAGATGGTTTTTCTTGGTAGAAATTGACCTGCAGGTAGACATACTGCAAGACAAGATGGATGAGCTTTGACTCTGGGTCAGGTTAAGCTGATTCTCTCGCCATTCGAGTCTTCTTTAAAAACATTTTCTCGTCTGATTCTTCTATTAATTTTCTCAAACTTATTATTATTTTATGTTTAAGCTAAAAGATTCTCTCTCCTCCTTTTATTTAATTATTACAGAGGTTTGCTAGCCCCACACGCAATTTCCTACGCAGCACACGTGCCAACCCAGCATTTGGGTTGGACATCAAGCTGTTCACATCATCAGGTGGGCCACCCACGTCTGGAAAATAATCCTGTTTGGAAAAATTCCAACCGTTGATGTCTATTGCACACGTGCAGCACACATGATGAGTGGAGCTTCCTATTTTTGCGCCAGGTCAAGTGTACAATGGGCCCCACATTGTGTCCCGAATAACATGGGCACGTGTGCACGTGATGTTTGGAGATTAGCCCATTTTTCTTTTGAGAAAAGCTTTTATACTCGGGTAGTCTGTGATGGATGATACGCTGCCACTCAGTGTGTGAAACAGAAATTCAAATCATGGGTCCCAGATTTGATGTACCATGAACCAAAATTTACACTTATTTGATTACCTAACCATCGGATAGATGGACATTAGATTGGATGGTTCAAAATGGAAAAAAAGAAAAATCCAACGGTCCTATTTACTCGAGCAAGTGCCTCTGATCAGAGGTTAGTGATTTTTCAACCAATCAGATTCTGGGACTTTTACTCAGCGACAGTGTGTTGCACAACTCAGCCGGCTTTACTTCATTTTTAGTGCATGCTTCATATAAATGCTCTGATGCATGTGTATGAAACGGTATGTACAGCCGGAGTATGAAATGATTTTTTTTTTTTTTTTTGCCTTTTGTGAGAAAAACTTTGATACTCTGAAGAGTGTGATGGATGATGCGCAGTCATCTATAAAATACTTAGAAAATGAGTGTCATATAACTAAATCAAATTAGACCATCCATACAAGTTTAGGTGTATGATAAACAAAAAATTACACACACCTCACTATTAATACACCCACCCCCATTGTTAGTCACACTGTGCAAGGTTAGCCACCCCATATCTTAATATTGGATCTGAGGACATCTTTCAAATGATTTAAAATGAAAAATATCCAGTTGTCTTATTTAAAAAAAAAAATGAAAAAAAAAATCTAACAATCAGTAATTGAGAATGTACACACTCATACACAAATAATTGTATGTCAAACTAGTTGGTGATGAAACGCACAAATAATTGTATGTCCAGCCTTTGAGACAATGGTAGATTGAGTGAAGATAACCTCGTCTCAACACTGAACTCTAGGTATGGATTTCCAACGTGGGGGTTACTAACATGGCAGGGTGACTAATAGTGTGGGTGTGTGTACTAACCCTAAAAGTAAAATAATAATAATAAAAGTTGTGTGCAACCAATTGGCATATGAGCCCTCTCATGGTGTTTATATGACATCTTGCTCATCTAATAAGGTCGCACCGCCATGAAAATGAAACATGCAAATAGGTATAAGTAGTTGGCATATCAGCCCCCCATGGTTTTTATATGAAATCTTGCTGGTAGCAAAGTTATCCTATCATGAAAATGGGATGCTCCAAAAATTGGGTTGATCCAACTCTTAAAATAGAAGACCCCATGTAAATGTAAAGTTTCTCGGGGGCTGTTTTGTGCGTGGCATTAGATGGTATTCAGTAGTATAGAACTACATTTGGTCCCATGTAGATTCCACTTGTGTTTGGAAACAATATGAAGGATTGGATTAATCTCAACATCTTATATTCTAGAGCCAAGGGTGATTACTACTGTATTTTTTTTATGAATTTCAAAATCCATTGCATCTATGGGCCCATGTTGATGCTTGTGTTTTCCAAACACTGTCCATCTATATTTGCCCTTCATGTGTGACATTTAAGTTGCACACACGTACGAGTGACTAGCATCTGGTATGAATGTGGTATGTCGATTATAATTTCATAGTCCACAAAACACAGGCTTCACCTAATATACTGTATTTCTAAATGAAAGAATTTGATCCAAGCTGTGAGATTGGATGGTGAAAATATAATGGTATTTTCAAACATATAATCATTGTGCAGTTTTATACAATTAATACTGCTGTCCAAATAGGCCCTTGGCCCTCGGGTGATTGTTCACGGTTGTAGTGTTCCCTGGATGATAGTTGAATTGACTTGATTTTTTCTAGGCATTCCATTTTCATGATGGGATAACCTTTTGGATGAGTGAAATGTGATACAAACACCATGGTGGGCCCTACACACCAATTAGGTGGATGTACAACTAAGATGTACTACACTTAGAAGGGTATAGCATTTGATGTGCCTGTGTATAAGCATGATGCACAGCCGGAGTATCAAACAACTCCCCTTTTATTTTGAGTGAATGTGTGTGCATGCATGAAAATCTACCCTCCTAATTCCCATCCATTCATGCTTTTGATGGGCATGATGCTATGGTCATGGTAATGATGGTTATGATGATGATGATGAGGGGTTGTGCATGTGTGTATATATATTTATAATTTTTGACTACAAAGAGCAGCCACACACCCCAATCATTCAAAAAACAAGACCTTTGTAACTGTTCCAACTTTCAACTCAAATTAATTTCCTTTTACCCTCCCAAACCATTTGAAAGCCCCAAGAAAGAAAAAGAGTCCCCCTTCCCTTTCCTCAACTCACATAGATTCATCACCACTCCATTCCAAATTTCATTTTAAAATCTTGAAAAAGATAGACAGGAAGAAAGAAAATACCCTCTTTCTTTCCTTTCTCTTCCCATCTCCTCTATTTCAGCTCTCTCTCTCTCTCTCTCTCTCTCTCTCTCCCTCTTCTCATTTTTTCCCTTTGAAATCTCATCTGGGTTTTGTTTTTTCGTTTCTGTTATTTACCATTTGGGTTTTTTTTTGTTTTTGGGAGATGGTTTTCTCACTTGGGTTTTCTTTATTTTCTTCTAATCTCAGCTGATTTTCCTTATCTGGGTATTCCCGCTTCTCACAATCTCTCCTTTGTTTTTCCTTTGATTGGGAATGTTCCACTCACTATGGATGACACCCTTAGATCTGCCTTCTTAGGTGCCTGATCCACAGCTTCATTCAAGCATGGAGACTCTTCGAAAGGTCAGATGATTGCTGCTTTTGCTCCTTTTTGTATTCCATTTCATGTTAGTGGATTATGAATAGATCGGGGGTTTGTTTTAGCTGGAATGGGGAACCAATATTCCCTTCCCTTCTTGGGATTCTGATCTTTTAGTTTAAGAAGCTTTCAATGATGCATAGTTACCAGAAAATCCATTGGGTTGTTGGGTTTTTGGGATTTTCGCGGCCGGTGGTGTTTCGGGCAAGTTCTTTCCTTCTGTACCTGTTCATGGTGCAGAGCTACAGGAACCCTCCGTTCCAGAGGTCCTCTAGCGGAGCAGTATCTGATTGGACCATGTTTATGTAGTGTTTGCTGTGATGGGGAACAGCACTTCTCGTGTCATTGGGTGCTTTGTACCATTAGGCAATGGGAAGCATGGGGTCGATTTAGAGTTCTTAGAGCCGTTGGATGAAGGATTAGGGCATTCCTTCTGTTATGTTAGGCCGGGGATCACCGACTCTCCTGCTATAACCCCATCAAACTCCGAGAGGTTTACAGTCGATTCGAGTACGCTAGATTCAGAAACGCAAAGCGGCTCGTTCAGACGAGAGATTGTCGATGATTCGTTGGGTTTACAAAGACCCAACAAGAATTTCCCCGAAACTACATTCAAGACAATATCGGGTGCGTCGGTGAGTGCCAATGTGTCTACTGCTAGGTCCATAAATCAAAGCTCGCTGTTCGCGAGTGATGCCCAAGAGCCCGCTGCTTCTTTTGAGAGCACGTCATCGTTCTCTGCGATCCCTCTGCAGCCAGTGCCTCGTGGGTCAGGGGCCTTTGAATGGGTTCATGTCAGGCCCTCTGGAGAGAGGGTTTGCTTCAGGTCCCTTGGAAAGAGGGGGCGGTTTTATGTCCGGGCCGATTGAGAAGGGTGCTTTCATGTCAGGTCCTTTGGATAGTACCGACAAGACCAACTTCTCAGCTCCGCTCGTGTACAGTCAAAGAAGAGTGGGGTTTGGACGTATGGTTAGGAGCATGAGTAGGCCCATGAGAAATGTCCTCGCCCGTACCTTTCCGAGGCATTCTTTGGGGTCTGGTTGGATGCAGCGGTTCCTTTTGCAGCCAGTGACACGGTTCGTGTGGCATCCCAAGGAGGAGAAGTTCCGTCCTGAAGTCCCAAGGAACTCTTTTGAGGTCGGGCCATCTGTGGGTGAGTATAGCAATACCCGAAACTTGCAATGGGCTCATGGCAAGGCCGGTGAGGACAGGGTCCATGTTGTGCTTTCTGAAGAACAGGGATGGTTGTTCGTTGGAATATACGATGGTTTTAGTGGCCCTGATGCTCCTGATTTTCTCATGAGCAATCTTTATAGGGCAATAGATAAAGAATTGGAAGGGCTGCTTTGGGATTATGATGATAAATCCGGAGCAAACCCACCTGCATCTGGGCTTCTTGAAAACGATAATGTTGGGGCTCTTACAGATTGCAGAAAAGAGGATTGTGTAATTTCTCGATTGTGCGAAGGGACCTCATGTGATGGTCCAGAAGACCCATGTGCAGCGGAAACTACGAATGTTCAATCGAATGTTGATGAAACTGACAGAGAATCTGTGGTGGTAAAGGCTTTCCCAGATCCACCAGTAGAAATCAATGAAATAGTTGAGGAAAAAGACAACCTGGACACCAACCAAGACCTTAGCACAGACATGGGCATGAGGAATGCAGACGCTGCAGGGCCCAGCGGCACCTCAAAGCAGGTTGCCTTTCATGTCTCAACGGAAAAGTTGGCTGGCCAAGGCAGGAAAAGCAAGCGGCTTTATGAGCTGCTTCAGATGGAGGATGAAGATACACAGGGTTCGCCATCTGTATTGGGGGCTGGCAACCGGAGAAGGGCTTCTTGGGATTTACAGCTAAGTGGGGAATATCTTCGTTCTGAGGAAAAATTACCAGCAGCACAACCTTTGTCCCGTTCGGCAAGTGCCAGAGGGGACCGTTTGGGTCGCCTGGGAGAAAATGTCAGATCACGGGTAGATGAAGGGGTTGCTGGGGAGGATTCCAATCATGGGAGTGAGGCTTCTTTTTCTATTTCGGGGCACAAGCACATGAAGAGATCTCTGATTGGATCAAAGCTGAGAAAAATGTACAGGAAGCAGAAGTCCTTGCGCAAAAAGCTATTCCCTTGGAGTTATGATTGGCACAGAGATCAGGCCCATGTCGACGAGAGAATAGTTGACCCATTGGCATCCATTCGGAGATGCAAGTCGGGCCCTGTTGATCATGTGGCTGTCTTGAATGCGATGTCACGTGCACTTGAGACTACGGAGGAGGCTTACATGGAAATGGTGGAGAAGGCACTCGACAGAAACCCAGAGCTTGCACTGATGGGTTCATGTGTTCTAGTGATGTTGATGAAGGATCAGGATGTATATGTCATGAATCTTGGTGATAGCCGTGTTATCTTGGCACAAGAGAGGCTGAATGACCGCCATCCAAATCCAAATGTTTCGAAAGATGATGCCAGGCATCGAAACAGGTCCAGGGAGTCACTTGTTCGTGTTGAACTAGACAGGATATCGGAGGAGTCTCCGATGCACAATCAGGCCAGCATGGTGAGCAGGATCAACAAAAACAAAGAGGTCTCCATTTGCAGATTGAAGATGAGGGCCATTCAGCTGTCCACCGATCACAGTACAAGCGTCGAGGAGGTACATAACATAATGAAAATCAAATTGAGTTCTTCTTACCTGAAATTCACAGTAGATACTGTTCAATTAATTTCCTCATCATGTAACATTTACAATTTGGAATGCATGTTAATTTGAATATTCGACGTATTTTCTAATCACTTGTAACTGATGAACAAATGTCACAGAAAATGCAACACACTCACATTTACATATTTGCTGCCCATTCAGGTCAAGGGGGTCAAAATGTAATTTTAGCTGGATTGGTGCCCCTAAGGATTCGGGTTCTTGGAATAGTGAGAAAGGGGGCACCTCTCATTGTTTTACTTTCGTGTCATCGAACTTGCAGGTTGTATGTTAATATGTGATGGTGGGTGGAAATAAGAACTTAACAAGCAGGAATCTGCACAGTTACATGTCATGGTACTCTTTCATTTTTCTTGCTTTCTTTGCACTTTTGGTTTTAAAATCTTTTGTTTACATTTAAGATACGCACATTGCTCTATTATTTTTGTTTTAGGTAGGACCTATCAAATAGCAATCGGATCCTATTGTCCATCTACCTCACAAGATCATAGTTTTTTTTGTTTGTTTGTTTGTTTGTTTGTTTTTTTTGGCTCCCCCTCTAAGCTGAACTATAATAGAGTTTGGGCACATAAAGTTCTGCATTTCTCTCACTGTCACAGTACCTTAGATATCTTTGTTCTCCTTGACAAGGGCAGTCTTGATTTCATGGATAGGAGGTGCACTAGCGAAGACCAGCTTTAGAAATGATATCAAAATATCAAAGAACTCCACAATTATGTAACGAGGATAGTTTACTTTTTTGTCGCTGTGTTGAATTGATCTGTGTCAGTGTCCACATGGGTGACACTCACAGTTACGGGTCATATAGAAGGCTGTTATTATCTTGTTTTACATATAAATATAAAGTATAAGTTTATAGCTACTATTATCTAATTTGCAGCTTTTTTTGCATGCATGCAATTGCGATATGCTTTTAACATTTCAACAGTGTGTCGGCCACTTTTATCAGAAGTAAGTTTGCCAACAGGTTTGGATTCTGTGATACGCAATCTACTCGACCTGAGTTAATAGGGTTTCGGTCCATTTATTGGGCCTGGTTAATACGCTCAATTAATGATCAGGTCGGGACATATAACTGTTGGTTACCTGATAAATACAAGTATAATAAAATTTAAGCCAGGTTAAATAAAATGGTAAATTTGTCTTAGATTGTATCATCATCATCATCATCATCATCTAAGGCTTATCTCAACACTCTTCCAAAAAAAAAAAAAAAAAAAAAAAAAAAAATCTAAGACTTATCTCAACTAATTGCAGTCGGCTACTCAAATCCCCTTGTCCTTTTAGAGGCTTCAACTTGAACCCCCTCACTCCCAAATGGTGTAGTTCTGAGTCTCTGTTGCACAACCATTGTAGTCTACTATCCTTCATTTTATTACATGTTGGTGCTAGTTCTAAGTTCCCTCAAATCCATTCATTTCTACTTCTATCCTTCCTCATCTTGCCACTCATTCATCTCCACATCCTCATTTTGGCCACACCCTATCAACATGTTGTTCCTTGCCTGCCCAACATTCTGTCCCATAAAGCATGGCTGCTCTTATATCTATTTTATAAATCTCCCCTCCAGTTTGATTGATAGGCGGTGATCGCATAAAACGCTAGAGGCACATATCTACTCCATCCACCTAGCTCTAATCCAAAAATTCTTTGGCGCTTGGTTCTCCCTGCCATCACATGGGTGATTTGGCTTGAGCAGAACAGCAGAACCTTTTTGGATGAGTCTTCTAATCATGACCAAGCGTTGTTCCATAAAGCCAAATGGTTAGTTGTGGAATGGGTGAGGTGCACTAGGGCTTTTGAAGGGAGCCTGATGGAGGCTTTACAAAGTATTTGGGAGGATTCTTCTTTGTTGTATTGACTGGATGATCTCTCATCATCCCTTTTGTTTTTCATTTCCCTCTAGTTGTAATAATATTGCTATTACCCTTAAAAAAAAAAAAAAAAAACTGTGAGCAACATCCTTCTCAATCTCCCCACTCTCATTAGTTATTGACCCAAGGAATTGAAAATAGTGATTAGGGATACTTATATTATACATGATATCATTTTCATTGTCTCCACTTGTCCCTCATTTCAACTCACACCTCACATGACATGCTCCTAACACTAGGTCCCAATCAACCACCTGTCCTTGACACTGTTGGTTGCTGGCTGGTAGCTGCAAGTACAAGCATTGCCACCACCACCCTGAAGGATCAAGTAAGATTACTTCTTTTTTTCTTGTCTAAAAATGGTTATTATAATGGGATAGATAATAGGGTGTTGGGGGGTACCACAACTGCAGTTTAGGGCCTCCTTGTTGTACACATGCCATGTTCCTAACTGCCCAAAGAGACCTGCTCAGATCAGAATCCAGTTGTAGACTATGACCCAAAATCCACAATTTCTAAGATTAGAAGCTGATGCCCAAATTCAGACGGATGCAAATCTGGTACCTATTGCATGGTAGCTGGACCGGACCTGATAGGATCTGAATCTGTTTCTCTTAGTTGAGTTTGGATGCGGGTACACCATTGTCCAACCTGAACATGACTAATGCAGGATGCCCTAATTATGATGCATGCTCATGAACATATGTAATCCAGTGGAAATAAATTGCAATAATAATCCAAAATTCAGCATCTACCATCATAAATTAAAAAAAAATCATAAAAGAGGCATGCAATGGAGCGGGCCATCATTACATCCACGAAGTGTGAAGTTCAATTATAGCTTAGGTTGGATCCGGCGAGGGATGGAACCTCCCGATCTTGCATGGTCATCACCCAATCGAACAATGGGGCTTACCTAGTTCGAGGGATCAAAGGATTTCTTGGATTAGGGAATTGGAAATTTGAGAAATTGGGTTTTTGATTCAATTCTCAAATTTAGGGTTCGAGGATTAGGAGATAATAGAAAGAGAGAGAGAAGGAAGAAGAACTTACCTTAGAAGAAGGTTGGAGGGGCATAAGAAGAAAAGAGAAGAAGAAGATTTGGGAAGAAGATGAAGTTCTTTGAGAGAGAGGGAGAGGTAGGAGGCAACCAAAGGTTTGCTTTTCATTAATTAACTACTAAATTCGTGTTTAGGGCTTAACTCACTTAAATAGACACTAAGAAATAAGTAAAAGACGAAAATACCTTCAATGTTTAAGTAAAAAAACTAAGCAAAAAAAATTAACCCGCGCGGTGGTCGGGCGCTCGATGAGGACAAAAAATGTTAAGAGAGCAAAACCCAAAATTGATGATTTCAGGCGCCCGATGACCTTGTGGTCGGGCGCTCAACGACAGTAAAAATTGTCTAGTGGGCTTTTCTTTATCTCGGGCTAATTTCGGGCGCCCGATGACCAACGGCCGGGCACCCGACGACCCCTAGTCTGGTCTCCCTCATCCTACAACATGTACCTTCCCAATGTGGGGTCTTCTATGTGCCCAACCACGTGTGTGGGGTTTTCAATGCTCCTTAAATAGTCGCCAAGCCACAAGGAAGATGCTTGTGGCGTGCATTTTCTTCGTTGATAGACTTTGAAGGGTCTTGTGTTCTCATCAATGACCCTTTGAGGGCCCTATGTAAAAGCAATTGTCTTTGACACCACAACATATGTCTATATCCAAGTTATAGCTTGAGAATCTTTATATATATATATATATATATATATATATATATATATATATATATATATATATAAGTGTTTTAAATAGCTACGCTATGTAGCTCAAGTCACGTGTAGCCTACAGTACATGATAATTTGCATACGGTACACGCTACTTAAACTAGGCTACACGCTATGTGCCACACATTACAAGTTATTTTTCATTACTACATTAAAATCAAATAATATTTTCGATGATTTGTTACATTTTTTATTTTCAATATTTGATGCTTTTAGTAAAAATAATATAAGTAATAGTATTAACTATTAAATTAGTTTTGTTGCTCTTTCGTTTTCCTTTATACTTAATGATTTCTATTACTTTAAGTCGTGTTTGGTTGCACCAAATATCATGAAAATTTGTTAAATTTCATTATTAATCAGTCTAATTTGGTGAATATCATGGAATTAGTGCAACCAAGAACAACCTTAATAAAAAATTTAGAAGTAACGTGTAGCTTATGCTACATGCTATGTAGGTCACGCCTCACGTTTCAGATAGAGGGGTGAATGATATATATATATATATATATATATATATATATATATATATATATATATATATATATATATATATATATAGACACACAGTCACACACGTGCGCACACACACACACACACAACTCGATTTTTTTTTAAAGCCAAAGTCAAGAGGAGAAGAAGCAAAGGGGCAGTTGACTGAATAAATTACAACATAGGAAATGATTCGGAGCTTGTAGCGAGTTCCTATTGTAGTTCCTTCTTGTTAATGGACCATCAGTGTATACACCAATACCCTTGCTGATTGTCCAGTAGAATTGTATAGTAGAATTTTATAATATCACAAAATATCCCTCAGCAATTTCATCCTCTCAGTGAAGTCATGATTCGTGTTTTTCAACAAGAAAGAAACATTTTTGTTTTTTATGCGCGCATGCTCACATGTGTCAGTTACTGATGTTGGTCTCTGGTACATTGCACAATCTATACTCCTGGCATTGGCAAACAAATCTAATGCTTGCCGATCTTTGGAAGGATGAAAAAAAAAAAGAGTGATCATCGTAGTTCTTTTACTGGAAGCAAATATCAACCTCTACATCTTTGGTTCTCTTATGGAACTTGAACTCGAAGAATCAAAGTAGAGGTGGTAATGGTAATGAACGAAGAGAGGTATTTGAATATTATGGTTGCCCAGTAGAACTGTGGAGGCATTATCCACTGTATCCAACTGCAAGTACCTTGAAATCATCGATTGTCCATTGTTCTTATTTGGAAGGAGTGACCTGGAAACATGAAAATACAATGGCATGCAATTTGCCCGTGGGAATGTGTACTTTTAGGACTATCCTTATTACCTTGGCTTACTAAGTGACAAAAGAAACTAATCCATAATGGGAATGCACATATGGTAGTGGTATTATGCAATGGCAGATGAAACTGCTTACCGGATCAGCTTTTTTGGGGTTCTTGATTAGTTCATTACATGTCTCAGGCAATCTTGTAAAGCTCGGACTGGACACAAACCCATTTTGTTGGCGGTCCGGTCCATACTGATCCCACTGCTCGTCCAAACGGATCAAGATGTGGTGTCATTCTGATGTCATAACTAAATTAGTTAAAATACTAAAATACTAAAATAATCAGGAAAAAACAAAGGCTGCTGATTCTGGTCCAAGCCATCTGGATGGTTCTATAGTTGACTACAAAAAATGTGTGAATCCTAGTGGTTCTAAACCAAAACTGGTATCATAATAACCCAGCATGGAAAGGCCATCGGTTCTGGTCCAAACTGATCCGATTGTCTGGTTTGGTCTGGGTTTTAAAACATTGGTCTGAGGAATCTTTTATATTTAATGTCCTTGAACAATACCAGTAGGGTGAAAAACCTTTCATCTTCTATTTTCCACATCTTTAGGATTGCAGAAACTGATAGCAGAGCTGCAGAGTGGTACATGGCAATCAGAAAACTGTTTGACAATATGCTGATCAATGATTAGCAATTTGGGTCCGGAAGATTCCCTCCGTTCATCTTCTATGTTCCACATCTTCGCTGCTTTCTCAATTGCAAGGTATATCCTTGCTTTCCTCTTCGGGTTTGAAAGATTCCCTCCGTTAGTCGCTGTCAAGCTCGGAGTGATTCTCTGTCTGATCCTACTATAAATCTCTCTCGGCCTCTTCATTCTCCTCTTGCTACCACACCGGTTCAGTGTGGTTCTATGGAGTTCCTCCAAAAGTCGCTGCGTTCGGATGGCTTCTAGGAAGGAATAGGGTCCTGACTGTTGACAACCTCAGGAAAAGAGGAATGCAAATTCCAAACGTTTGCCTCTCTGCTTCCAAGCAGAGGAAATGGTCGATCACCTGTTCTTGCATTGCCCATTCACATCTGACATTTGGTGGTCTGTGTTTAGACTGGCGGGCATTTCTTGGGTCATGCCGCATTCCATGGACGACTTGTTTTGTACTTGGCATGTGGACAAAGGAGGATCTCTGGGCAAAAAGAAATGAAGAATTCTCTTATGGCTGTCATTTGGGCAATCTGGGTCGAAAGAAACAACTGCTGTTTCCAGAACCGCAGCGTGGCTGCGGCAGGGGTTTTCTCGAGGGTATTAGTGATGTTTAGAGATTGGGCTCCTTTTTTTTTTTTTTTTTGGTAGTTGGGGGGTCAGCTGCTATGGAGCAGCTCTGTGTTTTCGGTCTCTTTGCTTTTTTGTTTGCTGTTGTTTTCTGTGTGCTGGTTTTTTGTCTCTGTTTTGTGTGTTTTCTTGGCTTTCAATAATATTACTCATCTTTCAAAAAAAAAAAAATGATTAGCAATTTGGAAGTCCTGAACGGAGATGTGTTGGCACCATACCTAATGCGGGTAGAAGTTCCATGCTGGAATTGCTAGCATGGCTCTGAAGAGATTAGTGCACAGAGCCCTGGGGAGATGCTTCACCCCATCATGGACACACGATCATTAATTGAAAGTTTTGCTACAAAATACATTTGTTTGAATATCATCACTTGATTTTATTACTCTGTATAATTGAAGGTTCTTTGTCCCTTTGAAACATCTATTGTAAATTTGTAATATATACTTCAAAAGCAGCATCTGGCTTCTGGATGTTTTCCATTATCATTTATTTTTTAATTCTGGATGGACCATCACCAATACTAATTGGAAAGACAATGGAATGAATTCACCATATGAATTATTGGCTGCTTAAACGGTTGATTGGTACTGGATGAATCAAGGATTTATTCTAGGATGAGGACTAGTAACATGATCAACTGATCCTGTTATCTGAGACAGTTGGGGACCCACATGAATCAAGAGGGATCCTGATGGATCAGTCAATGGGATCCGCATTGACTTCCTTTACCCCTTGTAGGGTTGGAATCAGACAAATTTGGTGTTTGAATGCATTATGAAGTCCAGACTGGTGTATGTAAATATAGAACAAAATAGAGGTGGAGTATTTGAGAGAATGATCTTGTATGTTTATTAAATGCCACAGGAAGTTTTGAGGATAAAAGCAGAACATGCTGATGATAACCAAGCCATCTTGAACGATCGGGTGAAAGGGCAGCTGAAAGTCACTCGAGCATTTGGTGCAGGGTTTCTCAAAAAGGTTTGTAACTGATTAATTCCATGCTTATTTATTTTTCTTTTTTGTTTATGTGGTAAGTCGAGTTAAACCTTATTCTTTTGAAGACATGGGCATGCATGTCTCACAGAAGGTGGCATGCACGTGGAAGCATATTTCTTCCACATGTATGCATTCAGTTGTGTGATTTTCTTGTGTATTTGTGTGCGGTCGCACAAGCATGTTGTCAGGTCTGCACGAATTAGGAAATGCAACCAGCACTTGAATACACAAACTGAGTTCAAAATAATAGAACTTAACAAATTGCAATGGCTAGTAAAGGAGTGGCTCTTATTCTCCAAAACAAGCATCTCTATAAAATTAAATGTCTGAAATGCCATCCGAAATACTAAGAGATTGACTTGTACATGATGCAGCATGATTTGCATGTTTATGCACCAAATGGTTGGCTTCTGATAGATAGTCGTGCAATTTAGGCATTGGGTTGGGTTGAGGATCATCCCAAGCCCAACCCAATCTTAAGAGGAGTCAGCTTGAGGGCCAACCCAACCCAACCCAACCCAACCCAACCGACCCAATCGAAGCCCAACCCAATGTATTGAATACTCAACCCTAACACAATTTGGGTTTGGTCGGTTAGTTCGGTTTGGTTCGGGGGCAGCTAGTAAGCTAACCCATAAAATCAAACATGTTGCCATCCAATACAATCATTAAAGTAATATTTGTAACTACCAAGATAACACTAGCTGTAGGAACAGGTACACTCCTCCACCAACAAAATAAAGTCTACAATCATCAGTCATAAACAGATAAAATAAATTGAAAAAAAAACTCACTAGTGTTTAGCGAGACTACTTGAAAGACATTGGACCACTTAGCATGTGGGCCTTAGGTCAGTTCTAATCATGAACCCTATTTTCCATACATGGAGGGTCCCGATGATGAACCCTATGTCCACAACAGGGATAGTTTCAATCATGAACCCTATTTTCCATGCATGTGATGACTTTATGCTTATATCATGTATGTTCGTTGTAACTCATCTGCCCCTATACTGCATATAATGTTGGGTCTAGGTTGGGTCGGATTGCCCGAGGCCACAACAAACCCAACCCAACCTGGGGATGACTAGAGGATTTTCATCTGAAGCCCTACCCAACCTCAATCCAACCCAACCTAAAGTTCATGTCGGGTCAATCGGGTTTGGTTGACCCAACCCAAATTGCACCCCCACTGATATATACAAGTATACGTGATGACTTAAACATTGGCTAATGTACAATATTTATAATGAATCTTGTTATTAAATTTCCAACTCTCATGCAGGAAATGTCACCTTGTCAGGAAATGTCACCTTGTCAATCTATCTCATTGCGTCTCTAGAATCTCCATCTACCAAAGAATAGGATTTCTTGTTGAAATTCCACAAACATATATCCACCGTAGATTCAGCAAGTAGGATAGCGTGTATTCTTATTTCAGCTTTTCAGAAGTGTTGTCTCTATATGAGTACCCACCCAGTATGGACCTTTTATTGGTGTGTGACTCAAACTACATAACACATTTGAGATAGTTTGCAAATATCTAAATTGGGTCATCTGCTGACCACTCTGAGATGGAAATTCATCGTTATCATTTTTTTTGAAACGAAGAAAAACAAAGGAAACACCGCTAACAGAAAGAAACAAAATTACAAAGGCTGACCCAGGACAGCGATCCCCCACCCCCCATAAAAGAAAGATACAAAAATACAACAAAATTAAGGGGCCCCAATCCCTGAAAAATACCAAAACCCTCGAAAAAAAAATTCATCGTCATCATTAATGTGCGAATGCTCCTACGATAGCAACCATGTTATTAACTTCATGTTGTTGCACGTATGCTTTTCGACTTATTTGGGGTATGGTTGAACCTGTAAGTAGCTGTAGGCCCCATTATTGTTTGAAGGCTTCTGATATAGTGGTCATAAGAGTAAAGAAAGAATCACAAAAGATGGAAATACCCTCTTGCTCTTGTGTAATGCACTCATGCATATACTAAAAGTGGGTCCTCTCTCTCTCTCTCTCTCTCTCTCTCTCTCTCTCTCTCTCTCATGTGAGTTTATTTGCATGAGGACAGTTTGCACAAAGCAGCCTGCTGCCTGAGTTGGAACTGCATCTTTTCAAACTAAGATGCAACAAGAGAATTCAGATACACGGCCTCCCTGGAGGTGTTATCTAATGGTGTGCCATGCAGCAGGTTGGCAGGCAGCATTTCCAAATTTCCAAATTTATATATGATTTGACATGCATTTGCTGGCGGTGATGATCGTTCCTCTTCCCAAATGTTTGTTTTTGGGTTGTTGGAGTTGAACGAACCAACTAAGAAAAATTAACAAATAAATTAAAATACGAGCAGCCGCAAGTAAAGCTTCTCATTTGTCAACTGGCTCTTTGTTTCGGCATAAGTCAGAAAGTAACTAGTTTGATTATATTTCTTGGAGATCTTCTATCTTTTCTATGAAACTGATTTATCTGTAGTTATGTTTCATTTCTCGGATGCAGCCGAAATGCAATGAAGCTTTGCTGGAGATGTTTCGGATCGAATACATTGGGACTGCTCCATACCTCAGCTGTATTCCTTTTGTTCTCCATCAGCGGCTCTGCTCGAATGACCGCTTTTTAGTCCTTTCTTCTGATGGGCTTTACCAGTACTTCAGCAATGAAGAAGTTGTCTCCCATGTCGCATGGTTTATGGAAAAAGTCCCCGAAGGTGACCCTGCACAGTACCTTATCGCGGAGCTTCTCTTTCGTGCTGCCAAAAAAAATGGTCAGTTAATCCATGTTGTTTTTGTTTCACTGATCTTCCTAATATTATTTCATTATTAAAAAAAGAAAAGAAAAAAAGGAATCCTGCCCATGATTACTAACCTACCACTCACTGGCCATGCTGTCTTGCTGTGATACCTAAATTACATGCATGTAAACAAGGATATGGGTATGGAATTGTCATCGGTTGGAAAGCATTGGTATTGCATAAATCCCCATATCCATATCCTACATATCCACACGAGAGCTTTGGCCAGCAGATACAGCATGGTGATACAAAGAAATGGGAATGTATCCATTTGGCACTTTTATTCTACATAAAGAATCCTACTGGACACTTAATTCTTTCTATGTAGTTTTGAAGAACTTTGGGTGTAAGAAAATTACAAACACACTACATTCGACGTATGTGTGGCCTACCTGGTGATTGGACTTGCCTGGCTTTTGTAACATGGCATGTTCATCTGGGACCCACCTGGTACATGGAATGGATCATCACACGTTTGCTGTATTTTGCCCCTTCGGTCAAGTTTGTCAATTGGTTGAGATTCTCAGGGGATTGATCTTGTTACCATTGTAACTGGACTGGGTCTTTTGGTGCAACTCTAGAGCATCGTTGCATGTCATCATTGAGCCTAACCACCATAAAAAAAATGCTGAGATTTTCATCTGTAAAATGATAATAAACGGCAGTTGTTTGGGAAACCAAGCTCTCTCTTTTTTATTTTGGCAAAAAAAAAAAAAAGTTCATCTCATTTCAGTTAGGGTGTGTTTGGTTGCAACAAATTTCATGAACTATCATGGAAATTTACACCAAATTAGACTGATTAATTGTGAGATATCATGAACTTCATCGTCTAAAAAAAAAAGATATCATGAATTTCATGATATTTGGTGCAACCAAACACACCCTTAATCATAATTATGAACTAGAAATCATGATTGTTGGTCATCAAGGTTTTTTTTTAATCCTTACTAGAAAGAAATATGATCTCTAATATGTAAATACAATTAACTAAAATGAGATTAACTCAATTTAGGCATCCCAAACAGACCCTTGGTTACAATTATTACCCATTTATCTTCTTTGAGAAATGCTCCATTGCTCGCAGAGCACTATGAGTTATAGGGATTGTAATTGCATTGGTTTACTTTTACAGTCCAATCAATCGATCTGAACCAGATGTGAAGTCCATAACACATTTCATGGGCTACCACAAAAAAATAAAAATAATAATTATAATAAACAAATAAAAATCATATGGTTGATCATCCTTGATATGGCTGTATTTTCTATAGCTGTCCTTAGCCATGGATGGGATGACAATGATTGCCTAACAAAAGTGATTGTTCCAAATCAAAAGCAATCCATGATTGGTTGTAACAAATAGACGTATCGAATTGTTGATTGGCCCTATTTTTGTAAAATATCAAATGTTTAATATTTGTCAGAATGGTGTGATGTTTACATGGTAGCCCATGAAATGTCTGCTGGACATAATGAACACTCTGGATCAATGGATTTGACCGTCTAAGTGTATGAATGCAAATTACTAGGAGCATTGGATCATCTCTCATCTTCTTTTTATTCCAAACCGAGATGCCCCTTTTCTGTAATTAGGTGCTTTTGTGCAGTTAGTGTGACGTACTAGCTCGTGTTTCTTGCTTTGTGCAGGAATGGATTTTCACGAGTTACTGGACATTCCCCACGGAGACCGCCGGAAATACCATGATGACGTTTCGGTCATGGTGATTTCTCTGGAGGGAAGGATTTGGAGATCATCAGGTTGATTGTTTCCTTGTGCGGGTCTTTTTCTTTACGCATAATGTACCAATTTTTGAGGAAGGAAGATATATATATATATAAAAAAAAAAGGCACACCCTGCAATTTTCCACCTTTAAGCTCTTGGTGTCTCATATACAACTTTCTGTTTCTTTTTATTATTATTTTTTTATTTATTATTATTTTTTTAATCTTCTTGTTGAATTTCTCTCCATTTCCTTTACATTCAAGTTCTTGTTGGAAAGTAGATTCATGGAAAAAAAAAAGAAAAACTAAGGTAGATTTGAATGGATTGCGGAACTCATGGGAGCCCATGATTTAAAAAAAAAAGGACGACGAGAGGAAGAAAGCATGGTTCCAGTCCTAGCGCATTAGAGCAAGTATGGTTCCCAGGAGAGCAGACCTGGCGGCCCCAAGGCAGTGAAGTGACGAGACGTTGTCAGCTTAAGGCTCTGATACTGGTTGGTGGCTGATTTGATGGTGTCCAAGAGGGAGATTTTGCTGTTTTACAACATCTTTGGAGTGAAAAAAGAATGAGAGGATCATGATTGGGGGCATAGACACGCCTTGCTGAGCAGAGAAGCAGCAATGTAAATTCACGTGCCACCATGTGTGTTGGTTGGTTACATTGATAGGGAAGTTTCCATCCATATCAAACGGGGAGTGGGTTCAACCTTTCCGATCCTGGTCATGTACTCGGTGTGTCTCGATGTGAACATGCCCAACGTGCTGTCATGATATCCAAGCTTGTCCGCTAGGCCACAAGTGTTATTTTGAGTATGGGCTGTTGGTAATTCTCTAACTGCCCGTATTGCTTGTATGCATGCTCTGCCTGATGGGTGTATTGTTTTTAATGATGGCCAGAGCATGTTCATGGTGTGTCCCACATAATGATTGTTGTGCACCACTTGTGAGGATTGCTTCAGCATGTCTTCAACTTGGGACTGGGTTGAGGCTTGCCAGCATTCTGATGGATGGGTTGGATCTCATAAACATTCCCTCACATTGATTCAGGCAAGCCTCGCTAGCATACACATTAATTTGGTGCGGTTCATCCAAGTTAGTTTTCGATTGCTAGGGGTATGACATGTTGAATGAAGGTCAAGAGAAGGGAGAAGGGAGGGAGGGAGGGAGGGATGGGAGAGATCATTCGGAGGGAAGAGTGTGTGGGCTACATGTAGAAAGAAATGGGGTGTGAGCTACTTGTGGAAACGGGTGTGGACTAAAATGTCATGAGATAGGGGTGCAGACTGGATGTAGGCTACTTGCAAAGAGACGAGTGTGGGCTATATGTAGAGAAGGAGAGATGGGGGATAGCTCATCCAGATGGAAGAGACTTGTAAAGAAATGTGTGGGTTATACGCAAAGAGACAGTAATGGGAGAGATCCTCTAAAGGGAAGATACTAGGTACATGCAGAAAGAACACAGAGAGAGAGAGAGAGAGAGAGGGAGAGGCTACCCACAATGAGCTGTGGAGAGGCCCACTGTAATGTATCTGTTTATCTACGCTACTCTGTCCATTCCTTTTCTAAGATCATTTTAAGGCATGAGACCAAGAATGAGGCAGATCCAACAGTAAGGTTGGCCACAACAGAGATAGACCCTTGCATTTAATGCTTGGTGCATTTAATTGCAGCCGAGCTCAGTATTTTGGTGTGGCTAACCTCAGCGTTGGATTTGCTTCATTCTTGGTCTCATGTGGTCGGCCTCATCTTAGACGGGGAATGGACAGAGTGGATAAACAGATACATCACGGTGGGCAATCTTAGAAGGGGAATGGGCGGAGTGGATAAACAGATACATCACGGTGGGCCCCTTCACAGCTCGGTTTGGATGCAATCTGCGTTCGGGTATAGAGAAGGGCACAGGCGTTGCACAAAAAGATTGGGTGCACACATTTTATTGGTAAAATCTAAGCTGTTTGCTAGCTTTTTTCGGGTGAAATTTGAGCCATACATTGCCGAGCAGCCCTGCTGGATTTTTGCCAGTGAAATTTGAGCCGTACATTGCTGAGCAGACCCACTTTCAAATTCTAAAATATCCCTACATTTACATCTTCTTGCTAAAAAAGCCCAATATTGAAAATAGCGGCTCTGGCAACCCATAGATGATCAATTCTGAAAATGTTAGATTAGAAGAGTGTTTGGATGCCACTAAAATGCGATGCATTCTCTCATAGATCAATTGTCCTATTTCTCTTTTCCAAAATGATTGAATAGAATGCGTTTGGATGCCACTAACAATGTTACGCATTCTCTCAGAAAGTACTCTCACTGGAAGCATACCAATGACCAAAATTAAACATAAGATGCGGCCTAATCAAATATCCAACGGCCCTTAAATCACACATTTTAAGACTTGTGTGAGAGCCAAGCAATGCCTCACTGACCCATGTCTTTGAAAAACCGGCAGCTCTCCCAACATCTTCATATCATTTGCATAGTTTAATGAAATGTTGAATATGGGTAGCATCCAAACACTATCGAAATTTATATAGGCTGCCGTTATATTTTAATTTTTGTTCGTGGCTTCAAGCTGGGACCATATAAGAAACGGCTCAGATCATGCCAGCGTGTAATTAAACCTTTCTAACATCTCTATCTCACCTTCGGGCAACTTATTAGCTATGGAATTATATTAACATTTTTCTTTCATAAAGCAAATATACTCTTAGAACTCTTCACTCGTACATTCATGTAATGATAAAAGCTATACACTTAGGTTTTTAAATATCATTAGGTGGTCTTAGATTATAAGCTCACTTAGATGTTGATTGAGCTGAAAGCCTTGATGACAACAAATCCACTAGTGGTTATTGTGTTTATTTAGGACACTATCATTTCTTAGAGTTTCAGGAAATAAAGTAGTTGACATGATCTAGCATGGGATTTGAGTATCGGTCTCTCACACCCGCCACCATCGAGCTTTTCTGGATTCGAACATTGCTTAAAGATCTCCAAGTATACCTTCCCTCTCTACCTATCATCTGATATGACAATATCAATGTCAGTTTTTGGCTTCCAACCTATGTTTTCATGCCGGCACAAAGTACACTATGGTTGATTGAACTATCTTCACCACAATTCTAAAATTGGCAGACCAAACTAATCTTCGTGGTTGCCCCATTTATTTTCGGGAGAATATTAGTCACTCTTTTATATGAGATTCATCAAACCCTCCTACAAATCATGAAGATCGTAAAAAATCTGACAAAAAAATCTCCTCTTAATTGTAAAGATTATCCTTATACTTAGGGTTGTCAACATGCTGGGCCTGGGTTTAAAGCTGTATGTGATTTGAATTGAGTCGAGCTTGGCATGGCTCGGCTCAGTTCAACCAGTAGCCTACCACAACTCGAGTTCAGCTCGGCTTAGCTTGGCTCGGTCCTTGAGCCTAATTGGCTAGCTTAACTTAATTTGTTAAGCTCAAGCCAAGTTTGAGCCAAATTCACGCTCCAACTTTCAAGCCGAGTTCGTGTTCAAGATTTTGAGTTGAGTTGAGCTCGACTATTTTCCTTGTAGTTTTTATACAGGCAAGTTCTTTTTTTTTTTTTTTATATATATTATACATAACATAACATATAATATATTAATTAATATATATATAGTTATAACTCTAGTTGAGCTGAACAAAGTTGAGTTTAGGCCGAGCTTTGAGCTGAGTTGAGTTGAACCGAGCTTGGGTCAACTCAAGCATGGCTCAAAATTAACCTGAGTTTAAATAATCAGCTCAGCTTGACATGGACCAACTTTTGTGTTGAGCCGAGTCGAGCTTATCTGATTCGAGCCAAGCAAGTTAACCAAGCTAGCTCGTTTCGTGCCCGCTCTACTTGAGTTGGTCTCACCCCGGGTTTCGAGCTGTTTCCAGCTGGGCCGTTGGGGTGGGCCTCTTCAAAATTCTGCTTTTGTCAGGCCCAAGCGCAGCCCATTGACACCCCCACATACTTCCGTACATCCGGAGCACACCACACTTGAAAGATGTACAAGAAAATTTTCGATTGAATGCTTGTTCTTTACTACCTTTGGGTTTTCAGTTTGTGTAAATGGGACTCATTTTCCAACGATCCAAACCGTTGATCTTCTGGGAGTCAAAGAGAATGATCTAACCACTGAAAATCTTACGGACGCAAAAAAAACTCCAAACCTTTCACCAGGCTGTCAGAAAAGAAGCGGCCAAAAAAGCGAATACAACACCGTTTCTCATTCAAGCAATAAAAAAAGATGAATTATCCAATGGCTAGGATCTTCGATGCTGGTTGATTTTAAGTACGTTGGACCCATTCAACGTTTTGGATCAGTCAAATCACAATCTCGGCCCTAAGCCATGCACGTACAAATTACAGAACTTTGCTAAGCCTACACGCGTGTGCAATAGACCTCATGTAGATCCAATCCATCCATCCGATCTCCACCGTTATATTGATGTCCTACTCCAAGAATCAGGTTGATCCCCTGGTCAGGTGGGCCACAGATTGCAAAGAAAATGTACGGCTCCGATTAACTTGGATGAAGTTTTCTAACCCACCCATCTGGTTCCAATATTCTTTCCCACATGGTAATTACTAATTAGACCAGATTTATTTTTGGCAAAACATCTGATGGACGGATTAGATCTCGCACCTATTTTTCATGTTGGCACGTGTGGCGTGTGCACGTAGCTTTTATAACCTTTATTGCACACGCGTGTGTGCTTGGCAAAGCTTCTGTTCTTGTCCAAGACAAAAGGAGGGGAGTTCCCTGCAACATCCATTACAGGAGTTCCTGCAACACAATGCCATGTGGGGCCCACCATGATATGCATGTAAAATCCCCTCTGTCCATCAGTTTTGCCAGACTATGTTACGGTGGAAATCCCAAAAATGAACCACATCCAAGACACAAATGAGCCACATCATAAGAAACAGTAGGGAGTGAATGCCCATGATAGAAACCTTATTTGACCCACAGAAGTTTTGGATCAAGCTGATATCTGTGTTTTCCGTTCATTGTGGTGGTAGTCACCTTATTAACGGTTACGGATGGCATGCAAACATCACGCAGGAAGATTTCAACGGTGGGCGTTTCCATATCCAACTTTTCCTGTGGTGTGGCCCACTTGGGCTCGAATCTAACTCCATTTTGGCTTGATGGTCTAACGCTATCTGTGGAAACTGATGGACGGATTGGATTTTACACGGACATCGCGGCGGGCCCCACAGAGCTTCTGTTGCCGGAACTTACTGAAGCAGGAGTTGCAGGAAACTCGCATCCAAGACAAAAAGGGATTTCTCTTCCGGACTTCTCCCTCTCTTGCGCTTCTTTAAACCCTTAAAAAAACAATCCTTGATTCTCTCCCTCTCCCTCTCCCTCTCCCTCATCTCGATGCCCTAAAAATCCCTTGCAATTTTGATCAAATCCCTCTTCCGAATAAAAACGAGGTTCGATTTTCCTATGCGATTTTTTATTTATTTATTATCGTATTTTTACCATATTTTCTCATATTCTCGACTGCAGGCTTTGATTTTTTTATTTTTTATTTTATTTAGGTTGACGAATCGGAGGGATGTTTGGTTCGACGAATCGTATGTTCTTATCTGTCTCTCTCCCTCTCGATCTTTTGCGTTGTGTTAATTTTTTCTATGTTTTCGCACGTTTGATTCAATGGATCTTGTTAGTATCCGTGTTTCTGGATTCTGAAATCCCTCATTGTCTTGATGCTTCTGCTGTGATCGATCCATTATCATTCAAAGGCATGATTTTGGAGTCTGTCGATTGTTTTTTGGACGCTGTCACTGAAAATCTTACTTGGGTTTATGTAGAAATTTCACATTGTTAACTTAGGGCCTGTTTGGTTGCCTCTTGGAAATGAGCTCATCTCATTTTAGTTGCTGTCAATTGCTATTGAGAGATCATAGCTTATATAAATTGTTGGTTATATTTTAAAACCCTACCAAAAAATTGGTCTCTAATACATAGAAATTAAATGAACTCATTTTTAAGTGGTACCCTTAGTTTCTTTTTGGAAATTTTTGTTTTGTTTGAATGCATGTTTTTGGATCTTTATGGATTATGGTGACCCTTTTTGGATTGGAGGTATGAGAGCATTACATAGGCATGTCAAGATATTGTATTGTTTGGATTTTCTTTTGTTATTTTTTTTTTCCTACTGCTTTAGAGAATGCTTTGGGGGCTTATCTGATTCTAGTAATTGTGTGGGAGGTGACCCTCTCATCACCTCCCCTATGGAAACAAAATAAAAAGATGAAAAAGTAAAGCGGACCATGTACCAAAAGAGCCACGCCCCAATCTAACTATGCTCCCTGAAATCCCCACTCCAATCTACCAGAAAATTGTAAAAAAATAGACTACTGAATTCTGGAATTGCAAGCGTCCAGTTGAAAATCCCTAGACATTATTTTCCATATTAAAACTACGCTGGGAAGGCATTACCTTATCATTGAAGATTCTGCCATTCATCTCTTTCCAAATCCCCCACAGCCCAAAAAATATCAGGGTCCAGTAAACCAATCAAGCATCGCTGCTCCAATAGATGCATTGAAAACCCAAAGCATAACGAAATTTTCTAGGGAAAAAGCCCAAACCTCCTCAGCCACATCATGAAGCACAAAAAGATGGTCACGGTTTCCTCTTCAGCCATGCACATCAAGCACCTATTCGGAGGCATACAATTCCACTTCTTAAGGTTATCTACCGTTAAAATCTTTTTCTTTTCTTTTCTTTTCTTTCTTTCGGGGAGTAAATAATTTTATTGCAAGAACTGAAAGGCTCAAAGGAGAAAACAGAAAGTTACAAAAGAAACAAAAGGAAAAACTAAAAATACAACCTGCCCCCACGATTAGGCACTCCCTAAGAAACAAAAACAAATTGTTGACTATAGCTCCCAAAGGCTGAAATTTATCCCTAAAACAGCTCTCATTCCTCTCTAGCTAGACACTTCAAAGGGTAGCCACCAAAGCAGGATGCATTTCCACTTCTCCTTGGAGGAAGCCCCTCCTCATGCCAAGTCGAAGGCAAATCTCCCATGCACGTGGTCCAAACAAATGGTTTAAATCTTGGGACCACGGAGTCTTCCACACCCATGCACACGGAGGAGAAATGTTTGCCCCATCCGCCAACTTTGAAAACATCAAGTTTGCCGAAGAAGATCCATTCGGGTTCCGTTTTCAGATCTTCATTTCATCAACTGATCAATCAATTTGCTGTTCCAAAAAAATAATGATCAATTAATTTGCACATCCGCCAATCATCTTCACAAGGTGCCGTTTGGTAAACTGAAAAATAAGGTCTGAAAATTAATTTAAGTGCTGAAATTAAGTATTTATAAGCACTGAAGAATCTCTTTGAAGAAAGTCCTGAAATGTCTGAAAATCAGGACTTTTTTCAAAAAAACCTGTTTGGTAAACACAAACCGTAAATGTCTGAAAATTGGTAATTTGTCATATTTGCCTCTATTGACTCAATTCTGTCTATTGAAGAGTATGAGACAAAACCTTTGTTGCCATGCCACCAAATTTGGCACAGTTATGCCCAATCCACCTACATCTCTTGACAATAACCCTTCAATTGATGGACCATGTACTATATTCTTCTTGATAGAACAATCATAGTCCTTCAATTGCTGGACCATGACGTGTCATACTAGCACGATATTGGGCCATTCATCTCTAGGGTCCACCTATAACATGCTTTTGGCTTGATGACCTTTAATAAAAATGCTTTAGCTTGATAAAAAAATATTCTCGTCCCATTGACTAAGTGGGCCACACACGTACAAATGTTTATTTGATAGGTGTGCCACGCCACTAAATTTTTATCATCCATCATTCAACAGACAAAAATACCTTGAATAAAAAAAATACTTTGGCTTGAAAAAAAATTCTTGTCCCGACGAATAAGTGGGCCACACATGTACACATTTTTATCTAATAGGTGTGCCATGCCACCAAATTGTTATCATCTATCATTCAACAAACAAAAGTGTTTCAATTAACCTATATATACCCATCCATCATAAACCATAAGCATCTATATCATCCATCATTCAACAAACAACAATATAGCCACCCCACCCAAGCTTCCCTAGGGAGCGAGAAAAGAAGAAGAAAAGACTAACCAGCCCCCCACACCTTCATATTACTAAAAGCCCTATTGAACACTTGCACCGGACCACTCATTTTGTTATTGAAACATCGCTGATTTCTTTCCCACCAAATCGCCCAAAGGGACGCTAAAAGACTTGATCGCCACTCCCTTTTTCTTTGTTTCCCTATCCCCCTGCCGTGCCAAGCTATAAGAAAATCTTCTATCGACTTTGGAAACACCCATGAAACGCTGAAAGATTGAAGAAGCAAATCCCACACCTCCCTGACAAAATCGCAGTGAATGGACAAGTGTTCCGTGGATTCCGCATCTTTGTAGCACATCAAGCACATGTTTGGGAGATACATGTTATGTTTAACTAGATTGTCTATTGTCAGCACTTTGTTCCTACCTGCTAGCCAACCAAAAGTTGCCACCTTCAAAGGAGCCCCGTAGCGCCATAGGGAGGTCCGTAGCCGCCACCTCTGCATTGTCGCCCGCCGCACACAGAAAACAATAGAAAGATCTAACTGAAAAAGAACTTGTCTTGGACTTGAACCATCTCAAAGAATCTGCTTCTGAATTGAAGGGAGACAACTTTGATAACACCTCAAGCAAAAGCATCAACTCTATGAATTCCCCATCTGAGAGATTTCTTCTAAAAGAGGGCATCCATGAGACTTCCACCCCTCTTTTTGAGTAACAATGGCTCACCATCTCCCCCTCTTCCCTGGCTGGACTACCTAAAGAAGGGAATCTCTTTCTCAAAATCCCTTCTCCCATCCATCGGTCATCCCAAAATCTAATTCTCTTACCATCCCCCAAATGGAGTCCTATCCCCTCCCACACTCGCTCTTTCAAAGATATTACCGCTTTCCACAAGTTGGAGTACCGGTACAAGGATGAAGCCTTCGTCCGCCAACCCCCTTCCTCAACTCCATATTTTTTTTACTACGACTTTCCTCCACCTCGCCTTTTCCTCCGACCCAAACCTCCACACCCATTTCCCCAAAAGAGCTAGATTCATTTCTTTCAACTTTAAGATCCCCGCTTCTCCTTGAACCATTGGTTTGCAAACTTCATCCCATTTCATAAGGTGAAATTTGTGTTCTCCCTCGACCCTTCCTATAAGAAATCCCTTCTTCGTCTCTCCAAAGCATTCAAAATGGATTGAGGGCACTTCAAGAGCGACATAAAGTAGACAAGAAGGTTCGACGTTGAAGATTTAATCATAATCAACCTCCCACCCAAAGATAAGAACCTAGATTGCCATTTAGACATCTTTCTCTCGCACCTTTCAATTACTTCGTCCCACAGATGCTTCGCCGGCCTCCCGATACATAATGGAAGTCCCAAGTACGTAGTTGGTAAGGAAGCTTCCCTCCACCCGAACACCTCTGCAAACGCCCTCACCCTATCTGAGGGGATACCTACCCTTATAATCTCACTCTTGGAAATATTAATTTTCAAACCGGATACCACCTCAAAACTCACTATAATCGAACGAAGATTATCAACAAAAAAGTCATCCGCCTTGCACAATAAGAGGGTGTCGTCCGCATACTGAATATGAGAAATCCGAATATCTGTGTTATCCACCGCAAAGCTTTCTACCAAACCCACTTGCACCCCTCTTTCTATCATTTAACTAAGTGCCTCCATCACTGCAACAAAAAGAAAAGGTGATAACGGGTCGCCTTGGCGTAAACCATGGGAAGCCGCAAAAAAAACTTTTGGTGATCCATTCACCAAAATGGAGAATTTAGCGGATCTAACACACGTCTGAATCCAAAAGCGCCATTTTGGCCCACAACCTAATCTGCCCAACATATAGTCTAGGAAAGCCCAATCCACGTGATCATAAGCTATTTCCACATCAAGCTTACATACCATCCCTTCCTCCCCTCTTTTATAGGAAGAGTCAATACATTCATTTGCCAAGAGAGAACAATCTACTATTTGTCTTCCATTTACAAAGGCTCCTTGAGATTCTGAAGTAACACTGCCCAACACTTTCCTGAAACGAGATGCCATGACCTTCGCTAGAATCTTGTATGGACCCCCCAGAAGACTGATAGGATGGTAGTCTTTCAAACATTCTGCTCCTTCCTTTTTGGGGATCATAACTATAAAGGTAGCTCCTAATTGAGGAGCAATTAAGCCCTTCTCGAAAAATCCTTGCATAAAAGTAATGGCATCTGCTTTCACCGTTACCCAAAATTTTTGATAAAACGCTATCGGGAAACAATCTGGCTCAGGAGCCTTATCGTTGCCCAAATTTTCCACTGCTTGCTTGATTTCTTCTCCAGAAAACAGATTTTCCAGTGAGTTTGCTTCTTCTGTCGAAATTGCTTCAACATGTAAGTTATCGAGCGTCGATGTAATTCCCCCGTCCTTAGACAATAGGTTTTTGTAATATTGGATGATTGCATCGCAAATTTGAGCCTTCCCCTCAATCCTTTTGCCGTCCACCGCTATCGAGGATATCTTGTTTATACGCGCTCTCGCACTAGCTGTCGCATGGAAAAACTTGGTGTTCTTATCTCCCGCTTTCAACCAGGTTGCCCTAGACCTTTGACGCCATTTGATCCCCTCCTCCCTTAACCTAGCATTGTACTTAGCTCTAAACACTTCCCTCTAGGCCATTTCGTTTTCCGATAGATCCTCTTCCTCTTCTTTGGAATCTAAACTTTGAATTTGCATTAGGATTTCATCCTTTTCCTTCTCTCTGCCAGAAAGAAACTCTATTTTCCAACCCCCTATTTTCTGCTTTGAACTCTTTTAGTTTGTGAAATAGAGAAACACCAGTGCCTCCTTTCCCTGAAAAAGACTCCCACCACTGTACAATTTTTTGCCCAAAACCTTCAATCTCAAGCCAAGCCAACTCAAAACGGAACGGCCGTGGTCCCCAATCCTCATCCACTTTCAGAAGAATTGGACTATGATCCAAACAAGGTTTTGAAAAGGCCCTCTGGCTGATAAGCAGATACTTCTCTGCCCATTCTGGAGATATAAGGAATCTATCCAACCTACTCATTATAGGAGACGCTTGGCTATTCGACCATGTGAACTTAGCGCCTCCTAACGGAAGATCCATCATCTCATTTCTGAAAATCCAATCGGAAAAATTCTTCATACTTCTAGAGATCCTTCCCCCATTTGATTTCTCGTGCACCTCCCTAATAACATTGAAATCGCCACCCATGCTCCAAGGCAAGTCCCATCTAGAACGGCAGGAATCCAATTCAGCCCAGAGATCACTGCGAAGATTCGATTTACATCTAAATGGGACTTACCAATTCAGCCCAGGAATCCAATTCGAAGGTAAGCCAAACTGCACTTATTTCTCATCATCTAAATTCCGCTGCAGCCTGATATTCCATACTGCTACACCTCTCAACAACTCGTAGCAGTCACTAACCTTTTCAATTTTGTTCACAGCAAGGGATAACAAACACGGGCAAGAAAGCTTAAAAGGGGTGTCATGTATCTATGCATCCAACCAGAAATGGACTTTGTCACCTTTACCAACCAAAAAGAGCATGCCATTTCCTAGCTCCAAACCTCTTCTACTAGCAATGACCCTGTCATTTTCTTATCTTGATCTGCGAGCTTGCCAATATCTTTCCAAGTCAGGGTTTGAGCCTGTAGCTCAATGGTAGATAGGGCGTGTTTCGACATTGAGGTCTTGGGTTCGAGCCTAGCTTGCTTATGAAAAAAAGAAAAATCTTTGCAAATCACAGACCCATTTGTTCTAGTCCCAACGCCTGGGAACCAACCTACAAATTGGCCAAATTCACCCTCAATGACTTTCCTCCAATCCGCTCACGGCTCCTCCCTGAAAACTTCACCACCACCCGTATAAGTCTCTTATGCTTATTTATTTAGTTTTTCTGGTTTCAGCTCCCTTTTTTTTAATTTAATAAGCATTTTTTGGATCCTAAATGACTAGAAATATAGGAATGAAATTAGGTGGTAAAAGATATAGCTACCATGCTAAGATCAGTGGCAACACGCGTCCTTCCATGCAATACATGCAAGGGCATGGGTGTTTTTTTAAGGAGCGGAGGAGTACAAATCAACAATGAGACTGTATGTTCAACAAGTAATATCAATAGGCTAAGGGCCTGTTTGATTTTCCATGTTACATGTAAATCTTTGTAAATAAGTAATTATTACCTTTTCACCTGGTTTGAAAATGCGTGCGTATTTCTGCTTCAAAAATTGGTCCAAAAGTGGTGGGTTAATTTTGTGGGTCCCACCATGATGTATATGACATATCCGTGCCGTCCATCCGTTTTATCAGAACATTTTGGGGGATGAGCTGAAAAATGAAGCAGATCCAATGCTCAAGTGGTCCACACCAACGAAATCAGTGGCCACAATACATCCACCCTTGAAGTTATTTCCTTCATGGGGCCCACATGGATGTTTATTTGTTATCTAACTGGTTCATAAGGTCACATAGACATGGATAAACGGAAAACACGAATATCAGCTTGATCCAAAACTTATGGGGGCCCTAAGAAGTTATTAACGGTAGGCATTTGATTCCCACTGTTTCCTGTGGTGTGGTCCACTTGAGCTTTGGATCGGCCTCATTGATGGCAGGGTAACTCTAAATCTCCGGCTTGCCTTTGATTCTTCTTTTTTGCATCCTTGAGTATGAACCGCTTCTCGATAGTTGTCTTCTTAATTGTCAGTTGTGTCTTTGGGTCTACTTAGATTTCTTGGTTCAAAAGTACAAATGCTGTTGTTTTGTCAGTTGCTTCCATTTTCCCATTGATGCCGAACCTAAACCTGTGCTTGAGAGAGAGCTGCATACGCTGCAGCCCTGATTTGAACAGGACAACAACAATTCTAGGAGACAGGCATCCTGTCTGTTCTGGCTGCTGAGCAGAGAGCGCGCTAGCACGCAACGGCTTTTCAGCAGCCGTTGCGCTAGCGCACTGTAGTTTTGAAGCTGAAAAACGAGCTTCAGAAGATTCCAACTTGGTCCGTGTAACCTTGCTTTTCCTTAGATGCCCTGGGTTGTCATAAAAATAGTCCTTAATCCATCACCTTTTCAAGGAGTATCACTTCTCATTCCCCTGAGAGTCATCTCCTTCTTGTCATGCATGAGACTTTAGGTATTCATGAACCCACAATACGTAACTTGATGACTGTACATCTGCAATTGGCCAAGCAAGAAGTTGCAAACTCTTATTGGGGTAATGCCACACAATACTGACTAGTGTAATTTTGTCCGAAAGTGTAAGTTAGGCATTGATGAGTCACTTGTGTGATCTCATCACTTGTTCCGTGAACTTGATGGGGTTGTGTGTACTTTCTTGCTCCCAACTGCAATTGGTCGGCTGTTCGCTGTGAAACTATGTTCATGCTACTGCTATAGTGCTATTGTTATGACCTTGATGGGCTTCTCTTCACATGCACCAATGGATTTGTGTGGAAGATTGGTGCTGTAGACTTTAACTTGAGGATGTGTTCTTTTTTAACTTGGGTGGATTGATGCAACCATAAGGCACACAAGCTGGTTTATCAAAGATCTTAACGATCCAAATATCCATGTCACTCCAAGTGTAACCTGGACTGTGTCCATGGTCTGATGCTAAATCTCATGAGATCAATAGTCAGATTACATTGTGGAACCATAAGGCATACAAGCTGGTTTATCAAAGATTTTAATGATCCAAATATCCTTGTCACTCTGAGTGTAACCTGGACTGGGTCCATGGTTTGATGCTAGATCTCATGAGATCAATAGTCAGATTACATTGTGGATCCCATGGGATCAATTGCATAGTCGTCAAGTTCATAGGATTTATTTATCTTCATTAGTTGTTAGGGTTAGAATTAGATTAAATTATGACTTCATTTTCATCCCTTCTACTGGGCCGCTTTTTGTTATCAAACGATGTCAGAATGAGACAAAATTGGTCCTTGAAAGATCAGTTATCTTTCAAATGAGTCCAAGATCATGCAATTCCATCACCGTTTGAGTGAGTTGTGCAATTATAGTAAGCCTATATGGTTGTGACATGATTTAAGGTCATTTTGGTCTATTGTGTTAGGGTTCTTTAGTTGTCAAAAGTCGATATGAAGGCCTGTTGCTTGAAACAGACCATTATGATATTTTGTAATGGGAAAAATAAGCTTTTGGAGTTTTTTTCCTAATTTCTAGCATGTGTTCTTTCCCTTTGGACCTGTGATGCCTACAGTAGTAGAGGCGGGGTGATTGATCACTAGCCTTGACCAGTGGACAGTTGGGAATGCTTTCCATAGTTGACCTTATTTGTTTTCCACTTAAAAATGATTGATCTCATTTTAGTTAACAATAATTATGTATTTGAAATCATAGTTTATGGGTTATCAAGGTTGTTTTTAATCATTACCAAAAATTCTAATACATAATTGCTGTCAAATAAAATGACTTGAACTCATTTTCAAGTGGCAACCAAACAAAGACTTGGACCTAGATCAGGCTGTCGAATACCCTTTTGCATTAATGATTTTCTTTGACAACGAAAGATAGTCTCCATGGTGAGGAATTCTTTGATGATGTCCACTTGATCTAAATTTGTGAATTTCCTTCCACAACCAACTGGATGGAAAGAATATGAAAGTTCTAATCCGCTTAAATGTGTGAGCTTCTATGGAAAGATCCAAAACTACCCAATCTCCATTGTTAGAAGCAAACAAATGCACCCAGAGCAAGCGGCGGAAGAGACTGCAACTTTGACAACAAATATGTAAAGAGATGCAAGCAAGTACTTTAATCACTATAATCCCCCAAAAAAGTATCCAAATATTTATCCAAGCTGTTTAATGAAAGAAAAGAAAAGAAAATCTAACAATGATAATTGAAAGCATGAGTGAGCTGAAAAGGCAGAGAGTATCCAACAAAAAGGCTTCCCAACATAAGAAATATCTGTAATTTCGGAACCAATTTCTTATTGTTGGGATCTAAAAAATCAGCGATGGAAGTTAGCTGTCCTGGAAGTTCTTTGGGCAGTGTGGCTTGAATGCTACCATTTTCAAGGACAAGCAATTCCTGGCTAGGGTGGTGTGTCTCTCAAAGCCAAAAGAATGTCACAGAAAGGGCCATCACAGCTAAAGATTCAGGAAGACTCCAGGGAATGTAGCACAGGTCTTGAGGGTTATTTTATTTTATTTTATTTTTTTATTTTTATGCCTTGCAGTTTCTATGGCTGATAGCTTGTCATCCATTTGTATCCTTATGCTTTTGGAATAAAATTTTCAGAACCCTTAAGAAAAAGGGTTAACTGATGGTCACAAAAGGTTTGGAAAGAGCCAACTCCACCAATCACGTTAAACAGAAATGCACACTGAAAATAAGTAAGACGTTAAAATGACTACAAATTTGACAGCACAACCATGTAGATCTTCATATCATTCTTTGTCAAAGGACCACATGTTTCCTTGATCTCTTTATCCCAACTTGTGAACTGGAATGGATTTTTCTCAGAGGATGAGTCCTGTCTTAGAGTTTTGCAGTCCCCCAAAAAAGCAAACATTGACAATGACATGCCTGTCACATTGTCAGTTCTCTAACTCTAATTCACAATGTGCCTTGGTTTCAGCTTCTGGCTCCTCACGTCCCCCGTGGAAGTGGGACTTCAAGGTGAATGAGATATACACAATGGTGAGGAAATGGCCCACTTGTTTCAATATAGTTCCGGGAGAAGCTAATTCCTTAGCGGATGCTTTACTAAAGAGACCCTAAAAGCTGTTTATAGTAATTGGAGATGTTTATCCATTGTTTTAATGGATGCCTATTTCCATGTATGATACTGAATGTTTGCCTTGTTAAGTCGTTCAATTCTTACAGCATCACTTTGCTTTCATCTTCTAGAAAATTCTCATAGTCTAGACATTCCTTATTTTCAATTGGTTGTTTAAAATTTTCATGCTGCTTTTGTGGTAACTTTTCTTTATGTCCATATCTTTTACTTCTAATGTATAGATGTTTGCTTGTTTATTACCATCGAACAGCTTTTGGGCAGTCATCGAGTAGCCCATTTGGTTCCCAATCAGTTTTTGGGCAGACAAACAATGCCAACAGCAATCCTTTTGCTCCCAAACCCTTTGGTAGTACCAGTCCCTTTGGTTCGCAGACTGGTGGTTCGATATTTGGTGGCACATCAACTGGTGTGTTTGGAGCAACACAGTCCTCATCTCCTCTAGGTTCCACTCCAGCATTTGGTGCTTCATCAGCGCCGGCTTTTGGAAGCTCGGCGCCTGCTTTTGGGGCATCATCATCTCCTGCATTTGGCGGTGCTTCGTCTTCCTTTGGTGGTAAGAACTCTTTGAAATTGTATTATACTGTGGTTCTATCTTGTTTCTTCCTGCTTGTAGGCTTCGAAGTATTTGTGTAAATTTGCTGCTAGTACTTACTAGCAGTGATGTAAATATTGGTATCGATGCACGTATCGCACCCTTGGGATACAGAAATATATTGGTATAACATGTATTGGGAAATGTATCGCTGTTTGAGGGAACCATTGGGCAATGATGGAATTTTTCAATAAAACTTTAGGATATGTTCAAAAAGACGACTCAAAAAATTACAAAAAGCAATTATTCATAACAACTTTCCTTTGTACAGTCCTAAATTATGCATTTTTTGATAGAAGTGATGCAATTATATCCAAAATGAGTTCATATAATTCATAAATTATACAATACAAGTGTAAAAACATATTACCCCAAAAAATTTAGGAGAAAATGGATTTTTTTTTTTGGGGTTTTTTTTTTTCGCAATTTGTTTTTTGAATTTCTGGTAGGAGAATATATTGCTATGTGTCACCGATGCATATCACAATGTATCAATCATACAGGGGAAATTTATGAATGTTTTTTGGCAAAATATTGCAATGTATCAATATATCGTAATATATTGCAATATTTTTACGATACAGACAATGTTTTAAATATTTGGTGATATTATCAATATCGCTAGGTTACTGATACTGAAACTGCTGGAAGTATAATTTTTTTTGAAATATCACTGATATTTTGTAATATTGGTGATACTTGGCGATATTATCGATATCGATGACACTTTGAGAAGAATTCCTTATAAAAGTTTTCTAGTATGGGTGATGCCATCGATAATATCCCTGATACCAGGGAAACATCTGCAAATAGGTGAAAATTGATAGAAAATTGGAAAAATTCCAAAAACCAAAGTCTCCATATATGTATATATGGAATTTTGTTCCTTAGGTGATTTCAATCACTCTTGGTATTTATTGAATAAAAGTTTGGACTTGCGGAGAAATCTTGACTCGGAATGAAAACAGGCCAAAACTCAAAGGTTACAAAAAATCCATAGAATTTTCAAATTTTTTTTTTTGTTCAAGTGTTAGCTTGGATTGCAATGGAAATGATTCTCATGCATTGACAAGGATTTCTGGTGAAAAAAAAAATTAACATTTAACTGAAAAATGGGGAAAATTGGGAATTCCTAGTCATTCCATTTTTATATTGGAAAATGTGTTCTTCACTGTTAATTTTTGTGGAAATTTTATATATTAATGAGTGTCGGCCAATTTATTGATTGGCTGTAAATTTTATATATTTATATTGTACTGATTTTTTCGATAACACATGGTTAGTTGTTTTTTAAAATATTTTGAAACTTATTATATATAGTTCTTTTTTTACAATATTTTGATTTTTACATTTTTGAACCTGTGTTTTTTTAACATCTCCTGAACTTCAGCTGAAAAATTCCACCTTTTCCCCAATGTTTCCCCAATGTTTCCCTCAGACAACAATAATTTTCCGAGTATTAGCGATAATATCAGCCATATCGATATATGTTTCTATATCCCCGGTCATTGATACATGTAATGAAACAGATACTCTGAACACCGGATACAGGGGAATTTAATAACTCTTGCATCTTGTATCGGCCACATGCAATATCGATGGTATCGGCTGATATATTTAAATCACTGCTTACTAGTTACTACTATCCACAACTCAATCTCCGCCTTACGTGAGTCTTTTTCACTAAGTTTCTCGACATTCACGGAATCTGGTTTTTTAAATTTGAACTTCAACAAATTCACTAAGTTTCTCGGCATGTCATAGTTCTTTATTCAAAAACAATCTGGTTATGGAATCAGTGAGATTCCAGTACTCAAATTGCATGAATGGATGAAGAACACACCCACAAGATATATTTAAATCACTGCTTACTAGTTACTACTATCAACAACTCAATCTCCGCCTTACATGAGTCTTTTTCACCAATTTTTTTCGACATTCACGGAATCTGGTTTTTTAAATTTGAACTTCTACAAATTCATTAAGTTTCTCGGCATGTCATAGTTCTTTATTCAAAAACAATCTGGTTATGGAATCAGTGAGGTTCCAGTACTCGAATTGCATGAATGGATGAAGAACACACCCACAAGAATGTGTAGAGAGGTATAAACAACTTTATTGAAATCGGAACTTCTTCACTTCTTACAAATACTTTAAAGAACATCACAAAACTCAGAAAAGGTAATGCTCTTTACCTCCGAGATCAACCCCTAGTTATAAACCCTAAAGAGATATCCTAAAATCTTTATTGATTTTTAAAAAACATTTTCAATCCTTTTAATTGATTCCATATTGATCAAGGCTATCCTGTCCAAAATAACAAGAAATGAATCTACAAAGAATTTCCAGAATGTAATGGCCTAAAAATAGCTCATGCAAATCCAAAGAATCAGCTTCCAAGATCCTCAAAGAACCAACAGTTTTTTTTTTCAGGGTTAATCAACAAAGTCTTCGACATGAATCCTCCAAAAATAGCAATTGTAGACCATGTATTGGTTGATTTAGTTTAATTTTTTGTTGTTATTTTTGAAGATGATTAAAAAAATCCAAGAGAAAGGAGTAAAATTTCAGAAATGTGTTCAAGCAGAGGTGTTGGGGGCACTACCTATTTTTTCAGGGGCCGACCAATTCCCTTAATTCCTAAACATGTAGGATTTGAAAAGCAGATGAATGTATACTATGAAAAGATAGAATCTAAATTGCCCTGCATGAATTTGAAAGAAAAACTACTAATCTAATCTACCACCTACCGTTGGGCACCCATGGTTATTTCCTCCCTTGATAAGCTCCCAAACCTTATCTTTGAACCTCTTCATTGCCAGGGGTTGGAGGTAGGTTTCTCTCCCTTATAGGTATATGGAATGGGGCAATGACTAGGAGAGCCTATTTATAGGAGTTTCTAGGGGTCGTTTGGGTTATCCAACTGATATGGGACCAAAGGAATGTGTAGGAATACTAGAAACGACGTTTCATTAACTGCTTCCTGAGAAATAGACAACGATGCAATTGCAACATCTAATCGCATCGTTATCACATACCGACAGGTTCCAAATGTAGCGTCGTCAGATGATTTACCACTTAGAGACGTTTCAGTGAGTTTCTGGCCAGTTTTTGCACTCATGACGTGGCAGGTCATGGCATCATTGACAAAACGATGGTGCACACTCATGCATCACTAGCTAACAATGTGCCAGTTTGTTTCGTTGTCATGGTAAGGTCCAGAGATCATAGCATGCTCCTGCCTGGCTTCTTGTTACGAACAGTGGTAGTATACCCCTACGCTGGTATGACATGTTATACCCCTATGCTAGCACTTAACTGGATGGCTGCCTTAAAAAAATCTTAGGCTGAGGTTAGGATTGTGCAGAACTTAAAGTTTAGGAGAAAAACATAAAGGATTTGGCTATGGCTGTCTAGTGGAACTATTGCATATCCATAGGGTTGGAACCAAGAGTTTGTGACTCTGGGATTTTCAAGGTTATTCTCAGTGAATCCTTCTGTGTTGTTTCATTGTCGGAGGGAATTCTCTTGCATTGCGATTTGGGGGATCTGACAACCCTCTGGAGGTGCTTTTAGAGGATTGTGGTGGAGAAGATCCTGGCCATCTTTTTCTTTGCTCTGTTTCTATTCTCTTTTGGCCTTTTGCCGTAATAAATTGCTTCATCTTTCAAAAAGAACAAAAAAGAAAAAAGAAAAAAGAAGAAGAATGAAGATCCTGGCCATCTTCCACATATGTGAACTTCACTTCCAAAAATATGATGAGTGAGAGGGAGGGAGGTTGGGAGCAGCACCACCTTTTGTTATGAACAGATCCTTTTCTCTGGCCAAAGTAGCTTATCTGGTTGGTGGTTGCACCACCTTTTGCGATGAATGGTTCCTTTTCTCTGGCCAAAGTTGCTTATCTGATTGGTGGTTGCTTAGGAGGTCCCTTTTGGCAATAGGATTGCAAATTTGTAATTGGATCTTATGGATAATGCTTCCCTATCCTATGTATGCTGCAGCCTTAAACTATGATATTTAAAGGTTAGCTGCTGCACATTAAAATACACATTTGCGTTTGTATATCTATAGTCCGTCCGCATTGGATTAGCTATGGGAGCTTTAGTCAGACGTATGTAACTATCCATGAGTTTGTTTACACTTTCTTTTTTCAAAGGAAAATTTTCTGCTGTTTTTTTTTTGTTATCCATGTGTTTTGTTTTGAGATTTGCAGTAATTCTATTGGCAACTTGACTAAAAGTCTTTTTTCCCCCTTAAAACAGGATCTTCTGTATTTGGGCAGAAGCCTGCCTTCGGAGGCTTTGGATCAACTCCAACTCAAACAAGTCCCTTTGGTGGTGCATTTCAACAAACACAGTCAGCATTTGGAAACAATTTATTTGGTTCCAGCGCACCTTTTGGTGCATCGACCCAACCTGCATTTGGTGCTTCAAGCACCCCAGCTTTTGGTGCAGCAAGCACCCCAGCTTTCGGTGCGATAAGCACCCCGGCTTTCGGTGCGACAAGCACCCCGGCGTTTGGGTCTGCGGCAACACCGGCATTTGGTAGCACAGGAACGGCCTTTGGGGTGTCTAGTGCACCTGCATTTGGTTCCTCGGGTGCATCAGCATTCGGTGCTTCGAGTACCCCTGTTTTTGGATCTTCAAGCACCCCTGCATTTGGTGCTTCGAGCACCCCTGCATTTGGTGCCTCGAGTACCCCTGCATTTGGATCTTCTACTACCGCTTTTGGTGCTTCTAGTACTTCCTCTTTTGGTTTTGGATCCACCCCTGCTTTTGGCCAATCAGCTTCTGCTTTCGGTAGCACTCCCTTTGGGTCTAATCCATCTCCTTTCAGTGCACAGAGCTCTCCTTTTGGTGAGCATTCATTCTACCACGTTTCTGCAGAGATATAATTATTTAATGATTTTTTTTATTTTATTTGACCTTACCTCAGTTAATTATGCTCCATTTATAAACTATTCTGCAGGGCCACAGACGACAACACCGGCATTTGGTAGTCCGGGTTTTGGTCAATCAGCTTTTGGTGGTCAATCTGGGGGAAGTAGAGTAGCACCTTACACTCCAACATCTGAGGTGGATGGTGGCACTAGTACACAGCCTGCTGGGAAGCTGGAATCAATATCAGCCATGCCCGTGTACAAAGACAAGAGTCATGAGGAATTGAGGTGGGAGGATTATCAACGGGGAGATAAAGGTTTGGATTCTGGAACCATGGAACCAATACTTTATGTCATCTTTTCACATTTTGACGTGACAATTTCTTTTCCTCTTCTTGTTGTTACTCTTGATTGATTGTGTTGTGGAGGTAGTTGCAGGCATCCTGTATCTGTTGGCAGCAATTAAGAATGTTGATGAATTAACACTTTATCACGTAAGGAATAACTGTGGAAGACTTCAAGTAATTCGATATTTTGTGGTGATATTGGTATGGAAGCTAAGTTTGAAAATTTGAAACTCTTCTCGACTTGATCAGATTTCGTTAAGAGTTGCAAAAAAAAAAAAAAAAAAAACCGATTTGGTCATGACTTGGTCAAGACTCATCCAAGACTCAATTGACTTGGTCCAGTTGACTGGACTCACCCAAAGTTTACAATATTTATAAATTTAAGTACTAAACATTGCTGTCTCTTGGTGTCAAGATTTGTAAAAGCTTGAAGTTATTCGGCAGACTTCTGATTCAGTCAAGTTTTAAGGTTTTAAAACCTTGTATGGAAGTAATATGTGGTATTCAAATGCTATGGTGGATCAATGTAGTCTTGAAATCGTACTCTTCCTTTTATGATAAGCATCCTCACTTCTCAGGAAAAAAAATAAAAATAAATAAAGGAGGTAGTATTCACATAGGAAGTTGCCAATGGATTGCTGCTGGAAGCTAGTCAGCATCCAGTGGATGTAATTATCTTTCAGCCTTCTTGGTTACAATTATATTACTTTCTGAAAAGTGCTGCTTTTGGATGTGCATGTTTAACTCGTTTACTGTATTTATACTATCTGAATAGAACTTTCCCAAATTTTGTAAGTTTATGAGCTTCTCTATAAATAATAAAGCTCGTAAGATATTATGACACAAGTGTATTGATAGATCAGCATGTCACTTTTCCATTCTTGGATGACTCCAACTACTTATCTATGACTCTTTAAGTTACTCAGACTGCATTTGATGTATGTGTGAACTAAATATTGAAATGTTTTCAGGTTTAGTGAATTGACTTTTACTAACTAATGTTTTACATTGATATCATTTCAAATTTCAGGGGGACCAAATCCTGCCAGTCAGCCTGCAAGTGGGCTTAGTTTTGCTGCACCATCACAGTCAGGTCCTTTTGGTGCATCAACATTTGGCCAGACATCTGCTAACCCCTTTTCCAGCACTACGCCTTCGAACCCTTTTGGTCAAAAAGCACCAACTTTTGGTTCTTCTGGATTTGGCTCCACATCCACTCCTGCTTTCAGCTCACCATTTAATGCATCCTCATCTAGCCCTTTCGGGACATCCTCTACTGCTCCATCTCTATTTGGTTCATCCTCTGCCCCTGCATTCGGAGCCAGTTCTTCTCCATCTCTTTTCGGGGCATCAAGCACTCCTGCTTTTGGCTCTTCAACCTCAATTTTTGGTTCTGCTTCAGCACCAGCAACAAGCCCAGCATTTGGTTCTAGCTTGGCTTTTGGTAACACCCAGTCATCCGGGTTGTTCAATTCATCTACTCCTTCCCTTGGACAGACAGCATCTGCTTTTGGACAAAACACTGCTACTTTTGGACAGACTACCCCTGCCTTTGGTCAGACAAATCCATTCAGCACACCATCAACTGGATTTGGGGGAAATTTGTTTGCAAGCAATTCAACGCCGTCACTTCTTAGTACCAGCAATCCTGTGGGTTTTGGTCAAACAACTGTAAGTTACCCTTGGAATTCTACTTTTTAGTTTTATATAATCTAGTCATGGTTAGGCTTCAAATGCTTTGAATTTCATTTCATGGTTATGTTAGTTTCATTTGTTTCCCAGGTAGTTGGGATAAGGCTCAGATGATGATGCTGATGCTGATGCTAGTTTCGTTTGTTTGTTTGCTTTCTCCTTATTTGATTTGTTGCTTCTCTCTGTGTGCAGCAGCCTTCTCTTTCCAATGCTTATCAACCAGCTCCAGCTGCTCAGACATCAAGTGCCTTTCCTTTTGGCAACTTCGGTCAGACACAAGTCACACAACCAGGTGCCTGAAAATAGTAATTTGATATTTGTAATCTTTCAATCTTGCAGGTTTTATTCATCGTACTGATGTTCTTGGTGATATTTCAGCAGCTTCAAGTGGTTTCGGTGGTATGTCAAATGTTTTTGGTCAGGGTACCTTTGGACAATCGTATGTCTTCGCTCCTGTCCTATTTTCGTCTTCTTTAAAGAGAGTTGTTAACTGATTAGTGTCAATTTACTAATTCTATTTACTTCGAATATGATTGAAAATATCCAGATCTTTGTGAAGATGTTTCCAGATGTCTGAAAACATCTTTGCAGAATGACAGAAATGAGGAAGATCTTTATAGTTGTTGTGGGAGGCTTTGATGATATTAAAAAAAAAAAGAAAAGTAAATAAGACATAACTTATGCCTAGGATTTTTTTTTTCTTTTTCTTTTTCTTTCTTGTTTCCTTTTTGTGAAAATGTGATGGTTTGTTCTGTTCTATTACTTTCTTTCATAGGAGTGCTGCCAGTCAGAGCAACGCTGTCATGCAACCAATGCCAGTTACAAACCCTTTTGGAACACTCCCTGCAATGCCTCAAATGTCGATTGGTCGTGCTGGTTCTGCACCCTCTGTCCAATATGGAATTTCCAGCATGCCTGTAAGTGATACCTGCCGTGAACCTTGGTCTAAATGCTGGCATAGTCCTTGCAATCGTTTCAAAAGCTACAGTGTGCCTGTGATTTATTAAGGAATTGGTTGATGTTGTCTTGTGGCTATTCTTTTACAACCTGCTGCTTGATTCAATAACCAGCACCTTTTCCCAAGAAAAAAAATGGAATCAATAAACCACTGTTTGAAGACTTGCCTGATCAAGTTGGAACTTGGGCAATTTGTCTATTGACTATTGAGTGTGCTCAGCTTCTGAAATTGCAAGTCAAACCTTTGATTTCATTAATCATCTAGGGATAAGGGACTTGGCCAATTTCTCCTAGTCAAACCAAGGAGTTGAAAAGCTTCTTGTTGTAGTAGTTGTTGTTGTTGTTGTTTGTGTTTTTTTGTTTTTTTATTTAGTTTAAGTATTTGAAATTGTCATGAACTACTCACATGCATATAAGTAGATCTAATGCATAATCTTTGTCCATTTATATGGGGTTGACATTTTCTCTAACAGGTTGCTGACAAGCCTGCTCCCATTAGAATTTCTGCCTTAGTTACTCCTAGACACTTGTCTCAGAGAAGGATTAAGCTTCCGGCAAGGAAATACCATCCTAAAAAAGATGGTCCCATGGTGAGAGCTCTCGACTCTTAAGAGTAGTAATCCTGTAAAAGATTTTAAGAGACGTTGTTCCGACATTCTTACTTCTAAGCAATGTCTGAAATATTGGTTTTGTGTTATGTATTACACCCTTGGGATACAGATATGTATCGGTTATCGCATGGGATATATTGTTCGTATCGGGTAATTTATCACTCTTTTTTGGGAAACATGGGGAAATATTGGGAAGATGGTTGAATTTTTCAATGAAAGTTCAGAGATTGTTAAAAAAGACCTTAATACACTCTTTTAAATCATAACATCTTAAAAAAGAAGTGCATATAATAGGTTTCCTTTATATAGGGTCCTAAGCTATGCACTATCTGACTGAACCAATGCAACTATATTCAAATTGAATGCATAACATTTAGAGTGTATATGATGAACATTTCATCGAACACTCCTAAATACTTCGAAATTAGCCTTAATTGACAGCTAATTGAAGGGAAATTTTGAAAAAAAAAAAAAAAAAAATTTTAAAAATGATTTCTTTTTTTGAAAAATTGACAACAACTTAACAAATTAGTAGATCAGCCCTAATACATGCTTAATCTCATGTTTGGATTGCAACATTGCAAGCAATTTGGGAGAAATTGGGGAAATTTCAAAATTTCCACAAATTTTCCCCAAAATCAGACCACCTACAATCAAATTTCAAAATTAGAGTGTATGTGATGATCATTTCATCAGATACTCCTAAATACTTCGAAATTAGTCCTAATTGATAGTTGTTTGAAGGACAATTCCAAAAAAAGAAAAGAAAAAAAAAGACATGGATAACATGAAGAACCAATGGATATCAAAATCAAAGCTCTAACTCCATGATTTTCCATGCAAAACATGAAGAACCAATGAATTTTTAACAATTTGACACTGATTTAACATAATTTCAACAAAAAAAAAAAAGATCGAAATTTGAAAATGCTCACCGGATCGAACATGTGGGATATATCAGCACTACCTATGCATTTCGTATCGCACAGGTGGGATACAAGATATATCGGCCAATATCGTCGATATTTAAAACATTGCTTCTAAGACTGTATTCATATTGTCATTCCTTTGGTTCTCTGAGTTGTTTCATTTTTGACTGTCAAAGCTCACTAAAAAGTTATTTCCATGCAGGTACCATTCTTCACTAATGATGAAGAAACACCGAGCACACCGAAGGCAGATGCTCTTTTCATCCCTAGGGAGAACCCGAGGGCGCTGGTTATTCATCCCATAGAACAATGGCCCTCAAGAGCAAGTGTGGATAAACAATCTCATTTGAAAAACTTACCTACCCCGATTCATGAAAATGGTGAGTCTTGAGTCCATTTTATCTGGGCGTAAACTGGTATCTGCATTACCTTTCCAGTTACACGTGTCGTTTTTATATTTATAATGTTTTGGTTTGCTTATGTTCAGCTGGCTTTAAATAAACACATCAGTTAATGAAGTATAGGCTTTTTACCTGCTTGTTTTTGACCAAAATTATGAATCATTCAGAATCTCAAGCCATTCCGACATCAAGCAAAACACTCAGAAGTGGATATTTTTGGGCACATTTATGAGTAGACTAGAAGTCCAGATAACAGAAAAGAACAAATAGATTGAGAATGAACTTAAGAAAACTGACCAGGGGTGAGATGAGTTTACTCTCATTTCTTTTTCCTCAAAATATTTGAACTGGAGGTTTCTTGTAAGTGGAAATCATCTCTTGATGTCTGATTTGCGTCACAAATAGTTTGATGGTAAGAATCTAAATCAATACCTGTAGATGTCAGAGCACCTGGGCAGTTGTCAAAATCCAAATACATGGGATCATTTTGTAAGAGCCTGAGATCTGTAGAGTGCTGAAGTTGTATTTCTTGTGCCTGTCCTTTACCTATGCAAGGCCAACCATCAACTTTCATGCCAAAATTCTTGGGGTTCATCTGATTTGGGCCCTTGTAAATTTGTTGCAGCACTAAAAGGAATGTGACAATGTGTAGTGTACATAGACCTGGATTGGATTTGTTTTAATGGAGGCAGGTTGTGTTTCCCTTTTTTGATGTAGTCATATTGTGCTTTGTGCTCCTGTTTAGGAGAAGTTCTTTGTCAAGTTTTAGTTCACACTCTCCTGTTCTGATCTCGTTGAATGGATCTTAACACTCCTTTTAATCAACTTTGTTGTTGCCTATCACCCATAGCTCCAATGATTTTCTATCGGTCAAGGGACTTTGTTTGGATGTCTGAGATATTCCGTTGTTGGTCCAAATTTGAATCTATGGCCTGCTTCAAGAGGTGGCCTTTTGATTGGATGGTCTGTATCACTGTTTATATTCTTGGAGTGCATTCACTGATTTTGTTGCATTAGAGAGAAGCTTGTTTACATGAGGAAAACCCTATACATTGTTTCTTTTATTTTTAATTTCTGCTCCGTAAAAGTTTCGCCATGTTAATTTTCATTATTGCCCTCAGTGGTTTTTGTTTCTTTCTTTCCTGCGAAAGGCATGAAAATATTTAAGAGAGAGCATGTCATTGATTTTGATTAGTTTGGCGCTCACCCAAATTATAATGTTTGGGGCTGTGCTTGGTTTTCATCCCTTTTCAATGTGGGATTCTTCCTGCATTATCTTTTCTGGCATTCTGAGGTCACCCTGCTTAGCATGGGCGTTGTAGGATTTGCATGGTAGAAACAACGTCAGGGAGGCGTGGTGTCAAGTAATCCCATGTTATGTCACCTGGGGCACCATATTCCCTGCCATCATCATCATCGTCGTCACTACTGCCACTGCCATTGTTGTCATAGCCTTCTCCTAGCGATTTGGGGGCAGCTTAATTCTCATAATTGCTCGGCAAAAGTTGAATGGGTGGCTGCCTACCTGAAATCAAAATTTCTCCTTAACCTGAGCTAGGGGATTAGCTTGTTCACTGCTATGGGGCGAAAATCAACTCCAACCTATTACATGTTAAAATAGAGATGGAGGCGTGCAAATCTATAAGGTGACTTAAGTTTGACTTGTTTTAGGGGGCGTTTGGCATCTCTACAAATAAGAGCTTATTGGCTTATTTCTAAAAAAATAAATAAGCTCTGATTTTTTTAGAAAGTAGCAAATAAGCTCTAATTTCATAAGTTGGGGAGGAGTTACTTTTTGAAACGGAGCTTATGGCTTAAGCGGGTAGACATTTTGGATTAATTTTTGGACAAGTTTGTCCTTAATCTTTTCAAGTAATTCCCATCTTACCCTCTTCTCTTCTCTTTACAATTTCTTCAAGGTAGGCCCACATGATGAGTACCCATAGTGAAGGCGGGCCCCACATGATGAATGACCCATATAATAGGTGGGCCTACATAATGCACAATCACATCAAAGGTGAGACCCACATGATGGATGGCCTACTTCAAAATGTGGCCCCCATGATGAACGATCCACATCAAGCATGCCCTACCTCCATCATCATCAAAGGTGGGACCCACATGATAGATGGTGGACATTGAATGTGGGGCCACATGATGGAAGGTTGACATTAAAGCTGGGCCCACATGATGAATGACCCATATTGAAGGTTGGGCCCCACATGATGGACGGTCCATAGCAAAGGTGGGACCTACATGATGGATGGTGGACATCAAAGGTGGGTCCCACATGATGGACTATCCACATCAAGTGGACCCCACATGAGAGATGCTCCACATCATATCTAAAGTGGGCCATATGATGGATGATCCACATAGAAGGTGCACCCCACATGATGAATGGTGGATATCAAAAGTGGGCCCCACATGATGGACAATCCACTTCAAAGGTAGGGCCCACACTATGGACGCATCAAATGTGGAGTCCACGTGATGGGTGATGGGTGATGGGTAGTGGACATTAAGGGGCCCTACATAAAGGACAAGTTGCATTGATGTTGGGCCCCACGTGATGGACAGTCCACCAAAACAACCATTTGGATTGCTCTTATATTAAAGTTATTGTAATCTTTAAAAATGATGTCAACTATCCTTAAAAAAACTCTTATTTAAAAGTTTTACCAAACGTGCTTATTTTAAATAAGAGCTTTTTTGGAAGATTTTACCAAACAAGCTTATTTAAAACAAGAGCTAGAATAAAAAGGACTAATTGAAGTAGCTCTTATTCAAAAAGCTCTTATTGAATTAGAGTAGAGATGCCAAACGGGCCCTTAGACAATTAATGGTACCTAATGCCCTCAATGGAGCATTTCCATTAAATTTTCCCTGCCATTAGACGTCAAATATTTCTTTCGGGGTTAGTAGATTTTCAAGCGAAATATTTTCAAGCAAAATATTAGGATTTTGGCTTTCTTTTGAGCTTGAAAGTAAGTTTGTTCTATGTTGGATTTCTTTTGACATCATGCTATTCTCATTCACAGGTAAAATCTCTGAGGGTTCTGCCCCTCCTTTAAATGGCTACAATGCTCAGCATCATGATAGTAAGTCCTCTGCTTTTTTTAAATAAAAATTTCATACCATCAATTTTATTTCTGGAAGATACCCTCGTAGTTGCTGTTTATGTTACTAGTGATGCATTGTATGATGAAAGATATTCGAAGTTTGTCATGATCCTAGGTACCCTTTTGCTGTACTGTCAAATGGTGTTTGATGGAACTTTCCAAGTGCACTTAATGCTCTGGGCGTTTAGGGAAACACACAAGATTTCAAATATCCTTGCCCCTAAATGGTTGAGCTGGGCTATCATTCTCATGCTTTCGTTGCTCCAAATTGTGGTTGAGATGGGAGTGGGAAGCTTCCATTTTACCTGAACTGTGATTGGCGTCAACTTATCTTTTCTAGGTAGATGTCCACTTATATTTTGTGGATAAATTGCATAGTACCCACAGAAGATTCAAGTCCCTCTCTCTCTCTCTCTCTCTCTCTCATTGCAATAATGCAAGCATGAACGATCACAAGAATCATGTGATGAAGATGTTGCAGGTCTTGTGGCCCACACATTTAGTTGTGCTTTGAGATTTTTAGGAGACGGGGATACTTTTTTGTGGTTCTTCCCAAGGTTACCTAAAACTTGAAACCCCCCATGGTTTCCGTTCCGGATTGAGCGTTCCAGATTATGGGTGATTTGGATCGCTATTTTTAGCAACCCAAAATTATGGTTCTTTATTCTTACTATTGGTTAAGTTAGTGCAAATTTTTATTTACAATGAAAAGATTTATACTTCTATTTATTTAGTAATGATATACACTAAGCTTGTGGGGTCTATAATAATAATAACAACAACAACATTCCTCGTTTCATATATAAATTGCTGGATGAGTTCATATATAAAACTATATTTCATAGTTTATGTATTATAGCGATCCAAATGATCCCACCCCTAGCATACCCTGTATTATAGGAAGTAGCGTACCGCGTACATGTTCTCGTACCATGTACCAAAGTGATCCATGATTCAGGTAACCTTGGTTCTTGATTCTTTGAGGTCTTTGTTTAGGAAAGACTTTCAAGGGTGAGATTTGTGTCTGAAAAGAATGTTTATATGATATATTAATATTTAGGAGATCTTTAATAAGATAAGAAAGAGACAAGCATAATATCAGAGAATAAAAGGAAAGGAGTGATTTAGGTCCATATATGATATATGTGTCGTATTTTTCTTTTTTCTTTTTCTTAATTTAGATTACTTAAATTTATATAAATTTTTATGTTTTGTGTGTAGTCGTATTCTTCTATTTTTTCTTTCTTTAGAATAATTGAATGCATGTGTATATGCATGTGCGTGCATGCTTGAGTTTATGGAGAATGCACTATCTTTTGCTGGAGGAGGAAAACAATCAACAGTTTTTGAGTTGTGTGGTGTGTGCAAAACTGTTCTTTCTCCTTTCTTTTTCATTCATCCTACATCAAATTGGTATTAAAGCAACTTTATCTGTGGGCTTCTTTGGAATCAATGATGAGCAATGAGATGAATGTCTTGGAGGCAATGATGATGAATGGTGAATCATAGCTGGAAAGGTTGATAAAGAAAAAACATTCTACTTACTGAACCAAAAAAAAAAAAAAAAACTTTATTTCATTGTATCTACTCTATGTTGCCAACTTTGTTATGTATTTTTCTGGGCTCACTGTTCTCTGCTACAGCATTTGGTCGATGATCTTGTTTCATGTTGCTTGCCTGCATCTGAAATTGTGATAATGATGCAGAAAGCCCGGCTGAGAATGGTTTCAACAAGCGAGAGGATGCTTTTCCAGCCAAATCTGCTCATAAGCTAAATGGGGTCCATGGAGATCAAACCCAAAAGGGTGATTCATACATCCCAATCTCTGGCCACAGGGCCGGTGAGGCTGCAATCGTGTATGAGCATGGCGCTGACATTGAAGCCCTGATGCCAAAACTCCGGCATTCTGATTATTACACGGAGCCTCGGATCCAAGAGCTGGCTGCGAAGGAGCGGGCTGAACCGGGCTACTGCCGTCACGTGAAGGATTTTGTTGTTGGTCGGCACGGGTATGGTAGTATAAAATTCCTAGGTGAGACTGATGTGCGACGGCTTGATCTCGAGTCCATTGTCCAGTTCAACAACCGGGAGGTGATTGTATACATGGATGAGAGCAAAAAGCCACCCGTTGGACAAGGCCTCAATAAACCTGCTGTGGTAACGCTACTTAACATCAAAGGCTCCAACAAGAAGACAGGAGAGCAATACACGCAAGGGCCAAAGCTAGAGAGGTACAAGGAGATGCTGATGAAGAAAACTCAGGATCAAGAGGCAGAATTCATTTCTTATGACCCAATCAAGGGGGAGTGGAAATTCAAGGTGGACCACTTCAGCCTGTACGGTCTTAGAGATGAAGGCGATTCGCTTAACTCTGATTACCATGCAGAATAGACTTTCGACCATGTGATATTTGGATTAAGCAGAAGGCTTTTTTTTGCCTAGTGTCATCGATTTTTTTTCTTTTTTTCTTTTTTATTGACACCTTGTTTTCCTACTCTCTTGGGAGTGTTGTAATGGGCTTTTTTCCTTTGTTCTTTTTCTTTTTCTTTTTCTTTTTTGAAGTTAATGCGGGTTGTTGGGTTTTTCTTTTTTTTTGGTTGTCTTTTTAACCTCTTTTCTTTGTTTGGGTTGTCATATGAGGAAGTTGGTAAAGCCCCATGAGGGTTTTTTTTTTTTTTTTGTTGTCAGAGAGAGAGAGAGAGAGAGATAAGTCTTTTAGTGGAAAATGCTCTAGTTTGAAACTGTTGCTGCTTGAACAAAAAAGGCTCCTCAAGTTGAGGGCCTTATTTTAGAATGTACGTCCAAACGCAAACAGGATCTTCCATGTCGACCACCACCTCTCAATGAGAATACAACGATACTTGCCTGTTATCATTGCATACACCTGATTTTTGGCACTTTTTTTTTTTTTTTGTGTGGCCTTTTTAGCGGACAGGAAGATTTAGCAAATCCTGCCGATGGTATTCTTGCCCCCGTTATCTGTGGTATGCTTGGGTTTTTATTCAATCTGGGAGATTGTTCAGCTAATTTATCCACTGTGGGCCCATGGTATTGATGGCCTGGATCACATAACTTGGCCAGCTTGTACAAAATGAAAGCATGAGACAGTTTAATTTGAATCCAACATTCCCAAAACTTACGGACTGTAAATGGGAGTTGGCACCTTTTAAACTAAAACCATCCATTTATTCTAGAGAAACAAAAGCTAGAAAATGATGCTTCATTTATTCTACCGCTAAATGAAGATGATGGAAGGTTTTCTTCGAGCCAATGTCACGCACCGTCAAGTAGGCCAAACCCGACCATCGCTGGACCTGCCTTATTTTTATCATATAAATGTGGCCCACCCGATGAGCGGACCATCCCAACTTTAGGGCCATAAAGCAGTCATGGTGGGCGGGTTTCACCCAACGAACGGAACGTATCTCACACACATCGAAAACCCTTGATCATCTTGGCACAAATCTCCCTCTGTTATAGTAAAACTAGGACGCCCATGATTGAAGGAGCTCCCATTGATGCTTCTCTTTGATCCAAATGTACAAGCCATCTTTGGTGGCGCTGAAAATGCAGCGATCCTTGCACCTTTGATGGTCCCTTGAGTAGGAAAACAGAATGAAATCATGCGAAGTCGGCCCTACTTCCCACTGGCCGGTGCAATCATTTGCCCCTCGGAGCCTCCGGTTAGGATAAATCATCCACCAGTTTTCGTTGCCATACCGAATAGAGTGCCACCACGGGTCGATACCAGCTTCACACTTAACGTGAAGGGTAATGCCATGTCCGATTTGGTTGTGGACAACGATCATGTCCGAGTGGACCATTTCGCACAGGGCTAATACCAAGAATATGGCAATGGTGGTGGGAAGAAGATTCATCTCTCTATCTCTATCTCTATCTTTATCTCTATTTCTTTCTCTGTATGTATGTATATATAGTTGGCCAGTTGGTGTGTTTAAGAATGTTAGATGTGTAACGTCTTTTGCATGTAGAGCGCATTTGTGTTAAGAGAGGTTATAACAACACCAATTTGCTCGTTGAGAAACTGTTTCTCCTTGGATTTGGGGTCAGATTTCAACGATCTAAGCCGTTAATATAATGGGACACTTTATTGGATAGGGCATGGACAAAATAGAAGCTTTTTTATTGGAATATTTGAACCCATTTATCATTTGAATATGGACAATCTACATAGCCTTTGGATAATCAAAGGGTTGAAATATTTCAATATGTGAGTTTTATTTGTCATCTCCATCAATTGGATTGATGAAGCCCATCATTTAAATGGCCTGAGTCAATGCAAAAGACCCTAATCCAAATGCTGAAGTCCTGACATATTCAATTGTGGGATGTGTCCTTGCCAAAGGTGAGTTGAGAAACAGATAAGAGGTTTTGATAATTCCAGCTGCCACCCCACGTGTGGAGTCTTGCCAAGCCACACAGAAGCACACGTGTTAACACAGAGCATGTGTGCAAGATCTGAGCTTTCCAATTGGTTGGAAATAAGGTTGGCCACATATTGTGTTGTGCTTCTTAGCAACTATCTGAAATTGGGGTTTGGATCTTCCACCTTAAAAATCAGATAGTTTTACTCCTACAAAACTTTTATTTCGTCCATTCATTTTTCCGTTTGGATACCACCCAATAAGTAACTCTTAAAAAGTAATTTTATGCCATGACTTATCCCCTAAGTTTTTATATTTTGCTATTCCACTCTTTAATTTCCTACGTGTCTTTTTAACTTTCCTTTTCTCTCTCTCTCTCTCCCTCTCTCCATGTTGTGGATGGTCCATATCAAAGGAGGCCCCACATGATGGGTGGTCCATATCGAAGGTGAGGCCCACACGATGGACGGTTGACGTCAAGGGCCCTGCATTATGGATGACCCACTTCAAGGTGAGCCGGCATAATGGATTGTCCACATCAAAGAAAGGCTCCTAATAATGTATGACCCACATTCAAAAAAGGCCGACCCACATTAAAGGTGGGGCCCACACAATGGACAATCCATATCAAAGGTGTGCTCCACATGAGGGGCGGTAGATATTGAAGGTGGCCCCACATGATGGATAATAACATAGAAGGTGGATCCAACGTTATGGCTAGCCAACATCAAGATGGGCCCATATAATGGATGACCCACATCATAGGTCGACTGCTAATGATGAATGACCCACATCTAAGGTGGGACTCACACGATAGACGGCCCACATCAAAGGTGGGTTCCACATGATGGGCGGTGGACATAGAAAGTGGATGCCACAGGATGAACAAATTATTTTGATGGTGGGCTGCACGTGACGGATGCCCCATATTAAGGTGGGTTCCACATAATGTATGGAACACATCAGAAGTGCCGATGATGAATGGCCCACATCAAAGTTGAGATCCATACGATGGATGAGCCACATCAAAGGTGGGATCAACATGATGGACGGTTCACATTAAAGGTGTGTCCACATGATGGACGACCCACATCCAAGGTGGGCCCCGCATAATGAATAGTCCACATCGAAGGTAGACCTTGCAAAGTGCAATGGTCCACATTGAAGGTAGGCCCCATATGATGGACGGTTCACATTGAAGACAAGGCTCAGGTGGGCCCACATGATGGACAGTGGATATTAAGAGTGGAATGAACTATGAGCAGGTTGCCAAGGAGCGGGTTGAACCCGGCCAATGCTGTTACCTGCCTATTATTAATGCCTACACAATGGATTATGGCTTTTTTCACAACACCTTGCAACTTTTGTCCTGTTGTACATCCAAATGAGCCTTTGGCTTTTGATATATGATTCATCCATCGATATATGTGACATGCTTGGGTTTCTTTCAATGTGAGGAGATCGTTGTAGCTAATTTATCCACTGTGGGCCCATGGTAATTGGATTACATAGCATGGTCCATTTCCAAAATGATGACATGATGCATAGTTTGATTTGATTCTGTTTATGCCTGATCTGACTGTGTGTAATTTCATAATTCTGATGATGACATGTGGTAGTGAAATCTCAACAAAAGACAAACAAAATATCCATTCGAGTACCTTGATAGCTGAATATGGTTAGAATCCATAAAGTTATGAGTAGCCCTAAAAAGGTAAGTCCAACTAGCTATAAGTAGTGCAATGCATGTAAGATATTTTGCTCATACGGTAGAATCAATTATTCACTATAATAGCCTCATAACCGAAGACAGGTATCGACCAAAGCACAATTGCGACAAGTGAAAGATTCGGCTGATGCACCCTAGCATCTTGTAGAAGTCCTTACAACTGAAAATGTTTTAGGAGTGTAGTAACAACCACACTAAGTTAGTTGAGTTTCACGACACAATATACATGTTTGCACGAAGAAAGAAATAGCTACCACCAACACCTGACATCTTGAGAGAGACTCTCTTCCACATAATGGAAGTAGGAGTACGCACAATTGATAACTAACCTATGACAAACAACTAGCATATGTGACATTGTTTGATAGGCCACACTATCTTCAGGCTTAGGCAATTATTTTCACCTCAGTAGATGTGAGGGGTGACTATGAAAACTCTCTCTAGCTACTGCCTCAAAATCTCATAAATAGAAAAAAGATCGAAGAGCTCTGGACCCTCACCAACCCAACATAAATTAAATATATAGCACAATGTTGTCTATCCTTTTATTTGATCTTATCTTAACTTAGTTTATCTTATACTAGGACAACTCATCTATACAACTATGCTGGATCAATTTTAGTATAAGAGTAGTGTAATCCCGTCCATCTATGTTGTTATGCTACACTAACCTAAATTAAAAGCAATGTAACTCCCTTATTGACGTATGTTAGATTGCAATGATGACTTTTTCTTTTCTTTTTCGGTAGTATAATTTTGTTCGTCTATGCTCACGTTATGAGAACAAGGTAGTTTTAAATCCAGGGCCTCGCCATCTTTGTCATAGATGATGGATTCTCGAGGGATACATTTGTAAGTTTTTATTTTTATTTTAATTATAATCGAGTTTCCTTTATTCTTATATTGTGCAAATTAGATTATCTATTTTTATGGTGAGAAAAAGCAAATCAAATTATCTCTACTATTACAACGAGAAAAAAAACTTTCAACCACTATAGGCTGAATCTACATGGGGGCCACGATAATGCCGTGTGACATCCATGTTGGGAAAACCGATAGCGGAAGCGGAAGCTGAACGTGTAGAGCAATGCGAGATCAAACGAGAAACACTATGCAATCAAGCCACACATAAGCATTCACCACAAGAGATTCCGAATTTACGTGGAAAAATCCCTCAACGGGTAAAAAACTACGGCACAAAACGATCTACTCTGATTAAAAAAAGATTACAGAGATTGACAGATCACAAGCAAGGAAAATGGAGAAAACCCAAGCTCTCTCCCTCTCAAAACACTCTCCCCTCTTCCTAATGCGATTAGGAAACCTTGGACACCTTAGAATTCATCATAATCCCGGATTTATGCCATATATATTAGCAAGTAACCCCGAATTAGAAACGTCTTGCGCAAATCCGCGCAATAGCGCAAGGGATAACTTGCTGCGCAATTCACGTATGACTGGTCGACCGGTCTTGACCGATCGGACCTCATGGCCAACCGGTCGGACCAGCCCAAAAAATAGTTCAAGGAGTAAAATACACAAGCCTCTACACTGACCGGTCGGCCCCCTCTGTTCGATCAGTCAAGATTGGTCGGTGCACAGTCTAGGGCAGTTTGAAGGCTCTTCTTCCAACAAATTCCACCGAGACTTCAAACGACGAATCAACCGCCGTCCTCGCAATGTCATCTCATCTTCAATTATAGCTCCACCGCTTCTCGTGCCACCATCGACCCTAACCTTACAAATTCACGCCCTTTACTGCTCTTCTCATACGGCCCTTGGGCACTTGCCACATACGAGCAACCGTGGATCTCGCTGCCTTTCCCGCAGCTCCACCGTGAATTGTGCTCCCGATCAACATGTAAAGATGGCCACACCTCCGTATCTTTATACACATGAATGCCCCCTTTATCACTTCACAACAATGATCGCGGCCGATAAACACAGCACCCTTTCGCCTCGAGTGCACCAAGAGAAATCACATTCATCTTCATCTTTGGAACGTGCTTCACATCTTCCAAGACTCGTTCGACTCCATCGAACATCCTGATGCGTACATTATCAATACCCACAACCTTATGAGCGTAGCTATCGTCCACAAACACCGATTCACCACCATACTCTCTGTATGTCGTGAATGAACTCCGGTCAGGACATACGTGATATGAAGCCCCTGAATCTAGGATTCACTCACTACTGTGAGATCCCTTGCCAGATATAGTCAGAACTTCACATAGATCGTCACCTTCTTCTACGGTATTGGCTCCCTCTCTAGAAGAATTTTCATACCTCTCTTGCTTCATCCTAGGATTCTGACAATCCCATCTCATGTGGCCCTCCTGACCACAATTCCAGCACTTCACTTTAGCCTTCCCTTTGCCCTTGGCCCTAGATCCCGATTTTGAATATCCTCCATACTCAGAACTTCTTCCCCTCATAACCAGTGCCTCTAAGGAATAATGGGAAGCCACATCACCGCTTTTCTTTCTCATCGTCTTCGACTGGAGGGTTGAGATAACGGTCTCGACGCTTATGGTTTCCCTCCCTGCGCACACAGATCCCCTGAACGACTCATATGAATCTGGAAGAGAATTCAACAGGATGCATGCTTGGTATTCATCCTTCATCGGTTCATCGATCTCCACCAACTTGCAAACCAGCCTATTGAACATGCTCAGGTGGTCCTTCACCTCCGTTTTCTCAGCCATCCTCAAGGTGAACAACTGCATCAACATCCACATATGATTCTCTAGAGACTTCTTAGCATAAACCTTCTCTAGCTTCGCTATCGTTTCAGCCGCAGTCTTCTCCTTCATGACATGATAGAGAACATCATCCGTAAAGTTTAACAGGATTGGGGTTCTAGCCTTCTTATCGAGCCTCGTCTACTCATCATCTTTCATAACCTTGGGTCGCTTTCCAAGAGCTTCATCAAGCCCTTACTAAACTAGGAAGGATTCAACATTCACCTTCCATAGCTCAAAGTTATTTTTTCCGAAGAACTTCTCTACCTCGAACCTTGCGCTCGATCCCATCTTCTCATCTCAGATTCGAATCTACTCCACCCCAACTTTATCTCTGATACCACTTATTGGGAAAACCAGTAGCGGAAGCAGAAATCGAACGCGCAGAGCAATGCGAGATCAAACGAGAAACACTATGCAATCAAGCCACATACAAGCATTCACCACAAGAGACTCCTAATTTACGTGGAAAAACCCCACAACGGGTAAAAAACCACGGCACAAAACAATCTACTATGATTAACAGAAGATTAAAGAGATTGACAGCCCACAACCAAGAAAAATCGAGAAAACACAAGCTCTCTCCCTCTCAAAACACTCTCCCCTCTTCCTAATGCGATTAGGAAACCTTGGACACCTTAGAATTCATCTTAATCCCGGATTTATGCCATATATATAGCACGTAACCCTGCATTAGAAATCTCTTCCGCAAATTCGCGCAATAGCGCAAGAGATAACTTGTTGCGCAATTTACACATGACTGGCTGACCGGTCTTGACCGGTCGGACCCCATGACCGACCAGTCAAACCAGCCAAAAAAAAGTCTAGGGAGTAAAATACACAAGCCTCTACATTGGCCGACCGGTTAAGACCGGTCGGTCCCCTCTGTCCGACCGATCAAGACCGGTCAGTGCACAGTCCAGGATAGTTTGAAGGCTCTTCTTCCAACAATCCACTCTGTCCATCAGTTTCAAGTGGGGTCGACATGAGCCCTAACATGATATACAACCTTGATGTGGCCACAAAAGTTTTGGAGGTAAATGGAAAATGGAATTGGAAGTAAATGGTCTGTTCAATTGTGCTTAGTTGAGAGTAAATGAAATAAATTTGAAATTAAAATATTCGGTTTGGATGGGAGTAAATGGGAGGAATTGGAATATGTTATAAATTTTAAATATATTCACAGGAACATATGCGATATATTAAATTAGCTTTAATATCCAAAATTAATATACATTTGTGATATTTGGCAGAATGATTGTAATATATATGCTTTAGCCAAAAGTAAGGAAATTTTAAGCCTCAGGTGCATTACAAACAAGCAAGCTAATTTTTTTTTTTAACTGTCCCTTTATCTATTTATTTTTATATGCCCCATGTATTAAAAATTGGATGCCTCAAATCTATGTTGATACAGTGCCATCTATAGATTGAATAGAAGACATGAAGATATATATTTCAAATCCTAAGCATAGACAATGGACTTGATCATATATTGGGGGCTAAGCAAGGAAAGTCTGTAGATATTGTATATGTGGACAATAGAGAAATGGGCAGGTGCATTACTTGCTCACGAAGACTAATAAAGCCATCATAGGCTAGTCTACTATCTAAGCCGCATATTAAAGGGCCTGAGTGGAACTACTCCCTTGATTCATATATTGAGATTATTAATTATGAAGCAAAGTCAAAGAGATTAAGTTGTACAAGCCGATTAATAAGGGTTGAATTCCATTCAACCGTGCCTGGAGGCAAATTGTGAAAGACATGGAATCGAGAACTTGAGAAAATTTCAGGTTTTAGATTAACAAGCAAAGATCTCCATTTAGATGCAAACAAATTTCAATAGATTATGAGCTACAATGTTGTGAATCTCATGAATCTTCATGACCAAACTGGAAAGTCTTCAGCGAGAACCCTGAGATTCCTACTTAAATGTCTCCTTCAGCAATACATCCACTGTAAAGAAGTGAAGAATTTCTTTGACACTTGGTCACAACGCTTTTTTACCTGATTTTTTAGTTTGCCTCACTCGCCCTATGAAATTTCTAACGATGGCTACCATCTTGTACATGATTATGCCTTCAATCCTGCCGGGTCAGATTCACGAGTGTAAATTACGGTGGATGCAAGCCATATTCAAACAATGTAAATGATTAATAACTAAAGGAATACTTTACATTATCATGTAATTCGCGTTCCAAACATGTCTTAAAGCACTTTGTCTTTTCGAAACACATATTTCCATTGCTTCATTAAAGTTCTTCAACTTTTCTAAAGACATTTCCTATTTCAAGTATATGTTCTTTTTCATTTCTGTCTAAAATATCTAATTTTATAAAGAGTTGGATTGCACAACTACTTTGGTCACCGGTGATTAATTAATGTTACTGCCAGGTGATAAATAAAAAGAAAGAAAAAAAGAATATTATAAAATTAATAAATAAAGTTAATAATAAGTGCAAGAACACATAATGCTATTTTTCAAGTGAGGAAGTAGCTTCTTATATAGTATTTATTAGCATTAATTTAAATTATCCAACGGGTTAGACTTGAGAGTGCCTCTCTTTTAAGGAGATTGTGTCCTACCCTTGTCAGACCATTAAGCGTCTGACCAGATCTGTGTGGAGGCCCACCGTGATGCATCTGTTTATCCACACTATCTATCTATTTTCTAAGATCATGCTAAGGTATGGACAAAAAACTGAGCCAGATCCACTGTTCTCATGGACTACAACACAGAGATGACTCTTGCATTTAAAGCTTTGTGTATTTAATGCTACCAAGCTTACTATTTGGTGTGGTCCACTAGAGCGTTGAATCTGCCTCAATTTTGGGCCCATACCCTAACGTGATCTTAGAAAAGGGATGAATGACGTGGATAAACAGATCCATCATGGTGGCCCCCACACAGGTGTTCGACCAGGGTCGGACACAATCCAGTTTTACAAATACTAACAATTGTTGATTTTCCAGCTAAATCTGCTCAAAAGCAAAGTGGGGTCCATGAAGATCAAACCCAAAAGGGTGACTCATACATCCCAATCTTTGGCCATAGGGCTGGTGAGGCTGCGATTTTCTATGAGCATGGTGCTGACTGCTGACATTGAAGCCTTGATGCCAAAGCTCTGGCAGGAGACTTGGATCCAAGAGTTCCGAAGGAGAGGGCTGAACTGGGCCACTGCAGTCACCTACCTGTTATCAATGCATACGCCCCCCAAAATTTCAGATGGGATATGTGTAAATGGGCCTTTGGCTTTTGGATATTTGATTCTTTCCCCGAATTGTGTGGTATGCTTGGGTTATCCATGTGATCCTTGCAGCTAGTTTATCCACTCTGGGTCCATGGTATTGATGGTATGGATCGTGTAACACGGGCCCACATGTACAAAATGACAGCATGAAACATAGTTTGATTTGATCCAACATTCCCAAAACTTCTAGGCTCTAGATGGTGTTGACATCCCTTTAAAGTAAGACTATTTAAAGTATCAATTTTAAAAATTTCCAGTTAAATTGTCAATATCACAATAACCCAAAAGCTACTCGAATTACTTGGTGTTATCATCAAGGGCCAGTGCATGTTAGACAATGATTCTCCATTTATTTAAGAGAAACGAAAGCTAGAAAATGAAACTTCATTTGTTTTAGAGAAACAAACAATAGGAGATAGTATATTAGAAGATGATGCTTTGGGAGATCCTACCAAGATAATCAAAAGCTTCCTTTGAGGCAATGCACCCTATTTTTAGCATATAAATGTGGACCACCCAATGAGTGGACCATCCCAATTTTAGGGCCATAAGGCAGTAACGGTGGACTCGATCTCACACACATCGAAAACCCTTGATCATCTTGGCACAAATCTCCCTCTATTCTAATAAAACTAGGACGCCCATGATTGGACAAGCTCCCATAGATGCTTCTCCTTGCTCCAAATGTACAAGCCGTCTTTGGTTGTCTTGAAAATGCACCCATGACTGCACCTTTGATGGTCCCTCGAGAAGGAAAACAGAAGGAACTGATGTGTCTTTGCCCCTTCTTCCCACTCACCGGTGCAACCAGGTTTCCCTTGGAGCTTCCGGTGAGGATAAATCACCCATGAGGCTTTTTGTCCATATGGAATGGAGTGCCACCATGCAAAGTCGATACCAGTTTCGCACTTAACATGAAGGGTTGTGCCATTTTCAATTTGGTTGTGGACAATGACCTTGTCTGAGTAGACCATTTCACACAGGGCGAATAGCAAGAGGATGGCAATGGTGGTGGGAAGAAGATTCATCTCCATCTCTATTCTCTTTCTCTATCTCTATCTCTATCTCTTTCTCTGCATAGGTATATATAGATGGCCGGTTGGTGTGTTGATGAATGTTAGCTGTGTAACGTCTATTGCATGCAGAGTGTATTTACTTTAAGAGAAGCTATTATGGAGGAGATGTTCCAAAGGGGGTTGACACCAATTTGCTTGCTCTTTCAGAAACTGTTTCTGCCCACTAATGACATTGTGGTGCATGTGTGTGAAATCTATGTGGTCCATCTGTTGGGCTAGCTCCATGACATGAGAATCTGGCCATCATATCATCATCAGGTTGGTCCCACTAGTATGAGGAATATTGCATTGCTGAAAGAAAATGACTGTTGGTGATCCACATGCAACACTGCGAGCATCTGTGGTCAAGCTGATACTTGTATTGGATGGACTTACGGATCAACGGTCAGGACTTTCCACACGTGTGCTGAGTGTATGATAGTTTTATTCTGTTTGGGGTTTGCTAAAACACATCCTAGTGTATTGCAATGTGATGCATTGGACCAACGAATAGAAAATATGGAGCCCACCATGGTGAATATATGTTACATCGATGCTGTTCATCGTTTTCACAGGCTCATTTTAAAGCATGCATAAACAAATGGGGCAAATCCACAATTCAAATGGACCACATCACAGAAAACAGTGGTCCTAATAGATCTCATACGTTGAAAATTAATACCCTCGTAAGGCCCACACTGATGCTTATTTGTCATCCAACCTGTTCATAAGATCATACAAATATGGATAAAGGGAAATCATTAAAATCAGCTTGATCCAAAATTTTTGCGGTCCCTAAGTAATTATCAATAATAAGCGTTCAACTCCTACCAGTTTAATGCGGTGTGATTCGCTTGAGCTTTAGATCTGCCTCATTTTTAGGCTCATGCCCTAAAATGAGCTGACTGAATGGATGGATGACATAGATATGACCTAAACATCACATTAGGCCCCATGATTTTTGCATCAACAATATGTTTGTGGCCTTCGATCCAGGAATTGGAAATACAATGACTTATTTACAATGTATTTGCATTGTGATCTGGAAATCAAATAGAACCTTATATAATGGACTCTGTCTTGGATAGGACATGGACAGTTTTTATTGGAATATTTCAATCCATTTATCATTTGACTCTTTTCATTTGAATGTGTACAATCTATTTAACTTTTGGATAATCAAAGGGTTGAAATATTTCAATGTACAAGATTTGTGTGTTATCTCTGTCAATTAGTAAAGCCCATTAGATGAACAGCCCAGATCGATGAAAATGATCCAATCCAACGGCTAAGTCCCGACATATTCAATTGTGGGATGCATCCTAATTACCAAAGGTGAGTTGAGAAACAGATAGGAGTTTAAGTACAGCTAAGACGAGATTAACACATATAGATATGACCTCACACAGGTACACGTGTTAATACATAGCATTGGGCGCGGATTTCCTGCGAAAGCCTTGCGCAGGAATTTCCTGCGCTGGGAACCAAGGTGGGGCCACAGTGATGTTTTTTTGATAAATCCACCCCGTCCATCCGTTTTGGGAGCTCATTTTAGGTCATGAAAACAAAAATGAACCGGATCCAAGACTCAAGTGGGCCGAACTAAAGGAAAAGGTGGGTAAGTAAACTACTACTGTTGAAACCTTCTTGGGGCCCACAGTGATGTTTATATGACATCCATACCGTTCATAACGTCACTACTACTGGGATGAACTGGAAACACAAATATTATACTGATTGAAAACTCCTGTGGCTCCACAAATATTTCAACTGTGGACGTTCAATCCTCACGTTTTCGGCCCACTTGAGTCTTGGATCCGGTTCATTTTTGTTTCAATGTCCTAAAATGAGCTCCCAAAACGGATGGACGGGGTGGATTTATCAAAAAAATCAATGTGGGCCCAACCTTTGTTCCCAGCGCAGGAAATTCCTGCGCAAGGCTTTCGCAGGAAATCCGCGCCCGCATTTAGGCATGCTAAGACGAGAGGATGGGTCGATCAGTCATCCCAACTACAATATTTTAGTTTTTAAGTACAGCTTTACCAACGTTCTTCGTTACTCTCGTAATTTTATATATAAAATGCTTTTCTTTATAAAATGCTAATCCAATACTCACCACCTATGCTACAGCCATGTATACTAAAATGGCATGCCAACCATGAATTCACTGAGAAGATCCGGGCCATTCATCAGGTGGGGTACACGTCAAGTTATCAGGCCAGTCCATTTTTATTCAATGCCGACGCGGATTTCCTGGAAAGGCTTGGCAGGAAGTTCCTGCGCTAGCAACCTAGATGGGGCCCACCGTGATGTTTCTGAGAAATCCACCCCATTCATCCGTTTTTTTTAGCTCATTTTAGGACATGTGAACAAAAATGTACTGGATCCAAGATTTAAGTAGGCCACAATAAAGGAAAAGATGGGTAAGGAAATTTATATCGTTGAAACCTCCCTGGGTTCAAAGTGATGTTTATATGCTATCCATACCATTCATAACGTCATTCCTACTGCGATATTGAACTGAAAACACAAATATTAGCCTGATTCGAAACTTATGTGGCCCACGAATATTTCAACTATGGACGTTCAATCCTCACGTTTTCGGCCCACTTGAATCTTGGATATGGCTCATTTTTTGTTTCCTATAAAATGAGCTAAAAAAAACGGATGGACTGAGTGGATTTCTCACAAACATCACGGTGGTCCCCACCTAGGTTACCACCGCAGGAGATCCTGCGTCCATTCAATGCAGGGCCGCATGACAGCGGGTGGTTCCCAGTTTGGTCAACACACATGCTAGAGATCTCGGCCGTTCATTAAGTACTGCTCACATGCCGTGGAACCAATATCAGGGCAGCACGCTCGTCAAGCTAGAGACACGTGGGTTGAACCTGGACTGTTTGAACTTTCTATGCACATGTTCTTATCCAGAAATAACCCACTTGATAACCGGATCAACATCATCTTTGGTCCAGGAGATGCTTAAGTGTACACAACTTGATGACGGGCGCGACTTGGGTGAGACTGGGTGGGACCCTGACCGTAGGAGCCCAGCTCTATGTATAAATTGTATATCCCTGCCGTCCATCTTCTTGTCCATCTTATTTTATGCCATGGTACCAAACATGAAGCAGATGCAAATTTTGGGTGAACCACACCATAAGAAACACTGGTTAATCACCATTAAAAATCTTTTGTGAGCCACAGAAGTTTTCTATCAATCTGATATTTGTATTTTCTTTTCTTTCCTGTCTACGTGACCTTATCAACAAATCAGACGGTTAATAAAAATTACGGTGGACTCCGAGAAGTTTTGAATGGTGGGTGTTCAATGAACACTGTTTCCTGTGGTGTGGTCCACCTAAAACTTCCATCTTCTTAATTTTTGAGACCATATCTAAAAATAAACTAAAGAAACAGGTGGACAGCATGAATATACAATTTATACATAGAGGTGGGCTCCTACGGTCAAGTCCCACCCACATTGCTGGTTCGGGGTCTCACCCAAGTCGCACCCCTTGATGACTGATCAAGATCTCTGAAACCTGTGTTATCCAACCGTAGAAACTGGAACTGCATGGGGCCGCGTTCTATCAAACCACCAAGTTCAATCCCATCCATTAATCTATAAAAATACATATATTTAATTGAAAGTAGACATTAAGGGGCTGTTTGGTAAAACTTAATTTCAGCACTTAATGTTGAAATGGACATTAAGTGATTTTCCTAACTAGATAGTATGACAAATTTAAAATTTAAAGTACTTAATTTAGATTTTCATTGAAAAAATGGATGAAGTTTTAAGTTTTTCTTTTTTGACCTAACACTTAACACTAAATGAATGCAGTAAGTGATTTCAAGTTAAAATATTTTTTAAAAATGACAAAACTATCATTTCAGCAAATTTTCCGAGTGAGAGCCTTTTGTTCAAATTGCATAGCCATTGTGTTTACGTGGCAATTCTGTGGTCCCATCATGATGCATGCATTTTATATCCAGCCCATTTATCAATTTTGAATGCATCATTTTAGAGCATGAGGCAAAAAAAATGAGACAAACCCAAAGCTTAAGTGGACTACACCACATAAATCCATAGGGACAATGCCCATCGTTGAAACCTTACTAGGGACTACCATAATGTTTTTATGCCATCCAACCTGTTCATAAGGTCACATAAACATGGACAAAGGGAAAACACAAATATCAGCTTGATCATAAACTTTTGTGCCGCCAGGAAGTTTTTTTATTATCGTTATTCAATCCCCTTTGATTTATGTGGTGTGGTTCACTCGAGCTTTTGTTCTGTTATAGTTTTGGGCTTATGACCTAAATTAATATGATAAAATATATCAATGGTGTGGATTTACCATCGTGATGAGGTCCATAGTACTTTGTCTCATTAATAGGGTACCCATAAGTGTTGTTATAGCCGGTAATCCCGATAAGCTCTGGATGCCAATTTCATGCCAAAGCCTTTCAAGAATTCCTGCGTAGGAAAGCTAGGTTGCTAATGGTGATGTTTGTGAGAAATCCACCCGAACCATCTGTTTTGAGAGATCATTTTAGGACATCAGATAAAAAATGAGGCATATCCCAAACCTAAGTGGCCTGCACAATAGGAAATAAGTGAATTTTCAGACTTTTTTATCTGTATTTACCAAACAAACTTTTACGGAGAAATTGCTTATTTTCATATCTTAGAATTTTTTCTTCGAAAAATTACCAAATGTATTTTTCATACTTTATTTTTCAGTTTACCAAACGCCACCCAAGACAGAGAAAGAACGGCTCAGCATGCATGCATGGTCACAAATAAAGTGGACCCCACCAGCATGCCCATATCCATTATCCAATGGCTGGGTTTATGGAAACCGTGTGATCATGGGTGGCCCACAAATCGGGTAATTCTAAAATGTGGTGGATATCACAGATGTGTCCCATATGGCAATCATGTTAATTGAGAGGAGAAATGAGGGTAGAAAAAAGTGTGGCCCACTTGGGTTGGTATGGAAGATGAGGTGAAGTTTTCCGACTTGACTTTCCAGACATGCTAAGAGTCACCAAACAGTGACAGATGGCCGTCCTCATACGGAAAATCTCGGACGCGGATTGAATACTGACCCTTCCAATAGCCTATTGGTCATGCTATGTGGGCCTCACCATGATATACGTGTTTCATCCACGCTCTCTATCATTTTCCAGCTGATTGTAGGGTATATGCCAAAAATGAGGCAGATCTAAATCTCAGGTGGACCACACCACAGGAAGTTTTTAATGGTGGGCATTCAATCACTACTGTTTTTCTGTGGTGTGGTCCACCTGAGATTTGGATCTGCCTCGTTTTTGGAATCATGGGCTAAAATGAGCTGAAAAAATGGATAAACGGAGTGGATAAAAAAAAAATACATAATGGGGCCCACGGAGTACCATCCAGTTGCGACGTGGCTACTTGACTGGGTCAATATGCAATCCGCGTCCGGAAATCTCTGGACTGGAATCCTCTGCAGCGACCGTTTCATCCAGCGAGTAAAACAACCATGTCTGTGGAGCCCACCATAGTGTATATCTATAATCCACTCCGTTTATCATGTCATGTGCATGATTTTATGCCACAGGTCAAAAATTACATTAGACTCAAAAACTAAAACGGTCACACTGAATCGAACAATGGGGATGGCATGCCAGAAATTTTATATTGTTCTCAATGGTGTGGATGATATGATTTATCGGCTTATATTATGTATGTACGGTCCATATAATGTTTATTACCTGATGAACGGAGTAGATTGTACATATACAACATGATGGAACCCACGAAGCTCGCTTCAAGGTACTGTAGATTATTTCGGTCAACATGATGGAACCCCTCGAAATCCAAACAAAAACCATATTTTTATGTGTAATGTTCGCGTGTACACTGTACATTTTACACCTGCACCTTCCATGGACGGATGGCGGGAATTCCAACAATAGCAAGCATTTCAAAATTTTGGATTTGCAGATTCCGACATACACATTGATCTGCTAAAATACAATTTCGCCAATGTTTTGCAGATGCCCATTACCATCCCGGGGATCTCAACATACTACAAAAGTGTATTATTTTCAGAAAAATGATCAGCTACTTCACATTTTTCCCGCCAAATTAGCACATTTTTGGAAGATCTGGTCCGTAGAAAACGTAGGCCCTATCATGTAAATTACTAATTTTGAAAATCAAGCTGACCCATTAAAAGAGTAGGCCAAACCTGAATCTCCGTTTGTATCTTTGGTGGTTCATCGATTTAAATCGTGTGGACCACTGGATATTTGGATAAGCTTGATATTCACGCCACGTAATATTCAGGATGATCCGAACCTTTTGCACGGCTCGGATTTCCTACACATGTGATACGTTAGCAGGGGAAATGTGGAGTACGGTAGGGTGTACTACATCTGATTTAGTGGGAAACGGTTGTACACCTGTGCTTCCTTTTTTCATGTTGGCCAATAGAATAAGGCTAACAACCTTACCTTGCTAAAAGAGGCTGCATGGGGGGAGCGGTTTAGGTGAGACCCTCGATCCACCAAGGATGTAGGTGACTTAGGTGGGTGGGATCCCTGACTCTGGGGCTCAGAGTGATGTATGTGACTTAAATCGTCACCGTCTAACCATTTTGAAAGTTCATTTCAGGGCATGATCCCAAAAATGAATCTGAACAAAGTCTTAGGTGGACCCCACCACATGAAACAGTCGTGATTGAATCCACACCATTAAAACTTCATGGATTCCACCGAAACGTTTATTTTCCATCCAATCTGTTGATTAGGTCACAAACACCTAGATGAAGAGACCACACAAATATCATCTTGATCCAAAGCTTTTGTTGCACACAAGAAGTGTTTAATGGTCAATCACCACTGTTTCCTGTACCATGGTCCATCTGGGATTCATAACTGCTTCATTTTTTGGATCATGCCCTAAAATGAGCTTTCAATACAGATGGACGGTGTGGATTTAGTCACACACATCACAGTAGGCCCCAAAGTCAGGGGTCCCACCCACCTCGGTGGATCCGGGGTCTCACCTAATCCGCTCCCCTGCATGGGAGGGGTAAATGACTGTTTTGCCCCCCTATCTGCTGATAAAGTAGCCACAACGACACCCGAAAAGGGTAAAGGCCGTCATTTAGCTCAAGTAGGACCACTGAAGGAAAGTAGCTACCGTATACCTCCTTTAAGCCCCGAGGGCCCACCCCTTCTCCTTTGAGATCGAAGCACATGGTAGGGTGCCATGACTCTAAAATCTATAGTCCTTCGAACTGCGATTATTTCTTCTAAATCGAGAATTTTCCACTTCAATTGTGCCCTTGTGCACATGGCACACTGTTCCAATCATCTAGACCGTTAATTGAATGCATACCACGTGGATGGTTAGGATCATTGGGTAGTGCTCGTGTATAAGTCACCCAATGCATACGCCACCACATGTGCCAGCAAGGCAGATGTGCAACATCCAAGCCATCCATCAGAAGGGTACCGCTATCTAGTTCTCTACATCGAAGAAATTGGTAGGTCCCCTATTTTGGTGGGCCACAATCAACTGAAAAAATGTAGGGTTGTGAACAAGTCAATAGAAGTCTTTAGCAGGTCAAATAATTTCTAATATCATGGCACACCTAATCAACGGACCACCTTTTTCCTTAGGCTGTGAAAACTCTACGGTGAGGCCCACCTGATGGATGATTTGGATATTTTACAGGTCCACCATGCTAGCATTTGTGGGGTCGTATGTATTAGTGGACGGATGCTCGTTGGTCTCTTGCGTCCCACAGTTCAACGGACGATACTCTCGAAAATTTGCCGGATCGGTGGATCGCAGTAAACAATGTTAGAACGTTTTTTAGTTGAATGTGGACAGGTTTTGTACTTTTTTTTTTTTTTTTTTTGCCCCTTTCTTTGGCATCTATTATTATTATTATTATTTTGTTTGCCATAAATCGAAAGGTTAGAAGTGTCCAATCTTCAGTGGGACACAACATACCAATGGTACGGACTACCGAACAATGGTCCCACTTATCAGAATTGAAATGCATGGGGAAGGAGTTTCCTACCATTGAAACCTTCCTGGGCTCCCCGTTGATGTTTATATGCTATCTAAGCTATTTATAAGGTCATTTCCATTAGGATGAAGTGAAATTACAACAAACTTAGGTTGATACGAATATTTTTGTGGCCGCATGAATGTTTTTATGGCGGTCAATGAATCCCCACTGTTTCCTCTTGTGGGGCACACTTAAGTTTTGGATCTGCCCAATGTTTAGTCAAATGTCTTAAAAATGAACTCCAAACAAGGACAGACAGGGTGGATTTGGATTTCTAAGGCTCTCAATGGAGCAGGTTAGATCCAAGATCCGATTTGCTCCGAATCCGTATAATGTGGATTTGGATCTTAAAATAAGTTTGATTAATTAAATGGACCGAATTTGAATATTAAAATAAGTTCGATTAATTAAATGGACTGGATTTCAATTCGCATAAATAGATACGAACCCGTCTATAGATTTTCAAACTTGGAGCCCGATCCAACTGAGGACTCATTGTCACCTTATTATATATATTATATCCATGCCGGCTATCCATTATCTAGATTATTTTAGGCCATGTCTCAAAATTGAGACATTTGCCAATCTCAAGTCGACTATATCCTAGTAAATAGTGAGATTTGCATCATTTTGCTATTAAATTAAATATATTATATTATATATTTTTTAGATTTGTGATGAGGTGGATTCGGACCTAGATCTAACCCGAATCCAATAGTTATATAGATTTTGAATCGGAAATAGATATGACTATTTATAAATGGATATCACCTTTTGGATCTGAGTTGAATCCGAATCCGTCTATAGATTTTTGAACTTGGAGCCTAAATCCAACTTGATCCGATCCAGATCCAACCCATTGAGAGCTCTATGGATTTCTCACTAACATCATTATGGGCCCCACCTAGCATCCCATGAACTTCCTGCGAAAGGCTTTGGTAGGAAATCGTGTCTTTGGCATAGCCGGATCCATAGCTCAAGTGGTAGACTAAGTCAAGATAGCCTCATTTCAACAGGTGAGGTCTTGTTATCGATTACGATCTCCTGTTTGAAAGAAATCTAATGCCTGAATCAGGTGAATCCAAAACTCAAGGCAGCCATACTAGAGGAAAATTTGGGGAAAGAGTTTTCTACCATTGAAACCCTCTTGAACTTCACCTAGGTTGTGGGCCACAAGTTGGACGGTTTGATTTGAATTATTTATATGCTGATTTTACAATTTCGAGCGCCCAAGTATCAATCACCACAATCCGCGCGAGTACAAAAGTTTCTCTAAACTAATCCTTTTGCCATAATGGAGAACGGTAGTACATGTATGTCAGATACCGACGACCCTGAAATGACGGCGAGGCGAGAGGATTGCCGAAAGCTGGTCAAAAGAGTAATTTTAACATTGGGACAACTCCCATCATTTAAGCCTGTGTACCTCATGAATAGGCTGGATGGCAGAATGCATCCTAGTGGGCACCAGGAAGGTTTCAACAGTCTTCATGAGCCCACCATAATATATGTGTTTTATCTATATATGCTGTTCATCTATTTTGACAGACCATTTTAAAATATGAGCCCAAAAAAATGCATATTCAAAGCTCAAGTAGATTGAGTGGTAATAATAATGCCTACTGTAGAAATCTTATTAAGGCCCACATGAGATTTAGGGCCTGTTTGGATTAGAGCTGTACGTGAGTTCAGCTGGCTCGGTTAGCTCGCTTGACTCGACTTGGTCTAGCTTGATTCGGCTTGATTCAAAGGCAGGGTTCGAATCAAGTCAAGTGGGTTTTCCTAGCTCATTTTAAATTTCAAGTTGCACACTAGCTAACCCAAGCTCAATTCGGGTCGGTTCGATGCTCATCTTGACTCACTCAGTTCAACTTGATTATATATATATATATATATATATATATATATATATATATATATATATATATATATATATATATAAACTTAAAATTTAAAAACAAAACCTTAAAGTGACCTCTTTTCCCCCATTCGAACGAGCACCTGCCCCCCTCCCAAAGCCTAGCCTCTCCCTCTCCCTCTTCCTCTCCCGTCCATACGGTCACCACCCGAGTGACCTCCATTGCCCGACCGTCCCCCGACTCCTCTCTCTCTCTCTCTCTCTCTCTCTCTCTCCACTAAGCTCAACCCTAAGCTTGAATTTAGCTCGAAAAGCTTAAGCTTGAACTTGGCTCAAAAGCTCAGTCGAACTAGCTTGAACATGTTAGTCCAGCTCGAAGGCCGAGTTGAGCTGAAGATAAGCCATGGTGGTCATTAAACAAGCCTAGCTCGAACATACAAAGCTTTGCTCAACTAGGCTCGTGTAAAACTCTAGTTTGGATACCACCCAATAAGTTACTTTTTTCTACATACAATAATAGATAAGTAACTTGAAATAAGTAAGTTTGGTTTACAATCAATTATAAGTAGCCTTTTTATTTAAAATTACTTAATCAAATAAGTAGAAATCAAGATTAGCTACTTAAGACATAAGTAACTTATAATCCAAATGCCCATTTATTTTTCAGCCAACTTATTCATAAGGTCAAATAGTCCTGAGTAAAGCGAAAACACAAATATCAACTTAATCAAAACTTATACTGCTCCCAAGATCCTTTAATCATGGATGTTCAATCACCACTACTTGAGCCTTAGATATGGCTTATTTCTAGGGTCATAACCTAAAATGAGCTATCACAATGCCCCCATAGGACCCTGCCAGGAGCATATATGTCCATCCGGACAAGGGCAGAAATGTTTTCCTTTTTATCTGCTTCGTTCACCCAATCTAGTTATCTCCAAACATGCCTGGCTCATTTGTGACAGCCGGGCATAACGCGATCAAATTCTGCCACAGCTCAGTACCACTGAGCTACCGTGTTAGCCGCCATGCAATCCACGGCTCTTGGCTGGGCATTATAGCAACGTGTCCTCGCCTCCCATGGCAGCCAGCTTGACTCTCGATGAGTCTCATCGCCCAATATATTTAATATCAAATCCGTCCATCTACCGAGCCCAACCATTTTAAGCGATAATCTTGAAAATCATGCAGATCAAGAACTTAAGTGGGCCACACCATCCAACCGTACATAAGGTGAGTAAGTGGAGGATGAAGAGAAAACCAAATTATGATTTATCCAGGACTTGGGTGGGTCCCTTGAGGATTTTAATGGTGTGTCCTTTCCTTCTGGTGTTCCCTGTTTTGTTACTCTCTTGAGTTTTGGATGGGCCTGATTTATGGGGTCAAGCCTTGCAATGATATGTGGCAAATGATGAACGGAGTGGATTTCACCAAAACATCATAATGAAACCCACTGGTATTAATTTGCCTCCGTACGCAGATCACACCATTCCTCACTCAATTCAAGCCGTCCAAATGGTAGGACACAAAGGTAAATAGTTACCATTTCAAAATTAGATCTTTTTAATGATCTTTATCTCCTCATTAATGACCATTTGTTTGTTTTCATTACAACGGTCCGTAAATAATCCACCAACCTGCTGCTTATGAAACGAAATCAGTATATTTTCTTAAAATAGTATTCATCTAGATTGTGGGCCACAATTTGGACGGTTTGATTTGAATTATTTATATGCCGATTTTACAATTTCGAGCGCCCGAGTATCAATCACCATAATCTGCGCGAGTACGAAAGTTTTCTCTAAACTAATCATTTTGCCATAAATTGAGAGCCGAAGCACATGTACGTCAGATTCCGACGACCCTGAAATGGCGGCGAGGCGAGAGGCACTGCCGGAAGCTGGTCCAATGAGTAATTTTAATCTTGAGGTTTATTAGATACTCTGGCTGCATATTGATACGCAGGCACATGGAAACGGTACACGTGGCATATATTAACTCAAAGTGACCGGACTAACCTGTGGAAATCATATTTTCTGAAAAATCCTAACCTCTGATTAGCGGACACTGGTTGTTCGAAGAAAGACCATTGGTTATTTTCATTTTTAACCGTCCAATAAACATCCAGCAATCTAATAAGTAGATAACCAGATAAGAGTAATATTTTGAACACGATACATCTAAACTGTAATCCATAATTTGTACGGGTTATTTTCAATTACTTGCATCCGACGTACGAAATTTCTCGGTAATTTATTAGTGCCTGCGTATCATCCATCATACTCGACCAGAGTATCAAAACAATTTTTTTTTTTTTTTTTTAATTTCTATTGCTTTGGTTGCACGGCCCCTTCATGACCCTTCACCAAAACTCGGCCCTTATAAATACACCCCTTCTCTGTTTTCCTCATCTCGACCTACACAAAACCTCTCTCTCTCTCTCTCTCTCTCTCTCAGAGCAACCATGGCGACTGTAGTTAGCCTCCTTCTCCTCCTTGCCATCATCTCCGGCACCGGTGCGTCAGATCCCGACATGCTCCAGGACATTTGTGTCGCCGATCCTACTGGAGGTGGTCTTCTTTTCCTTTCTTTTCAGACTCTTCCTTTTTTTTTTTGGGGTCTTTCTTCAAATATATAATTGTACGGATTGAATTCTACAAACCAACAGCTGTCTAAATTCCAAACAGTATTCTGGGTCTGTTTGGTTGCCACTTAAAAGTGAGTTCATCTCATTTTTTGGGTAGGCTGAACTCATTTTTAAGTGGCAGCCAAACATGCCGTTAGTCTGTTTCGCAATAAATGGGACAGCCAAACAGTACCTAAAATTCTTTTGGTAAGCAAGTCAGATGAAGATTGACGGATGGAATGTTCATGTGGTTTAAGACCCATCCCAACTTTATTAAAATCATGGGTATAAATGCATGTAGGATGACACGGTAGTGCACATGGTAGACCCGTCTCTCTGCAGTTATAATTTATCAATCGGAACCGTCCATTTAGTGTGCCCTCTCACGGATGGCCCATGATAAAAAAATCTACTTAAAAAACCATCTTATCAGCAATGTTTCTCACTTTCCCCCACCTAATAGACGGTGTTCATCTATTATATTTTCAATCAAATGGCTAGGATCATCCTATCTGTTTTCCCTTTGACCCACTCACCATCCCCAGCAGAGGAGTTAGATGGACGGTCTGGATTGACGCATAAGCCTTCCATCCAGTTTGCCGTATCAATCTCTCAAGAGAGGTTTGCAGTAGTTGGTGGGGTTGAAATGTCCTCTTGAAACTACGCCGCCAGTGTTGCGTGTCAGACGTAGGCCATACCTTCTTTGTACCTCATGCAAAAGAAAATTGGGATTGTCTAATGATCGAAGGGTTGGCTGTCTGTCTCAAAGGTGGACGGTGAAAAAAGATTATTCAAAATGTCCTAATTCAATGTAGGAGAATAACCCACCTGACAAACGAACCATCATGAATGTGGGGTCCACCTGATGAATGGCTCATAGGTACATGTGGGGCAAGTTCTTTTATAGTGATCATGCCATTTCTGGGCCATGTACATAGCACTGGTCCATTCATCAGGTGGGTGAAAAAATGGAGAGCTAGAAAAAAAAAAAAAAAATCATCAATGGTGTATGTTGAAACCAGTCTATAGTCAAATGAATGGATGAGTAGATTGACAGTGGGCCCAGTTATGACACTGCACGCCAGTGCTGAGATTTGCCTCTTGAACCTCACTTCACCCAGCTCTTCTTATCATTACTTGTTTATAAAAATTGTAAGGTTGGCGTTTGGTTGCACCAAACATTTTAAAAATGTTGTCAAAATATCATGAAATTCAATGATCAATTAGTCTATATTGGGGCAAGATATTAAGAAATTAACACACCCAAAAATTAGAAAGAAAAAAAAAAGTTACAGAATCTGACCAAATTTTGAAAAATTACTGGTCGGCTCGCAGCGGTTAAGGTTAATGGATTCACCTGCAAAGACGCTGCAAAAGTGAACGCCTCGGATTTCTTCTTCGACGGCCTCGCTAAGCCCGGCAGCACCAACAATACAATGGGATCTCTAGTCACAACAGCCAATGTCGAGAAGATCCCTGGCCTCAACACTCTTGGTGTGTCCCTATCCCGCATCGACTATGCGCCAGGCGGCCTGAACCCGCCCCACACACATCCAAGGGCCACTGAGATTGTGTTCGTCCTAGAAGGCCAATTGGACGTCGGGTTCATCACGACGGCCAATTCTCTCATCTCGAAGACGATCAAGAAGGGCGAGATCTTCGTCTTCCCTAGAGGCCTAGTGCACTTCCAGAAGAACAATGGGGACGTGCCGGCGGCGGTGATCGCAGGATTCAACAGCCAATTGCCCGGGACCCAGTCGATCGCTGTGACTCTGTTCGCTGCGACTCCGCCAGTCCCTAACAATGTGCTTACAAAGGCATTCCAGATTGGTACTAAGGAAGTTGAGAAGATCAAGACCCGGCTGGCACCCAAGAAGTAGAGAGAAAGAGAGAGATCATTGGTTGCCGGAATGTCAGATTCCGGCGGCCCACAGGTTACTGTGTAGTTTGCTGATCTGGAATTTGTACTTTTGCATTTTGGAAAAATAATTTACATGTGTGTGGATCGTCACAATTATTAATCAATCATACCAATCTCATCAATTTACTATCCGTATTTGCTTATTTCTAGGCTATTTGATACTCTGGCAGCGTGTGATGGTTCATACGCATGCATTCAGGAATTGTACACATTCCATCTCGCAACTCGGACTAATCCATCACCCACTGTAGATAAGTCATAACCCCAAAAACCAGATTGAATGAATGATTCCAATCTTAGATTGGTAGATATTTGTTCGTTGAATTCAGATAGTTGGGTATTTATTATTTTCACCATGGATGATTATACGGCCATAAGCTGGCCAATCAAGCACCAATTTCGTGAAATTTGCAGTTTATGATCCATATTGGGGCCACGACATCTACGATTGGATTTGAATTACATGCATGGCAGGTGTACAATTTTTCAGTGCATCTATACGAATCGTGACATTCTACCAAGTGTAACCAATCAATGTGATTTTGATTGGGAGCACATGAACATGTGTTTTACCTAATAGACGGTCCAGATCTATCAATTTATCAGTCCAAGTGTCCCCACACAACTAGATCATTGGATCCATTTCTATAACCATTAATGATTTCTGGGGAGAAATTAACAGCTGGTTAAGAGCTATGTTTATGAGGAAGTGCGTTGGTTGAGAAAAATCACGGGAAAAATACATTGGCAGATTCTTCTTGTCTGTTTCTTTCCTCATTTCACCCTCTTTTTCTCGCTTTAGCTCCCGAGCCATTTGATACTCTGGCTGCATATGATACTTGATATGCAGGCATCTATATATGCCAACTCAAATTAAACTGACTAAATTGTGGGACCCACTATCTTTGAGTTACAGTCTAAGAGCTAGATTGGTCTAACAAATTTTTTATTTTTTATTTTTATTTTAGCTCATTTTTAACTGTCTAACAAATATCCAACAGTCTAATAGTGAGATAAGCAGATCAGAGCAGTATTTTGTTCACTACACATCTAACCTGGTACCCATAACTTCAAAGGTTTAGTTTGAATAACAAAAATGCTACGTATGCAATTTCTCAGTAATTTCTAATTGCCTGTGTATCATCTGTCACACTCTGCCAGAGTAACAAAGTATTTCTCTTTACTTTAATAATCAGCAATCATGCATGGCTTAAACATTTAAAAATTGATTACCTTGGTTTTGGTATGGATTAGGAAAGTTATCTTACATTTTCTCACTTTCTGGTAAGAGAATCTGACACTACTCTTTCCCAACCCCACGCGACCCTTGAAATGCACTCTCTCAGCAGCTTTTTTTCTCACTTTCTGGTCAGCTGTCTACTCTCCGGTTTAAGTGGATGCTCAGGTCCACATGGGTCCTGTCACGTGTCAACATTGCAACCACACGTAAAATTCGGTTGGGAAAATGAACGGTGTGAGGAGAAATGGACCGGTGATCTATATCTGATGTGTATGTGGAGTGGCCTAGTCATGGGCAGGAATTTGGAATGGATGGGTTGGTTGTTGCATCTCTTTCATATCCATCTATTTTTGTAGGACATTGATTCGACTACTGTTAGGATCTTTCAATTGGCATGATGGTTTGAATTAGCAAATCAAGGTCCGCATACGTAGGAATAGACAGCCTTTCTGGTTACTTTGGAAATGATGAAGAAGATTTAAAACTAATCTTAATTGATGACCCTTGAGTTGATAACTTTTTTTAGTTTGCTTACACTGTACATTGGGTAGTCCTTGATTGACCAGTAGGGACATTAAAGAATGCTGTTGCAAATGCAAGTAGACAATATTTAAAGAGAATGAATTAACAATAAATTGAAACCCCACACTTGGTTAAACAAATCAAGATTGTGTTAGATCTTATTTGCAGAATGTAATGACCGTGTAGTGCATCGAGTATGGAGGTCGAATAATCTGAATAACCAACGTACTTGAGTGGGCAATCTATTCTCTGATTCAAATCTTCTTCTCCCGAAACTCCAGCAGAGAAAACTGAGATGGGAATACGTTTTTTATGTGTGATTTGAATTGGAGACCGAGCATTCCTTATATAGGTGTTTGAAACCCATTATAACACTGTAACCCCTTTGCTCCACATAGTTAGGCTAGAAAGAGTCCATGTTCTACTGTAACGCTACTACGGGGCAGTTTAGACGCATTATCCCTCTTATCTTTTGTGAGATCACTATTGTAGTAGGGTCACTGATCAGCCAATACAAATTTGGCATATGTAATAAATCTGGTCCATTGATCAGTTGGGCCCACTTCTTAGAAAACTTACAGATTGCAGATTGATAATCAATGTCAAGATGAGGCAATGCCAATGTCACTCCCTCTAGGATAGTCACTGCAATTGGTTTGACCATTTAAACAAGCCCATACTATGCTAATCCTTAGGATACAATGCTCAAGGTATAGTCTTCTCATGCTTGCATGTACCAAAGAAATTAAACACAACTCTAGATCACTAGACTGTAGTAGACAATACCTGAATAGAATGAATCAACAATGAACTAAAACCCCATGCTTTGTTAGACAAATCAAGATTGCAGATTAGGGGTTAATGATGTCGTTTTCTTTGAGATAGTTTTGCACCTTGGATCATTCAACCGGTGCAATAAACTCCTTAACTTGTTATCCCAAGATACAATGTCCTGTTTATACTTTTCTCTAACTTGCCTAGTTCAAAGAAAACCCAACGAGTCAGTACATTAGTTGCGAAGCAACTTCGCAACGATTATAAAGAGACTTTTAATAAAGAGAAACATTAATTACGAAGTGACTTCACCCCAATTTGTGCGCTCGATAGTTAAAAGACATGTCTCTCACAGTGGAATCGGTCAATAGAAAGTGAGACACATCCTACAGTTACAAAAGGTTGCAAAAGAAAGAAAAAAAACATACAAAATCGAGCATAATTGAATTCTGGGGCAATTTCCCACCAGACCTTTCTAAAGCACACATACGAGTCAGTACACGATAATACGTCAATTTAAAAGGTTTTAGAGATGAATACTTTATAAATACTTTTTAAGTTCCTGCTTTCTATCTAATGTAATATTAAAGTTTTACACTTGAAAAAGCTAAAAGACAACACCACAAGAACTTTTTTTTTTTTTTTTCCTTCTATTTTTGAAATACAACAACAAAGAAAACATCCGTTAGCATCATAGTGAAATGAGTTGGTCTTGAGTCTAACCATTACTCGCCTAAGTTCGGATGAACCTAGGTAGGTATAATGCGGAACTATGTAAATCTATTTCATTTTGGGTGCATCAGCTGGTTCCCTTTCTTACAAGTCTGACAAAGTCATAGTCTTAAAACCAGCTTAGGATGAGTTCTGATAGCCCAGCATGCATCACTCACCGCACTAGTACTGTGTTGAACACACTGGCCAGGTCCATGAATAAAGTGGTCCCCAGCATACACTAAATAATATATTTGCAAGCCATCATCAGGCGGGCCAAACATGTTCAACAAATTTTTCTGCGACCAAGCTGAGTGTTGTGGTGTGGGGCACCTTGTGCACCCAGTATGTCCCACCCTGCTTCCCAATTTGTCAGGTGTTGCGTGTAAAGGTGTGTGCGGAGAAGGTGAGTGCAGGCATCACCGCACAATGCTAAGTCACCTCGTTGGTTAAATTGGACCCATGGTTAAGTGATCAACACCTTTGAAGTCATGGGTCCCACCAGGAATAGCAGACGGCCCTTGAATCATGGTGATTGGAATATCATAGACATCATTTCGGCGCCATTTTCCACAACCATTGCTTTTTTTAAAGCCTCATTTCTGTAGGACACCAATGAAATGCCAAGGAGTATTATTCTGTTAGAGTCCCTTGATATACATTGATATGTCATCCTTTAACGGCTCGAGCTTTTAGAAAAAGTTGTGATCCCGGAAGTAGCAAATATGCCACTAGTAATGTGTTCTCCCACGAGGGGAGTCATCATTGTCTGCTGTTGGATGGTTATTTCAACAGTTTGGATTGCCTAACCATGGATCCTACTTCGATTCACCTGTGTGCACCAGGACACAACGTAGCCTGTCAGCGGGACCCTGACCCAACAAAGGGGCTAGGGTACAGGTCCTTCAGGATCATGTCTAGGTACTTAATATTCGAGTCACGGGACCTAATTCGAATCGATTTGGAACCATGCGTGTGGCTCATTAAATCTCTTAATACACGTGTATGGGAATTGATCTTGTTCTTATGGAACAATAGTTGGTACCAGCATCCGTCTCACACTTGCTTATATGAGGGCCTGACAAATCCACTAATGCTAGCTTATTTACTTTTCAAAAAAAGAATTAGAGTCCTTTTTCAAAAATAGATAATTCGCACATTTGAGAAAAGAGGTTTTACCTCTTAATTCTTTGAGAGTTTGTTACGCAGCGAAAATGGTGTCCAACCATCTTAATTTTACTTTGGAAGTGTAACAAGAGGGATTTTTTTTTTTTTCCTTTATAGTTAAATAATAGTGTTCTTTCTTCATTTCAAGTATATCACAAAGTTCTTCAAGGTATCATTGTAAGTCACAGGATATGACAATATGCATATATCATGTAAATTACATCTTTTTTCTCAAATTATATTTTTCAATTTACATCATTTCATTTTTAAAAAGAGAGCCTAAGTTAGTGAGGAGCTCTCGACACCCACTTGCCAAAAGCAGCTCTTAGGATTTTCTGAAAAAAAAAAAAAGAAATATAGGCAACTGGCATGAGCTCAAAAAAGCCCAAGTAAATACGACTCTCAGCGCCACAATAATTCTAAAGATAGCATCACCTATATTAGGTAAATGCATACATCAAATAGTAAAATAGGATGGGCATGGATGTAATACAGAAATGAATGCAAGGCGAAATGACTGCAAGGAGCCACTCTCCACATACTCAACATACTGCAATGGAGAGTGTACTTTTTTTTCTTTTTTTTTTTTAAGAACTTATGTTGTTCTGAATTTTGATTCATGGTGAATGGACTTGTTGAAAAACCTAGATTTCATTGAATTTGTGAAGGGGGGTTCGATTTGGGGTCTCCTGCGTTCACAAAAGCCTAATAGATGTTTTGAATTTCTATACATCTTTGCTTCTTGTGTTCTTTTGTGAGTTATATTAGAAAGTATTATGTTGATGAAAATATGAGAAATTTAAGTTTCATATATGATATAATTATGATGTGTGATTTGTGGGGTTAGGATTTTTTTTATTATTTTTTTATTTATTTTTTTAATTTATTTTTTAGATAAGATGCTATCAGGTTCCACAGATTCAAAAAAAAAAAAAAAAAATCAAGCTTTTTTTATTTATTTGCAGACATTTTAGCGACGGAACAAAACCATTGCAAATTTTCAAGTAAGTTTGAATTACACCATGGTTGAAGTCCATCACTTCTAAAATCATCCACGTACCTATCCGTTCCAAAATTTTAGAACCACACAACAAAATCCGTAGCTAAGTGGGGATTTAACGAGTTTTGTGACGGACTTCTTTTAAGTTTTGCCATGAATAACATCCGTCGTTTATAAACGATGGATGAAATCCATTGCAGTTTAGCAATGGAAATCATCCGTGGTGAAATTTTCTCCACATGGCAAACAACAACGGAGTTGCTAATTGTGATTTGCGACAGACTTGGTCTGCCGTTTTTTCATTATTTTGGTGTAATATCATAGGCAATCTCCCTACAATTTTTGGGCTTATTTTGAAATAAGTTTGTTTTAAATTTTGTAAGTAATTTCCATCTTGCCCTCTTCTCTTATGTTTATAATCTCTCTCATAAGTGGGCTCATATGATGAATGACCTAGATTGAAGATGGAGCTCCTCATGATGAATGGTTCACATCAATGTAGACCCACATAATGGATGGTTCACATCAGAGGTGGGACACACATGCATCAAAGTGTGGCCCCACATGATGAATGATCCTTGATGGGTCCCACCTGATGTACAGTCCACATCAAAGGTGGGACCCCCATGATGGATGGTGGACATTGCAGGTGGGCCCACATAATGGAAGGTTGGCATCAAAGGTGGGCCCACATGAGACCTGTATTGAAGGTGGGATCCCACATGATAAATGGCCCACATTAAGGTGGGCCCACATAATGCGTGGTTGACATCAAAAGTGGGTCTTACATGATGGATGGCCCAAATCAAAGTGTGGCCCCACATGATGGACAATCCACATCAAGTGGACCTCATCTGATGGATAGTCCACATCAAAGGTAGATGCACATGAGATGGTGGACATTGAAGGTGGGCCCATATGATGAACGGTTGACATCAAAGGTAGGCGCACATGATGAACAACCTATATTGAAGGCGGGCCTCACATGATGAATGGTCCACATCAAAGTGGGCTCATGTAATGAACAGTGTGGGCCTCACATGATGAATGACCCACATCAAAGTATGACCTCGCATGATAGATGGTCTACATCCAATGTCTCGGATGATGGACGGCCCATATCCAAAGTGGCCCAACATGATGGATGATCCACATAAAAGGTGTGGCCCACAAGATGGATGGTGGACATCAAATGTGGGCCCCACATGATGACCAAGTGTGGTCCCACGTGATGGATTGGCTAATGGAGGGCAGTAATATATTTAATCCTTTGTAAAAGCCTGCCATGGAAAATGGGTCAGTGGAGGCACTATTTGGTAAAATCGACATGGTGGAAGCATTTTGCAATAAAAATCCTCACATTAAATTTCTTTTCGGGTTTTAAGTTGAGTTGAGTTGGGTTGGGTTGGGTTGCGTTGATAAACTATATGGTTGGGTACGTTTTAACCCAAGTCCAACCCATTTACTTGAATGGATTATACTTTTAGGCCAAGCTCGACCAACTACTCGTTGAGCTTGGCCCAAACCCACTTCAAAAGCGGGTTAGATTATTTTTACTTATATGCCAACTCTACCTGTAGCCACCGTTATTCCCTCTAAATCGCAAGCATGCGACGGAGAAAGGGAGGGAGGCATTGGAAAGAGTTGGTAGGATTTAAGGGGTTGTTTTGTTGATGGCAAATGATAATAATTGGAGGTAAATGCATGTACATGGTCCAAAAAGATTTAGAATCAATGTGAAATAAAATGCAGCAAAATCATGTGAATTGGAATCCTGTCAAAAGGCTGAGAATGGGATACAAATGCAAAAAATAGTCAGATTTTAAAAAATGGGTCATTTTTATGGCTTACATGAGGCTCAAATTTTATTTTTATTTTTATTTTTATTATTTTTGTTAAAGTATATATTTCAATGGCTTAGTTTCAATTATAGGCGTCCAAACACAAATTTTGAATTGCAATGTATTCTTATCACATGCATCCAAACACAATTGTAGATTTTAATTCGATTTCATTTACCATCTAATTTGGATTCCAGCCAATTTCAATTACAAACCTTACTTGCCGAGAGAATGGATGTAGGCAGAAAGGAAGAGAGAAAGGATACGAGTCTTTTTACCTGTAATATCTATTATACTCTTAACAGGTTGGCGTTACATACAAGAGACCCGGTCCTCTACTGGCTGCCAAACAGGATAATACTGTTTTGGAGCCTTTTTATTGGTACATGTCATCACATAGGTCTGCAACCTAGTCACATCCTCAGTACAACCTGGTCACTGCCATCATACAGAATGACGTGGACCAATGATTTTCCTGATTGGAGCCGGAGGATCCCGATTCTACATACAGTAGAGAGGATGGCTCCATCAGAGATGGGCCGAAATCTTGAGCCAGGTCCGACCAAACCATACACCAAAGAAGGCTTGTAAAGCTTCGATCGGTAGGCCTGAGCCCGCTTCTAGATGGGCAGGCCCGAAAGCCCAACTGGCGGGCCAGCTCGAGTACCCGAATGTCACGAAAGAGGATCTACAGAAACTTCTAGATAACCTGTGCGCTTTTCTTCGAGACCAAGAAAGACATCTTCTCCGTCAAATTACCAAAATCTCCCTCCATGAAAACAAAATGACCAAAAGCTCCTCGATGATCAGCCGCCGGCGTATTGTCGAAACGGGTTTGCTACAATACATCCCGATGTATAGTCATAGTATACGTCGAGACTATAGCCATTGGATCGGGATCATATCCAGCGATCCGAACTGTTTGCTCTGATCAACTGAATAAAAAATCTTTACGCTAGAAAAATTTTAGACTTTTGAATCAATCGCTAAAAAACCACCGATCAAGAAGACGGTCCATATTCAACATAAAAGAGTTACATAATAAAAGTAATTAAGTATTCTAATAGAAGAGATCCACCATCGACGGTGAGGCCCATCTTGTAAACGTTCTGGATCACTGAACATGATCCCAGATCAAACGAATTGCTGCGTATTCCGTAACACCCATGTATTGAAGAGTGTAAGATCTCCATCCCAAATCACAGGAATATGAGCTCACCATCTGATGATCTACAACGTTCCTCCAATGGACCCTTGCTAAACAATCCTAACTATGCATTTGTGATGCAAATTGACGGCTAAAAGAGAGAGAAAAAAAGGTCCAACTGTTGGACAGCTGAGATGGCTTGGATGATCATTTCTGTCCATCGGCCTATTAGATTAACGATTCAGATCACCTGGGCCCACCAGTGCCAAATGCTTGCCGTAACAAAAATGCCAAAAAATTGCCGTTGCATATAATTAGTACGTGAGAGTGTGAATACGAGTATGTTACTAATTGCGAATTAATTTTTTGGACCCATCTTGAGTTAGGTTCGGACCATAGTTAAATTTGGATCCAGCCAGTCTAGGACACAGTTAAAATCTACTTGGGTTGTGTAACGCCCCGGATTTTCGCTAACTTGGAAATCGGAAGTCCTTGTGCGTTTACCTTCGGTGTGTCGGTTATAGGCGTACCCGCACGTGTGTTCACATGTATTGGGGACTAAAATGAATGTTTTTACCAAAGAAACGATGGAATTAATTTAGGAGTTGGAAGATCACATGGTTCGGAAGAGTTTTCCAACGATTGGGTTGACTCGGGTATGTCGCTGTCTGTAGAGACTAAGTAAAGAACCCTGAATTATCAATCCACACGTAGATCGACGAGACCATCATGGATATTTTACTGGACCTTGGTGTTTTAGCCTATTTGAGGTATTTCAGATTTTTTGAACAGTTTAGATTTGGCAAAAACCCTCTCATTTAAAAGGCGCTATGTTTTGGAAATGCCAAAAAGTTGCGATTTGTACTTGGAGGGGAAAATCAAAATCTTTATTATTGGGATTTCAATTTTCTAGTATTTTTTTATTAAATCTAAATGGGGGGTACTTCCTTATTTACATAAATAACTTAAAGTAAATGGAAACATAAATTAAACATGACATTTACTTAAATATTATTTTGTAAATAAGGCTGACAAGTAGCCTGGACTGTGTGGGAACTCACTGTGCAGTGTGGGAACTCACTGTGCAGGGAAGAAATCCTGAATTTTCAGAGAAAATGGCCAAGGGACGACCGGCCGACCGATTTGACAGCCGGCCGACCGGATTGGCAACCGGCCGACCGGTTGTGCTGCTGCCCTTTTTGGAAGAAAAACGGATGGACAGTGGGATCCGGCGGTCCGGTCGTGGCTGGACGGTTATAAAATGGGGGTTGCAAACCCCATTCGATCCATCTCTCTCTCATTTCTCTCCTCCACTCTCTTCTCCCCTAAACTCCTAAGCTCTCCTAGCTCTCTTTCTCCCTTCTCAAACCTCATTCCTCCCTCAAATCCTCCTCCAACCTTAGAAATCTCGGATTTCCAAGATCTCTCCGGCCTCCATGTCCGTCCTCGCGTTTCTACGGCCAAAATCCGGTGGCTTTGGGTCGGATTCTCCTCCTCATGCTAGGTATGATGTTCCTCTACCTCTTCTTCTATCTCTTCTTTCCATTTTCTTCCTTTTTAGGTCATTAGGGTTAAAAACCCCTATTTGTTTCCGACGAAACCCTAACCCTAGGGTTCCTCTTGCTAGGATTTGGGATCCCGGTCATCGACTGGGTGTGGCCCACGCTTTGTAGAAGCTGTAACCAAGCTCGACTCCGTTGGGATTCCGACGGTGCACCGAATTTGGGCCCCGATTCGTTGAATCGATTTGAGATTTTCCCAAATCCGAGATACCAAAACCCTAAACCCTAATTAAACCCTTAATTAGATTAAACCTTAATTGATTAACACTAGATTGTGATTCATTGTAGGTAATTGAGGTATTCCCCAATTTTCGGCGTTCGGACCATATTTGGATCGCTCCGGCCTCATCAGAATCGAGTAATTTCGATTCCAAGGTGAAGATCTACCCTCAAGCTTACTCTCAACAAATCCTAATTAATGATTGCTTGAGTTTATATGTTAATTGTTGATGTGTGCATAACATGTTCGATGAAATGCCTCTATGGTTGTTTGATTCATAACATGCTCGATGAAATGCCTGAATGATGTAAATTTACAATATTGTAATATATTTATGATTGTGGATGTATGTGGCGCCCTGTGTCATCCGGGCTATGTCATCCGGGTCCTTTGGATCGGTCGGGCTAGTCGGTCGGGCCAGGTGCTTAGATATGTTTATGATTAGGTATTTAATAACCTAAATTGCTAATTATAATAAGGTATTCGTTGCTTTGGATTAAGCTCTGAAAACCGTTGATATAGTGTACTGCCTGCCACTGGGTTGGCAGTCAGGGACTTATTCGATCGACCAAGCGGGACACGGTCGACCGATAGTGGCCATTGTTGGTTTGTCGTCGTCCACTTGGGTCTATCGAATAAGCCCAACTCAGAGTTAATCATTCTTGTATTTCATTCTTGAATCACATCCTATGGAATCTAGAATACCATCGTTCCCACTGTGAATAGTCCACTTAAAACCATATTGCGACTCGATCCACCAAACCTCATGAGCCGTGCATGGTGGTATGGGACACCGTGTTTGAGCTGTCGGCCTACGCTGGGGTGGTGCCTCCCCGTAGTGACCAGTGAGCATTAACAGGGATGACCGATTGTTGTTCGAATGGCCCTTGTGACAAATGTGATCTTGGCCGATGTTTGCGTGCCTGTGCACCATTCGAATGACCCGGGCGTGCATTTGGATGATTCCGAGTGAAACGCCCGCACCTCCGAATAAATTAATCGTATTTGATAATTGGGATATGAGACCTTCCGCTTTGATTTGGTCGTGGCTGACAAGTCACGGTCGAACCAGGCTTTCATGGTAGGATAACTCAACTTTGGATCGAGGGGTTACTGGCGATGATTGGTTACGCATCACAGGGAGCCAGATAGTCCCGGTTAGACTTTACGATACGATGTTGGTATTCTGGCTTCACCAATTTGCTGAATGAATTGGACTAATAAATACTTTAATTAATCATTCATACATGACATTGCATTTGAGGGGGACTCGTGTAGCCTGGTTGCTTGATGTGGCGCCAGCGCTACCTTGAGCACCTCATGTCATTTCTCTGTGTTATCCGGGCTGTGTACTCAGTCACGACTTACGACCTGCTAGACAGGTGGATTGTGGATTCTGATACCAGTTGGTCGGGCCAGGGCTTGCCCGGGACATGCATTGTGTGCGGAATCATGACATCCATGCATTTAATCAACTAGCCTAGGATGATGTATGATTTGCATGTGGACATTACTTTAACTTGATTGTTTTGACAACATGCTTAAGAATAATATACTTATATAAACCTGTTTATAATTTAAATATCCCGAGTTTAACCTTGGGGTTATTTCTTTACTATGTTGGCGTTTTGACGCCTTCTATTTGACATATGCAGATGTCTCAAGAATAGGACCAGTTGGCGGCGTGCACGGGCGCCTTAGTAGTCTTCTAGCTTCGTCCCTCTTGGTAGTTGTATTTTTCCTTCCTATTACATCGATTGTGATTCGTATAATTCTCATATGGGCTTACACTGCGATTGAATTGTTCATCTAGGGTGTTAGCCCTATATTTTTAGATTTAGTTACCTCCGCTTTGCTTATGATCCGCTAATTGAAATGCGTTACTCTGATTATTTGTGAATGGAATGAATATAAATCTGATTGAGGACACACGTTGGTGCATTTTCCACGTGTGGCATTCCTAAAATAGCATTTTATTTAGTTAACACTCGGGAACTCGGGATCAGAGTCTCCGTACTCGGGTGCCGAAATTTCGGGTTGTTACAGTTGGGTCGAGTTCAAGTCGGATAAGTTAGATTTAATGGTGGTGTGTGGGACCGTGGGTGGGTGGGTGTAAAAAAAAAAAACAAAAAAAGTTAGATTTAATGGTGAAATTATAAATAGGCTCTGTGAGGCCTACAATGATGTATTTGTTTTATTCATGCCGTACATTCAATTTTTTCAAACCATTTTAGGATACAAACTCAAAACATGAGACGGATCTAAGGCTCAAGTGGCCACACAATGGGGATTATGCATCTACCATTAAAAAAATTAGAAGCTGCGGAAGCTTTGAATGAAGCTAATATTTGTGTATTCCCTTCATCCAGGTGTATATGAACTAATGAATAGGTTAGATGGCAAATAAACACCACGGTGGCTCTTAAGAATGTTTCAACAGTTGGTGTTATTATGGTTGTTGCTTCCTATAGTGTGGTCCACTTAAGCGTTGGATCTGCCTCTGTTTTTTCATAATACTCTAAAACGATATGTAAAAATGAACCGGCAAAGTGGTTAAAACACATGCATCACGTTGGGCCCCACAGAGCCCCTGTCTGGGCGAATTATTGTCCCTAGTAGAGTTGAGCACAAATCGAGCTCCCTTGGTTAGCTCACTCAATTCGGCTCGTTCCAACTCGATTTGGCTTGATTCGAAGGAAGGATTCAAATAGAGTTGAGCAAATTTTCCTGGCTCGTTTCATAGTTCGATCCGCACATGAGCATGCCCAAGCTCGGCTCGAAGCTCATCTCATTCGTAGCTCGATTTGGTTATATATATATATATATATATATATATATATCTTAAAATCTAAAAGTCTAAAACCCTAAAACCCTCCCTATTTTGAACGAGCGCTCCCTTTCCTCCCCAAAACCTTAACTCCGTCCAGTCGGCCACCACTGCTCGGCCAGCCACCTACCTGCCACCTCTCTCTCCTTCTCTCTAATTCGTCCGGCGAGGAGGGGAGCCGGTAACAACTCTCTCTCTCTCTCTCTCTCTCTCTCTCCAGTTCGTCCGATGACTGCTGACGTCCAGTCATCTCTCAATCTTTCTATTTCTCTCTATCAATCTCCTTATTTCTCTCTGAATTTTTTTTAACACGTGTAAAAATTGTTTCCAAGCTTGGCTCTCAGCTCGAAAGGCTCGAGCTCGAACTTGGCTCGAAGTTCAGCCGAGCCAGCTTGAACATAAAAGTCCAGCTCGCTGGCCAAGCCAAGCCAAACACAAGCCAGGCCATTTAATGACCAAGCTTGGCTCAAACATGGTTGAGCTCGGCTTAGCTCTACGCGTGCTCAAACTCTAGTCCCCAGGCAAGACGCAATTCGCTTCCATCAGATATATATTTTATATTCTAGTTATGGAATAAGGCAAGCGAATTGAGTGTTACCCTTACCGTGGGGCCCACATTGATGAGTTTTTGTATATCCACGCCATCCATTCGTTTCTACCGCCTATGCTAGGATGGGGGTTAAAAATTATGCAGATCCAAATCTCAAGTGGACCACACCACAGCAAATAGTGGTGATTGAGTGCCTTACCATTAAAAATTCGAAAGAGCCCATTGTAAGATTTTAGTAATGTTTATTTCCAATCCAACTTGTTAATAATGTCAGGAAGATCTAAATGAAGGCAAAATACAAAGATCATATTGATCCAAAACTTTTATGGCCCACAAAAAGTTTTTAATGGTCATTCATCACCGTTTCTAGTGGTATGGTTCACTTGAGATTTGGATCTTCTTAATATTTGGGATCACGTATTAAAATGAGATGGAAAAACAGATGAACCGCGTGGATATATGACATATAACTAAAGTTGGGCCCCACACGGTTAGGATAATGCTCTTATTTAACCTGGGTCCACGTGAGTTAGTAGGAGTACAGGTACTATTGGATCTAAGTTCGTAGTAGCACGGGTACTAATTAGGGTTGTACATCGAGCCGAGCCGAGCCGAGTCGAGGTGGGCCAAGCTTGGCTTGACTCGTCTGTGCTTTCCTCGAGTTTGAGCTTGAGCTCGAGCTCACCCTCGAGCTTAGCATTGGAGCTTGCCTCGTTTGCTAAAACTTTCGAGGCGAGCTAGTGGATCGAGTCGAGTCGAGCTTGCTCCTACCTCAATTTATTATATTTTTTACTACAAAATACAAATTAAAAGTCAACAACATTAAGTTCGAGAAGTCACACATATATTAGGGGAGAATAGTATTTCTACAGGTGGGACCCCATCATTAAAATGACCTAGCTCTGATCAGTTTTTTCTTTGGCCAAGTCACACATGCATTGAATGCAGACCACTAGTAATATTTTATAAACCATAATTAACATAGTACATGCATAGCTCACCATGTGAATGGATTGCCCTAATTATTGTGTGTACCATCTTCATGATGAGGCCAGCTGATTCATGGATCAGATGCACCACCTCCCTTGTAAAATTGTAATCAATAGCTGCATATGGTGTTTAGTCTAACCATAGGTCATGTTTTGTAGATATGTATGGTGTGTGGTCTCACTGTAGCACCTGTGTTTGTGTAGCGTATGAAACACACAGCCACTATGTGCTCACTATGCTTTGTACTTGAAATTACTCCATCCATCAGATATGCTCAACAAGGAATGTTCTTACCTTGCTCAACAAAATAATAGGATTAAGAAACCCCCCAACGTGTGAAGGTTTTATATGTCCTTAGCTTGGACCCCAATGTGTGTATGGGAGAGGGGGGAGAGAACCAAGAAATAAGAGATTAGAGTCTTTTTTTTAAAAACAAATATCTATATGAAACGAGCTCAAGTTCTAGCTCGAGTCGAGTTGAGCTTGAATCGAGTCAAGTCGAGTCGAGTGACCCAATGGTCGAACTTGACTCGATTTCTGACTCGAGTTCCTAAATGAAGCTTGGCTTGACTTGTTCTACTGAGTTGAGTCGAGCTGAGGCGAGCTTCTTCGAGTTGAGTCGATCGAGTTTCTTGAGCTGACTCGGCTCATGACCAGCCCTGCTACTAATGGATCCGACCCGATGACAGTTATGCCAATTTTAAAATGTAGAAGGGTATTTTGGTCATTTAAAGGAGAGTTCCGCAAACCTTCTGGATTTATATAAAACTCATTTCTAGCTCGATTCGATCACATTGAAAAAAAAAACGGAAAAAACCAGAAAGACTCTGCAACCGGTCTTGAATTCAAGAGCTGAAAAGAGAGATTAGATGGAGGGAGATGGAAGAAGGAGATTGTCGAGGGGAATGCTTCCTCTTCTAGGGCTTCACGTGTTGAACGAGTATTACAGATTGGAGAGAAAGCCTCCCGTAACAGCAGGCCTTCTCCTCACAAATACCCTCATCTATTTGAGACCTGGTTTTCTCAATAATTACCTTCCTACCCTCAACCAGGTCTGGTTCAACCCCAATCTCATCGTCAAGGTAAATTTTCATCTCTCTCTCTCTCTCTCTCTCTCTCTCTCTCTCTCTCTCAAGATGCTCTTTTATTTGTTTTTGTATTGCTTGGGTTCTTCTCTCTTTTCTGAAAGAATTGGGGTTTTTATTTGCTCTTTCGATGTAACTTGTCAAAACCCATTTCTTCTTTGCTTTTGAATTTGATGGTGGAGAAATGGGTTTTGGGCATTCCACGCATATCTGTCCGTGTTAAGGGTGATAATTGGGTTTTAGGAATTTCACCAATATCTGTCCTTCTTAGAGGGTGGCAAATGGGTTTGTGGGTATTTTGCAAATAACTTACCTATTGATTGATGGTTGCTGTTGGAGAAATGGGTTTTTGGGTAATTCTTTGCATTTTCGGTTGTATAAACTGTTCCAATTTTTACAAGTTTTAAGTGTCTCATTTAGATTCCATATTCTTTTCTTCTTCCTTTTACAACTCTTTAGGATTAAGTTGAGTTAATTTAGGAAAGAAAGAATGGGCGAAAGGGCTTCAATTCTACGGTTCTTTTAGTCATTATATACAAAGTTATGTATACATATATACATCATTTCCATATGTACATTGTCCAAGAACTGCATCTTAGGATTGTCAAAAAGGGCAAGGGCAAGGCCCAAAAGGACATGGGTGGAGGTAGTAAGAAATGATTTGATAACCTATGGTTTAACTTAGGGGTCATTTGGATGCCGGTAAATACAGCAAGTTGTAAATGATTTACAGGGAAATCATTTACACTCTGCATTTGGATGACCTCTTTTACCTGTAAATCATTTACAGAAGCATCTATCCCCATCTCATTTACTGGCAAAAAGGTGGGATGTCGTTTACAGGCTCTCCATTTACAGCCTAACGGCTATATTTTCAAAGATTGGCTTTCCATTTACAGGACTTAAACAATTTACAGGCTATCCAAACACAGACAATCATTTACAGCTTACAGCCAAACAGGACAGGCTGTAAATGGTTTACACCTATAAATCATTTACCACTTAAACCATTTGCAGGCATCCAAACGACCACTGAGGATATGGTACTTAATAGAGTGGAGTGGACAAATATGATTCATGTAGATAGCCCCATTTAGCTGGGATGAGGCTTAGATGATGCCGACATATGGATGAAGACTGGACACATTGTTACAAGTTTTTTTTTTTTTCAAAAGATCGGTTTGTTTTATTCTTGAGATTTTAGATGATTTTATGGGAGGGAGTCTCTTCTAGAAATCCTAGGGAAGAGATTTCCTTAGGGTCGTTTGGATTCCTATAAGTTTTTGAGTTGTAAGTTACTTTCACCTGAAAATGACCTTCAGCTGTAAGTCACTTCGAGGGAAGTGACTTCTTGCCTCCAGCCCCATGGAGTTACCTGGCAGTTTTGCCTGTAAGTTACTTACAGGTGAATTTCCTCCCCCAAACACCACCTGTAAATGATACCTGTAAGTCACCTCCCACTTACACAGCTTACAGGCATCCAAACTACCCCTTAGTTTTTTGGGTGGTGTGACTTACATAGTTATTCCTTTTCAATTTATTTCTTTGGTTTTCTGCTGCAGTTAGTGTGATTGAGAGGCATGAGAGCATATAGAGGTGTGACTCATGTAGTTAATTCCTTTTGGATTTATTTCTTTGTTTTTCTGCTGCAGTTGGTGTGATTGATAGGTGTTAGAGCATATAGAGGTGTGAATTAGTCTTCTATTGTTTACGTATTCAAATCTTCTACACAAGTTCATTTTATCTTATTGCTTTTTCATATTATTCCAAAGTACTGAACCCCAAATGGGATTTTTATACCCCTAACAAGGAATTAACTAAGTGAGTCACACCTCTATAGGCTCTAACAAATATTTCTTGTTTCCACCATGTTTTAATCTGCTGATTTTATGGAAATACCTACTTGGCCAATTTTTCAATTTTTAAGACATGATGTTCAGTTCCCTGCCAAACAAATAGATTTAAAATGTTCACTTATCTTATATATTGCTTGCAAGTACTTCCCTTCAATAACATACCATCATTTGTTGCCTTGCTGTTGCGAACATTTATATTAGTCATCCTCTCCTTAAATATTACATCTTTCCATGTACCACTAACCTGCATGTGATGGTTGGTTTTTGCTTGAGCAGAACAGGGATCTCAAGCGCTTCTTCCTATCAGCTTTCTACCACATGAATGAATCCCACCTTGTCTACAACATGCTGTCACTTCTGTGGAAAGGGATCCAGTTAGAGACTTCTATGGGTAGCATTGAGTTTGCAACTATGATAGCAGAATTAGTCGCCATGTCCCAAGGTATCACATTACTCCTCGCGAAGTCTCTACTTGTACTCTTCGATTATGACAGCGCCTACTACTACGAACACGCTGTTGGATTCTCCGGTGTCCTCTTCGCCATGAAAGTTGTTCTCAATTACCGTTCCAGTGACTACGCATACGTGCACGGACTTATAGTTCCTGCACGTCATGCTGCCTGGGCTGAATTGATTCTCATTCAATTATTTGTGCCGGGTGTGTCTTTCCTCGGCCACCTTGGTGGGATACTTGCTGGCATCCTCTACCTCCGTTTGAGGCCTTCCTACACGGGCTCTGACCCAGTGACGACTATTGTAGGAAATATTGTCAGGCTTCTGAGCTGGCCTCTGAAGTTTGTCCGTGATTTGTTTCGCTTCCGTCGGAGGCGAATTTCTGGCAGTGGCACCATTGGAGGAAGACAAACTGGGAGGAATGTGCCTGGTATGTGGAGATGCTCAGCCTGCACTTTTGATAATTCTGGACTGCTGAGTGTGTGCGAGATGTGCGGGACAGAGAGGGAGGGTGATGGGTTGTCATCCATTCGGCCATTGGATCAGACTCGTGACCTTTCCTTGGAAGAACTGCGTCGCCGGAGACTTGAAAGGTTCAGGTAGATGATTCTGCAGCTTGTGTTTTTGGCGTCAGAGGGTTGAATGGATGATGAACTAATGCTAGGCCGGGGGCAGCTGTCCCTCCATGGTTTTGTTTCTGGATTCCATCTTGTAATAGTGTTCCATAGCCAAGAAATTGGGATCCCAGATCCAAAAGAAACGTTAGAAGGGTTTCAAAATATGATAACATGGTGAAAGATGTAGCAAGGGATTGTTGTGGCAGTAGCTTCTGCTTCTGCTGCTGTATAAATGGATGTGTAGTTCATCATTGATTCTTTGGAATTTTCGATGGTTGATTTCAAATGAACATACAATCTCAAATATGAGCAACTAGAAAATTGGGCATAGACACTACAGATCTCTTTCCATCTAACTTGGACCAAAATAAACAGGAAAAAAAATGAGACTTGAAAGAACAGCTGCTTTCATCCATAAGTTACATTCCTAACCAGAAGATTCAAAATTTGTGAGTAGAAGAAATATCATTGTGTTTATAGAAACCTTAATCCCAATTAATCGAGGCTTATAAAATAAAAGAAACTCCTATTTTCTTTGTTTATGCCAAAACTTGAAGCCAATTTGAGAAAATAAGCAACTTGAACAGAAATTGAAGAGAAGTCAAATGCTTTTGATTGGAATCTTGACCAAAATAAAGAAAGAAAAGAGTGCAGCAGATCACGAAGAATGCTCAGGCATGCTCAGGCTTTTACGTGTCAAGATCTCAATCTAAAGAAAATAAGTATGAGAAAAAGAAAAAAAAATTAAAAAAATAAAAGCTGCATGTGGAAGCATACGCAAACAAGTTTCCAGCGAATGTTTTTTGAGGCCACCCACTGAAAGCAAAGTCCGAACTGGTTGGAGGCTATCATTTTTTCATCAAATTGGCTGAAAACATTATTCCACTCACAGATAGATGAAATTGGTGGTGGGCTATCAGTTTTGGGTAGAATCAATTCCATCCAATATAGACTTCAATGATAACCATGTTCTGTTTTCCACCATGCGCTCCTATGAACCAAAAGCTAGAAATTAAGAAGAACCAAATCCCTATGCTCAATCAGATTTCATTCAAAGTCAACAAAACAATCCTCATTCTCAGAAATCAGACAGATATGAAAGAAACCCCACACTATTTTACCATCACACAATCAACCCAAAAAAAAAAAAAAAACACTTGTTTCCAAATATAGCTCAGCCCAAAAGATTGTATAGATCTGTTTGAGTTTGTTAGTTTTTCCAAGTGGAGCCCATGGTTCACTGGTCCATATCGATGGCTATAGTGGATGTCCTCACCCTTTGATGGTGGCCAACAAATAGATGTCTAAGAAAGAAAAAACAGCAATAGTTCACACCATGATACCCTTCACATAAAGTCAAGGAAGTAACCTATTCACCTATCTTAGTGAAGGAAGTAACTTATCATTCCACAGGGAGAAACAGGGACAGCTCATTCACAAAACTGTATCATCAGCAATACCCAATAGCTAACAAGGTTTGTAAATCTGTTCATGTGCACTGTACGAGTCACAAATGATACTGGGTCATGTCACTGCTGTATTGGACTGTTTCAAGCTGATTCAATACTCCAAACCATGATAGCTAAGCACTCCACAAAAAAAAAAAAAAAAAAAAAACAGAGGAAAAATTCATAGACAGCACAGGTCTCCCATTCATTAACATGGGAAGTAAAAGTCTCAGCCCCTTAAGATGTTCTTTATTGCAATCATTTCCACATTCGATGCAGGTCCATGGAGCTATCTTTATCATCAACACATGGCAAACAGAAAGGAGAAAAATAGAAGAAGAAGCAAAACTGCTTCCATTTTAGGATTTGAAAGGAACTTAACTGCAACAAAAGGCTACTACATTATCTTGCCACATAAAAATGACTTCATCTCAGTTTAGATAACAGTAATTATTTGTATTAGAGAACATAGTTTATATGAATTGTGGGTTTTTAAGATTATTTTCAATCCTTATCAAAATCTCTTGTACATAATTTGGGTTTTAACTAAAATGATATTAACCCATTTTTAGGTGGCAACCAAACAGGATCCTGACTTTGGTCCTTTTCTCTTCATTGGATTAATTACAAAATGAGAAAATATTCATAATGCAGGGATTTCAACTGACCTACAATGCATAAATGTTTAATTACAGATAGCAGGCAAACTCAAGCGGGCCGGATCAATTTAATGGTCGGAAAAATTACAATGCAATTACAATCAATGCAAGATGACAGTCAATCTTAGGTGGGCTTGAGCAATTTGATGATTGGAAAAGGTGGGACCCATGTGCATAATTTGTTGATCTCCCTCATTAGAGATCAAGGAAAAGAAGGTTTTCAATGCAGCTACAGTTGAAGGAGTTGCATTGGTCTGGTGCATCTCCCATTTTAGGCCTAGTATCCATATGTTAGCTCCATCCGTGATTCAGATGGACTACACGATTGGAAACAAAGTAATAAAAGAAAATGTCCACACTCCAAACCGTTTCCCTTCTTGCAGCCCACCTAAATCACATATGGGCTTGATTTTTGGACCTCATAAGAATCACAAGTCAGCCATATTTTTTGGCCCCGAGCATAAAGTGTGACTACACATCTAATTGTCAGAGTGGATTTCACATACACAGTGATCCTCGGCAAAAGTCGTATCTGCAAAATCTATTTTTCGATTTTGACATGGGCCTTGATATTTTATGGGCCCACCATGATACACAATCCCACTTTGGGCCAAGGGCCAAAAAATCAGGTTGACCTGTGATTCATGTGGGCTACACCAAAGGAAAAGATTGGGAGAGAAGTACATCCTTGATTTTTCCCACTGTGATGATTATATAAGATCTACTTCAACCATTAGATTCCAAACCAAATTTATGTACAGGAACCAAAAATCAAGCCCATATGTGGTTCAGGCGGGCAACAACCAAAGAAACAGTTTGGAGCCTATACAGTCTTTCCAAATCACAGATGGAGCTGATTTCACATAAACATTAAGGTGGGACAACCTGCGCCACCATGCAAACCTTCACTGACCTGTCTGGGCCGAAGGGTAGTTGTATATGGTCCAAGTTTAAGCCCGCGATTCACACCGTCTATTCAGTGGGTCCTACAGAGAATGGGACATAACCAAAATTAAACCATTAAGCAATTCTAACCATGAGAGTGGAGGAGATTTAAATGCTGTGGTCCCATGTTCAATGGGCTTTTGCAACGACCAACTACACACACACACACACACGGTGCTCATGAGAACTCGTGAGCACCTTTTCAAGTACTCATCACATGTGATGTGAGCCCAAAATCTGAGCAGTTTACGTGATGCAGCACCTCAAATAACCCCAAAGGCTCAGATTTCAACCTAATCCAAAACTTTGGTGGGCCATAGCAGAAAAGGTGGGGCAAAGTTTTGGATCAAGTTGAAATCTAGGCCCCGAGGGTTTTTTGAGGTGCGGCATCACACGGACGGCTCAGATTTTGTTCTCATGAGCACCGGTGAGTGGGAGAGAAGACTTTGATATGGCGTAGATCATATTTTCCTAGTCCCTTCTCATTAGCTTTTTCTTCTGGTCAATCTTGATCCCAAGAGAAAGACTTTGATACTCTGGTAGATGTGATGGATGATACGCAGCCACTTAGAAATTGCATCGCATTGTGGGCATACAACTAGGTCGAAATAAACTGCCCAAGTTGATTATCTGATATTCTGAGCATGGGAATGGTGGACATTCACTGGACGGTTAAAAATGAAAGATATCCAAGGGCGCTATTTAAAAGCTATTAATAACAAGCGTCCACGAATCAGAGCTCAAGATTTTCAGTCCAATCTGATTTTGGTACTAATATAGCGACAGTTGTTTCTACAATTTAGTCCTGTTTAATTTGAGTAAAAGTATACCACGTGTACAATTTCCGAATACCTGCGTAGGAAGCTCCACAAGCTGCCCGAGTATAATATAATGTAATTCTACTGCTTTGTTTTGTTGTCCACCACCCCATAGGTCGTGCTCATCAGCTACGTTATAGTATACCCATGATTCAGTGATCCAAACCGTTGATATGATGGGAACAAAACGCCAATCTTCAGAAAAAAAACTGGAAATCCCGACCCTTTGATATGGCGCCACCACAGCAACGATCCACATTCACCGTTCAAATAAAGAAAACACCGTACATTGAGATGTTGGGATATTCAATTCCAGGAGGATTCTTGGGCATCCCTATACCACATCTAGAGTGCCAACCACAACATCAATGGCTCAGATCACTGAACCACAGACCGACATTTACTTATCAGAAACAGTAAAGATTGTAAATATGATCATGTCCCAACTAATATTGGGGGGAAAGCAAAATCATGCCTTGTTCTTCGCCTGCGAGGGTCAGTGGTAGAGTCACGAGAGTTTCAACACAAGGTCATGGGTTCGACATGCGTGTGTGGTGTGTGAGTGTGTGTGATTTGAAAAAAAACAAAAAAGAAAAAAGGCCTTGTTCTTCAATGCTTGTAAAGTACACATAGCAGTTTATAGAAATCAGTAGGATATACCCAATAAATGGATAATCACTCTGGACATAAGCCCTTAAAAGTTAAATTATAAGGTGAGATCACTTCGATGATGTTTGTTGTCTACCGTCGGGGATCGCTATCAGAACTATAGGCTTGGAAGGTCTGACGAAAGGAACATCGCACCGAAAATATCCCTTCCTTTCCAGCTGAAGTATCTCCCACGCTTCAGATTGCGCATGTTAGAATCCCCGAGGGCTGAAGTATCCCGCCTAGTGCAGGGGTTGAGAACATCCATGAAGTCTTCCCCTTCTTCCAGCTGAAGTATCAGAACAGAATTTAGTTCAGGTGCTGTAACCAAGTGCCCTCAGAAGCACAAAGGTTGAAAGGAAAAGAAATAATTAAAAATATTGAATTACAGTAGGACTTGGAACATACCTTCTTCTTCGTGATTAGATAATCGAATTCAACCAATGAAAGGTTGACCAACTCATCTGTATCAGGTAGCCACTGTCAGCTTCAATTTCGTGGTCTTAACAGACCCTTCAAGATGCAACACCCCTCTCAATGATGTTATGTTTCCTTCTGCATCCTTCTCGATTTCTTTAATTATTGCATTACCCCAATCCATCAAAGTGATCTCCTCACCAACTGAGACAGAGGATGCATCAGCATTATCTATCCATATTCTGTTCGTATATGTTGTCGCTTTTTTTCCAGCACCCTCGTACTTTTTATGCCTGGGGATAATGCGGACAAATGGTTTCTCAGGACCATCAGTTAGGATCAACTGGTACACGCCGTTCTTCAAGGACAGCAGTATGTCTGGGACATATGGGATCAATTATCTTCTTATTAATGGTCCACAGCTTATCCCACTCCATGAGGTTGAGATTTTTTGAGGCACCCTGGAAGAGAAAAAGTTAATATTAGCAATTTTGGGTTTGCAGTCAGACAAGATAAAGTAGTTATGCACACTTTTAAACAATCTTACCTGTTGAAGAATGAACTGTATCAATGCCTCTATTTGTAGGCCTCTACGTACTATTCCCTGCACTGTCGGGAAACGAGGATCATCCCACCCTTCAACTTTTCCGTTTTGAACAAACCAAAGAAGCTTACGCTTGCTCAGAAGCGTATAGACCATGTTCAATCGACTGAACTCATAAATTTGGACTTTGCGCAATCCCATATCCTTGAGGATCCAATAGTATTGATCATTACGATCATGATACTCACTTGAGCGTAGTGCGTGTGTCACACCTTCAATAGCATCGACAAAGGGACAAGCAAAATCATATGTTGGGTATAACTTGTACTTAGAACCAATGCGATGATGAGACATTGGATTGCAGCGATAGTAAACTGGATCTCTAAGTGACTTGTTAGGAGCCTGCATGTCCAGCTTGCCTCTGACACAGCACTGCAGGCCTCTTTCAGATCCAGCAATCATTTCTTTCCACAAGGCCAAATTCTGATCCACACTGTGATTCCTACATTTTGATTCGATGCCATCCATTCTTTCTTTCTGCATCTGCTCCCGTGGTGTATCATCAACATATGCTTTTCCCTTCACTATAAGGTTCTCAGCCATTTCCATCAACTGTGGGAAGTAATCAGAAGTATATGTAACAGCATCATACTTGATACCCAATGTGTCAATATCTATTAACAGATTCTCCACAAACTCATTGCTTTCCTTGGCAGGATTTGTGTCATCAAAGCGGATTATCATGCGCCCTTTGTATCTTTGGGCGAAATACTTGTTCAGAAGTGCAGCTTTTGAATGCCCAATGTGAAGATACCCACTGGGCTCTGGTGCAAATCGCAAGCATACCTCTCCAATTTTAGCATCTGGAAGGTCTATTTCAAAAGATCCACCAGCCTTTTCCTTCTCACTGCTTTCCCCATTCATTGTGTGTTCTTCATTTACCTTTGCTGATTTGTTGGCACTTTGGTCTCCTTCCTTTGGTTTGGTGGCAACAGGTTTACCTAACCCTCTTTTCCCTACATATGTTGCTGTGATCTCATTTAAAGCAGTCCCATATTCCTCTGACATTGAATTGAACCAGCGAACTAGATTCTGGTATTTTTTTGACTTCCTCAAACTTTCCCATCTTTGCCCAGTACCTGCAGAATGAAGACTTAATAATGTAAGAGTTGCCACAAATTAAAATAATAATAAGATACCAAGAGTTCAAAACAGGACAAGTGAGAATGATTTGTAGAAAACAAAGATACATGATGATCAGTGAAAACAGATGCACAGAATCAAAACTTTTACCTGCAAGACCTGACCAGATTGCTATGTCTGCAATCGAGAAATTATAACCAACCAAAAATGTCCTCACTGACAAATAATCATCCACACGGCCACAGGCACCCTCAAATTCAGAACCAGATGAAAAGATTGATGCATATTCCAACCATTCATCGATCTGCAGAATAATTTATGGTTGCTCAAACATCATCAATATTGGGCAGGGTAAAGAGTAGGAAAGTAGCTTCACAGATACCCAAAAATAAATAAATAAACAGACATCTAACAAATGCACAGAAGAACACCTGTGCAGATTCAAGGGCATCCTGGCCATAGAAATTTGCTAACCGACCGAGATAACGTATAAGTATGTTGGTCCCACGCAATTCCAATCTGGAGGACAAATCAAGCACAACCACGATTACTACCAGAATACAGTTCCTAAACCTCAAAAGCACATGCTAATGTACTGAATAGAAAGAACATAAGCACCAATAAACTCTAGAGCCTGAACAAACATTATAGAGATATCAGTATAGAATCCAAATTTAAAGCAAGAGAAATCGATAGAGAAAATTGCAGATAAAGAAAGACACTTTCAAGTGAAAGACAACTTAAAAATTCACAGGCATCCAAATGACCCCTTAGTTTGGCCCATCCCAGTCTCCGTTTTGCTCATTTAGTTACTACAACTTTCTAGTTCAACAATGGTTGAGAAGGGATGCCCATTTCCACCACTGCTATTTGGTAAGCAAAAGGCTCTGCCATTTTTTGCTAGAAGCATCCCACAAGTAGCTTTTGTCTAATTTGTCGCCTTTGCACAGTTAGTCTGTGATCATCAAACAGTCGCACATTAACTGAAAAAAAGGGCCTTTGTATTTGATTAATTCAATCATTCTACCTAATTCTACATGGTGTTGATTTATTCATAGAGTTGAGAAGCTCAAAGTTTTTACTGAGGAGAAACTGATAGAAAGAGCTTCAAAAGAGGCATTTAAGGTATGCTTTCTCAATAATCCCACTATAAGATATTGACTCCATTGGCACTGTATCTTCTTTCTGAATACATTCTCTTTTAATGGCGGACTGCTGGATGCCGAGCAAATGGAAAGCTCATCGCAACTTTCAGAAGAGCACCGTAAGGGAATGTGAGAAGAAACAATTGTGATGACTTTGTTTTTTACTGCTCATAATTTCTGTGTTCTTCTTCTAAAGTTGGTTTTATTGGAAATTTAAATACATTTTCTTGATCAAAAGTATTTGTGAAGCTGGTGAAAGGAGACACTTCTAGGGTGGAAGACGAACAATCCCGAGCTCTATAAAATCAAAAATGGCGGACGATGAGGATGAAGATTCACCAAATTTGTGCTCCTCCAAGGCACGGGATTCATTTACAGATGCATGCTACACATTAAATGCTAATTTCAGGATTCAGAACACATCTCCACCGAAAGTAGTGACACGTGGAATAGAACTTCAAGGTTATATAGATGGACGGTTCTCGTTAGAGGGTGTGTGGCTTGATACAGGGTCCAATGAAGCCTCCTCGCAGCTTAGCAGGACACGTGTGCAGAGTGACGTATCCAGCACTAAAGGCATGAAAGGAGTAGCCGATACATCTTCAGGTAAAGAAGATTGCAAGGAATCACATTCGGGTATCCTTGGGACCCGAATTGAAGGTGTAGGGGGTTTCGGATATAAATGGTGTTTCCTATGGTCATTGGGTAGAGGACCTGATGCGTCATTTCTACATTCTGGGTTCAGGGGTAGCTCGCGGCATGTGCGGAATACCCTTTAAATTCTGCACGTGTAAAGGGCTTTAAGTTATATAGCATGTGGGGGGAGCTGTATACTGACAACAGGATCCCGACACCTTTTGAAATAGGAGAGGAGATAGTCAGCAGGTTCGCGAAATTTTCAGGAGACAGAGATCTGGATCTCGCCGAAAGTGTCGAAAACCGCTGTTCAGAGGTTTGAAGCATTCCGGAAGTCGATTCTTATGATCCAAAGGCTGGTTTTGGAGGAGAAATCGAAGCGGAACTGCGGATAAGTTTTCCTGACCAGGAGTTTTCAGAAATCATTCCAAGTGAAGGGCTGCGGCATTTACTTGCTTCTTTTGGGGGAGATAGCGAATCAGAACCGCGGATACATTCTTCTGAGCAGTCATTTTCGGAAATCAATTCAAGCAATGGGCCACGGCAACTAGTAGCTTTGAGTATATCTGCAGGGCATAAATATCATACACCTTCAAATGCGCATTCAGCTACAGAGTCAGGCAGATCTCAGCAGGAAGTCGTTTCAGTGGAGCTTGGGCATAATTCCTGTCTAGATGTTAAACTAGCAGAGGTTCTAGAGGCAGTGCCACTGGCTATGCAGGACCAGATACGAACTCAGAGACTTCATATGCCAGAGCAAAGTGGCGTAGTACAGGCCCCAGGTGCATCTATGGAAGTGACTCAGGTTCAGATCAGCAGTGTCAATGGCACAGGGAATGAAACAGATCAAAGCAATGACACTACATGTGGCAAGGCTGGTTGGCGTTTCATTTGGAGATAGGCCAGAAGATTCCGTGGATCTATTTGACTTTGTTGAAAAGAGGGGGAGATAGCCGCCTATTCATTCTGGGATTAGCCAAGTCCTGGTAAATAGGAGAGATGACAGACAATCTCACAGGTCAGGAAAATTAATTGCTTCAGCAGTTCGTTCTTCTCCCAGGCTTGCAGGAAGGGCTAATCGGGGCAGGATTTGTTCTAGATGAAGATTATCTGTTGGAATGTGAGAGGGCTGGGATGCCGCAGAAGAGGTGTCAAATCAGGGATTTGTGTAAGAAATACAAGGCGCAAATAGATGCACTTCAGGAGAAAAAAATTCAGATGGTAGATCCATCGCTGGTCAAATCTCTATGGAGTGGGAATTCGAAAGATTGGTTGGTGTGAGAGGCGGATGGTGCAGTGGGTGGAATTTTAGTTATTTGGGATTCGAACATTTGGGCAAAAGAGCACAGTTGGATAGGGGCTTTCTCGGTTTCAGTGGTGTTATGCGAGTCTGGTGGGTTTTTAAGTCGATGTATGGCCCGTCGACTCCAAGGGTCAGGTCCATTTTATGGGACGAACTGTCGGTGTGTCGGAACAAATGGAGCTTGCTGTGGGTTGTGGGAGGCGACTTTAATGTTGTTAGATTTTCGTTTGTAAAATCTAATGGGGGTCGGATTACTCGCAGCATGAAAGATTTCTCAGAATGGATTTCGCGAAACGAATTGGTGGATCTACCAATGGGAGAGGTGAGGTTTACATGGTCAAATGGTCAGAGGGTTGCAGTTAAATCTAAATTAGATAGATTTCTTGTTTCTTCGAAATGGTTAGATAAAATCCCCCTTGTGCATCAAAGAACCTTGCCTAAACCAGTCTCTAATCACTGCCCGATAATTCTAGATTCAGAAGAGGATTGGGGTGCTCGCACTTTTAGATTTGAGCTGGCATGGCTATCAGTGGAAGGTTTTGCTGACAAGGTTAGAGAGTGGTGGTCCTCTTTTGAAGTGGAAGGATTTGCGGGATTTCGGCTCTTTCGGAAGTTGAAGCTTCTTAAAAAGAAGTTGATATTGTGGATAAAGGAGGTTTGGAAGGCCCGAGAAGAAGAAACTTCGAAATTGCTACAAGATATCCAAGCTCTTACTATTAAGGAAGAAAGCGGAAATCTATCAGAAGTGGAGAGAGGTTGGAGGGAAGTTTTCAAAGCAAAATATATTGCGAGGCTTAGAAAGGAGGAAATTAAATGGAGGCAAAGATCTAGGGCAGTTTGGCTAAAAGAAGGCGACAAAAATACATAGTTTTTCATTCAGTGGCAAGTGCTGGGGCTTGGGTCAATAAAATATCAAGTCTGGTAGTGAATGGGGGAAGAATCGAAGGCAAACAGGAAGTGGGTTCATTGATTGTCAAATTTTATAAAGATCTGCTCCAAAAGGAAGATTGCATGAGACCCTCCCTTGACAATCTCCCTTTTTAGACTTTATCTTCGGCGTCTTTAGATCTCTTGGAAGCACCAGTTTCAGAAGGGGAAATTAGAGAGGAAGTCTCTAAGTTAGGTAAGGACAAAGCCCCGGGTCCAGATGGTTTTCCGCTCACCTTCTTCCAAAAGTTCTGGGAGATGCTAAAACAGGATGTGGTCAATTTTGTTCAGTATTTCTTTGAATCAAGTCATTTAGCTACAGACTTCGGATCAACTTTTATTGTTCTAATTCCGAAGAAAGATGGTGCAGAAAGCCTAAAATATTATAGGCCAATCAATTTGCTAGGGGGCCCGTACAAGATCATAGCAAAGATTTTGCATCCAGATTCAGGTTGGTCCTCAGTGAGGTGATTTCCAACTCACAAGGGACTTTCGTGAAAGATAGGCAAATAGCAGATAGTGCACTTATCGCTCATGAGCGCATTCATTGTTGCAAGAGGAACGGGAAGAAAGGCATTGTGTGCAAATTAGACATTGAAAAAGCTTATGATCATGTCGATTGGCACTTTCTTAACTATATGTTGATGTGGTTGGGGTGTAGGGAAAAATGGAGTAAATGGTTCGGATATGTATAGGTTGGCAAAATTCTCTGTCTTGGTTAATGGTGCTCCTAAAGGATTTTTTTTACTCATCTAGAAGTCTGCATCAGGGAGACCCGTTATCTCCATATTTGTTTATGGTGGTGATCGATGCGTTTGGAAGAATGATTGAACAAGGGGTGGCCTCAGGATTAGTGGAAGAATTCCAGATAAGCCTTAGAAAAAAAAAAAAAAAGGACCGGACACAATCAAAAGAAGCAAGAAGAGGGCCATCATGATGATCCTATGTTCGTTTTCACCCTGCCCCGATGATGATGCACTCCTAGCTAGAAAAAGACTCTATTACGCATGTATCTACGGGCATGCTCATATAGTTCAGGGAGGATGAGTACAAAAGATACGTGGGAGAGTACCTCCACCAATCAGTATTGCCAATATTTTGAGCAATTGTATTATGGTAGATCTAGTAGGGATGGAGAACCTCAAGCCACCTCAAAACTCCATGTGGGTACAAGGAATGGCTTAGATGTATTTTTTTAGTTCATTTAGTTTTTAGATGTCTCCTTTCAAAAAAAAAAAAGTTTTTAGATGTCTCGATTATTGTTTTGCACCTGCATTTGTATTATATGAATTTATTTTGGTTACTATCAAACTGATTTTCTACAACAACACATGCCCTTAGGCCCTGCTAAATTGAAACTTATTATGTACGCGTCTTTTTTGCAATTTTTTTTTATTATTATTTCTAAATATGCAAATACGTGTATTTTAGCATCTCCTAAAGTTACATTGAAAAATCTCCCTGTTTTCCCTGTGTTTTCCCTTAGTCAGTGACACATTTTCGGGTATTGGCAATAATATTGGTGACATCAATACATGTTTTTGTATCCCTAACAAGCGACACGTCCTTTTCCCTGTGTTTTCCCTTAGTCAGTAATAATGCTGAAAGATGCACCGATGCTAGCAGCCAGCCAACTTTTGATCTCATCTACTTCAATCCCATCATGTAACTTTTACCTAGATTCACTCTCATTTCTGACACTACCTCGAAACACCCAAGGATGCATTTTAGATTTGAGACCTGACTTGGCTCAGTCTCACAAATCACCAAAATATCATCGGCAAGCTGAAGATGGGAGTTCGTAGGAGAGAAACTGTTCACCTAAAAGCCCTTGATTAAGCCTCTTTTTTCTGCTTTTGGACAAAGCTTGTTGAACACTTTTGCCACTACTAGAAATAGAAAAAGGGGGAGGATCACCTTGTCTAAGACCCTTTGGAACTATCGAAGAAGTCAACTGGGGACCCATTCAAAAGAATAGAAAATGACACAATCGAAATGCATGACATTATCCACTTGCACCATTTTTCCTTAAAGCCCATTCTTCAAAGCATATAGGACAAGAAAGTCGATTCAGCATGGTCATATGCCTTTTCCTATCAATTTTGCATATTGAATCCGGGATTTTCATTGTATTCCTCCCATGAATGCATTCGTTGGATATCATAATTCCATCTAGGTGGGATAAGACAAGATGCGAGCTGTATGTGTCATAAACATCTGCTTTGATGGGGCTGCTGACTCACCACCTGGCTCTTTCCAGACCCCCTGTCCCTATACCTCCACTGCTGACCTAGACAGCTAGATTCTAACTCATCATCTCCTTCCAGGATCTCCTGCCCTTCGGCCTCCACCATTACCAGCAAACTGACCTTGTTTCCTGCTACAATGTACTCTACTTCTTCTACCTTGGCTTGGAAGACTGAATCCCCACCTTGATCAAGATCTTTTCCCCAATCATGGTCCCATCAAAAGACTACATCTTTACTCTAGCAAAGTCTATCAAATCCCCAGTCACATTGAGAGTGTCCACCTCCAGAGATTTGCCAAAATAATCCCCTATTTCCAAGAAAGTTTCCATGAACCATGCACAAAGGGGAAGCCCATGTATTCAAATCCAAGCCACTCTGCCATCTTTCGATATAATCTTTGACCATGGCAAGATCGTTTTTAGCTCATCGCAAACCTTCAACTATTTGTCCAAACTATAGTGTCTGCAAGGGATGGAAACTTAAGAAGAACATGATTTTCATGAAGCATAAGGATTTTGGAGGGAACTTGCATGGAACGATGAGAAGAAGCCCACGGCTCTAAGATCGTTAATTGTCTTCTTGCCAATGGGAATAGTTGAAATGCCAACCAGAGTTGCTCTCCTGAAAGATCTCGTCTTCTGCTGCAAAGGGGTCCACAAAGATGTTATCACCCCTGACGTTTCTTCTAGCTCTCCCATTGGCAATGTATTGAGGGCTGAGAAGGGCTTCCTTGAAAGAGGCTAGCATCTGCTGGGGGAGATTCTCCTTGGGGCCAAAACCTTCCATCCTTGCATAACAAGACAGATGAGGAACAAAGCGTCGGGTTGATTCAGAATAGTTACCAGAATCCAGCTCTGTATCTGGCTCCCCCCCCGATGTACATTCCCTGGAACTCCGCACCATCCAACTTTCTCATGGCATTTAGAGCTTCTTCCTTTCTGCTAAAGCATACGAAGGAAATGCCTATGAGTCTCTTAGAGTCTCTACTGATCGGGATAAAGACATCCCTTCCAAACTCTCTAAAGAGCATTTTGATATTTGCCACCCTTGAAGAGAAAGGAAAGTTGGACATGAAGAGAGAGAGAGAGAGAGAGAGAGAGAGAGAGAGAGAGCCTAAACTTTGCTGCTTTCTAGTTAGTAGCATTAGCTGCAATAAGGGCTCGGTGTCATTATGTTAATAAAAAATGGCTTGGTAGTATGTTAACGAATTGGTCCCATCTGTGCACTTGAATCCGCTCACCATCTTCCATCTAGTGATTCTTATGCACACGCACGCACACATATCATCAAACATCATAATCTCACCCCCAGCTATTAGGGTTGGCTTACTCATTCTGTTTCAACAATTATTCCTATCTAAGGCTTTGTCCTTGGTTAAGTGAACAAACCTTCATAATTCATATCCCTCCTCACCACTTCAATTCAAGTCCTCTTAGGTCCTCCTCACAATCTCTTTTCAGAACCTCAATCCTAATTAAGGTTCCCTCCTTATCAAAGCCATCCTTAGTCTTCATCGCATATGACTAAACCATCTAATTTTTATCTTTGTCATTTTATCTTTTATTGTGGGTACCCCTAGGTGCACACCTATGCATTTTGGGATGGTTGAGCCTTGCCTAGGCCCCAGGCGAGGCGAAGTGTGAACCTAGGCTTGCTCATGTACCTCCTACCTTTTTTTCTTTTTCTTTTTTAACACCCTATCAAGGTGGAAAGATAAAATAAGGGGCATAAACCCTCTTCCAACAATTTTTCTCCTTTCTTTTCAGATCAAAGCAATGAGATCTTCTTTACCAAATTTCTTAGATCCTCCATAAACTTATGAGATCATTTTCTTCTTAATTGCTTTCTTCTAACAGTGTTTAAGGTTGTACAATGGGCTTTTGAAGGCAACTTGAGCTTCCGTTTGCACCGTACAAGAGGTTAAAGACAAAGATGTCATTTTGAGCTTTCCTATTGTGTCCAATTTTACTACGTGTACGGTATTTTGGGTAAGTTTTTCATCACTCTTACTGTGTCCAATTTGAGTACAAATGTACAGTATTTTGGGTAAGTTTTTCATCATTCTTGGCCCATTTAGTGGGGGTTTCCTCTCCATTTGAAGATGATTTGAACTCTCTTTCTTTTCTTTTCTTTTCTTTTTCTTTTTTTTTTCTTTTTTCTTTTTTCTTTTTTTAAGATGAAGATGACTTCCAACATCTAGAAGCATTTGATTGAAGGATCCCAAACAGATTCTCTTTCGAAAGAACTTAATGATAACAATATGGTGCCTTGCAATTTTTGTGGCAAGTCAAGGGATGGATTTTCTGACAAAACGACCTTTGTTAACCTTGTATAAAACATGACAACATGCCCAAAAGTGCCGAATGAGGTGGAAGAATAAATTCAAACATACACGATGGGTTTAGAAAAGATGAAAGATGACAGGAGATGATGCTAAATGGTAGTATATCTCATTAGATAACATAAATTTCCTCTGTTTGCAATTGAACGTGGAAGCACTAGGTGAGATTGAGGTTGCCTCTAAATTGTTGAAAGATGACATTAATCAGGGCAGTCCATTTGAAAAAGAAAATATCGATGGCATTTGGCTCTTTGGTTTCCTCCTTTACGAGCTCTGCAATGCTGCATACTCCTTGCTCATATGCATGGCTAACCATTTGGTTGATTTTTTGTTCGTCACTTTGTTGCTCATATAATGGGCTAGCGTACATGATCTTAGATTAATCATCCTCGCGTACTCATTCTAGGTGGCGGATGCATGGGCCTGCTTGCATTTTTTTGGCAAGACTAAAGAGGCCCTCACGTCTTACTTAAAAGGGAATAATTTAGCTTTGTTAGAAAATTTGGCAAGACTAAAGAGGCCCTCGTGTCTTATTAAAAGGGGATGGAATTTCTAGTAAAATGTGTTTGATAATTTAGCTTTGTTTCATTGTTTCTTTGGAAAAGGCTTGTGTTGCCATGTTTTTGCTGTTTGTGTTTCTGGAAATGCAGTTGGGGGAATTATTTTCTAGTATAGCTTGATAATGGTAGATTCTCAAGGGAATGTTGAGAACACATCCTATGACTATTTGACTGTGTTTTGGTATAAAATATTTATGTGAATGAATCCAAAGAGGGGTCTATTGGACATGGGTGTCCAAATGCAAGATAATCAATCAAAACCAATATAAAACCAAGATGAGCAAGATGAGCTTCGAGCATCTATTCGATAGGGGTGTCCAAATGCAAGATAAGCAATATAAAACCAAGATAAGCAAGATGAGCTTCGAGCATTGAAGTTACCCTGAAGAAAGACGGAGAACAGGAGCCGAACCAGATGGTAGGCTGGAGTCCGGCGACAGCGAAATGCCGGCGACTTTCGCTACTGCGAAGACCGAAAGCGGAGGATGATCGGCGGAGAATACGACGGTAATGGACTCCATTGCCGTAGGAATCAAGGAGATCCAAATCCGAGAATTAGGGTTAGGGTTTTCTGCAGAGAAGCGTCTTTTATCAGATACGAAGGCTGCTGAAAGAAGACGCTGTTTTCGTCGCGCCCACAGAAAACCCTCCGAACGAACGCAGCAAGCAAGTGTCAACGGTTCGGGTTCGGGCCGGTACCGTCGGGCGCGGATTAGGTGTTACCCGAGTAACACCCACTACCATGTTACCCCCACGTGGCGGCTTACCATTGAAGAGATGAGCGTGTGGAAGACACGTGCGCAGATGGGATATAACGGCGTTAGGAAGCTTTCTCCCTCGTCACGTTCTCCTTCCCTCTTGAAAATAGAAAAAAAGAAAAAACCCCTCACTCTCTGGCCGTTCTCCCCCCTCTCCATCTCGATCTCAACAGAAGCTAATTAGCTGTTACCCCGGTAACAGCTTAGTGGGTGTTACCCCTACCGTGTGGGGCCCACCTAGATGCATTTTTTTGTATATCCACTCCGTCCATCTATTTTTCCATCTCATTTTAATATGTGATCCCAAATAATAAGAATATAAATATCTCAGGTTGATCATACCAATAGAAACAATAATTAATAAACATTAAAATATTTTTGTGAGATACAAAAGTATTGGATTAATCTGATATTCCTAATTTCACTTTCAAAATATCTTCTTGACATTATCAACAGGTTGGATTGCAAATAAACATTAAGATAACATTATGATGAGCCCTTTGAAATTTTTAACGGTGATGCACTTAACCAGTAATGAATCCTTTGGTGTGGTCCACATGAGATTTGGATCTACATATTTTTTGGTACCCCATTCTAAAATAGTACAAAGAAAAGGATGGACAGAGTGGATATGAATAAAATCATCAAGGTGGGGTTTCGGTCCCGATCTCAACCTCCGGGAGCGGATTAGGTGAGACCCCGGATCCATCGAGGTGGGTGGGACCCCTGACAGTGGGCTCACAGTGATGTATATGTGTATTAAATCCACACCGTCCAACTATTTTGAAAGATCATTTTAGGGTATGAACCCAAAAACGAAGCTGACTCAAATCTTATGTGGACCACAGCACAGAAACAGTCGTGATTGAATCTTTACCATTAAAAACCTCATGGATTCCACCGGAATGTTTACTTGCCATCCAACCTGTTGATAAGGTCACAAACATGTAGATGAAGATATCACGTAAACATCATCTTGATCCAAAGCTTTTTTGGCCCACAGTAAGTTTTTAATGGTCAATCACCACTGTTTCCTGTACTATGGCCCATCTGGGAATTGAAACTGCTTTATTTTTTGGATCATGCCCTAAAATGAACTTTCAATACGGATGGATGGCGTGGATGTAGTCACATGCATCAAAGTGGCCCCACATCTCACCTAATCCGGTCCCTCAACCTCCTCCTTCTGGATCCAATGGTAAGCCGTCATATCTGTGAGATCCGCTCCGTTCGTCCGTTGGTAAACCACTTTCTCTGACCATTATGCATAACCATCCTGATAGAAAACGTAGGTGGGCCAAGAAACATTAAACGGTGGATATGCCATCCAACTCTTTCATCAGGTCATAATCTTACATGTTTTTTACTATCTACGGCTAGAATGGGATGGCTGAACTGATGGACGGATTAGATTTTATATAAACATTAAAATCGTCCATGAAACTCTGTAGCGTTGCACTCACTATCAACCGCAGGTGTTGTAAAGGAAAGGAATTAGTCCCAGCTGGAAACGGATTGTGTAGTGAGGAGTAAACTGTGGGACCCACTATGATGTATGTGTCATTATCCACGCCGTCCATCCGTTTTTCCATCTCATTCTAGGTCATCATCCGGAAACCGAAGAATATCCAAAGCTCAAGTGGACCACACCACAGAAAACAGTAGGGATAATGATTTCCACCGTTGAACCCTTCGTCAGCCTCATAGTGATGTTTTTCTGTCATCCAACCTGTTCATGAGGTTACAAATACATGGATTAATGGAAAACACAAATATGAGCTTGATCCAAAACTTCTATGGCCTCAAAGAAGAAGTTTTCAACGGTAAACCTTCAATTCCCACTGTTTCCTATGGTGTGGTCCACTTAAAAGTTGGATATACTTATCAGGAAAAGTGTATGGACGGCATGGATAAATTATATACATCACGGTGGACCCCACAGTTTACTCGCCAGCCCAACAGACAAACGGCTGGAGGCAGGTCAGGCCCAGAAGCCCACGAGCCAACCGGGCCCCACTGACACTTGATGCGCAGTTGTTAGATACTCCATGAGAGCATCAAGTGCTTGAGTTATTTGATACTCTGTCGGGAATGCGATGCTGATACTTGTCCTATCCTTTCAATTTTCATCCTAAGGATTAAATGGCTAGAAAAAGAAAATACAGTTGTTCCAATATTAGTGGCTGGGATTGTCCAATCTGAGAGGATTTTGAGACATGGTCCTTGCACTGGTAAGGCCCAACAAACAAACGGCTTGATCACTCAGCCATGTACAATCCTTGGGTTATAAAGGGATTACAAGTAATTGAATTGCAGGGCTGTTTGGATACCTATGTTTGCCTTAAAAGCTTTTAAAGGCTATAAGCACATTACAACTTATATCTTTAATTCAGCTGATAAAGGTCTTTACTGTTAAAAAAAAAAATTATACATTGTATAATGAAAGACAGATCGATTCCTGTCGTCGTGAGAGATTTAATTTTTACACTTGGATCCATAGCTCAAGTGGTAGATCGAGTGAAGATAACATCATTTCAACACTGAGTTCCTGGTATCGACTCCTACGTGGGGGCCCAAGATCAGGGTGGTTAACAGTGGGGTGTGTACTTACCTTAAAAAAAAAAAAAGAAGAAAAAAAAAAAAAGACAATAGTTGATACACACTTGTAATGTGTGAAGCCGAGGCATAATGTATAGGGTACATCTAATTTAGGCATGTGATTCCTTGATGCACTCCTTTGGCTTAAAAAAAACAAACAGCTTGATAGATCACCGAATGGACAACACAAGAGGGAAGGATGGGCGTCTATTACACCCAGGTCCATAGCTCAAGTGGCAGACTGAGTGAGGATGGCCTTGTTTCAACAATGAGGTCATGGTATTGATTCCCATGGTGGGGGTGGCTAACATTGTGATGTGACCAATAAGGGTTGTGGGTGTACTAACAATGGGGTATGTGAACTAACCCAAAAAGAAAAAAGGATGGAACTCTATTATTAAAAGAATTTAATTTGCATTCAGGCCATTGTGATGGGTGAAGAACATTCAATCCATCCAATACATGTAGGATTTGAATGCTCTGCCACAGCTTCAAAGAAAAATCAAGTCTTTTTATGTAATTTATCGATGTTGGTGGGATTTACCACCCCAGACTCAATGCAGTGTGAATGCCTAATGTATACATTGTAAACACTTCACAAGTTAGCCAAAATCACAATTTATTTATCTATAAATAAATTACCATTTAGAAGCCAAACAGAAAAGTATGAACCTCAAACTCTTTTCAAGTATAAAATATTTACAATTTTATAGGCGACCAAATGACCCCTTACTGACCAAACTAAAGACCCAAGTACAGAGTGCATGACCTAGTGTTTAGAGCACTGCCATGTTTCACACACAAGCACACATGCCATCATGGCACGTGTGTTGGATATCAAATCATTCTATTAGGTGGGACACACCAATTAGATCTTCTAACCCTAAATTGATTTCATTTATGTAAGAATGAAAGGTCCAGCTATAATAATTATTTTGCACCCACTCATTTAGTTTGTTCAACTTAGCCCACCTGACAGTGAAACAGCCTAATTCTCAGACCAGTACATCTAAACAGTGGCCCACATGATGAAGAGCTTAGATCTCGCCCGGATTTGTAGATGCCTTTCGGCTTTGCAAACCTCCTCAAGACATGGCTGTTGTTTCCACCGAAAACCCTAGCATATGCAGTCCATGAATAGCAATGACCATTCATCGCAATTGTCCATGTAATTGAAAATAAAATTTGGATGCAACGCCCATGTGGATCCGATTCTAAGTTGACTTGATGGATATCATCCGTGTGCCTTGCATTAAATCACAAATTTTGTAGGCCTATATTTGCCCATGTGATTAGCCCATTTTATGATACAAGAAAATTCTTAAATACATGCTTGGTGGCATTTTTCAAGTGGCCATCTTGAGTCTTGGTTAATTTGACTTGCATATTATAAAGAGCATACTCAATAGACTTTCAAGTGTACTTTTTGAAGTATAATTTGTATGGTGTCTGGGTTTGGTCCGTGGATAACATATATTTAAATGGACAGCTTTCTTTATTTTGAATATATGAGTTTTTACCTCAACTATAAAATTAGTGGACCCACTTTTGTGGGTAATTTAAGGCTTTGAATTGTCATATTTTTAACCAAAGTATATCTTTTAATTGACGTTTTATAATTATTATCTCATATGTCATATACGTATACTATTTTGGATATTAAAAATGATTTACTTCATCAAATTTGAGATACTCTAAATACATTATAGAATTCATCTTTGACCAAAAATCAGTTGTCGCACACAACTTTTTAATTTCACAGGATTATAATTACAGACAGGCGATCACTAATGAAGAATCCAATGATAGTTTGAAAGTGAGGGTAATCAAATGATAGTTTCTCGTCTCCAATTGCCATTAAGTTGCTTCCAAGTTGAAGTTCATAAGAACATAATTGCAATTTAAGGGCTACTTCCTGGTTATGAATATGCACATAAAAAAATAAAAATAAATCATGAACTTCCATTTCCTCTTTGAATAAACAGAATTATCACAATGCAATAGCTTGTGCATCCAAACGTGGCATTGCTGAATTCCATCAAGAACACTTTGAAAGTGAATGGACATCACAAATGATTACGAGGAATATGTACAAGATCAGACCTGCCCATCAAGCCATCCGAACCACCTGGATCTCTATGAACCAAGTATGCAAATGCTGCTTACAGCATGGCGCATATATCACTGTTGCTATCATTTTAATATCTATTTTTCCATCAGACGCCATCTTTCACAGGGCAGCCGGGCACATTGCAACTCACCACACAGAAAGCTACCGAAACGAGATTATGGAAATTTCTATGCATCTTCACACACTAAGGCCATGCTTGGATGCAAAGGCTGAATTGAACCCAACTGCAATTGTTTTAGTTCCTTCAAGTGGAAATGACCAGATCGGCAAATTGAAGGACCGGGCTCTAAATTGCAGTTGTGATGCTTTCAAATTCGACTTGGGTTGTGACTATCATGTTTCCTCTTGTTTGAATTCAATGTACAGCTCAATTCAGCTGTGCATTTGAGAGCAGAATCAGGTTATTTTCACTTGTTGAGACGTGGAGATGACCCTGTTTCAGGTGATTCTTTTCTCGCCCCTTAGGTTTCGTTTGGAAGCAATACCCAAATAAATTGCAATCATTATTAGTATTTTCTATAGAAAATAGAGGGTCTAGGCTCCAAACTGCAATTACATTACTTTTGATGGGGTGTTCCTCCTCAGGAGGCAAAGGAGAGAGTGCAGCTTGGGGATCGTTGGGTGACCAAAACTATCCCGGATGAGGTGGTTGGTTGCTAGACTGTTTCGAACAAGTTCAGACGACCGACAGTTTGATAATTGGGTAGCCGAGGCCCAGATCGGATGACCAAAGGCAGAGTTCGAACTGACTAGAATTTGAAAGGTTTTCTCAGTTTACTCTTTGAATAGTGTTTGGCATTATCAGGCACCCGATGGGGTTAGGTCGGGCAACCGACTATGCACGCAAAATGCATTACACAATTTCTTATTCTAACTCAACTCTTGTAATGTTTTATACAAACAGTTGCTAATCGGAATTAGAATATGGGCATAGAGACTCCACGTCCAAAAAGAGAGAAAGAGAAAGAGGGAGAGAGAAAGAAGAAGAGACTGAGAGAAAGAAAGAGAAAGATCAAAGGGCGAGAGTTCCTAACTCATGATGCTTCATCCACGGCGCCAGTTCATTCTCAATTACTTCTAAGTCCTCAAATCAGTAACATCTCTCTTATTTCTATTCTCTTTAGTTGTTATCCGCCCCTATAGTAAAGATTGATTAGATTCGAGCTTATGTTACTTGTGATCGTTATGTAAACGTTCATTACATAATAGATTTGTTTATCAAGACGAGGTTCCGTGGATTTTAAATTTGTTAGAAGATTTTCCACATAAAAACCTTTGTGTGTCATGGTGTTTGATTGTTGATTATGTTTTTCGCATTATTATATCTCATAATTCACTAGTAGTTGGAGTTACAAAATCCTGAAGTTCGTGCATCCGCCCCCAACAACTTTCAAGTTGAATTCAAAAGGAATGCAATTGCAATTCGAGGACAATATGAATGCTAGAAATACCGTAAGCTTTGGAAACTTACTCTTGTTTAAAATTGAATGTTTACAACTGAATTGCATCCATACACGGCCTTAGTCGATCACATGAACTATCCGGTCATTCAGGCCTTCTTGTTATTGGAATATTCATTCCACAAAGTGGCTTTCCGGTATTTCTCAATGACCCCATTTATGGTTTACTGCGACTCTTTAACTCAATCAGGTTTCATGATCAGTAAATCTAGACTGTCCATCCAGTGGACTACACCATCCTGATGAGACATGATTCTTTCCACCTAAACAATGATGTCTCCCTTTCAAATTTGGATGGTTTGATAGTTTCCATTGGAAGGGCCACCAATCGGACTACAAGATCAATGAAATCGGTGTTGTTTCTCCGCCAGTGAGTGGCCCACTAGATGGATTATCAAGATTAATCAATCTTACATTTACATGTATATGGTAGCAACAAAACAAAGATTAATTCCTTGTGCCACGGACAAGAGCAAGCCCCTGTGGAGTGCGTGCAGTCCATGGGATCAAAATAAGAAAAAAATAAAAAAAAATAAAAGAAGTAAACTTCCTCTTCTTTTTTTCCCACGTGGAAAGCTTTTATTATTTTAAACATATGGGGTTTTTCCTTTAAAAGTATAAAATTAGTAGACCTATTTTTGTGGGAGCCACTTTGGTGTAAGATAGGAACCCTAATGAAGGGAGCGGATCAAGCACATTTCTATCGCACATGCATCGAAAAAAATATCAAGAAAAATTTGACATAAATAAGCAATTCCATAAACTAAAAGAAGGCAGACCGTAAATCGGCCAGTAACTTTTGATCCGGGGGGGAGTTATGAGACACACAACATATAGATTCCTAACTTTTCATGGTGAACCGACCCACTAAAGTGGTTCATGTCCATCTATTTCTCTAGAAAATGCGCACTAAAATTAGGGTTTATTTAGAGATATACAAAGTTGTTAAATTCAATTTTTATGAATTATTTTTATTATTATTCAATAAAATTTTGATTTTTACAAATTTTCTCTTGTGAATTCGAGATTTTCATCGATTCGAAGAAGCTTGTTGAAGAGTTCAGGGAGCCTTATGAATTTAAGGTAGTTATTCCATGAGGAAGATGATAATCAACCTCACCACATCCCCTTGTGTCACACTTAGATGTTCTAAATTACCTCACTCAAAGTATATCTTCCAATGGGCGAATTATAAGGATCATCTAACAAAGATCACATATGTATGTCATCTTGGGAAATATAGATGATTTACTTCATCAAATTTCAGGTTTCTCTAAACATATTATAGAGTTCATTTTTAGCTAAATTCAGTTGTCAAATACAATTTTTGAATTTTATGAGATTATAATTACAAGCCAAACATAACTAAAGATTTCGAATCACTTTGATTCTAGTGAATTATGATTAGATTCCATTATATTCCAAATCATATCTGTTAAATGAGCCTTTACTATTTGTTACCAAGGGAGATCGATGGCACATTTCATAATCTGAGACCTACTTCCGACGAATCAGAATTTGATCAAAATCGCTGATCTAGTGGGGCCAACATGTGGGCAAAACATTACATTGATCTCCAGTCTCAAGAGGTGGGCGGCGATGATGTGACAGGATTTGATTGGAAAATAGGTCTATGTCAAGCATTTGGGCTATGCATAGCTAGTTTGAAAATTATTCTGTCCAGACCCATCTCCGACAACGACCTGCAAGCCAATCAAATCCGCATATCACGGCGTGTCCCTACTTGGGGGCATTACCCAATCCACATCCGCCCTTTTAAGTTCAGACCTGTAAGCTCTGTTAATCATTCATCTACCATACCCTACCATAGATGGGTCATGCCCCAAAAATCACGGGATCAAACTATCTTACTTCTAGCCACTGATTTAGAGGACTTTTGCCCATTGAATACTGACTGTCAACAAGACATGTTTCTAAGCAGGGTCTCGAGTCCAACCGTTTGGATCACTGGTTATGATCCACCCAGCTAATAACTACTAGCTTATTAAGTGCATGGGACATCCAGCCCGTTAGATTGGCCCCACCTTGAGGATTGCCTAGTGAAAAGTACCTTCAAGTAGACTACACTTGTATTTTCCTATTTATCAATGGCTATACACTGCCTCCTATGTTGTGGCTCACTTGATGAACGGATAGGGATGGTTTTTTTACTAGGTGATCATAGTTATGGGCCCAACCTATTAGGAGGATTGGATCTCACAAGCACTTAATAGGATTAAGGAACGTTCCAAAAATCACGCTGTTCTGAAACTCCGGTGGGACACACCAGGGTTTAGTATGACTTTACTATGGAGAGGCCCACCTGATTTTTTTTATCAGCGTGGTGTTGGGGGGTAAGGCCAAACAGTAGTCTTTCACCTGATGGACGGTGTGGATCTCATGCACATGAGTTGTTTGCCCCACATTTTATTTTTTATTTTTCATTTTGGCCACACGGGTGCGTTTGGGTGGAGTAACAAATTAAATTGCAATGGGTAAAGAGTGGGTATTCAAATGATAGTTTCTCATCTCCAATTTCAAGTTGCTACGCAGTGGCAGTTCATAAGAACATAATTGCAATTTAAGAGCTTCTAAGGTGAGCTTTAAAAAAATGCAATTTAAGGGCTACTACCACAAAAAATAATAATAAATAAATAAATAAAATCCATTGTTTGTGCATCCAAACGCAGCATTAGGCTTCGTTTGGCTTGCGTTTGGATGGAAGGCTGAATTGAACCCAACAGCAATTTTTTGTTCCTTCCAAGTGGAAATGACCGGATTCGCAAATTGAGACACTGGGCTCCAAATTGCAATTGTGATGCTTTCAAATTAGACAAGGGTTGTTAGTTGTTACAAACATTTCCTCCTGATTGAATGCTATGTGCAGTTCAATTCAGCTGTGCATTTGAGAGCAGAATCAGGTGATTTTCACTTGTCGAGACGTGGAGATGACCCTGTTTTCAGGTGATTCTTTTCTCAAGTCTCCTTTAGGTTGGGTTTGGAAGCAATATCCAAATGAATTGCAATTGTTATTAGTGGAATGAAGTGGCAATAATGAAATCATTATTTTCTTTGATAGTATACAAATAGAGGGTCTGGGCTCCAAATTGCAATTACATTACTTTCAGGTTGAATTCGAAAGGAACGCAATTGCAATTTGAGGGCAATACGAATACTGGTATTACCAAAAGCTCTGGAGACTTACTCTTGATTAAAGCTGGATGTTTACAACTGAATGGCATCCAAACACGGCATTAGTTGATCATATGAACTATCCGCAGTCATTCAGGCCTTCTTATTGGAATATTCACTCCACAAAGCGGCATTCCAGTATTTCTCAATGACCCACTCATGGTTTACTGCCACTCACAACTCCATCAGGTTCCATGGTTAATTAATCCAGACCATCCATCTGGTGGACCACACCATGCTGATGAGACAATTCTTTCCACCTAAATATTGATGCCTCCCTTGGAAATTTGGATGGTTTGCTATTTTCCGTTTGAAGTGCCACCAATTGGACTTCTAAAACCATGAAATCTGTGTGGTTTATCTGCCATGAGTGGCCGCCATATGGATTATCGAGATTCATCAAGCATACATTCACATGTATAGTGCAGCAACAAAACCAAGATTGATTCATTCTGCCATGAACAAGAGCCAGCCTCTCCGGAGTGTGTAAGTCGAAGAGATCAAAATAAGAAAAAAGAAAACTTCTCTCTTTTTCTTTCCACGTGAAAACAAAAACTTGAGGTTTAAGAGCTGAGGATTGACGAGTCTCAGTAATATATACATGCGAAAGGAGCACAAGGAAGCAGCAATTGAAAACAAAGAAGAAGCCATACTGCAGGTTGACGGAGTTTTACACTGAGGACCTCCGCAACTATATGGGATGGTAGCTATCCTGAAATGCCTCCTCTTGAGAACCTCACACTTCCTGACTTGTGGGTGGATGCAAGTTCGACGGAGAGGATGAAGGACGCCTTGCCTGCTTCTCTGAGATAGCGAACATCTCCATTCATAATCTTCAGCAGTTTCCTGCAAACAAGGAGGCTAATGCCCTCCTCAGACGCTTCCGCTTCAGTTTCAAACATCTGCGAGAGCAGTTCTCCTGGGATTCCACCGCCCGAATGGGCAATCCTGAAGAAAAGCAAGAATACTCCTCAGGAGCCATGATCCAAACAAATAGCAATTTAGAACAGATGATGCCCGTCTTATTAAACTGTAAAAGAGCCCTCATGAACAGGAGGAAATATCTATATGGATGCATCAGGACCCCAATAAGTGAGGCCATAGTCATCCACACCGTTAATCTGATGGTCCCATTGTGGATAGAGGATGCCTACAAAATCTTCCAGATTGGAGGATCCTAACCCTTCATCAGTAGCCCCAAATTGAAAGAAAATGCAACAACAGTCGGAACAGAGGCAAATGTCTGGGATCTTCCAACCTGGAAGAATTTTGCAGCATCCCTCGTCTGTGGAAGGGCTCATAAGAAGATTGGCCCAGCCAGATCAATGAACCGCATAGCAGTTGCATGACCATAGCCATGGCCCAGCTATTTTTGGGTCAGTTTTACAGAAATTCTCACAGTTCCTTGGCAAAAGTTCAAGAACCGACTGCACTCAGGCCAATTCTCCTCTGTGGACCAGCTGGTGTGATAGCTACCAGGTGGAATTCTCAGTCAGTATTACGACTATATATAAAGTAAATTACAAGTTCATAATAGGCCTGCAACTTGGGTTCAGATGACCCAACCTGAATCAGGGTTGGGTTGTCAAGGTCTTTTGGTTGGAAAATGCGAACCCAATTTTAAATCTGGCTGGTTTCAGGTCGAACAAATTTGCATCGGGTTAGCTCTAGTTGGGAATAATCACATGTATATGTGGGTTTGGTCAAGTTGGATAAAGTATAGAGGAATTTGGGTCGGATTTGGGTTGTGGGTTGGGTCCTCTTCAGGTCGGGCCGAGTTGCACCCCTAGTTCACAATGGTGCCACTTAGCAGAGAGAACTGCAACCATGCTAGTGTAATAGTAAAAACACAACTGCATGTCTAGTTTCACATGTACAAGAAAACATAATATTTTCTCTTCAGTCTATCCCTATGTCCTCGAGTTTCTAACATAGGTTCAGTGCTAGTTTTTAGCTGTTAGATTATAATCTCGGTGTCCTTACCACGGCAATGGAAATTTGAAATTTTCTACAGTTCAGTATAAATGGCAATGTACAAAAACAACAGATCAATTTATTTTCGGAGTTGCATGAACAACAGGCATAAACATTTCAAGAATTCTTTTAGGGGAAAGTCATCCTGAAAAAGATTTCAGACATGAAGGTCAAGGAAAACATTGATGGGAGTAAGACATACACAATCGGGATTAGATCACAGTACCTGATCTCCAAATGAACAAGATGGACGCTTTCTCCCAACCTATCTTTGACTAAACTGACTGTGAGCTCAATTTGGCCGCCACTTGGTGTGAACTTCACAGCAATTGACAAGAAATCAGCCAGAATTTGCTGAAGCCTCAGACTATCTCCGTAGAGGCTTTCAGTCATCACTTCCTCCGGTGGATCATACACGATTCGGGCCCCTTTACCTTTGCTTGTAATCATTACTTGACTTATTGCAGTAATCAACACATCTTGCAGACTGAATTCAACCATTTCCAGATCTAAATATCTGTTCAGCATTCGACAGAAAAATGGTGTCAGATTGTGGCGAACTGCAAGTAAGATTCAGCAAATACAGCTGAGAAATTCCAGCCATGATCAGTCCCAACCAGAGAACATTAATTTATCTGTCAAGACCACATAAATCAGAAGATGTAGATAAACTTCACGTGTTTTTATAAGACACTAACGGATATCATACAAGATATCAGAATGAGAAAGGTAAATGTAAATACAAGATATGAGGACCCAGACTAAGATGATTCAATTTTTTAAACATGAGTGGAGAGCTTATACTGTTGTCAAAAGAGAACTGTCCAAATTTTAGAAACCGCAAGGGAAATGAGAATAAAAGAAGCAAGCAGAACACACACATGTACGTATGTACATAAGTATGCATGTCAACAACAGCAGTGAGCATATAACATCACAAACTATATGCATGTAGTTATAGAGGTGGTCCCAAGTCCAACTGGTTGAACTATAAGCTATGGTCCACCCATCAAATAACTTCCAACCTTACGTGTGAGAGCGACATCCAACCCGTCCAACAGTTGGCCTTCTCATGTGGTCCACCTTGTGCAGAAATCAGCTCTACACACTCATCAACTGGACCACACTTGGCTTTTGCTATTTATCAATGGCTAGAATTGTTATCACTGGTTTGGCCCAACTGATAAGTAGATAGGGCTAATTTTGCATTAGGTGATTGTCATGGTGGGGCCAAACTATTGAAAGGGCTGGACGTCACATGCAGTAAATAGGTTGCAAGCTATTCTCTGGATGGACTGACCTTGAAGTCCAACCGATTGGACTTTTTTTTTTTTTTTTTTTTTTTTATTAGTCATACAATGCACCCACCCTGTTAGTTGCCCAACACAACCACACGGTTAGTCACACGATGCACCCACCCACCGGTGAGGATAGTGTGTCTCCTTAGCACTCAAACCTGAGACCTGCTGTTGAAACGCCTAGGCGTCTTCCAGCTGGGCTAGCAGGCAAGACACAACCGATTGGACTTAGAGACCTTCTCATAGTTATATATGTATTGTACTACGTAAGTATATGTATGCATAAAAGATGAATGTGTGTGCAAGCATGCAATAATGTATGTGTCTGTGTGTCTTATGTATGCACTAAATTTATATAGAGAGATACCCATCCATAATGCTCTCAAGATCCAAGTCATCAAGAATCTTGTTCAGCTGGCGTTGGCATCGTGTGCTGGTATGCAGAAGCCGCTTCTGTTCCTCGCCCAAATCAGTACCCTCCAGCATTTTCCTAGAAAATATAATACCGGAGAGAGGATTCTTGATCTCCTGTCTTATGTAAGCCAATGCCTTCAATCTTTTCATTGCGGTTTGCTCTGATAGTCGCTGTACATGAAGTGCTTGTTGCAACTCTAGACTAGCAATATGCAGGAAGCAGAACAGTCCAGTGATGACACCCTCTCCATCCACTTTCTTACTCACTGAAAGAAGACACTCCACGTACTTATTGTTGCGGCCGAAAAAACCAAATGAAATCTTCTCAGTTTCCTGACCTGTCATCGCATTATTGAGTACTACACCGAGATTCACAAACGAGTCTCGATTCTTCAGACGACAACATGCCATATGGGTCCCAAAAACCTCACCCAAGAGCATTTTATCAATCACTTCATCCCTCTCCCACCCTGTCAGCTTTGTCATTGCTGAATTCCACTCAGAGCACCAGCCAAACTCATCCGAACCAAATATTGGGGGGATTAGCGGGCATGGGTTCTGTACTATTGCTTTGTAATCTCCCTCAATCCGAGTGAACTTGTCCATGACCAACTTGTGACCGGTCATATCTTGGGCGACAAAACAAACTCCAACAACATTTTCCTCAAGATCCCGACTTGCACAGGCATTAACAATTAAGATCACTGGACCGTTATCCTTCTGAGATCCATGTGTTTTCATCTGAAATTCGACATTTTTCTCTTCTTCGCCTGGTCAAGAACGAAATGTATTAACAAAAAGAAACAAACAATCAACATCCTTTGGTTCAAGATATTTATACGGACAATAAAGTCAGACATAGCAAATAAATTGAAACCAAATAAAGCAAGGAATGTGAAATTCTCAGAATAAAATGAAAGACAACCATACCTTTCAGTGCCATGTAAAGCATCCGCTTGACGATCTCGGAAGAACAATCTTCTACAAGTGTAAGCAAATGCTTCCCCATGACTTGATCAACGGGCAGCCCTGTTAACTCAGCAATCTTTGTATTCCACCCGTTAACAAGCCCATTCATATCGACTGCTAAAATCGGTACTGTGGCTGTCTCGATCAGTCTGACCATCTCGTTTGTTACTGCTTGCAATTCCTCCATCCCTTCCAGCTTAAGATCATTGAGCCGTGAACGAATCATGGTCCTTGAGTCAACATTCTGGGAGCCCTTGAAGGCTCCCCTGAGGATAAGTTGCAATGAATGGATAGCATCCATCTCAAAATCCTTCCATGGTGAGCTCCTCGTCTTAACCACTTCAAGGAATGCCTTGAATGATGACCGCGGATGCATTCTCCTACCATCGTCCTTATCACTGGGATCATGCTTTGCACCACCCCATCTAACTTCAGCAGCAGTATGTGAACGGAACCAGAAAAGCATGTCCTTGGGATTTATCCTCACAGCTGCCATCCCACATACCACATCACCGAGAGCAAGAGCCCCCGGATAACCTGCATCATAAAGGCTATCCGTACTCAAGCCAGTAGAATCCATGTGATACTCAGAAAGCCATACAGAGATGTCACGCAACTGGGAGTCAGTCGGAGTTATGCCAAGTCGCCAAATCTTGTTGTTGTATAGAAGGGCAGCACCATCGCATTTCACAAGATCCATGATATTGGGGCTCTGTGTCACAATGCCTAGAGGGGCATCTCTCAAGAGCATATCACAAAGCAATGTCTGTGTCCGTAGTATGTTCTTTTCCCGTATCTGGTTCTCTAATTCAAACTCCTTATTAACATGGATAGCGAAAACTTGCATCAGAAACTCACAGGCATATCGTAGAGGGAAAGGCACAAACCTCGGAGTTGTGTTATGGCAGACCACAAGACCCCAGAGCCTCTTCCTCTTCTGCGGCTGCTGCTCCTGTTGCGTGGGCTCCGTGCTCTCATCTTCATCTACCCCTTCATTGATAACCACAGCCATAACCAGAGAAGCAATGGAATCCATGTTCTCCATATACTGCAAGTGGCAGCTATGGGGCGCTCTTAGAGTCGAACCGCACAAGGTCAAATCGAACGTCAGCTTCTCATCCTGGTACACCTTCACGGGTTTCGCATGGCAATCGCAGATCATCCGGACCTTGTTCTTCATAAACAAAAACCTGGCAGCCTGAGGGATGTCGGTGGCCGGATAATGCAAACCCAGATAAGGTTCTAGGCCCGGCTTCGTGATCTCTGATATGACCTCGCCATGATCATCTTCATGGAACTTATAGGCCATCGCCCTGTCATACCCTGTAAGTTCAAAGATCTCTTGGACAACAGTATCGACCAGCTTCTCCATATTTCCACTGGACAAAGCTTGCAACCGTGCAATTGCTTTTGCGGCGAGCTTGTAAGACTGAAGAGCACCAGCGGCAGTCATGGGTACTTCATAAGGCTTTACAGGTTCGAAGTCAATGATCAGACTTCCAGTGACCCTGTGGATGATTGCATAAAAGGGTTTGCCGGAAGTTTTGCAATGGACTAAGATGGGATTCAGCAATGAAACCTCACCAAAACCCAAGGCCTTCTGCAACGCTGCAGCGCTTGGGGAAGTGAAGATAGTCCTTACATCAGTGCCGATGCCGAGAACGGGGAGGTCACCAACGCTAGGGACAGCATGGCTAACCATGGTCAGCATCTCTGGGGCATTCTCGCTATAGGCAATGACCCGAAAGGACTTCTCATCCAAAGCTAACAAGCACCCAAATGGCTGGATAAGCTTCCCTTTCTGTATATGGTGCAGGTAGGCCGTTACTTTGTCCGATCTAGGTGGATTGGCAACAGCAGTGCTGTTTTCGACCACCGATCTTGAGTAATCAAAAGAACTCCCAGATTCCTCAAACTCTGCATGGAGCTTCGCATCAACGGTGGTCTGAGCTATGATCCTAGCACTGTGTTTCGATCGGCTAGAACTGCCGGATGATTGCGTGGGTCTTGAAGAAGACATATTTACTAAAAACAGCAAGAAAGAAGACCAAAAAACCGAAATCTCCTACAGGATGTCTATTAGGCAAGAGGATTTTTTATTTTTTTTAATAAGTTCCTTAGCTCAAAGATGGCGCAACATCGATAGCAGCAGATAACCTGATACCCAGTCGTCGATGTATTCTACCAGTTTTAGTAGAAGAAACAAAAGAAACCTCAACCGTTCTAATCAATTATCAATCTACTTTCCCTAACACTTTAAACTTCAAAACCCAAGATCAATCTCTACCAAAAACAGCAAAAAAAAAGAACCCCTAATCTCCAACTTCCCAAAGAAAATACCCAAAAATAGAGACAATAAAAACCAAACCCAAAATCTTCTGAATCAAGATGAAAAGGGATCTTCCTTCAAAGATACTGCAAGTTTCAAAACTAAAAGCAAATATCTATAAAAAGGCACCAGCCAAACGAACCACTACAAAAACAAAATACAATCTGATTAATCTACTATCACTATCAATTCAAATAGCGAAAAAAAAGAAGAAGAAAAAACTCCTAAGAACCTCAACGGTTGGCAACAACATCAACAACCAAACCCCAGATCCCAAAACACAATCACAACTCCTCTGGCATACAAATAAGACATCTTTCACTCAAAACAGCAAAGAAAAACACAACTCCTAACCCTAATTTCAACACCTAAAACTCACTTGTGACTTACTAATCTTCTTCCACTTCCGCAATAGTAACTTCAACAGCTACAGAATCAAATCCAGATATTAACCCACCACCCAAAATTCCAAAATACTCACTTCAAAAGGCCCAATAAATCCAACAGCAGCAGCAAAACCAGTAAAAACCCAAACCCCAGATTTCTATCTATACTCCACTTAATAAAAACCCCGCTTCTCTCAGACAAATCCTCTCCAGATGATACGATCACAGCTTCAAGATCTTCATTAAAAAAAAACCCATCTCTGCCTATCACTCCAATTTCCACACCCATTTAAAGGCCTATCAGAATTCTCAGGTGGGGTTCATTTGATTGGTGAAAAGAGATTGTGGGGCCCACCAAAAACCACTTCTAATTTCAGAAATTTGGTCTTGGATTCTGACATACCTCTGCTGGATTTTAAAAGAAACATTCTCCAAGATATCGATTCCAGAGAACCAAAGCACCGGCCAAATTTCAACTGGGCGAGATTACCCATCTGGGTTTTCTCGATCTGTCCACGGATTTGTGGTGATTGGCAGGATTTCGGCATTTTTTTAATCCCATAAGTGGGATATCAGCTGTGCTAATGATGAATTGCATTGGATTTTATAAAGAGGAATGGATGTGCGTTACAGCACTGGACGCAGATGGGAGAGAGAGGGTTTGGATTGTATCTTCTTTCGTCTCGATGCCGGAGGCCAGTTCCTCTACAACTGTTGTACATGGAAATTTCATGTAGCTAGTGCCTTGTGGGGCCCACACTAATGCGTGTATGCTATCAAATCTCTACATAAAGCTTATCTCTATTATGAAAATAAGACCTCCAGAAATCGATTGGATCCAATCACCACCAGGTGGACCAAACCATTGATAAGAAATCGAAAACCACTCAAAAACTTCAAAACCATGTACCAGTCCATCTGATTATGGATATGGCTGAATTTTTTTTAATATAATTTTCATAATGGAAAGACTTTGATCAACGGTTTGGATTTTATATGAGATCTACCTTGGGCCCCACACGAAGCTAGATGCACCAGAGTTTTTTAGACAATGGGAGATGCGAAGTGGGCTCGCTCGAGTGCAGTCGATGAGTGAACTCGCTTAACACGTGGACACAAGGCTTGTATATATAATATCAAAGCCGTTCATCATGTGACCCACACTGTATATGTGCGACTTGTCTAAAATCACAATTATTTGATAATCATATGGACCATAATTATAGAACAAACTTGGACCGTTGATTCATTTTCTTAGTGCTTCGTATCTTTTTTCACATGAGACATGTGTGTCTACTTTCCACACGTATATTCTGAGGTATTCCTATGGGATGAGTCAATATTTCATCTCTTCGATCTGAGGTCTTGATCGGACCGTTTATATGATGGGCCATGATTTGGATGGAGCTTAGCTTTTTGTTTTTTTTGGAAATATTTTGGCCGTTGGATCGTTTGACTTTTTTGCCCTCAAATATGGACAGCCGATAGAGAGTTGATGAGCGTGGTTGGGTAACTCGCCTTACCAAGGTTGCTTTCATGAAATGAGAGCCACGTGACTTGAACTTGATGCAGGGGAAGAACCCTATGATGGAGGGCGTGGATTAAGCACTTTCGCTGGAGGTGGACAAGAAAAAAAGAAGAGGAAGCTAAAGAATTTTTAATTTTGGAGTTTCAACCAAAATAGAAAATTGTTATTTTCGTTTTTTTAATTTTGGCCCAACTCGTGGGGCCCATCTTGATCATTTATTATTATCCGTTCCGTCCATTTCGTAGAGCTACTTGACGCCGAGAAAACCCAACAAGTTTCACGTTGATCTGATTACGGATTGATCGTGACGTCCAAAATGGTATGAACTGTTCAGAAAGTTTTGAATTCCGCTCACTGAAATTGGAGATAGTCGAGGTGGCCCACTACTACTGATATGGAAAATGTGAGCCGACCATCTTGAAGAGTACGTCGATGTTAGCAAAACCACTAAGTTTTGTGACAATCAGATATGTGGATTGCTCATATCAGCGAAAGAAAGACAATGCGCGACAGGCATTATACAGTTTGCGTAAATTTTTCTGTTTCTTTTCTAATTATATTAGGATTCTTTTCTTTCTTTGCAAGTTAGTGTTAAGTAAGAATTTAGGGTTTAGTTTATTATTTAAAGCAAGGTAATTATGTTTTTTTATTATTCATTCAATTTATCAAAATAATTATTCGGAATTAATTTCCTCTTTTTTATCCTTTTATTTCTTCTCGTGGATTTCAGAAACACTTGGTTAGGGAGACGATGATCGACCTACCACATCCTCCCTGCGTCATAGATATCAGAGCGAGGTTTCTTCCTCAGGATGATGGCGTCTAATAAAGGTTTGGAGCTTCATCCTAAGGACGGTGTTTTAAGGGATTATGTCACAGCGGCAGCTTTTGATAAAGCACGATGGAAAAATCGATTGATCTTGCAAGGTATACAGCCAACCCTCAACCGCATCGTAGTGGTATTAAATCTGCCCCAAGCCCAAGGCAGTAGTCAACAACCACCTGTGCTCGCTGTACGGAATAACCCTATGTTCCGTAGAGCACCCTAGGTGAACTATTGCAGGACTATCTTAGACGATTCAAAACCCAGCGATAAAGAGGTCGAAGACATCATCTTACGACGGCCTACGTGTGGGAACGATCGTAGGGATTATATTGAAAGAGATTTTTGAGATAATGCAACTTCGGATCAGGTCGTTGAAGTACAACCCACCATCATCTCAGAGGATGTTCAAAATTCAGAGGAGGTGGAAGAAATCAATCCATCATCATCCCAAAAAGTGTCACGTGAGCAATACAGGAAATCGAGACAATCGTAGTTGCCGAACTTTCTGATGAAGTGTTTATTATGGAGGAATTTGTCCTTTCTTAGAAAAGGCCAACTTTCGATGTGTAAAGAAGGTTGTAATTATTCATGTTGGCGTGGAGAATAAGTCGAAGAAATTTGTTGTAGCATTCCAAGATAAGGCCAACAAGCATCGACTTCCTAAGTTAAAAGCAAATCATGGCCCTAACCTAAAACAAAACTCGAAGACGAGGTTTTTTCAAGTGGGGAAGAATGATGTAGAGGAAAAACCCCATGATCGAGGGTGTGGATTAAGCACCTTCTTGCGGGAGGTGGACAGGAAAAAAAAAAAGAGGAAACTAAGGAATTTTCGATTTTGGAGTTTCAAACAAAACAGAAAATTGTTATTCCCGTTTTTGAATTTTGGCCCAACTCCTAGGGCCCATCTTGATCATTTATTATTATTCGTTCCGTCCATTTCGTAGAGCTGCTCGACGCCGAGAAAACTCAACAAGTTTCACGTCGATCCGAGTTACGGATTGATATGACGTCCAAAATGGTATGAACTGTCCAGAAAGTTTTGAATTCCGCCCACTAAAATTGGAGATGGTCCAGGTGGTCCACTACTACCGATATAGAAAATCTGAGCTAACTATCTTGAAGAGTACGTCGATGTTAGAAAAACCAAAAAGTTTTGTGGCAATCAGATATGTGGATTGCTCGTATTAATGAAAGAAAGACACACGCGACAGGCGTTATATAGTTTGCGTAAATTTTTCTTTTTCTTTTCTAATTGTATTAGGATTCTTTTATTTCTTTGCAAGTTAGTGTTAAGTAAGAATTTAGGGTTTAGTTTATTATTTAAAGCAAGGTAATTATGGTGTTTTATTATTCATTAAATCTATCAAAACGATTATTTAGAATTAATTTTTTCTTTTTTATCCTTTTATTTCTTCTCGTGAATTCGAAAAACACTCAATTAGTGAGACAATGATCAACCGACCACGTCCTCCATCAGAACTTTCATTAAATTCAACCCATCCAAATTTACATCATTTTTACCATTGAGACCAAAAATCATGATCATCCAAAACTTAGGTGGGCCACACTATAGGAAATAGTAGGGATGAAATGATCACCGTTAGTTTTGTGTAGGCCCACCGTGGTGTTTATATAACATCCAATCCATTCATCTCATCAAAATCAAAGTATTCTAAAACGCATGTGGGCCCTACCAAGTGAATTTAGATGTTTTAGGTATACATTGTTTGCTCGGCCCACCTGACCGTCCAATCACCCTGATTTTCAGGATCAAGGCATATAAATGGATGGAGTGGATTTTATGCACGTTAACTCGTTTCTCCCTCAAGAGTGAAAGTAACCCAGCACGATCAGTGGACCATTTAACAATTTTCAATTTTAACCGTCCAATAAATGTCTACCATTCTGATAGTAACATAATCAAATTAGCATAATTTTCATTTCTGGATACATCTAAGCTGGTAGAGATAATTTGGACAGTTTCATTTAACATTAAGTAAGTAATCTCTAACTGCCTGTGTATCATCTATCACACTCTGCCGGAGTATAATTTTTTTCTCTAATGACAGTCCAACTAGCCTTTGAATAATCAGAGGGTTTAAACACTTCTAATCTAATTGAGTGTGCGGCCAATCGCATTACTGTTTGGGTCTTTGAAAAGGACGCTGATCCAACCGTTAAAGTCATGATATATCCGGTACATCGTGATGTACTCCCGCAAAACCTTTCTCAGAAAAGAAAGGAAAGCCGATTGCGTACTGAGGAAACTCTGTGGGGCCTACCGTGGATGTAAATGTCTTATCCAATCCGTTCATCCGTTTTCTCAGATTATTTTAATGACATGAGATCAAAATTGAGGCATAAACAAAGCTTAGGTGGACCTCACCACAGGAATGACGTCCACCGTTGAAACCTTCCTAGGGTTCAAATTGATGTTTATTTGCCATTCACCCTGTTCATAAGGTCATGAAGACATAGATGAAGGGAAAACAAAAGAGTCCAGATCCTATGTTGAAGCCAATCAGAGGAACTCTGCTCGTCACTACTGTAATTGGTCTAGAGCAGCTGGCTGTGTCAGAGTTGCTCTCTGATATAGTCCGGATGAGGTGTACGAATCAGAGCAGCTGAAGCAGAGGTTCTCTGCTCGGTTTCAATAGAGGATCCGGATTCAAAACGAAAATATCAGCTTGATTCAAAACTAATGTGCCTCTAAGAACGTTTCAACAGTAAGCATTCCATTCACACTGTTTCCTATGTGTGGTCCACTTAAGATTTTGATATACTTCAAGTTTGGTCACATGCCCTAAAATGAACTGGTAAAATACATCAGGGTGGGCCCAACTGAGTTTACTGCGTACGCTATAGCGTACTGAATAACTCAGTACGTCGCTTCCGAAAAGGAAACCGACGAAAGAGAACCTCATTCCAAGGTGCGTCTGTTGTAGCCTTATAGGAAATGGCAGGCAGGCCCACTTGCCGGATGCCAACAAAAACAGCATTAAGGACTTCACGTGTACGGTCTCAGGCTTGTGTCAGATTGCCGGTGGGTCAGATCGGAAGCGTATTAGCTACTGACGCTTTGGCTAGTGAAGTGACGTCACCAAGTTCTGTTGGCCCCACCATAATTTATGTGTTGTATCAATACCGTCCATCCATTTGGAGAGATCATTTTAGGGCATGAGCCAAAGAATTAGGCAGATCTAAATCTCAAGTGGCCACAAAAGTTTTTGATCAAAATGATTTTTTTTTTTTTTCTTTTTCCATGTCTGTGTTAACTTGTGAAAGGGTTGGATCTCAAATAAACATCATGGTGGGTCTCAGGAAGGTTTCAACGGTAGGCCTCATTATCCCACTGTTTTCTGTGGTGGGGTCCACTTGAGCTTTAGATCTGCCTCATTCTTTGGCTCATGCACTAAAATGATATCTCCAAATGGATGAACGGTGTGGATATAACACATAATACATCATAGTGGGGCCCACAGTGATGTTTACTTTTCATCCAACCTATAAGATTGTACAAATATCAGCTTGATCCAAAACTTCTATGGTCCTCAGGAAATTTTCAACGGCAGATGTTTAATTAACACTGTTTCCTGTGGTGTGGTCCACTTGAGCTTTGGATATACTTCATTTTTTGTCTCAAGTCCTAAAATTATTTTTTAAAATGGATGGACGGAGTGGATAAATTACATAAATCACGTTGGGCCGACAGAGTTTATCTCAGTACGCGATCAGCTGCCTGTATTTGCCATTCCTACCGACAGTTGGGCCCACCAAAACCAAAACTACTAAAAGAAGGTTCCTACATTGGATCAGGTTGTGGGCTCCATTCATCTATCACCTTTGTCTGAACAGAGTTAATGATTCTATAGAAAAGAGGGCCGCCAAGGCGCCAACCCGTCCCACGTGCATAACATACTATTCGTGTAAAAGGTCGGCCACACCAAGAGGGGATTAGGTGCTCACTGTGGGGCCCACCTTGATGTATGTATTATGTATCCATGCCATTCATCCGCTTTTTCAGATCATTTTAGGGCATTATCACAAAAATAAAGCAGATCCAATTATCAGGTGGACCACACCACGCGAAACAGTGGTGATTGACCGTTCTACCATTAAAAACTTCTCAAGGTGCACCTTAATGTTTCTGTAGTATTTATTTTGATAAGGCCACAGAAGCCTGAACGAAGTTATAAAATAAAATAAAAAAATAAAAAATAAAACAAATATCAGCTTGATCCAAAACTTTTGTGGCCCATTAATGATCAATCACCACTGTTTCTTATGGTATGGTCCACCTGATAATTCGACCTGCTTCATTTTTGGATAATTCCATATAACAATGTGGAAAAATGGATGGACAGCATGGATGCATAACACATACCTCAAGGTGGGCTCCTTCATAAGGGTTGCACTGTCTTGGGTGAGGCCAGGATGCGGCTCTACAAGCACATCAGCCATGTTTACAGCTCAGTAGTCATCATGGTATGTCTACCTTCTAAATAGACGAATATGGAACATGCGTAATAGGTTTGAATAGGATACTGCCTATAATATAATATGATGACTTTTGTTCGGACGGTAGGTTGCTGTTAGAGATGGGGCCTAGCATCATCTTCGATAGTAACGTGCCGTCAAATCAAATCCCCACACCGTGCCTTGACCGAGCTCATTACAGGTAAGGACAATACCCTAATAGCACATAAATCACTTGCAACTGCTCCAAGTGACCTTTCCTATATGGGAATCTCACTTGCGAGCCATATCTTCATTTGATTGCGACGATTGATAATAAAAGTCATGGTGTGAGAGTGACGCCAACGGCTAACCTAACACAACCTTCCTTTTTTAATTCAAGCTGGAACCCGCAACATGTGAGAGTGACGAGTACGGAACTCCCATCGCTGCAATATAATAGTCTTGATTAAAATTAAACAGTATTTGATTTGTCACAAAAATTAAATTTCAAGGGCATTTTTGTAACTTCAAATAGTAAATATGGTGATGATAAGACTTAGGTAGGCTTATCTCCTTGCCCAACTACTTCTCACCTTGGTCCCCTCAAGCATATCCGTATGGTGTATAAAAGAAACTCTGGGTTTTACTTTCATCTTTCCTCGAAGTAAGGGAACACTTTCTCATGTGCACATAGGGGCTTATTTGGGAGCTTGTATTTAAAATGGATTAAAATCGAAATCAAGAATCAAGGTAATTTCAAATCTTTAATTATGTTTATTAGCATAATGATTGTAAAAACCTTTTTCTTTCTTTTTTTTTTTTGGGGGGGGGGGGGGGGGGGGTACACACATCCCACTTTTAGTACACATACCCACATTGTTAGTGACGCTGCAATGTTAGCCACCCCCACGTTGGGATTTGATACCTAGACATCAGTATTGTAAAAAGCTATTGAAATATATACTTTGGCTAAAAAATGATGAAATTCCAAATGTATGTTGCGACTACAAGTGTAAGAATTACAAATGAGTGACTCACCAATGTTTTAACTTAAATTTACATGGACAATGTATAGACAGTTTGGATCATTCTATTGATGTGATTTTAGTGATAGAATTGAAAATTGAATTGTTTTGGCGTACCATTAGCATGCCACATGCATAGTGGATTAGTGGCCTAGTGATTTCTCCATTTTTAAAGGGAGCGGAAAAAAAAGGTATTTCACTCTGATGCACTAGAATCACAATATAAGAATTAGATGTCAAAACATAATTAAATTGTGCATTTTAATTACCTTTGATTCTATTTACCTTGAATCTAAACTCTCTAGACTCCCAATGCAATCATGTTGACTAAAGACCCCTTAGACTTCATTTAGCATCATGGGTTCGAAATACTTGGATTACAAATCCCCTAGATTTAGAATCCTTCGATTGTGTTTGACACCTGGATTCAAAATCCATTGTGATCCAAAAGTAGCTATGCACTTAAATTATATAGTATATTTATAGGAGTTTGAATTTAATTACTAAATTAACTTTAAAATCCCTAACTAGAGTATTATATAATGTTTGACACAATTATTATAATAAGCTCGTTGAAATATATACTATGGTAAAAAATGATGAAATATCACTATGGACCTAGAGGGGGGGTGAATAGGACCTTTTTAAAATTCTTTTCACCTACTTATGCAATTCAACAAGTTTAAGCTAGGTAAGCAAGAACACCTTGGCTTCCAAGCCTTGGTGGGTCCAAACACAAGACTAGCAAGAGGTAAGCAATAACCAAACCTAGTCTAAGCATGCATAGGTAAGAAAATGATCCAACTAATTAAGCTACTAACCTATGCACCTTGTGTAGACTTATGAGATTGGATCAATGAGCTCAAGTCTACACAAGTAGTGAAGGTACATCTTGTGCAAGGATGCCTAAAAAGTGCCTAGCATGCATTCATATCAATCATTCATAATTAAGCAATTAAACTAACAATGCAAAGATATCAATGTGCTCAATAACAATCACAAACACAAGGATGTATAGTGGTTCGACTACGTGTCTACTCCACTCCCGGTTCAAGTATTCAACCCCTTTGAGCACACCGGCATTCACTATCGGAGGTTTTAAATGAGGTTCACCTCTCAACCTTTACACGGAGGTTTTATCGGTTCACCTCTCAACCGTATCCGGAGTTTTAGACATAGGCTAACTCTCAACCTTATCGCACGTTTACTCCCGTGTCGGAGGCTCCCCCTTGGAGACTTAGTTTAGGCCCGGCTAACGGGCCAAGGAACGGCTAACGTCCCTAAGGCGAGTTGACAAACAAACTCTAAAATGGACTCTCAAATAGGACAACCTACTTGTCGGATGAGCCCCTTGTTTAGCGCCGTATTGGGTTGCTTGATCTCCGCTCTCCCGTGCTTCAATCAGCGTCCCTTTGCTCCCTCGATCGTGCCGCCGTTGCGTTGCCAATGCCTCAGCCACATTCGATCAAACACCTTGCATGCGATGCCTTGAAATGCCCAAGGTGCTAGGAGGATGGGTGAATCTCATACATGGGATGTGTAGGTTGTTCCAACTAGGAGATTCACCTAGAGAGTCTTCTAGAGGTCTTGGACAAAGGATATACCTATGTGGAATAGTGTCACACCTCTAGATTTGAGAGAGGAATCAAGTTATCTCTTGATAGCATTTGAATGCCCATACTTGTGTTTGAAACACAAGGGATATGACTTGAAAACCTCCTCTTTGAGGCCCCAAATGATGTACAAGATAAGTGTGGAATGGGCTCTCAAAAACTTCTCTCAGGTTGCCCAAGAATGGAGCACCATATATATAGAAAAGAGGGCTCCAACGGCTCTAAAACGGGCAGAAAACGGTCATAAACGACCTGACCCGACCGGTCATGACCGGTCGGACACCCCTGCTGAAGGGTTTCAACTGCACAGGCCAAATATACTGGCCGACCGGTCATGACCGGTCGGACCACCTTGCTGGACAGCCCTGAAAACATCAGGCCGACCGGTCATGACCGGTCGGCCACTCTTGCTGGACACATGAGACATCCAGGCCGACCGGTCATGACCGGTCGGCCATGCTTGCTGAGTCCCCACCTTTCATGTGTGAAGGCCGACCGGTCATGACCGTCGGCAGGCTTTGAAGCAGCACAAGGCTGCTGGCCGACCGTCTGACCGTCGACCGCAGGTTCCCCTTCAATAGCTGACACAAATTTTCAGCTTGGTGTTTTAGGCCAAGTGGTTGATCAAAGGACCCTAGCCTATCATGATGTTCTAAGTATGTCAAGCTCAAAGAACAAGGGATAAGTTTTGGTCGAGTAAGGCACCAAGGCATTCATATACCTGAACTCTTCTTGATGCTGGACGTCTTGATCTTCGTTCTTCGTCTTCATTGGGCTCACCGACACAGATCCACTAATGATGCAAACATGCCTAAATGCCCGAACAAGTGGCACTACAAACTTCGGATGGGCCACGAGCATGCGATCACAACCTAAGTGACTAACCAACAATCTTTAACTGTTAATTTATATGGACAATGTTTGGACTACTCAAATCATTCTATTGAGGTAATTTTAGTAATGTGTTTGGTAATTTGATTGTTTTGGGATATCATTGGTGGCCATGTGCCCAATAGCTTAGTAGCCTACTGGCACATGTGTTACACATATGACTCTCATGCTTTTAAAAATGATTTAAAAAATTGAGATGATGAGGAATCCAAGCAAAAAGGATGGGGTTTTCAAAACTCACCAAAAGAATTTGAAATCCCATGAGTTTGGAATACCTTTTAATTCACCTTGCCAAACAACCAATGAATTTGAAATACCCTCAAATCCTATCAAATCCTTGTGCCTAACAATCCCTAAGCCAAACAACCCCTTAGGGCGTGCTTAGTGCATGGTAGTAGAAGGGATTAGATGGGATAGACTTCTTAATCCTACGTTTTAATCCTATATGTGTGTTTGGTAAGGCAGACTGGGGGTGATCGTTCAAAGCTTTGGAAACCACGCCTGATGCATCGAAGATTGAAGAGGATCTCATGTATCCATTTCGGATTTGCAACATCGAGCGCCATATCCTTCAGACGAACGTTCATCCAGGAAATTTTGGTGACGTATTGTGTGGCGTGCAACCATGACGAATGTGTTGTATCCACACTATCCATCCATTTTACAATATCATTTTACCACGTGTGCCCAAAAAAGAGATAGATCTGATGATCAAGTGGACCACACCTCAAAAGACAGTGGAGATTTGATGTTTACCATTGAAAACGTCTTGGGGGCCACATAAGGTTTGGGTCAATCTGATGTTTGTTTTTTCCCTTCATCCAGATCTTTGTGACCACATGAACAGGTTGGATGACAAATAAACATCATGGTGGGCCCTATTATGGTTTCAACGGTTGGAATCATTGTTCCCACTGCTTTATGTCGTGTGGTCCACTTGAGCTTTGGATCTGACACATTTTTTTTCTCATTACCTAAACAGATCTCTCCAAATGGATGGACGGTGTAGATATAGCACATGCATAATAGTGGGGCCCATAGAACTTGGTGACGTAAACACACCACAAAGGTAGGTGGTGTGCCGCACTCACACAATCAGTTTTCAAAATCATCCAAACGGGTATCAATATTACCTCAGGATAACATTCCTGAAACCATACATCCCAAACAAAGAGGCGTGATTCAGTGTGTTACGCTGATCCACCAACAACCCCCGACACTACCTAACCATTTCCTTCATTGCAATTCCATCCCATGTAATCCCACTTAACTCCGTGCACCAAACACCCCCTTAGGGATTGTTAGGCACATGTGATTAAATAGGATAAAAATGGACTTTACACCATTATTGCATAATGATTGCATGTTTGGAAACACTATGATACTTTAACCATCCAATCCCGCATTTGGGATCAAAATCGTCTGCTAGGAAAAACATAATATGAAGTGAAACATGTGTTTGGTGGACCATGACTTGCAATCAACAGATCAGATTTTACAATTGATGCTTGTCACCTATATTCATATGCAACTCAAATGTCATGAACACCCCGGTCCATAGCTCAAGTGGCAGACTGAGTACAGATAGCCTCGATTCAACACTGAGGTCATAGTATCAATTCCCATAGTGGGGGCAGCTAGCATTGTGATGTGACTAACAGGGGTGAGTGGTGTACTAACAATGGGGTGTCTGAACTAACCCATTAAAAGAAAAGAAAAGAAAAGAAAACTTGAATGTCATGTATAAAAGACGCATATAGATGGATGGCATGGATAAAACAATACATCAATGTAAGGCCCACAAAAGTAGTGGATTTCAAAATCCACTAAAAATCTTGTGTAATTTGCCATTGGGATTGAATGATATGATACTGATTAATCCAATCCATTAATCCAATCCTTCATGTGTATTTCCAAACACTTGATGGAATTGGCACCGGACCAATTGCAATTCCTATGGTGGTATTTTGACAGTTCAATTTTATGTTTAGTATCAAATTCTTCATTTGGAAAATAGTCAAATTCTTCCTTCGAAAACTAAATTGTATTAAGGAAAATTATGTTTGGTGGATCACAGAATTATAACTAACAGACCTGATTTCACAACTGATGTGGATCATCTGTACACATATACAAAGCAAATATCAGGAATAAAGGGCACATGTGGATAAATAACATGGATAAAATATATGCATTAACATGGGCCCACAAATGTAATGAATTTTGAAATACATCATATACATGCAGTATTTATTATTGGCACCGGATGATATGATATTGGGATTGATCCAATCCATACATCATTCCCAAACCTCGGATGGAATTTGATATGAACCAAATGCAAATTCATATCACCTAATACCATACCGCATGCATGTTTCATTCATGCCCACTTGGATTTGAATAACATCATTCCAAGAACAGAGGCACCAGAGTTTAAATTTAAAAATAAAAAATATATAACTTGCTAAGTGTGTCATTTACAATGTTATAACCTTAGCTTATTACGTTTTAAAACATTGTGTCCATCCTGATTGGACGGTAGCTGTATCTCGAACCGTGTAAAATAGAAATGCAAGAAGACTCATCGTATGTATGGAATTTGTCGGTTGTATCACCAGCAATGAAAGGACTGATTGGACGGTCGTAGCCTTGGATTAGGGGACATTTTTTTTGTTGAATTTTGGACCGTCCAATTGATTTTTAGAGCAAAAAACAGATTTTAATATCATCCATTCAGATGAATTTTGGATTATGAAACATCCTCGACTGGTCTCGATTTTATATTGAGGTATGTGTCTGCTATGTGTACGGTGGATAACTGCACTGAGTATGGATTTTCATAGCTCACGAAGTGTATAAACAATATCATTGTCTGATCTGATTGTAACCGGTGGAACTGAACTGGATGAGTTCGTCCGTCGCGAATCGGCTGCCAGCGTATGTCGCAGCTCTCTGCCATGTATCTTCTTAGAATTCGATGATCAGAACCGTCCAAGTTGTGGATTATGTACGCTAAGAGCTACTTTGTAAATATCAGATTGATCAGATGATTTTAACCGTTACTTTCTGTGGGTAAATTTAGATCATTGAAAATCAAAGATTAGAATAATAACTGAAGAGTACTTATAAGAAAACAGATGATCTGTGGTAGTATAGAGAAAATGGACGGCTTAAACTATCAAATCATCTCAGCATGTAGGTCCAGTGTGTGTGTGGACACGCGCTGGATCCTGAGTTGCTACAGATACAAAACCAATTCCAATTGCATTCCGATTTCCGTGAATAGAAATGCGAATCAGAATCCAAGTGGATCCAACAGCACATGTGTGAGATCCAGGCCGTTATCAAGTGGGCCCGCTACTTTGCCAAAAGATCCAGGCCGTTGTATGCGAAAAATGGGGAGCGGATTAGGTTTTACCCGGGTAGGGTGTTACCCTTACTGTGGGGCCTACCTTGATGATGTGTTTGTATATCAACGCCGTCCATCCGTTTTTCCAGCCCATTTAGGATTTGGGCCTAAAAATTAAGCAGATCCAAATCTCAGGTGGACCACATCACAGGAAACAGTGGTGTTTGAGTGCCTTACCATTAAAAATTCCAAAGGGACCATCGTAACATTTTCGTTATTTTTATTTGCCATTCAACCTGTTGATAATGTTAAGAAGATTTGTGTGAAGGGAGAATACAAAGATTATATCGATCGAAAACTTTTGTGGCTCATTCATCACAGTTTCTCGTAGTATTGTCCACCTACGAATTGGATCTTCTTAAGGATTGGATTCAGATCCTGAGATGGGATGTAAAAACAGGTGGACAACGTGGATATACAAAAAAAAAAAAATCACTAGGTGGCCCCCACAGGGTTAGGGTAACACCCATTGAGCTGTTACTCGGGTGATGGCTTACCCGGGTTCACCCGGGTGATGGCTAATCCGCTCCTCGGAAAATGGGAATGCCCTGCCATTGGGAAATTTTCGGTAGTGGAAGTGAATTATATAAGGCAAACCATAATGACAACAACCAAGCAAATCAACAATTCAAGAGAAGGTAATCTGAATTTTACGTGGAAAAACTCCTCGCAGGTAAAAAATCACAGCACAAAGCGAATAATCCACTATGAATTAGAAGTTATAAGAGATTACAGAAGAATCCAAACTCGGATCACAGCCTACAAGAGAAATCCTAAGCTAACAAAACTAATCCTCACATGAGAAGGACAAACACAGCTCTTTCCCTAATCCTAGAGAACTCAAAGCTTTCCTCTAGCTCTTTCTCTCGCCCTAGAACTCTCTCAATCCCATCTAGAATACCCAATCTCTTTGACGACAATCCTAATCCCTCGTTACACCCCTTTAAATAGGCAACAAACTGGAATTAGAAATAATTTACGCAAAACCGCGTAAACCGACCTAATAGTTCACCGGCTGTTAGGCGCCCGATGGAAACCGATCCAGGTGACCTCGGGTGCCTGACCTGAACTTGTTGAGCGCCCGACAACCCCTGTTGGCATTCCAAGATTGAAGACAACCTCAACACCTGCTTCATGTACATGTGTGGCCCACTTGATGAGTGGACCATCCCCAATTTTGGCCCAGACCATTCCAATTGTGGGACCACCTGATGAATGGCCTTGTCTCGTCCAAGTGGCCCGAAAATATTTTTCTAAAGCAATGAAAGATGCGAAAAGCGGATTGCCTAGTGACCCTACCACCAGGGATATCCTTGCTGGCAGGCACTATGAGGCCTGTCGTGATGTTTGTGTTTTATCCACGCCGTCCATACATTTTGTGAGATCATTTTGGGCTCATGCCCTACAATGAAGTAGATTAAAAGCTCCGGAATGTTGAAATGGATTCCATTTTCAACGTAGCAAACCAATCCAGGGCCTCCTCTGCTAGGCTTCTTAAAAATAGGCGATTGAGGGCACCGTCGTTTCCATGGACTTCAGGGCACGCATTATAAAATGACTGTAGATGAATATGTAGGTCCCCCCCCCCCAAACCCCCTTGAATTCTATCGACCCAAAAGGGGGGCCGAAGCATGTCGGGTTGTTCCAACCTCGTTAAAGTAGCAAGCATAGGCTGAGTAGTGAGCGGAGCTTTGCGAAGCGAGCCAACGCCACCCACGAAGTATGGAAAGTGCCAACATTGGGAACTATCCGGGGAAGAGTTAGGAATTGGAAGAAGGAGAATGGGGAGTTTTCTTCGGGACTTGAGAGATGGAATAGATAGGGCCCCACAAGTTGATAATTCACCATTCAGGTGCTAAGAAGAATTTTCCAATGCATCAAATGGATGTGAAGAGTGCTTTTGTCAATATTGATTTGAAGGAAGAACTCTACATGATACGACCCAAGGAGTCAAGAGCTGCGCAGGCCGAAAGTGTGCCAAATGCACAATACCCTTAAATGGGAACAAATATATGCCTAAGCCAAATCTCAGGTCTCTTTCTGGCCAGAGCCAGTAGTCAGGCCTTCGACTCAAGAAAATGGGCCTTTTCAAACCACTTTCCTTTCCAGTTTTAGAACCAGGGGCATTTAAGGCTCTCTCTATTGAAATGTGGGCTCATTGAAATTCGCGTTTCGATAGCGTGAAAAGAAAACATTTAAAGAAATTTCCGACTGTAAACCTCTCTTTTGACCATTATTTCCAGCTAAACCTCCAATACTTTTCTTTCCAAATGTAAACTTCCATTATTTTTCTGACCAAACTGCCCATGTTCGTTTCGAAATTCACTGCGATCTCATTGAGTTGATCTCGTTGAAAATCAACGAGACACATAATTTTCATCTCATCTTCATCTTCATCTTCATCTTCGTTCATATATCTTCAGTTGTCAACGGTTTTTATGGCTCCTCCGTCCAAGATGTACAGAAAGGTATGTTTTACGAATGTTTGGGGGTGATTTTCGTTTTAGGTTGGGTTCGTTTGAATATTTGGGAGTGATTTTCGTTTTAAGATTGTTCGTTAACATTGGCATACAAACTGTTTGTAGAAATGCCAATGTAAACTTGAAATGTTGAAATGGGAGATCGCGTTCAATTTCAACGCGATCCCAGTGAATTTCAACGAGATTGGTCATTTTTACCGCGATCGCGGTCATTTTCACCGCGATCGACGAAATTCACCGCGATCGCGGTCAATTTCAACGCGATCTCGTTGAATTTCAAAGAGCATATATTTAAATGTTTTTTATTTTATTTTATGAATGCTGTCTTTTTGGAATGCGAATGTCTAATATGTATACAACGTGTTTGTTGTAAAGTGTATGTGGACAATGTTTGAGAATTTTAACCAACTTTCATTGTATTTCGAATTTGAATACAACATGTTTGTTGAAATGTTACAACGAAGGAAAATGTTGAAAAGTTTGAGAATGTGTTTGAAAGAGTATTCTTTGAATTTTGAAAGAGTACTCGTTGAAATTGTACTCTTTGAATTTTGAAAGAGATCTCGTTGAATTGACACTGTACTCTTTAAATTTTGAAAGAAATCACGTTGAATTAGCACTGTGCTCTGTGCTCTTTGAATTTTGAAAGAGATCTCATTAGCTACAGTTAAAATCCGTAGCCTTTAGTTAAAATTTAACAAGATCTCATTGAAATTCAACGAGCACAGTGAGAATTTAACGAGATCTTATTAAATTTTAACTAAAGGCTACGAATATTAACTGTAGCCATAGAGTTCACCGCGATCTCGTTGAAATTGATCGCGATCTCGTTGAATTTCAACGAGATCGCGGTGAAATTGACATTCACCACGATTTTGTTGAATTTCAACTAAAGGCTACGGATATTAACTGTAGCCATAGAGCAAGCAAAAATTGACCGCGATCTCGTTGAATTTTAAAGAGCACATATATAATTCAACGAGCACACTGTAAAATTCAAAGAGCACAATGTAAAATTCAAAGAGCATAGTAATTCAAAGAGCACAGCTATCACGAATCTTTAAAATATCAATATGTTCATTGAAATTCAACGAGATTGATTATTGCAAAAACACATTGCGATAAACAAAGATCCGACTTGATTATTAAAAAAAAAACGCATTCGTTGAGAAAAAAATTTCACATTCTTCGTTTTTACCTGGTCCACACCACAACCTCGTTTCCGATGAAACACGAGTTGAAAAAATAGAAAAATAATGCTTTGAAGTGAAAACCGATATCAAAACTAAAGAGATGATGCTTTTTTTGCTATAGATGAGAGAAAAAAAATGAGTTTTGAATATAGAAGAGGAGAAAAACGAGGAGAAAATATGTTTTTTTTTAGAAGGAATAAATCCTAACAACAGGGGTATTTCGGTCCGAAAATGTCCCATCCGTACAAGTGAAGTTTACTTTTGGAAAGAAAACTATTGAAGGTTTAGCTGGGAATAATGGTCAAAAGAGAGGTTTACAGTTGAAAATTTCTCAAACATTTAAAATGACACCAAAGTAGAAACAATGGTGATTTAGTGTCCACCATTAAAAACCAGGGCCACAAAAGTTTTGGATAAAGATGATATTTGTGTTTTCCTTTCTTCCCGGTGTTTGTGAACTTTTGAACAGGTTGGATGGAAAATAAATATCAAGGTGGGTCTTAGGAAGGTTTCAACGGTGAGTGTCACCATCCCACTGTTTCCTGTGGGGTGGTCCACACGATTTTTTAATATGCTTATTTTTTTGGGCTTGTGCCCTAAAATAAGCTGAAAATTCGGATGGACCACATGGATATGAAACAAATACATCACGGTGGACCCCACATGTGTGCCACCAGAGATATCCGTGGTGGCTGGGTCACTAGGGAATCCGCTACCGTATCAAACGGGGATTGGGTATTATCCCCACGAAGACATAGATAAAGGCGGACGATCATGTCAGGGGCTCTGTGTGTCCCACAGTATTGTTGTATTTAATCCACACTGTCCATTTATTTTTACAAATTATTTTCAGTGATGAGCCCAAAAATTGAGGTAGATTGATTGCTCAAGCAGAGGATACAGTGAGGATTGAATGCATACTACTTGAAAAACTCTTGGGCCTATTTGTTTTGCCTTAAATGTAGGTAAATGCATGTAAAAGGGGTGTAAATGAATAATCATTGCAAATGTTAGATGTTTGATTAAGGTGGTAAATACATGCCATTTCCTCTGTGCAAAAAGATGTTCAACGTTCATTCATGAGCCCCATTTTGATGTCCGTGAAATATCTACACAGTCCATCCATTTTATCGGAACATTATAGTATATAAGCCAAAAAATGAGGCAAATCCGAAGCTCAAGTGGCCCACACCATAGGAAATCATGATCGTAAAAGGTTCTTAATGGTAGGTGTTCAACCCACTATTTCGTGTGGCGTGGTCCACTTGAGCTTTGGATCTATCTCAATTTTGGGAAATCATCCCGCAAAATGGATGGACAGCATGGATAAATCACATACATCACAGTGGACCCCATATGAAATTCACACCTTTCTGGATTTTAGTGTTAAAAAAGCAACCTCTCAATGTCATCCTGGAAATGTGTGTGGGAATTAGCTTGGTAATTAATTATTACCCATTTACTATGGAAAATTGAGAAACAAACAAGCCCATGTGAAGTTTTGGATCAAGCTGATATTTATTTTCTCGTCCATGTGACTTTATGAACAAGTTGGATGTAAAATAACTTCTCAGTGGGCCCTAGGAAACTTACGACGGTGGGTAATGGTCACCTTTGCTTCCTATGATGTGGTCTACGAGCCTTCTATCTGCCTCATTTTTAGGCTCATATACGTGACTATGGGGAGGGGGGATCAATGGTCCGGGCTCTGGCCTAAAAATCAGAATTTCGAATAGGCCCGGCGGAAACAGTTCAAAATCCGGGCCGTTACCTACCCAGGCCCGATCCGTGGACAGCCTTAAAATGATATTTAAAAATAGATAGAGAGCTTTGATAAAACACAGATATGAGGGTGGGCCTAACTGAGCCACTGACAAGGACCGTCCGTCTCTAGCTAGGTCCCGGTGGGGACCCATACCCGTGCATGGGGCACAGATGGCACGACGAAGAAAAATAGAAGAGTAGCTGTCATGCGTCTCGGTGCCCGGTCAGCTCGTCAAAGCGACTGGATAAGATACGTGATACTCTGTCGGAATGTGATGGTTGATACTCGTCCCCATAGAAATAGTACACGTGGCATGTTGGTATTTTCAAATTAAATAGCCCAAATTAGTGGGCCCCGCCGTAGGTGGGATATAGGACCAGAATGAAGATGATGTAGTGACCTTGAACTCAGTTTAGTGGACATTTCTTTGTTGAATTTGGACGGTTTGTCTATGTTTGACTATGGGTGGAGAACCATCTCTAGTGGGGTCCATAACTCAGTCAGTACCTTTTAGTTATATGCATCCCATGTGTACGATCTCTGAGTGCCTGAGTATGGAGTATCACACTCTTCGGAGTATCATAGTCTCTGTCTGTGACAATAATCAATATAATATTTGTTATGGGTGTCACGTATTTGTGGGCTGGCATATTCCAGATGGGAGGTATTATTGAGTATGGAGCAGTGGGCACACGTCCAAGTGGTCCAGACCAGTGACTTGATGAACCCTCTTAGGAGTTGGATTCCGTAGTGACTCCTCTGGACGGTACTGGTCAGTGCTGTGGGCCCCACAATGATGTATCCATGCCGTCCATTCATTTTGCCAGCTAATTTATGGCAGTGTCTCAAAAATGAGGTACATTGAAATCTCAGGTCGACTACATCACGGGAACAGTGGTGATTGAATGCCCACCATGAAAATAGGCCAGAAGCTTTTAATGGTCAATCACCATTTTTTCCTGTGGCGCGGTCCACCTGAGATTTTGATCTTCATCATTTTTGGGCTCATGACCTGAAATGAGCTGAAGAAATGGATGTACGTTGTGGATAAAACACATACATCTTGATGGGCCCACAGGTCTTTTCCAGCACCGACAGGCACCGAGATATTGGTAGTGGAGGGGTCACTGCCGAATCCAAATCTTCCCTCTCATGGCCCACCTGATTGAAGGCATTTCTCTGTCATCTGTGGGCCTTTGTCCGGTCTTTCTTCTTGATTGTCTATTTTCAGGTCACAGGAAGAAGGGTTAGGACCGTTTAATCAGGGTTTTTTTTTTTTGGGAGTTGTCCATTCACAATGGGCCATCAAACCAACGGGTAGGATCAGTGATCTATGGCTCCTACTTTTCTCACTTGAAGGCTCTAGGAAAACTTCATCAGCGCAGGTTCAAGGCTATTTTGCTAAAGCTAATGTATTCTTCAATGCCTCTTTACTTACACATCCAACGGTTTCTTTAATGCCAACACGTCAATTGCCTAGGGCATCCAAGCCGTTCAAAAGGTGAGCTGCAACTTAAAAGATTACTTGGAACTAAAATCAGAATGGTCCACTCGTCACAGGGGCTAAACTGTTAAAATTAATGGAATGGATTGACTCAAAAATGTGTTGTGGCCCACCTAATGAGAATATCAGCCCCCTTTTTTTGTTTGATTCAAAACAAAACAAAATAAAAATCAGCCCGATCCAAGACTCAAGTAGGCTGCACTAATGGAAAAGGTGGATATGGAAATTCCTACTGTAGAAACAGTGATGTTTGTATGTCATCCATACACACAAATATTAGCTTGACTCAAAACTTTTGTGGCCCCATTAATATTTCAACTATGGATGTTCAATCCTCATGTCTTCGGCCCACTTGAGTCTTGGATCTGGCTCATTTATGATCCCATGTCTGAAAATGATCTCAAAAAATGGATGGACGGGTTGGATATCTCACAAACATAATGATGGGACCTACTTACGTTCTCTGCAGTAACTTCTTGCCAAAGCCTTTCACGGGAAATTCGCCTCCACTTTTTTCTAGCTGAGCAATGACTGCTTGCTTTTTAACACTAAATTCAAAGATTGTACAAATTCCTTGTGGGCCCAATGTGATATACGTGGCTTTTCCACACTGTCCATCTATTCTGCGGGCTGATTTTAGGATATGAAACAAAAAATGAGGCAGGTTCAAAGCTCAAGTGGACCACACCCACCGTTGAATGCCTACTGTTATGAACCTTTAACTACCACAATTTCCTATGGTGTGGGCTACTTGAGCGTTGGATCTAAATCATTTTTGGGCTCATGCCCTAAAATATTCGCATAAAATGGATGGACAACATGGATATGTCAGAGACCTTACAATGGGGCTCACAAATTTAAGTCCATTCTTTTCAAACAACATTTCAAGGAGGAAATACTCATTTATGCCAAAGGTGTATAAATGGTAATTATTACTCATTATCTGAGTTTACGGATGGATTTGGATATGGTTTGTCAAAGGTACGTGAAGGCTGTTTGGATACAAGTTGTGTTGTGCAGGAGCTGTCTCATGCATTCTACATCAGGTAAGCTAATTCCATTCTTAAATTAGCTGTACTGTTCACTGGTTGCCATGTTCGGTTGGTCCGAAACAAATGCAGGAGGCCTTTACAAAGTAGGTTGATGGTGGGCGTGTTTGCTTTTCACATACATGGTGTAAAAGCAGGCAAATGGATGTAAGTCGGTAATTATTAGGGTTTTCCTCTGTTTGATACAAAGAGTATTTACTCATTATAAATACGTGCACAAAAGATAACCATATAGTTGTGGGGCCCATTGTGATCTCTGTCACATATCCATGCTGTCTATCTATTTTAACATAATATTTTAGAGGATGAGCCCAAAAATGAGGTATATCTGAAGCTCAAGTGGCCCACACCATAAGAAATCGTGGTCATAAACGATTTTTTATGGTATATATTTAAACCACTATTTCATGTGGCGTGGTCCACTTGAGCTTTATATTTGCCTCGATTTTGAGTCAATGCCCTAAAATCACCTTGCAAAATGGATGGACAGTGTGGATAAGCCACATGTATCACAGTGGGGCCTACAAAAAATTTATACCTTTCTCAATTTTAGTGCACAAAAAACAAAACAGTCATTGTCAAAAGGCTTAGCAATTGGTAAGTAATAATTACCCATTTGCTTATATTTACACCATGTAAATGGAAATCAAACCGGCCTTAAAGTCACTTCCATTTTCTGGTACCATTGATACCATTGTACTACGTCTCCTTTCAATGGAAGGAAGCTTAAAAGGATCTTTTAATTTCTTCCACATATTTCAAAATTTTGAAATTCGTTGATATTCACCATTGAACTTTAGGGTCGGGTTGAAATGGTATATTTATATGTATTTATGTGTATTTTTTCTCACATCATCAATAAATGTATACACCATCGTGTTTGAAAGTAATGAGGAATTGCTTTCATTACTTAACACAGAATTCAAAGCCAAAACTTCATGGGCCCCACTATAAAATGTGTTGTATCCTTGCCATCCATTCATTAATAGAGATCATTTCAGGGTGTGGGCCCACCCCTAAAAAATGAGGCAGATTCAAAGCTCAATTGGACCATGCTAGAAAACAGTGAAAATTAAACGTTAACCATTTAAATGTTCTTCCTTTGATTTGGTCCACTTGAGCTTTCGATCTGTGTCATTTTTTTTAAGAATACCCTAAAATGATATTGCCAAATGAATTGATGGCATGAATAAAACATGTACGTCATGGTGGGACCCACAGAGGCCCATTTAGTTCTTTATATCAAAAAGTTGCTGTGTCATACAACCTCCTGATACCTTGATAAATAATAAATGCAGAAAAAGGTAAAATACACTACAATTACTTTGGAATACATTATTTCAAACAGGCCCCAAAAGTTGAGAAGTGTGTGCATTGCTTAGATGGGTGTTAATTGGGCCTATTATTAAATCCACCTAATTCACTCCTTGTATCTCAGTCATTAGCTTGATCTTCTGTATTCTTATCACCGATGATGCCAACAAGATTTCCTTGGTCTTTAGAAATGACCGAATCATTATTGCACTTGTTCATCCAATTTTCGAACTTGGTCTCCATCAACTCCATTTGCCGGCTCCGTGGTGAGCTTAGGCATTTTCATGATTGACGCTCATATTAGTTGGTATGGTCCTTCTCTCCCAATGACAAGCTTGATACTCTTTTAAGGTGGACCCACTTTTTAGTGGAGTGCTCAAGGCACTAATGGTTTAGAGGAATCAAATCTCTACTTTATTATTTCATAATGATTTGGATATCCCAAAGGTAACAAGAAGTGCAAATATCACCCAAACCAATCTAATCTACGCTATTTTGGCAGAGTAGAGTGTGAGGGATGATGCATACAATAATTCAAATTAGTCTCTCAAATTATGTATATAAATTTTGATGTATCATGACCCAAAACTTATGCTATTTAATTATCTAAGTATCAGATTGGTAGACATTTGTTGGATAGTTAATAATGTAAATATTCAATGTGTTGGTATGGAATTCAGCCACGTGGTACACCCGTGAGATTTGCGGCTATGCCATAACCGATTTACTGTTCAATTTAAATTGAATGCCACGGATGCCTAGTGTCGAGATAAAGCGGTGTGTAATCAATTAGTTGGCAGACCAACCATTTATTTTGCCAATTGTCGAGTGCGTTTATCAGGTGATTTGCGGAGGTTGGGGCTCTTCCTCCAATGAGTTCTTATATATATATATATATATATTGGGAATCAAAGACTTTCGAAGGTGCAACAAATGTTTAGTCGAACGGAAATAAAAATTGGAGGTGGAAAAGTGAAACTTACCACTAACATGGAATCACCATCCTAGCTAAGAGTACTAGGGTGCTTAACTAAGCAATGCGTTGATGAGTAAGAAATGTACAATGCTGAAATTACAAGCTATTGTTGACCCAACATATGAGCATAAATGGATAGTTCATATGACTATGATCTTCCTTCAGATCCGGCACTCAAGTGTAGACGGAAGGGAATTACAGCTATAGGTTATAACTAAATCGGTTCGACATAAGAGTAGGGACGGACTGAACTATTCCTAGAAACTAAAAGATCCATGCTGATGAGTAGTGGAAATGATAACTATCCCGGAAGACTGGATAAGCAACGATGCATTAGGGTTGAGTTGAATTGATTTGATTGTTGATTTTTTTGGATTGATTCTAGGATCCTTTGCTCACCATCCTCCTTGGTTATTTATAGACTCCCTTGTGACATTAGAGAGCAACCACTGCTTACGTGGCCACCTCATATTCTGCCAGTTGTAAAGCGGCAGTTATCTCTGATCGATCGTGCTTTGCCTTCGTTGAATGCACCCTTATCGAGATAGCCGATTATCGATTGTGTCTCAATGCAAACATAACCCTAGCAGTTACTTGTTATTATCCTCAAGTTACACGAGTGGGACAACTCTTTGAAGACCTGATTATTAATGAGCTGTCATATGTATATTCAACACACCTTGCCGAGATTTCATGCCTGCCGTGTGGCTGCAGAGATTTCATGCCCTGCACCGTTGAATATGGTGTTGTAAGAGCTCGTCCAAACACAATGATTTTATTTCAACAAAACAAGTATCCACGAACTAAAGATTAAGATTATTTTCAGATTGTAACTTAATGAGAGTGTTTCCCATGATTTAGTCAGTTTGCGTTAGCATATTACATATGCCCGTGTACCATTTCTAGGAGGTTGCGTATAGAGGCAATAGGCAGCTAGAGGATTCACCCTACGAATTTCTTAGAGCCCGAGATCCTTTAACCAAATGCTCTGTAGGGCCCACCACAATATCCACCTCATCTACTGCATCTATCAGTTTTGCATGGAGATGAGTCAAAAAATGAAGCAGATCCAAAACTCAAGTGAGCCGCACCAAAGGAAATATAGGGGAAGAAAATGCCCACCATTGAAACCTTTGAAGGGCCCAAAAGAAAAGACAAGTATAAACCTAGAGTATCAAATAACTCCCTTATAACAATAAAATTAAAAAAAAAAAAAAAAAATCATGAATCCTAGAATCCCTGTGAATTTCATATTGCATGGCTTACTTTGAGTTTTTTTTTTTTTTCACTTAGCCTGATTTTCTAGCTTGCTTCCTAACATGGGCTTGCACAACAGATAGAGTGAATGCTACACAGAGATATTCCAATGGTCCTTAGGTTGAGAGACAAGGACGACCCCAACCCCTCATTGTCTGAACCAACTCATCTGCTTTGACTGAACGCAACTGAACGAGTCGATCTGAATCCCCGAGTCTTTAAACATGCCTTCCACTGACCCTCACTGGTGAATGGGCCCCTGATTTGGGCTATCCAATATGAGAAATGCCCCGTCTTGAATAAGCTACCAGCCAGGTCCCTATGATGTATTAAGTAGCCTACAAGATTCAGTAATTGGCGCAGGGCCATCCAGGGTGTGGACCATCATATCAGCTGCTTGGATTACTAGAACATGGCCTCTCTTGTACAAACTCAAAATCAGGGAAGCGGATTGCATACTGAGTAACTCAGTATATTATAGCGTACTGAGTAAACTCTGTGAAGTCCACCGTGCATGTATGCCTCTTATCCACACTGTCCATCTGTTTTATCAGATCATTTTAGGGCATCGGCCCAAAACCGAAGCATATCCAAAGCTCTAGTGGACCACACCACAGGTAACAGTAGGGATAATGGCGCCCACTGTTTAAAGCTTCCTAGGGCCCAAAGACCTGTTTATCTGGCATACGACCTGTTCATAAGGTCACACAGACCTGGGCGAAGGGAAAATCAAATATCCGCTAGATCCAAAACTTCAGTTGCCCCCAAGATGTTTTCAACGGTATGCGTTCAATTAACACTGTTTCCCATGGTGTGGTCTACTTGAGCTTTGGGTATGCTTCCATTTTGGGCAGGTGTCCTAAAATTAGTCAATAAAATGGATGGATAGCCTGGATAAGACACCTACATCATGGCAGCCCCCATAGAGTTCCACTTCCAGAAACCAGAATGTGGTCTACAGATTCTCGGTCATAATAGTATAATGGTCCCATACCAGGGAAATGTACATGCCCCAAAAAAAAGGGCAGATGGAAGGGTTTAAAACTTAAAATCTGTTTGTAAACGGGAACCAGGCCATCAATTAGTGCACATGCTGAAGGATGTAGAGCATAACTCTTGTGGACCTGCTTTCTCACACGCAATGCGGTGGAGTCGAGACCATTTACTCAGTAGTTGGCTCAAGCTTAATTTTCATGGTGTTCCTTCTAGGAGTTGTTGGATGGCTTGCAATTGTTTTTATAAGGATGTGGTTCTCTTGACATTTTGGAGTGTAAAAGATGCAGGATTTAGCGGCTATTCAGGATGAAATTGACCTTTGATTCCAATAAGGGGTTGCAATGAGTTGGGCCCGGTCCAGCCCTCACCCTCATTGGGCTGAAAAGGCCCTGGCCAGGTTGGCCCTGAAAGGAAAAGAGTTAAATGATAGGCGAAGTCGTTGTTTTAGAACTCGGAGAGTCAACTAAGAACTCAGATGAGTAAAACTCGAATTGGCAAACAACCGGTCGGTTCATACTCTGAATTTGTCCTATAAAAAAGTCAGCTGAGTTTTTTCCTAACTCCCCCGAGTTTTGCATTGACTTGGAGTTAAGAGGGGCTTTACTTTTTAGGCCTGTTTGAATTCATGGAAAGGAAAGGAAACATTGTTTTCCATGAAACTCTCTTTCTGTCATTTGTCAAGCCTTTCTTTGTGGCAAACAGTTCCTAGTCTCTGAAAAATGTACATTTCTTTTTCCACTTCCACCCCTTAGAAAGGTCTTTTCCCACTATGGAAAGAAAATGGAATTCTCAGGTGCTAAGCCCAAATGAACTACCTAGAAACTACCTAGAAACTCTCTCTCTCTCTCTCTCTCTCTCTCTCTTGCCAAACAACAAATTTGAAATAGTTTCTAAATTTCTAAGAAAATATTGTTGGGAAAACAAGCAAGGAAAACAATGTTTTGCTTCCCTTGCTTCCTTGGAAAAAAAAAGTTTCCTAAGAAACACTATTTCCTTTTCTATGCTTTCCGTGAAACCAAACAAGCCCTTACTTTTAAACCCATGCCCATTAAACACAATCCTCAACCAGATTTCACCTATTCATTTCCAAACTACAATCTAATATTTGTTTTTCCTATCCTCCATCCATGACGAGTCCCCTCATAAGCTGTTTGGATGATTGAAACATGACCCCAGGTTAAAATAATGTCTTTAAACAACACATCTACATATAAACTGTTTGGATTGTTGAAACATAACCCCATATCAAAAGAATGTCTTCAAACTATACATCTAAGGGCCCGTTTGTTAAATCTGAAGTCTTAAGTTTGAATATGAAATCTGAAGCTTGAATTTGAAATCTGAATCTTAAATCTGAATTTGAAGTCTAAAAACTTGTTTGGTAATTGTTGTTAAAGTTTGAAAATTAAGTATTGAATCTGAAACAACCTGTTTGTTAACAAACATCTGAAATGGCTGAAATCTGTTACTTTGACATATTTGCCCCTATCTCCTATTTTGAGATGTTTTGCATTATAAAGGGTTTATTTTTTTATTAAATAAAATTAAAATTATTAACTTAACATCTATTTAATTCAAATAAATTGAAGTATTCAATAAAAAATTAAAATATCATTGTTCATAAAAACATATAAAAAAATCAATGATTTGCATGTATAAATATGATAGCAATTTATTCTCGCATATTGGACATAATATTTTGTTCGAAATTTCTGAATACACCTTCTACTTCAGTCATATCATCTTCTGATTCATTGTCCACTATGATGTATTTGTTTTATATCCACTCCATTCATCCCGTTTGCCATCTCATTTTAAGTCATGGTCCTAAAAATGAAATAGATCCTAATATCTAGTGGACCACATCATAAAAATGGTAAGACTTGGCACCCACAATTGAAACCTTTCTAGGGCCCCCCATGATGATTACTTGCCATTCAACCTATTCATAAGGTCACATAGACATGGATGAAGGGAAAACATGAATATTAGCTTGATATAAAACTTTTGTGGTCCCCACATGTCTTGGGTTATGGGCATTAAATCACATTGTTTCCTGTGGTGTGGTCCAAGTGAGCATTTAATCTATGTCCACTTTGAGCTCATGCCCTAAAATGAACATCTATAATGTATGGACGGCTTGGATCATAAAACACATGTAGCATGGTGGGACCGACAGAGCACCAACAAAACCATCCATCTTACGCTAGGTTGGTGCCGTAGAACTCAATCCATGCCCCATGTTGGTCGCGGCTTCTCTGGATCCACCGACGTGGGTGGATCCTTGACCATGTCATCCATTATGTGATGTGTGTCTTAGATCCACGCCATGTGTCCATTTTGAAAACTCATTTTAGAACATGATCCAAAAAAAGGAAGTAGATCCAAATCTCGATGAACCATAATATGGTAAATAGAGGCACTCAACCATTAAAAAGTTCTTGTAGGCCACAAAAGTTTTGAATGAAGCTGATGTTTGTGTGGTCTCTTCATCCAAGTCTTTATGACATTGTCAATAGGTTGGATGGAAAATAAACATTCCAGTGGACCCCATGAAGTTTTTAATGGTGGTGATTCAATCACTATTATTTCATGTGGTATGGTCCACCTAAGATTTGGATCTGCTTCATTTTTGGAATCATGCCCTAAAATGATCTTACAAAATGCATGGACGGTGTAGATGTAATGCACATACATCACAATGGCCCCACAGTACTTGTATTCATTTAATTTCCGCTGGTTTCTATGGTGTGGTCCACTTGAGCTTTACATGTGCTTCATTTTTTGGACCATGCTCTAAAATAATCTGAAAAAGTTGATGGATGGTGTAGATCTAACACATAAATCATGGTGGGGCCAAAGAAGTTACACATGCGAAAAGTTGGTTGTGCATTATGCCTGGGGAGAGAAAATCTCCATAGCAATTGGAAGGAGGGGTAATTTTGGAAGGAATTTTATTTTTTTATAGAAAATTTGCGGAGCACATTCCGAATTCATCGTTAAGTCAGACCTCTCTCGCCAAAAAAAAAATAATTGGAAAATCACAGACCGCTTTCCAAATTCGGTGTTAACAAACAACTCTTACAAAGAGCATTTTTTCAATTCCGCATTAAGTAATTATTTTAAGTGTTAACACACACGCCCTAAGTCAAATGGTAACCACTAACAAGTGCCAATAAACCTCCACTCTTTCTATATAAAGGTGGCCAAGTTGATTAGACCAGGCCATTCACCTGACGCAGCCTGGAACAGGGCCTCGATTTCAAGCTTGTTCCTGGCCCTCGGGCCAATTTTAAGCGCCCAGGTCATCGCGCAGAAGATATGTATATAAACAGATTCCTCCCTCGTAAATGGGGAGGGAGCCCAAACAAATACAACTCACACGAAGGTTTGTTGGCTGTTTGAATTGTGAAAGAAATAAGAAATAATGATACGAAGAAGTGGGTTGAAATGAACCTGATTATATCATCTGGGTGCCTCGAATGTGAGAGGAATAGCAAATTACAATACAAAGAGGAGGTCGAAATGAACTGATCTTTATTCACACTCCTTTCCTGCAAACATTTAATCCTTACCTCACAAAGAAACTTCTGCCCGGATATATTCGTGCTCTTCCTGCATGTTATTTTCAGGTGGACAAGCAAACCTTCATCCGGTTTCACTTGATAGAACCCATCCTTGCTTATGTACAAGTGACTACATGTATGTGGCATGGTTTTCGTAAGTTGCATAGCAGAGAACCATGGTGGGAACGTTTCTTTTCTCAAAGATTGATCAGAGAAAAGATTAAGAATGCTCACACCCAAGCTTCAAGAATGCAAGTACAGCAGTCCAACACAAACGGAAGAGAAATGACGGTACCCAATGACCAGAGATGAGGATGACTGTTGTCCACTGTTGCTTTAGAAGATCCCACCGTACATATATGGGTAGGAACCATTTGGAGTTTCATGAGTTTCTCAAGTTCCTGCAAGAAAGAAATACTACTATTTAAGTGCCGGTCAGAAAGTTGAACTGCTAAGAGAATCTATGATTTAATTTCCTTAACTTCTTCAGTAATGTCTAACAGACTACAAACAGGGGAAGTAGGCGCAAAGTAAAACTCATAAAAATCGTGGCCTCTGCTGCAAAACTCTATAATCAAGGTTCCCTTGTACTTGATGTGGTATGTTTCTGTAGTTACATGGATCTCATCGTTTACTGTAATCATTCTTCAAACCATGTCATGGTTTGCGGCATCATTCTTCAAACTTCAAACCATGTCATTGTTTACCACAATCATTCTTCACACTAAGTAAATTATGCTCATTCTTAGTCAAATTTCAAATTTACCAGATGTCTGATCAGCGTATTAATAGTTGGAGGTAGTATTTTGCCAGGTCCACATAACCAAAATGGGTCAAGCTCAACATGAGCATGGCTGTACAATTAGATAATTAAGGTGGGCCATGGTGGATGAGTCATGGTCCGAAAATCATAATCACTACACAAACATTAACCAACAGCTTAATGGGCTTTAACATTGCTGACTAGTAACCATTTTTAGCTTTAACCGGCTGTTTGGAGGGTGTTGATCAGAAGTCGGAATCATCCTGGAGTTATCATTTTGGGACTCAGAACCATCAAATGTGGAGACTTCCAGATGGACAATTGGATCACTAGACTGCGAGGATGCTTATGGTGGTGACAGGATCCTGACCAAGATGGGTCGGGTGACTAGATTACATATTTAAAAATTAGAATGTGTAAATGATAATATAGACAGCTATCAATTCATAGCTGTTTTGGAAAATGCACTGGTGCAGTGCAGCATAATCTTAGATTTGAGTCACTCAACTAACGGCACCAAGTTTGTCTGTCGCTAACTGCAATTCGCCTTCTAAGAAGAGAAACATGTACAAAGGTGTGAATCTAACATCAAATCTTAAGTTTAAGATTTTAAATGTGCATCCAGTCTCTACCTACTACCATGCACATAATAATTCATACCTTCCAGAAGGCATTTGGAGATTGTTAATCAAACCCTTTGAACTAGGCAACCGTCTAGCTTTTTGTTCATGCTCTTTGTCAATACGCAGTGATGCCACCTCCTTCTCCATAGCAGCCTTTTCTCTACGCGATTTCTTTACTTCTACCTCCATCGCTTTGGTGAGAGTGTCTACTTTCTTCGATAGCATCTAAAAAAGGTATCACTGTTAAGCAGTTGGAATGCAAGCGTAATCAATAGAAGAAGAGGATGAGAGAAATAAAAGGTTAGGGTCTTGTTAAGAAACCTTGAACTTCCTAAAATACTGTACCTCTATAGCATTATCCTTGTCCTTCAAACTTTGGTCCTTCTCATGGCACGCTTTTCTCAGGGCAATCACCTCTTTCTGTAGAATGTCATAAAATACACCTGAAACAAAATCATCAGGCAATGCATCTTCATGATCTGATTGCTTTCCGTCAATACACGCCTTGTCAGTATCAACGGATGCGCTGCTTGAGGATAACCCATCAATCTCGTCTCTCATACAGTTATTATCAGAAACCTCTCCAAATGATTTGAGGCTACATTGATCTTCATCCAGTGATCTTCCTGCATCGAAGGACCTAGACACACCTTTTGCATGTCTCATTATTGCACTGGAAGAGCTAGACAGTGTCAATGACCTGACTAGGGAAGCTGATGATTTTTTCATAGAAATTCCACTCGATAAAATCCTTGAGGAAATTTCAGCTCCACCTACTGATTGGCGTCGGGGCATCCCATTATAGGTGCTTCGCAGTTCAGAAGAACGATTCCCAGAAATTATTGATGATTTTAACCCATCCTCTACAACTTTCAACCGCAGCTGGAACTTTTCCTGCAGACGGACCAAGAAAAATCAGCCATTAATGTTCTGAAATTAAGAAGCACCACAGCGACATCAGGAAATGTGAAAAATAACATTTTAAAAAAATAAGAAAAATAAAATGTTACTCTACTTTGAGCTGGGCCTCTGTTTTAGCAGCTCGCTCGGCTATTGAGAGCTTATCACGAAGCTGTTGCATTTCACCCTAAAGATTCAAGGCATGAAATCAATTTAAGTCAAAATCCACAGACGATACGATTCCAGACAACATTGCAAAAAGGTGGGAATACCATGAGGAATCGCCTTTCTTCAAGCCACTGCTTGACAGGCATCACTTTGTCATTGGCATCTTTCCATTCGTTTGCAACTACTACTGCAACTCGATTTTCTGTGACCCTTGCACGAGATAATGTCCTTTCAAGTGTCTTCTTCTCCCCCTGGGTAACAAGTCCAGTAGTGGCAGAGTCAGAATAGGAGGAAAAAAAGCCAAACTTTGGATTCTGTACTTTATTGATGAAATAAGGCATTTACTAGAACTAGATCGATTAATTATCATTATTCAGATACTCACCATCAACTCATTAACCTGACGTTGATAATCACGTACGGCATTTGCAGCAGCAGCCCCAGAAAGAAGAGCCTCCTCTAGTTCACGAACGGTTTGACCCAGCTTCTCAACCTCTGCAACCTTTTGGCGATGCATTTTGTCTAAAATCTTATATTCTTCCTGGAATGTTCCAAAACTAGCAATCAAAATAAACCATAGAATAATTGAAGTCCTCATTGCTTTCTCGTTGTAAATGGTGATATCGAGAAAGAAACCTGAGATATCTCAATCTGTTTCATAAGTTCTTGGTTCCTATTCTGTAAATCATCAACTAGGGAGGCCTTGATTTTTGCAAGATGGACTTCCCTTTCTGCATCCAACAAGGCTGCTTCCTTGGATTTGGTAAGTCTCTCTAAGGCTCTATTGTCATCCTGAAGCTTTGAAACCTGGAATGGAATAACGTCATGTACTCCTGAAACAAATAGCTGAAACCTTTTCAAGAAAAAATGTCTTCCTAAACAGCACCTCTTGCCGCAAAAGCTTAATTTCTGCTTCCAGAGGAGAAAGTATAGCCTCTAAAGGAGGTAACTCTTCATCCTTCTGAGCAGCATGGACTCTTCGAAGGGTTGCTTCCGCAGCAAACTGTGCAGCTAATGCAGCTTTCTTCTCATCAGAGATTTTCTTGATTTCTAGGTTCTGCAATACCAATAACTCAAAAACCAGTTAAAATCCTTTTCTTTTTCCAGATAATAGAGGGGTTGGGAGCATTTTGTGTCTGACATTCGTTAAACTATATGGCTTTATAGGCACAAATACAGAGTAGAAGTTTCAAATACTGTATAACAAGTCGATGAATAATATTCAGTCACCACCTTGTTTTCAAGAGCAGCTTCTGATGCCTGGAACTTCTCTACCATCTTTTCCAGCTCCTCTGTAGCCTACTACATCAGAGTAACACACACAGTGACTGGGCATCGATCTGTTTTCAATAGACATCACATAACAATACCAATTCAAAAAATATAACGTAGATTACCTCAGCAAGAGCCTTCTCTTTAGCTCGTTCAGTCAATCTTAAGGCCTTAATCTCATTATGAGCTTCTGATAGTTCACGATCTTTGTCTGCCGTGCCGGATGCACAAATTAGCAATTTGGTATCAATTTATTTTAAGCATGCACATGAAAGCCTTTTGCCCATACTCATATGTAAAGCATCAGCACAAACTTGGAAAAAGCCACTCAATGGAAGAGCACTTCTTCAGTAATGAAAGCATGGTTTGATATCTCTAAATGCCATTTTCTCAATGTTAAGAGGTGTGTTCCAGTGGTACTGGTGCCTCTATAAGCCTGTGGTGGTACCAGGCAGATGTGTGGCCCATGTGATGTACATCACATCTAACCTTCCATCAAATGTGTAACCTCAATAATACCCCATGGCCCAAAAATTAGCTTGAAAAAAAAAAAAAAAAAAAAAAAAAAAAGAGCCTCAGGCAGGCTACAGCATTTGGAACAATGTGGGAGGCGACGCCCACCCTTTAATTTCAACAGCACGTGAGTTGCAAAATGACCTGATTTTTGGTCTGACCCATCATCCATTCCAGATGAAGAGTCTGAAGGGCCTGGATTACATATCCACAACATGGCGGATCCCCCATGCAAATCGTGAGTGGGGTCCCCTACCAGATTGTTCCGTGCTGTAGCCCATCTAAGTTCTGGATCGGTATGGTTTTCAGGCACCTGGAGGTATCATGGGGTAACGCGTCTTATGGGCGGGCTGGATATTGTGAACACATCACATGGGCCCTACTCCTGCCTGATACAACCGTAGCTTATGGTGGTACATGGTACCACGGGAAAACCCAAGCTCGTTAGCAATATACACAATCCAGCAAAAAACTGTATTTGATTAACTGGTTAAAAGATATAAATAAAAATAAATAAATGAGGCAACAATGAATTATATGCCGATTCTGAAAGATGGATTGACAGATAAATGCTGTCTAAAAGGCATGATTTATTGTTGAAAATCCTCAAGAATCTTAAATGCACCAATGTGAGACACAAGCTCCGATTTTTCTAAATCGACGTTCATAAACAAGATCAAATCACACGGAAATCCAAAGGAAGAAGACATCAAAATAATAGCAATAATCATCAAAAGCATACCTCTCACATCGTTTTGAAGGCGGTTGAGCTCGATCTTCACGGGATCGGAACCGTGCAAGAAATTCATGAAGTCCTCTTCATCAAGGCTCGATCGCTTTGGATACTTCTTTTTCCCCGCAGCCGCCTTGATCTCCGCTCGGAACGACGCCGAAGCCGCGATCGAGCGGCCAGATAGATCTAGTTCAGATCCGAATTCTCTCGGATCGTGATTTTCCGCCATTGATCCTGCTCCGAAGCTCGATCGACCAAAGCCTAGCTCCGAAACTTCCAGAGAGGGTGGAAAGAGATCTATTTTCCTCCGATTTTCCGCCATGGATGCCGCTTACTTAACTTGGAATGCAGGGATTCATAATAGAAAGGGAGAAATCGAACGGAGAAGGATTATGATAGGGAAATCGAGAAGGAGAGATTTGGGAAAAATCCGCCATTAATGGGGGGGCTTTTGGGAGGTCTGTAACAGAAACCGACAGTAGCAGTTCAACGAGTCTGACAGCGAAAGGGTTTAAGGCAACTGTCGCCGGACGAAATGACTTAAGTTTCCCTCCCTTTTCTAACGAATTACTCCGGATACCCTTTGCTATTGCCGACTATTCTGCCCGCACGTGCACCACTCTCCACACGTGTCGAGAATGATGAGACGGCACGTGCGTTAGCAACCCGATCTGCGCTGTAGTAAGCGCCTCAACGGCAGGAATCAAGTAGTGGGCCTGTACGTTTAATCTGAACCGTTGAATGTTTTTCACCTAAAACGCTTGCGTACCTCCCTTAGGGGGGGGATCCAACCTGCACGAAATCCATCCCGTCCATCAAGTACACCACCCCTTTTTTTAGCCTTGTTCCTAAAAGTCAGCCTGACCACCCAACGTAAAATTATACAAACATCGGATGCAGTTTGGCTGGTGACCCAGCACTAGCTGATGTCAAGCTATGTGTACTTCACCATGATGTATATATTTTACCCACCCCATCCGTACATTTCTTCAGCTCATTTTTATGGCATGAGCTTAAAAAATAGGCAGATTCACAGCTCAAGCGGGGCCGCAGGAGAGGAGAAAGTGGAAATTAAATGCTTACTTTGAAAACTTCTCAGGGTCATAGAACTTTGGTATCAAGTTGACATTTGTGCTTTCCCCTCATCAGGTCTGTATGACCTTATATTGATAAGATGACAAATAATCATAGCAGTGGCCCTATGAAGGTTTCAACATCCATATCATTATACCCCTGTTTTTCATGGTGCATTTGCTCTCCATTGTGTTGCTTGGTTTCTTGAAAAAGAGGGCTCACTCTGCCATTTGCATCCTGACGTCTAGTCTAAAGGCTTATGTCCAATTACACTATCTGAGATTGAAGTTGAATATGAGTGATCAAGAACTCATCTAATACTTGAGGTTGAGCCTAATGCCCCATACTTCATTCATTGTTGAAGATAAGTGAGAGTGTTTCTCACCTTGCCTTCATTGAAACGTGTGACTAGGTGACCCCAATGGGCCACATATTGGTATCAACAGTTGCACATCTTCCACATCATGATCAGGGCCACGATCGAATTTACTCATAACACAACCACATGGCATAGATCATATCTTCAGTTCCTACTTATGGCTTAGTGGCAGACTAACAAAGTTTTAACCTCGACATCATGGGTTCGAATGTTTATTTTGGTGTGTGGGTGTGACCATGAGCTTATGTGTTTATATATATATATATATATATATATATATATATATATATATATATATATATATATATATATATAAGAGAGAGAGAGAGAGAGAGAGAGAGAGAGAGAGATCATATCTTATTGATCTAATGTGAGTAGCTTTAGATATTTCTACCCGTGACATCGTTTTTACATCACACAAGGCTAGCATAATTCATATAATTCTTGTGCACCCTCCTTCAACTTCCTTCAATGTAGATATCATCGATCTGTCTTCTTTTCTAATTAGACGCCGGTGAATCTATTTAAGAGACCATGAGACAAAGTAGCATGTGGTTCATCTTACTAACGGTGGGATATCAACTTCATACATGTGTCATGTCAGCTCATATTAGTGTGTTAGATAAAAAAACTTAGGTAGACACCCAAATGAGCCATGCCAAGGGCAGCATTGATGACAAGTTGCCCTCCCTCCGCTTTCTTCCTTTTCTCTCCACCTTAGCTCTACTTCACACAGCCACTCGGCTCTTTTCACCTGCTATAACCCTAGTGAGCCATAATGAGGAGTTATAGGATCTGTTTGAGATACGCACAACACACACAGGTTTTAACCTTTTCGTTTCCCACTTGTGGTTGTGGGCTCATGGTTCAATGGTCCATGCTGTTGTTTGTCTCGCAGCACTTTTGATTAAGAAGCCACCAGATTCTCCTCAATGGAACAATCCAACTTTTAGATTTGTGGCTGAAAAAAAAGGCTCAATTCAGTGGATAGCATCTATCTCTAGATGAGATTTATCCTGCATGGTGTATCCACATTGTGACACAACATATGGATCATGGTTAACAAAACACTGTGTCAAAAAAAAAATGCATGAGAAATGTTTCATATTTGATGTCACTGAGGTTGCCAAGATTTTAGAAAAGAAATTAAATGCCGAAAGTTTCGAGAATAAAAAGTTATGGTTTAATATGATGTAGAGTGAATACACATATAGAGGGAGGGTAATCCTCACCTACGCACCTTTGTATGTTTCGTGGCACAAACTCTGAACGGTCCATGTGATATAGCACCCCTTTCCTTTTACCATGGCTCACCAAAGTTTTGCATCAGGGTAAAAGTTGGATATTAAGGGTTTCATGAGATGCTGAATCATGTAGACTGTTCAAATTTTGTGCTCATATTACGTGAGATGAGTTCTCATTAATTTAAACTCAGATGAGCCACACGACAAGAAACAGTTGAGATGTTGATGTCCACCCTTAAAAAACTATCTAGTTTTTATATCTTACCTAATTCACTCACTTTAGAAGAAGCATCCAATCCGGATAAATGAACGCCAAAAGATCAAGTCATTTCAAAACTTAGGTGGGCCCACAATCCAATTTTTATTGTTTCGGAAAAGTTTTTAAATTTGAGCCGAAGTATGACTCTACGATGGACCGGATTAGGTGTCACCGGGACCACACGGGACGCGGACGGGGTACTACGCAGCACCAGGACCTAGCTAGAGACGGACGGTCCTGGCAGGGGCTCTGTGGGTATCCACACCGTCCATCCATTTTAACAGATTATTTTAAGGCATCATACGTAAAAGGAGTCAGGTGTAAGGCTCAAGTGAACCATACCACAGGAAACAGTGGGGATGAAACGCCTACCATTGAAAACCTCACAGGGCCACAGAAGTTTTGGATCGAGCTGATATTTTTGTCTTCCCTCCATCCACGTCTTTCGGACCTTATGAACAGTTTGGATCAGTGGGCCGTAGGAAGGTTTCAACGGTGGACGTCATTGTCCCTTGTTCTTCCCGTGGTGTGGTCTACTCAAGACTTCGATGTGCCTATTTTTGTGCTCTACCTTAAAATAATCTATCAAAACGTATGGACGGCCTGGATAAAATACATACATCACCCCACAGAGCTCCTGCACCGTCCATATGTAGCTAACGCAATCCGCGCCAGATCACACCCTTTTGAAAATGCCGGGACCCAATTTCCTGACATGTGTCACTCATGTACGGCTATTCAAATCATCCAAATTTTGGATGGACTAGATATCTAAAATCACACCTTCAATCGATCATAACCATCCAACTGCTATCTTCCAAATGGATAGTCAAAACTCAAAAGTAAAATGTGAAGTGGCCCAATGGTTCTATCTCCCCGGTTAGCAATTGACGGTCTGGATTGTTCATCAAACAAATTAACGGTCTAAATTTTAATCCAACCACTAATGATCATTTTCAAAATGGTGGTAAACCATCATAGGTGGGCAGGCCTTAGAACATCAACATCGGTGCGTGATTCGAGCCGTTGATGATGGGATGAACGAGATTTTCCATCCCCTTTTGGCCACAAAATATCCGAACATACACGTGTATGTCCGCGTGACATTTGAGGAGAGTTGGTTGGGACTTCAAATCTGCTTTGTTGATAAGACTCACGGCTGTCAAATAATGCAACGTACTTAAAATAGACTAATGACAGATGCAATTCCATTGTAATCGTCTTGATTAGAAACGTAATCACGGGATGGTGGGCCCCACACGTCTTTTTTTTTTTTTTTTGCACGAGAGATGGCTATTGTTAGGTACCACCAAAATCAATGTATGAAACGCCTTAAAAAGATGATGGTTGGAAGGTAGACAGAAGGGATCGGAACAAGGAGCCTTGATAGAACGCGCCGGGGCCGTAGGACAGCTGCCACGCGCTGCTAGGTTCCTGTGTCGGATGCATACGTGTCAGTCGCATGATCAAAACGGTGGCGGCTGTGGTGGGTGGATCCCTGACTGTGGAGACAATTGTGATTTATTTTACTTATATCCACGCCGTTCATCTGTTTTGAAAGCTCGTTTTAGGATATGATGAAGAAAATTAAGGAGATACAAATATCAGGTGGACCAGATCACAGGAAATAGTGGTGATTGAATACCTACTGTTAAAAACATTTTGGAGGCTACCGGAATGTATAAGGTAACAAAGACATGGATGAAGAGACCACACAAATATCAGCTTGATCCAAAACATTTGTGGCCTACGAGAAGTTTTTAATTGTCAATCACCACTTTTTCCTGTGGTGTGGTCCAACTGATATTTGGATCTGTTTAATGTTTTCGGAATCATACCCTCAAATGAGCTTTCAAAACGAATAGACGGTGTGGATATAAGGAACATATATCAAGGTTGGCCCTACACTCAGATCGACTCGTTTAACCTGAGTTGAGTTGGGACTCTCCCAAGTCAGGGATAAATTAGTTTAACTCACCTGAGGTGGGGTTTGGGACGTGGGTTTGGTGGGGGCTATGCCTGTGTGCCTGTTGAGTCCGAGTTGACTTGGACAAGTGGCATAAGGCTCGTCAGAGTTAACTCGGACTCCATGAGCATACTGGCACACTCCCACCAAACCCTTATCCTGATGGTCAACTCAGGTGAGTTAGACCAATTTATTCATGACTTAGGCGGGTTATATTGTTGCATCAGACTCATCCGAGTCAGCTCGGACAAGCGGCATATCCTCATCCGAGTTTTGAAATCATTACTCAAAGATCCGGGTCATTCCCTTGGTGGTAAGAAAATCTTAGTGGTTGGTGATGAGACTGATAACTGACCTTGTTGAGGGAATGTTTTTGTCGGCAATCTCCAAAGAGCTTTTCTAGGGAAGTTACTAGCGGCACACTGCCATGGAAAACAGAACCGTGGATCTAGTGGGCCGTCATGCGAAGTGTGAAGACATTAAAAATTTATTAGTGATTGGACTATCTTAGCCGTTGCATTAATGGTTGGAAAATTGAGGACGCGGATTTCTGACCGGCCAAAGAAGTTCCTGCGCTGGGACTGCCCATCCGTTTGGTAAGATCATTTTCCAAGACACGAGTGGACTGCACTAAAGGAAAAGGTGGGTGGGAAATTACTGCGGTTGAAACCTCACTGGTGTCTACAGTAATGTTTATATGCCAACCATACTCACAATGTCATTCTGCTGGGACAATCTGAAAGCACAAATATTAGCCTCATTCAAAACTTCCGTGGCCCCATGAGTGTTTCAACTGTGGAAGTTCAATCCTCACGTTGTCGCCCCACTTGATCATGGATCCGGCTCATTTTTCGTTGCACCTCTTAAAATGATCTCACAAAATGGATGGACAGTGTGGATTTCTTACAAACAGCACGGTTGGCCCCACCTAGGTTCCCAGGAACTTCTTGCCAAAGGCTTTCGCAGGAAATCCGCGTCCGAAAATTGATGGCTACAAAAAATAAAGAAAGGGGGCGAAATTTGTACTGATCGGATGGCCAGGATGATCAGATCACAGTCCATGGTCATGCGTGTGAACCATTTTTTAACCTGATCGTAGGAGCGCGGTTTCGGTGGATCCCCGGATCCACCGAAGTGGGTGGATCCGTGAAGGTGGGGTCCACCGTAATGTATGTTCCTTATATCCAGGCCGTTCATCTGTTTTTAAATCTTATTTTATTGCATTATACCAAAAATGAAGTAGATCCAAATTTCAAGTGGACCATAATACAGGAAACAGTGGTAATCGACCATTAAAAACTTCTCGCGTGACACAAAAGGTTTGGATCAACCTGATATTTGTGTGGTCTCTTCATTCAGGTCTTTGTGATCTTATCAACAGGTTGGATGGAAAATAAATATTCCGTTGGCTCCCTTGAAGTTTTAATGGTGAGGATTCAATGAAGACTGTTTTATGTGTTATGATCTCCTAAGATTTGGATCTGCTTCATTTTTTGAGTCATGCCCTAAAATAAGCTGTCAAAATAGATGGATGGTGTGGATGTAAGGAACATACATCAAAGTGAGCCCACAGTTAGGGATCCACCGACCTCGGTGGATCCGGGTATCCGGCCAAACCGCTCCTCTGCATGACGCCCTCGACGACTGGAATGTCCAAATCACTTAAGTTTTCTCTGCCTTTGGTAATAAGGCATGGCTAGGTGATCCGTAGGAGGAGAGAGCTAAAATTAAGTCATTCATGGCACACATGACAAAACGAGACACATTTTATCAGGTGGGGTCTACCATAAATTGCAACAATGATATATTACCAGTGAAAAAGAGCAATGAGACTTACATTGGAAAGGACAAAATTATCATTTTAAACAAAATAATTTTTACTGTAGATTGTAAGTGTGGCTCTCTCTCTCACACACATGGTGCTTTTTCAGCTAATGAAATGTCTTGGAATGCAATTACTCGATTTACATAGTGTAGCAGTGTTATTAGAAAAGAACTACCTTACCATAATGTATATGTTTTACCCATGCTATGTATTCATCTATTTTTCCCGCTCATTTTAGGACATGAGCCAAAAAGAGGCAGATTCAAACTTTAGTAGGTATACCATAAGAAACCATGGTGATTGAATGTCCACCATTAAAAACTTCTCAAAGACGATAAAAGAGTTTTGGATCAGGCTGATATTTGTGTTTTCCTTTCATCTAGGTTTGCGTGACTTAATCAACAAGTTTGAAGACAAATAAACATTACAATGGTTTTTGGATGGTTTTTAATGGTGGGTGTTATCCTGTGGTGTGGCTTACTTGAGATTAGGATGTGTCTCATTGTTGGCTCATGCCCAAGAATGATTCCGCAAAACAAATGAGCAGTGTGTATAAAACATATACATCATGAAGAGGCCCACAGAGCTTTTCCACAGCTCACATCAATACCCAACCCGGGGCATCTACCCATAGCGTCTGAAAACACGCAGCAATGGCTGTTGTGGCCATTTATCATCAGCACATGCATCCATGATATGAGGTGCTCATGTTGCTCATTTTCTTATGAGAGCTGCACATGCAATGTACAATGCGCTCTTTCATGTCATTCTTGCAGATTTGTCTCGTGTACAACCATTGTGTATGTATGACATAGCAAACGCGGAAATAAGTAATTTGACATGCATGTGAAAGTTGTACACATCCACTATGCGGCACAAGTTTCATATCATGACATGTGTGGGATCTTAGGAGCTCGAATTAGGTACTACCCAAGCCTTTCCTGAGCTCAGGACAGGCCCAACGTGGCACATACATATCACATTTGTATTGGTGAAGGGCACGTTGTCAGAAGAGACCTGCCACATCAGCAAGCTTGACACAATCATGTCATGCCCCCTCTCCCCAAATGCCCACATGCCACGTACTAGCCTGTCCTAAGCTCAGGACGGGCTCAGGTAGTACCCAATCTCAGATCTTAGCTTTTTATCAAGGTGAGCTTTAAATCTTATGGTATAAAAATAGGCCATTTCACACCTCAGGTGGGCTACAGCATATTGGGTTCTTATCCTTGAATCGGTGGTAGACTCCCGGGAGTTTTAACATGAGGGTTTCGATACCCATAGGTGATGAAATCCCACTACATAAAAAAAAAAAAAAAAGAAAAGAAAAAAGAAAGTGGGCTACAGCATGTAGAAACAAATGAATGGCTAGAAATAAATTTTAAACCATTGATGTACTTTGCACGTTGTGGTTAACCTGAAGAATGAGATTTTCTGATTTTACAGGCGCCCATGTGTTAAAACATAGGTTGTCTACCGTTATGATATTAAGAAGTGAATATCAATTTTAGAAAATGCTTTCTTGAAATTCGGAAAGAATGTCCGGTTCAACTCGTAACAATGGGGTCACCTAATCTAAGGGCGCAACGCAAGATTTCAACCTGAGCCAGACCTAACATTTTAAAGACCCAACCTACAACCTAACTCAACCTGAATTCCAACCCAAGGTGCCTAACTCAAACCCAAGCCAAATTCCTCTATACTCAATCCTAAATTGTCCTTGGCCAAATACATATGAGTATTCCCAACAGGATCTAGCCCAACCCAAATTTCTCAGCCAAAACCTTGGCATTTCCAAACTAGCCCTACCCAAATTTGGGTTGGGTCAATTGGCTTATGATTCAACCCGAAACCAACTTGCAGCCCTAAATTGCCATCTAAGAGGGGCAAAGGGCCAGGTGCTACATGTGTCTAGGATGCGGATTGCCTATTGACACTGCCGCTACTGGACAGTGCTTTGTGGGCCTTGATATATATGTTTTATTAACACCATCCATCCATTTTTCCATCTCATTTTAGGGCGTGAGCCTAAAATGATGTTTTTAATGGTGTGCGTTTAATCATAACTGTTTTCCTATGATGTGGTCCAACTGAGGTTTGATTTGCCTCATTTTTTGGACCACTGCAATTCCAAAATGGATAAGCCGTCATGGATAAAACACATACATCATTGTGGGTCACATGGCACCATCTAATAACAACATTGCTACTGGCGTGTTAGAACGCCTCACCACAGTGGCTTTTATATACTAGAATGGGTACTTGAACCCATGACCTAGTGTTGTAACTCTTGTGAGTCTACTATGAGGCATAAGTAAGGACTCAGCAACTGTATCTTGCATGTACATCTTGGCTTTTGTTTCCCTATGGATCAATTTATTTGTGCATGTGTGGCCCACTCGATCAACAAATGCATTGGGAAACAAATTTATTGACTAAAGGACCAATATTTATACCATTAGAACTCAACGTGGTATCCCAGGTCACAGAATGAAATCCATGCACAAATCCGCCGTTGCATGCAATCATTCCTGCTACAGAAAGAAAGATTACATCTGATAGTGAGTTGGGGGGCACATGGGTCTCACATGATTTGGTCATTGAGACCATTGATCTTTGGGGCCCACGGTGGATGGGAGTTGCACCAATTGGAAGATCCTAACCCTTTCATTGGAAAGCCGAAAATAAATAGCTGTTGAAAATGTACAACAATAGTACAACCTGTGGTGAAGTTCCTAACCCTTCCATGAAGGGCTAAGAGGATTTGGTACTCTTAACAAAATGTCATCTATATTAAGCATGCATAGAAAAATCACACAAGTTGCAATCTATGGCTCAAAGTCTACCGTTTCGTTTGTGGACTTGTAAGCCTTAAGGCGGAATAACAGACTTGGAATGATGAATAGTCTATGAACTTTTCAACTTGGCCTTCTACGCCTCACACTCTTATGATAATCCTTTTAATAAAACTTGAGTTTTCTATCGTATAAGCTTGGAATCAAGACATGTATTTATAAAAAAAATAAGACACAGAATAGCTCAATTCATCACATCTACTCCCTCATGAGCCTCATACTAAAAATAGGGTCAATGTTCAACTAATGTACCATAGATACATAACATAGTACAAGCGCACCACCCCATTAGGTATCCCGAATGGCACAATTGTAGTTGGACCCACCGGTATGCTCAATCTAAATATTCAACAATTAAATCATCTAAACCATTGATCATATGGGGCCCACCTAATTGAAGCCTTACAAGTTCGCCTTGGATGGTTTGCCTTCCTAGAATGGTGATCTAATTGGCCGATTAATTGATATTTAATGGGCGATCATGCTTATTATCATTTCATATACTTTATAACAAAATTAAAAACAATACTGGGATCAATATGCCAAATAGTGAGGTACTAATTCATAGAAATCCAAAGAAAGAAAGAAAAAATCTGATACTAAATACTATGGAAGCAATATAAACTTCCGATGATGAAGCATTACATGTTGCGGCATACACAGTGGGCACTTTCGTAAGCACTGTATAAGATCAATGCTTTAAAGATACAAGAAGACATTTTAGAATTATGTGGACAACTAAATATGTATAGAAATGCTCAAAAATATTTCTCACTTTCTTTCTAACAATGGATGAACAGATATTCAATTATTTATTTAAAATTTACTAGGTGGGCTAATTATATACTTAGCCACAACCAAAGCATTACATCTCTAACAAGCCCAAAAAAGGGGATATAGAGAAAGAAAAGTTCTAATGAGATCATTAGAATTGGATGGAGCTGGAGAAGGTCTGAACGAACTGCCAATCGGACGGCGCAACATTATATGCCGTGCGGATCCGTCCGTCGCTTGTTTGGACTCTGAAAGACAGGCTCTGGCCATTTAGATAGGAGTTGCTTTGCCAATTTGCCCCCCAATTCCTGCTCATCACAAGCCATCCAGTTCTGGATCCTTTGATCCATACTTTTGATAATTCCCCCGCCCCGCCTACATTGCTGATTAGCACTAGCTCAAAGTAATCATGTCCATTAATCGTGAACCGGATACCTCCACTTTTTCTGCATCTTACCCTGTTACAATTACATTCCATGTGTGATGAGAGACCTCAATCTAAAAAATAATATAATTAGAAGCTCAAAGCATGTCTTAAGAGATAATTTCATTAAAGAGATCACACATGAATATGTGCGGAAGTGGACGTGCATGTTGATTAAATAAACACACGTCGGCACATGTTCATGTGTGATCATGCTTAAAGACAAGCATCAAAATCATTTAAATTAAAAAAACACAAGAGATGGTATGTGGGCATACTTCCTATAGAAAACAGGCACAATCCCTCCTCTATATATTGCAATCTTCTCAAAAGCTGGTTGTGCCATGTCAAAATGCTGATTTGGGGGGTTACACCAGCCTCCATTTTTACTGGGAAGGGCATAATTTGGTGGGCAGAAATTGGTGGCTGTGATTGTAATGTGGGTCCCTTTCAAACACCATTGTGGGTCCTGTGTTGAATCACATATTATCTGATAACATCCCCCACATGCATTCCCATCGTTGAAGAGAGCTGTGCTCAAGGCTGCTGTGTTTGATCCATAACCAGCACTGTTCAGATTCCCATAACCACAGGCCCCTCCTGCATTCATACCACATATATTTTAAATAAAAAGACTGACTAACACATGCATACATGTGCATGCATGCATGATGGAAAATAAAACTATGGTTTTGCCAAATAAAGGGATATTTTGGTCTTTATGAAGCCTTTCATCAGCGTGTTAATTTCATCTTTACTTGTAACAAAAAAAGGAAGCAGATTGATTAATCAGCTTTGGATTCCTTTCAAAATGATTCTATGAAACATGTATTTGTCATGGTGGGCCTTTTTGAAAGTTCATCTCCTTTTTTTTGTCTATAAAAGGAGGTGGGGTTGTAGCTTTCATCACACATGGGGTGCAATGTACTCAAACAGCCCATGAGGCGAAAAGTTGAAAATATGATATAGAAATGAAACGTAACCACGACGGTTTAAATGTCGACGGTGCGCATTTTCTTCAATTCTTCTAAGATGATATGGATTGGTGCATTCCATCATCATGTCACCTACGTCATCTTAGCCTCTCCAAAAAATAGCGAAAGCTAAGCAATTGGCCACCTACTAGACATTAGCCTTTCTTCTTTTACTCGAGCTCTGAATATTGGACATGGGCTTGTGGGGCCCACTTCTAGAAAATCACTAGTAGGTGGGTCCCACACAAGTTTCCCTTCGTTTAAATTCAACTTCGAACTTAAGATGAGATGAGACCGGATTGTTGGAGTTTTCCTCCTTATGCAGAGGAGAGAGAGTGCCTTTTTATGAGGTCCGACCGGCCGGTGCCCCTGGCCGACCGGCCAAACAAAGTGGCTAGAAATCACATTTTCTCTGGACGAAAATTGTGAAGGCCTGACCGGTCGTCCAACCGGCCGGTGGTCCTGGCCGACCGGCTGGCAGACAGGTCGGGTGTATGTGTTTTTAACACAGTTTCTCTCTGGACTGGCTTTTGGTGGGTCCGACCGGCCGGCGGTTTTGGCCGACCGGTTGGAGGTATGCGTGGATTGGTACTACAGTTTCCAAATCGGGTTAGGACCCTTGTAAAACTGCATATATGGAGTTCTAATTCGGGATTTGGCATTCCCACAAGGTGTTTTACACGTCCTAGGTGAGAAAGAGAGAGAAAAAGAGAAAGAGAGGAAGAGAAAGAGGGAGATGAAGCTTGTTGGTAGAGGAGGCATTGCTCGAGAAGGTGATTCCCGGTGCAACGACGTCTCGGTTCTTTAACGTCCTCGTGCTCGGGTGAGATCTCTCAGTTTTCTTATCCTTTCATTGTTATCCATCCCTGTGTGGGTGAAGAAGGTTTAATCCAAGCGGTGTGTGCTTGTGATCGGTTGTAACAGTTCTCTGGTATAGTGGATTGTTGATCTGGACTAGGTCCTGTGGTTTTTACCTCTTTTGAGGGTGTTCCACGTAAAAACTCCTTGTGTCGTGTGGTTGCTTGTTTACTCTTGATTATTGCTTTATCCTAGTCCATAATTCTAGTGCATTGGGGGGGCGAAATCCTCAGGCTTGTGTGAAACGCACCCAACAAAGTGGTATCAAAGCGATCAGGTTGTTTGAACGGTATGGGATTGATTATGAATTATGGAAGGTAGCTCATCAAGAATGATTAGTCTCAATGGATCTAACTGGACCATATGAAAGGCTAAGATGGAGGACTTGCTTTATTGCAAGGACCTGTATGTTCCAATTATAGGCGTATCAGCGAAGACGAAGGATATGTCAGATGATGATTGGAAGAAGCTGGACCGAAAGGCGGTGGGGTTCATTAGACAATGGTTGGACGATTCGGTCTTCCACCATGTGTCTACAGAGACCTCAGCCGCTAACCTATGGTTGAATTACAAGGGCTACATGAGAGGAAGACAGCCGGCAACAAGATATTTCTGATTAGAAGACTTGTAAATCTCAAGTTCAAGGACAATGGTTCTGTAGCTGAGCACATGAATGAAGTCAACAATATTGTGAACCAACTCTCCGCTATGAAGATGGTCCTGGACGATGAACTACAGGCTTTGCTACTGCTTAGCTCATTGCCTGATAGTTGGGAGACATTGGTGTCTTCTCTAAGTAACTCCGTGCCAGGCGGAAAGATATCCATAGAACAGGTAACGAGTTGTCTCTTTAATGAGGAGACAATGAGGAAGTCTCTAGGGTTTACTCAGCAAGAGGCCCTTGTGACACAGGATCGGGGGAGAGGAAAGAACAGAAATGGTGGAAAAGTCCGAGAGAAATCCAAAGGCAAGTCTAGTGTCACGAAAGATGCTGAATGTTGGAACTACAGCAAGAAGGGCCATTACAAAAATGAATGTCGCAAGAAAAAGGATCAGAAAGGAAAAGGGAAGGAAAAAGAAGATGAATCAGATTCTACTGCGGTCGCCTCAGATGGTGACGTTGTAGTCATTCTCTCAGCAGATCATGATGTTTGTCTCACGGCTGCGAATCTGGACACCGATTGGGTGGTCGATTCGGGAGCGTCGTTTCATGCAACTCTACGAAGGGATTTCTTCACAAGTTATAAGCAAGGCAGTTATGGTACAGTGAAGATGAGGAACTCTGGAGTGTCCCAGATTGTGGGAGTTTGTGATATTTGTGTAAGGACCGATATAGGCTGTACATTGGTTCTAAAAGATGTGAGACATATTCCAGACCTTCGCCTCAACTTGATGTCGACGGGAAGGTTGGATGTAGCCGACTATGAGAGTCGGTTTGTTGGTGGGCACTGGAAGATCATCAAGGGTTCGATGATTGCAGCAAGAGGGAAGATGTGTTGCACCCTATACAAGACATGTGTCAGTATATGCAAGGGTGAGTTGAATGTAACAGAAGATTCAGCGACAGACATGTGGCACAGACGGCTCGGCCACATGAGTGAGAAAGGGCTTCAGCTACTAGCGAAGAAGCACCTCCTTCCAGAGTTGACAGGTACACCTCTTAAAACCTGTATTGATTGTTTATCAGGGAAACAGAATAGGGTTTCATTTGTAAAAACTGTTTCTCATGTTAAGAAAGTACATCCATTAGATTTGGTTTATTCTGATGTTTGTGGTCCTATGAGGACTAAAACCTTGGGTGGGGCATTGTATTTTGTCACGTTTATAGATGATGCATCTAGGAGGGTTTGGGTCTATGCTTTGAAATCTAAGGACGAGGTCTTTGGTGTGTTTAAAACTTTTCATGCCATGGTCGAGAGGGAGACAGGTAGATCATTGAAGTGCATTCGCACTGACAATGGTGGTGAATACATTGACGACTTCCATGAGTATTGCAAGTCCCTAGGTATACGGCATGAACAGACGGTACCCAAGACTCCCCAGCACAATGGTGTCTCTGAGCGTATGAATCGCACCATTGTAGAGAGAATCAGGTGCATGTTATCCCATGCGAAGTTGCCCAAGATGTTTTGGTGAGAAGCAATGCACACAGTAGTGTATCTGATAAACAGGTCTCCATCAGCCCCTTTGAATGGAGAAGTACTTGAGAAGGTGTGGATTGGACGTGATCCTTCGTACAGTCATCTCAGGGTATTTGGATGCAGGGCATCCGTTCATGTACCAAAGGACGAGAGGTCCAAGCTCGATACGAAGATCAGGCAATGTGTGTTCTTGGGGTACAGTGATGAGAAATTTGGCTTCAGGTTGTGGGATCCGACCGAGAAGAAGCTCGTCAGGAGCAGAGATGTGGTTTTCATTGAAGATCAGTGTATAGAAGACATTGGAAAGCCAGAGAAGACCCAGCCCAGTTCAGATGAGCTGGAAGATTTCGATCCCACTACTCCTCCCGTGGTGCCTGATGACGGGGGAGTACAGCAAGGTGCAGAGGACGAGAGAGTTCCTACAGGAGATGGACAGGGGGAGCAGCCCCCACTTGATCCACCTGTTGAGCCACAGGTGAAGAGGACATCTAGGGACATGCACCCGTCCAAGAAGTACTCGCCGCATGAGTACATTATGCTTACTGATGGGGGAGAGCCAGAAGACTATTTTGAGGCCCTAGCCGACGAGCATAAGGGGGAGTGGTTGAAAGCTATGCAAGAGGAGATGGAATCCTTGCATAAGAACCACACATATGACATGGTGAAATTGCCTAAGGGCAAGAAAGCTCTGAGCAACAAGTGGGTTTTCAGAAAGAAGATTGAGTAGAAGAATTCACGGGCAAGGTACAAGGCCAGACTCGTGGTGAAAGGTTTTGGTCAGAGGAAAGGAATAGACTTCGATGAGATATTCTCACCAGTGGTGAAGATGACATCCATACGGATGTTGCTTGGGTTGGCAGCTAGCATGGATCTGGAGATAGAGCAGTTAGACGTTAAAACTGCTTTCCTTCATGGTGACCTGGAAGAAGAGATCTATATGCGACAACCAGAGGGGTTCGAAGTCAAGGGCAAAGAGCATATGGTGTGTAGGCTTAGGAAGAGCTTGTATGGACTGAAACAAGCTCCTAGGCAATGGTACAAGAAGTTCAACTCGTTCATGTTGACACATGGGTATAATAGAATGGAGTCGGACCACTGTGTGTTCACTCGCAGGTTCTCAGATGGTGATTCCTTAGTTCTGCTCTTATATGTTGATGACATGCTCATCATGGGAAAGGACATCAAGAAGATTGACAGGCTGAAACAGGAGTTGGGCAAGTCGTTTGCGATGAAAGACTTGGGCCCAGCCAGACAGATCCTAGGAATGGAGATAACCCGTGATAGAAGCAGCAGAAGGCTTTGGTTGTCACAGGAGAGGTATATTGAGAAAGTTCTAGAGCGGTTCAATATGAATGCAGTGAAGCCGGTCAGTACTCTACTGGATGGTCACTTCAAATTGAGCAACAAACAATGTCCCAAGACGAAGGTAGAGGTGGAAGAGATGCAGAAGATACCCTACGCCTCGGCTGTAGGAAGTTTGATGTATGCCTATGGTATGTACTCGCCCAGACATAGCATATGCGGTTGGTGTTGTTAGCCGGTATCTTGTCAATCCTGGCAAAGATCATTGGGCAGCGGTGAAGTGGATACTACGGTATCTGAGAAGCTCATCTAGGTTGAGCCTATGCTATGGTGACGGGAAACCTGTGTTAGAGAGTTACATAGATGCAGATATGGCAGGTGACATAGATTCCAGGAAGTCCACATCGGGTTTCATGTTCACGTTTGCTGGGGGAGCGATTTCTTGGCAGAGCAAGCTATAGAAGGTCATAGCATTGTCGACGACAGAGGCCGAATACATTGCAGTCACAGAAGCATGCAAGGAGATGCTTTGGATGAAGAGGTTCCTACAGGAACTTAGCCTGAAGTAGGAGAAGCACGTGGTCTATTGTGATAGTCAGAGTGCGATACACTTGAACAAGAATCCAAGTCAGCATTCCAAGTCGAAGCACATAGAGATTCGGTATCACTGGATCAGGGATACTTTGGAACAGAAGGTGTTACAGCTTGAGAAGGTCCACACGGACGATAATGGGTCAGACATGATGACCAAGGCTCTGCTCAAGGAAAATTTGAGGCTTGTAGAAGGCGGGTGGCTTGAAGACGGTGAACTCCTCCTCAGTCGGAAAAGGGGGAGATTTGTTGGAGTTTTCCTCCTCATGCAGCGGAGAGAGAGTGCCTTTTTATGAGGTCTGACCGGCCGGTGCCCCTGGCCGACCGGCCAGACAAAGTGGCTAGAAATCACATTTTCTCTGGACGAAAATTGTGAAGGCCGACCGGTCGTCCAACCGGCCGGTGGTCCTGGCCGACCAGTCGGCAGACAGGTCGGGTGTATGTGTTTTTAACACAGTTTCTCTCTGGACTGGCTTTTGGTGGGTCCGACCGGCCGGCGGTTTTGGCCGACCGGTTGGAGGTATGCGTGGATTGGTACTGCAGTTTCCAAATCGGGTTAGGACTCTTGCAAAACTGTATATATGGAGTTCTAATTCGGGATTTGGCATTCCCACAAGGTGTTCTACACGTCCTAGGTGAGAGAGAGAGAAAAAGAGAAAGAGAGGAAGAGAAAGAGGGAGAGGAAGCTTGTTGGTAGAGGAGGCATTGCTCGAGAAGGTGATTCCCGGTGCAACGACGTCTCGGCTCTTCAATGTCCTCGTGCTCGGGTGAGATCTCTCAGTTTTCTTATCCTTTCATTGTTATCCATCCCTGTGTGGGTGAAGAAGGTTTGATCCAAGCAGTGTGTGCTTGTGATCGGTTATAACAGTTCTTTCGTATAGTGGATTGTTGATCTGGACTAGGTCCCGTGATTTTTACCTCTTTTGAGGGTTTTCCACGTAAAAACTCCCTGTGTCTTGTGGTTGCTTGTTTACTCTTGATTATTGCTTTATCCTAGTCCATAATTCTAGTGCATTGGGGGGCGAGATCCTCAAGCTTGTGTGAAACGCACCCAACACGGATAACTTCTAATCTAATTCAAACTCCCCATTCCTTCCCTTTAAAAAGGAGAGGATGTCTTTCGTTAGAATCATTTAATGGTTTATATTTTATCCATCTGGCCTATCCTTTATATGATCTAAGTCATTGATTGTAATTCTCGCTATCTTAATCGTAGAATTAGAGGAGTGATTAAATCTCTCTACTCCTATAGTGGTTGGGTGGGCCATTGAATATGCATCATATATCTTCGGCTTCTGCAAAGGTCTCATATCATGTAGATCGTCAAATCTAGCCGACCCACACTCTTTTCTGTACGCTCATATTGACAACACCCAAATGTCAATAAGATCCCATGTCTCCCAATACAATGAATATATGCTCACTTAAAAGGCAAAGAAAGCAAAAATGGACAACGGACTGATGCTACTACGTCGTATCAGTTTGAGATGCATGTATGTGATTTGTAACTTGATCATTTTATAACCAAAATTCAATATGCATTGGACAATGCATATGATTTTTGAACAAGATTTTTTAACCATCTAAGCACATTTTCCACCCATGTCTAAACCCAAACCCGATGTGCACATTCAGACAATAGGTATCAGTTTATCATACATCAAACAAGATTTGGACTATGATAGGCAGGAACTTACCCATTGTCCCGGAAGCATCACTCCCACCATAGAAAGTCGCGTGGGCCCGCTGCCAAACAGCCAGAGATTCTTGAAATTTAGAGGCAAACAAAAAGAAGAAGAGCAATGCACCTACAAATTTCGCTGCTGCATTCTCCATTTTTGCCTCTCTTCAATCCAAGAATACAGACTATGATTAAGAACTCCATCTTCCCTACTATTTATATGTGAACCTCCTAACCTCTCCCAACCTTCATCCTTATATTTTTATTCTACATGTGTCATTTTAATTCTACAAGTTGACAATGAACTCCCCCATCTTTTAAAATGACGAAAAACCTTTGGACTTCTTAAATTATGGACAGTTTTCTGGAATTTAATTTCTCCAGGGACTATAAATCCTAGCCGTCAATGGATGGTGGTTGGTGCAACCCATGATGTATGGTTTGGATCAAGGAACCATGGGTCGACTTGTACAATGTGCAAGCTTCTTACACTCCTGACATGCATGCCATACAGTAATTCAAATGGAGCTGTCAAAATCATGGAACCATTTTAGATATGTCATTACCCAAAATGGGATTTATAGAAGAACCTTAAACGTTGATTGAAATGTGTTTTGTTGAATTTGAGCCATCCATTGGATGTCCACCAATCAATCCAAATATTACTGAATCAACTCAGTGTAAATAATTGTGCAACCCATGATTTGGACTGCATTTTATTTGAGCGACATGGATGCAAAGTTTACAAAATCCTTAGTGCATGCATATGAACCATCACACCTTGCTAGAGTATCAAAGTCTTTCTCTTTCCAGAGTGTACTTGTACGAAAGAGTACATCTAAAATACCTGCAACTAAAAAATCAAAGTCAAACAAAGCAGGCATTTGTTTTCTCTTTCAAAGAATTTCTTGAAACATGCAGTAGCTTATAACAAGGGGCCATCTAATGTTATCTAATGCAACCATATGCATATGATAAGGAAGGTGGACCATTTAAATCACATGGAAGGGCCAAGATAGAACTAAAAATAAATAAAAAAATAAAAAAAGGAATAAGAAGCATTAAAAGTCATGCCTATCATAAGATCCATATATTCTTCTCAATTCTCATATATATTTTAGAGAGCATCAGAGGCGTATATTCAGGCATGTGTTATGGGACTTGATGCTCATTCCACATGGGTGATGTGAACTGTGGGCTGTTGCTATCTCATCAGAGGTTTGCTCCAATGCATTCCAATGGACTGCAATACAATGCATGGGGGCTTTTAGCCTTTGAATCTGGGTCATCTTACCATGATCCAAACCGTTCGTATGTGTGGGGGTTAGGAGCCCCGCAACGGAAGCAACCAAAGCAGGCGAGGAACACACCACAATGGCAATCAACAAGCAAATCATCACATACAAGAAGGCAAATCGATTTTTACGTGGAAAAACCCCTCAAGGGTAAAAAACCACGGCACAAAGTGACACCAATCCACTATAAATCAGAAGTTACAAGAGATTACAGAAGAAATACCCTGGATCACAGCCCACAAGAGAAATCCCAAGCTACCCGAAGTTAATTATCACATGAGAGGGACAAACACATCCCTTTCCCTCAACCTAGAGAACTCCAAGCATCTAGCTCTTTCTCTCACCCTAGAACTCTCTCAATCCCTTGGCCCATTGGCGGCAACCCTAATCTCGGATTACACCTCCTTAAATAGGAGAAAACCGGAATTAGAAACTCTTTGCGCAAAACCGGGCAAGAAACCAAGTCCAAAAAGGAAAACTGCCCGACCGGTCGGACCCCCCACCGCCCGGTCGGCCGACCAGTCAGATGGCCCAAAAGAGGCTCCAGAATCTCGCTGTCTTCATCTCCAACGTGACCGATCGGCCGGTGGTCTTCATGCAAGAAGGTTTGAGGCGTCCAAGCCCAACAGTATGATGGGTCTCACTTTGTGGGGGTGGAAGTTAACAAATAAAAGCTTTCAATTGAATTATTTTAACTTTTGATAATTTAGCTCTGTTGCTTTGAACATGAGCTTTCCCTTAACCTTTACATAATCCAAGGGTCGAAATATTGTATTCCAGGTTTTTTTTAAAGCATCTCTCATCCAAGGGATCCCTATCAAAAAAACGGTTTGGATCATTTAAAAAAAACAAATCCAACGGCTAGAATCTCGAAGTCTTTTATTGCAATACCGGGAGATGTATTCCCCGAGATGCATTCGAGCAAGCTTCAATATCCCATGATTCCGATGAGAGAGAGTAGTGGGATGGCTACTCGCAGGAATGGCCATCTGGATTTTGCACTCCTTAGGTGTGCCAATAAGCAATGTGCATGCAAGATCAAGGCCGTTCCTTTAGTGGCCCCGACTTCATATGCCCCATGACCCAAAGTTCATGTGGGTTACATAATCAGGTGGACCACGCAGGGATGAAAACCTGGTTGTTCAAATTTTTACATCGAACGGCCCACATTCAACATGCAAGTCTGCCCCACTTGATTTCCAGGACAGGGAACGCACTAATTAGTGGGATCCACCAGACGAACGGCCTAGATCACTCACACTCGTGGCACACGTGGGACAAAGTAGGATACGAATAGCTACTGGTGCACGTAGGGCAGTAGCCACAGATCAGACTATTAAATCAGATGGACGGCTAATATCCTCTCCATGTGCTCCCATAAACCCAAATCAATCATCTTTGTTATTCAAATGAAATTTCAGTACTTGGACAGCTTATCAATGATGCAGATGGGAATCTGATTGGGTGGTGACCCCAGCAACACCCAGCTAAGTGGTGTTGGGTGCTGTGGGCCCACCGTCATGTATGTCCACTTGAGCTTCGGATATGCTTCATTTTTAGGTTCATGATCTAAAATGAGATGTAAAAGCGGATGGACGGCGTAGATATAAAGCACATACATCACCGTGGGCCCCACAGTGCCCTAGATGGTTGGTGTTGGGGTCACTACCCAACCCACTTCCATAGAGATGGATTTTCCTAATCTATTACGCAATGTACAGTCTCTAGCCTACGTTGAGCAATTCGCAAGTAATCAGCTACAAATCCAGGAGCTGAAAGCCACCGTCTACAAGTTTTGCTTGTCGGTGATGTCAATCCAGCGATCTTAGCCGTTCAATTGGTGTCTTTAAAGAAGACAGTTAAAATAAAATTGAGATGCTCCAGTGCTCCCAGAGCACTGTTAAGTTATGATGCATCTAGTTGCATTAGGACACTTAATCAGTCTAATCCATTGATCTAGACTGTTCATTAGGTCCAATGTACATTTCATGGCACCATATTAACCATTTGATCGATGGCCATAAATATGGATGGTTAAGATTGGCTTTGAAAATCAAGATTATGAACATGGTTAAAATTTTAGCCAATCTTAACCATCCATAAATACAGCAATTTTAGCCAATCTTAACCATCCCAATACAGCTTTAGGTGATCTCAATCCAGCAATTTTAGCCGTTCAACATGGTTAAAACGATGATGGGCAATAGTCCACAGTCATCAAAGAAATAATAAAATAATAATAATAATTAAAAATTAGATAGATTGTCTAAGCAGTTCAATTGCTCGGTTACGATATGATACTAGGATTTGACTTGATGGATGGTTCAGATCACCATACACGTATTAAAAAAAATATATAGTGGGTGGTTAGTGTTCCTTATACAAAACGCATCCGATCGGTCCATTTATCTGGTGGGCCACACGTACGAATAAATGGACATTGAAAAGATAGGATAAGTTAACGGTCTAGATTAACTGTTCATGACATCCTCACGTGATGAGTGAACCGAAATGTCCTGAATCGCTCACACGTGTCCCACGTTGGCACGGGTGGAATGCTTGCTTGTTTATACAGATCATTCCAGAGAGACCAGAGGGTAACGGCTGAAAAAATGGGAAAGCAGGTGTATAAGGCAGAGCTACCAATGTGCCAGCGTGGCAACAGAAGTTAGATCAGAACCTTCCATCAACAGTGTCCCACAGCATACATGCTCTTGCACAAAAAACAAGCCGTTCAACTCATCAAGTTGGTAACAATTTACAAAACAATTGGACGGCTGACAGCACGTTAGCCAGTTTTGCTGATTTGTTTGTGTGTTTCTAAACGATATAACCCTCACGAATAAGTGGGCAGGCCTAATTCTCAGGAGAGGACATTTACATGTTGTGTCCCACCAGCTGAACGGTTCAGATCTTACTCCCATACGCCACATCTAAGCTTTTACACTGCCACGTGGGAGCAAGAAGTGGCTGCACTTTCATAGTACTGCAGAATTTAAAAAATGGTTGGTGACCCTTCAACTGTAAATATGACACAATCGCACGGCAATTTAGACGGTCAAATCGATAAGCCAACCGTTAATAGAGCATAACCGAAATTTTTATCCGAGAAGATAGTATTAACTATCTGATTTTGCCTTTGACCATGCACTGTTTTACTTTCAACTATCCATTTGATAGTCACTGATTAGATGGTTAAGACTATTTGATCAATGTTTTATTAATATATGCTCCACTCACAATGGGACCCACAATTTACATGGGCCAAATTATCATACATCAGTACTGACACTTGTAAGGATAATGGGTCAACACTTATTTTGAATTGTGTAGAACTTAGGGCTTGTTTGGTAGCTTGCATTTGGATTCTTGAAATGCATTGGAATTAAGGTGATTTGAAATCCTAATGGCGTTTAACAACCTTTTAATTAGAATATATTCGGAATCCAAATATTTTATTTGACACCCAATTTAGAATGCATTGTGTCTTGCCTGCTAGCACAGCTGGAAGATGCCTAGGCATTTCTACGGCATGTCTTAGGTTTGAGTGCTAAGGAGACACACTAACCCCATTGATGGGTGGGTGCATTGTGTGACTAACCAAGTGGGTGCGTTTCCCAGCTAATAGGGTGGGTGTGTTGCATGAGAAACTAAAAAAAAAAAAAGAGGAAGAAAAAAAAAGAGTGCATTAGAATCTTGCACTATATTTGTAGGAGCATGAATTTATTTAAGTAAATCACCTTAAATGCCATAAAATGATATCTATTTAACAAACCTACTAAAGTAAGCATTTTGGTTTCAAATGAGGTAATTTTAAGACAAATGGACCTACTAAAATAAAATAATTTATATTTAAGATGATGAAAGATATCTATTACCTAATGTATATTTATAGTCCAAATCCACAAACTGAAAATATTACATTAGGGCCTGTTCGATTTGTTGTAATTACTAATAATTAGGTGTAAATAAGTAATAATTATTTACCTTGATGTTTTATGGAGTATGATGTTGACAAGCACAATGCCTTAAGAAAACTCAATTTGCCGGTAATTAAAATCTGTGAGCACTACTATGATGTATGTGTTTTATCTTTGCTGTTCATTCATTTTGCCAAATCATTTTAGGGCATGAGCTCAAAAATAGGGTGGATCTAATGCTCAAGTAAACCATACAACAAAAGCAATGAGAATAATAATGCTCACCATTGAATCCACTATTTTCTGTGGTGTGGTCAATTTGAGCTTTAGATTTATCACATTTTTTGGGTCATGCCCTAAAATGATCTTAAAATATGAATGGATGACATGGATACAACGCATGCATCGTGGTGGGGCCCATAGAGTTTTTGCTTGGAAACTGCCCATTTTTTGAAGTGAAATTTCACCTTTCTTTCAAACACGGAACACTTATCATCATTATACTTCACCATTCTTCACGGGCCGGTAATTACCATTTACCAGCAACCAAACAAGCCCCTCAAGAAAAGAACATTGGAATATAAAATAAATAATTATCACAATCATTCACTCCAAAAGAGGCGTATGCCCAATGCTTCATCTCCTTTCAGACCATGGAGTATAAAATAAATAATTATAAACAAGGCTAAGGCTTGGACCTTTTGGCCTGTGGCCCCTTAAAAAGAGGTATAGACCTACTTCTTCATCTCCTGGTTAGGCTCCCCTTAGGTCCTAGTCAGTGATTAGAACTATCCATTGATTTGGGAAAATCCCATTTTCGGTGGCCCATTTTAACCAAGAGCTAAGAATTAGGATTAGGTTGGGAAAGACCCATTAACCCAATGCACAAACAGGACTTATGCTTGGACCTTTTCACCCATGACCCATTAAAAACATGGGCTTACTATTTCATTACCTCATCCTATCAGTCACACAATGCACCCATCAGTGCAAATTAGTGTCTCCTTAGCATTCGAACCTGAGATCTGTTGTTGAAATGCCAATGCATCTTCGGCTGGGCCAGCAGGCGAACATCGTTGTTGACAAATAGTAGGATAGAGGCTGGAGAAGATGGTACAACAGCAGGTCAGAGATGCTAAAATCACTGAGAGAGTTCGTCTTTAGCATGTCCATCGCATGGACCATCTCGATGGCTCTTGTAGTGAGATACTGCGTTATGGACCATGTTCTCGCAATCATAGATGATCAGTCTTAGCCATCATACGGTGGCACCAAATGGACATTAGCAATCACCTCATAGTAACAAACGATCAATATTAGCCATTGAGTGATAAAGGGCCCATTTATTAGTAGTATGGACATAGACCTAGATTTTGGGTGCACCAATTCAAGAGAGGTTTGTCCAAACCTGGCCTGCAAAGTGGAATGTTGGAATGAGCCCAGTCCAACCTTTTCATTGATTGCGCCCCACCATGCATTCATGGGGACCGAAAATGAGGCCACTCAAAAAAGTTTGTACAATGCATATTGGGTTTCACTTTCTGTAAGTAGGGCTCATGAAACAGTGGTTCAAACCATCCATTAGTGAGGCCCACCTGACACTTAGCATTGATGTCACACATATACCAGCCTGGCTTGTTAATAAACGGGCCTTAAATCATCAGTCCAAACTAGGAAGCCTGGTGAGAAAGCCCAGCCCATTGACAAGCCTAATCCCAACCCAAGACAAGGTGAAAAGTTGTATTATGTGGCTACATGAACTTTGATCTTCGGTGGATATGTACTCATTAAGGTGGTCCACTCATCTTGTAGCCCACAACTGTGTTTGAATGCAAACCTGTTGCTATCTTTTTCTTGCCAATCATTGTTATGAAAGTTGGGCGAGGATTGTACGGTAACGCTGCCACAACGGGCCTCCATGGCGACTAGACTCTGTGGGGCCACCATGATGTGTGCGATTTATCCATTTTGTAATCTCATTTTAGGGCATCAGGCCAAAATTGAGGTATATCAAAATCTCAGGTGGACCACACCACATGAAACCGTGGAGATTGAATGCCTACTCAAATAGCTTATCTTGATTTCTACTTACTAAATTGAAGCGATTAAGTAACTTTAAATAAAAAAAAGTTACTTATAAGTTGTCATAAACCAAACTTATCTCAAATGAGTTACTTATCTACTACTGTAAGTAGAAAAAGTAAATTTTTTTGGTGGTATTCAAATGGCCATAATGTTGAGAAATTCTTGGTGCCAAGGTGATATTTGTGTTTTACCTTAATTAAGGTATGTGTAACCTTATGAACAACAAACATCACCATGGCCCCTAGGAAGGTTTCAAGGGAGGATGTTATTATCCCTGCTGTTCCTATGGTGTGGTTTATTTGATCCTTGGAATGCTTCAATTTTGGGCTAACGCCCTAAAATGAGCTAGCAAAATGGTTGAACGGTCTCGATGAAGCACATGCCTCATGGTGGGCCATATAGAGTATAGTCACCACTCCCATCTGCTAGTCAAAGACCAGCCTCATTTCATACGCATGTTGCATTGTGCCTTGCTAGAACAGACTCGTTCAAGGCAGGGCTTTGTAAGACCCACCATGGATGTATGAGCTTTATCCATGTAGTCCATCCATTATATTATGTCATTTAATATGTGAGCAAAAAAGTGAGGTAGATTCAAGGCTCGAGTGAGCTATATAACAGCGGGATTGAATACCTATTATTATATAATAGGGGGATTGAACACCTATTATTAAAAAATTATTACATGAGTCATAGGAGTTTTGATCAAGCTCATGTTTGTGTTTCCCTTCGTCCATGTCGATATTTTCAACTGTGGTAGGAGTTCAATCCTTACTACTTCCTATGGTGTAGCCCACTTGAGCCTTCAATGTGCCCGTTAGGCTCTTTTTTTTTTTTTTTTTTTTTTAATGTTTATTTTCCATCTAATCTGTTGATAAGATCACACAAACTTGGATTAAGGGAAAAAAAAAAAAAACACACACACACATGGCGGTGGCTAACAGTGGAGGGTGACTAACAGTGTGATATGTGGACTAACCCGAAAAAAAATAATAATAATAAAATATCAAATGGATTCTAAACTTTTATGGCCTGCAAGAAGTTTTTAATGGTCGATCATCACCTTTTGTACGGTCCACTTGAGATTTAGATCCAGTTTATTTTTGGGCTCATGCCCTAAAATGAACCGGAAAATCGGATGGACGGCGTGGATATAAAATACATGTATCAAGGTGGGCCGCACAGTCTAGTGTGGGCCGCCGCCGCACCTACTCTGCTCGCATCTAACTCAAGCGAGCCCCGTTCTGCACCTCGGCTCTCCTTCTTCTCTTCCCAGAGAGAAGAGAGAGAGAGAGAGAGATGGCAGCAGGAGCTACATCAGCATTTCCACCACCACCTCCATATTACAGGCTGTACGAGGACTACCTCCAGAATCCAAAATCAGCACCAGCACCTCCGCCGCCCATCAATGGGACCTACGCCTTGTACGGCGCCAATTACACGGTGGGTCCCGCTCGTCCTCCCTACAACCCCATCACATCCGAAATAATGAGAAGAGAGAGAGAGAGAGAGAGAGAGAGAGAGAGAGAGAGAGAGAGAGAGAGGGAATGAGAGTTCTGCAACTTCTCCTCCCTATCAATAGATAGATAGAGGCCCTCAGATCTCCTTACCCCCTTGAAGCTTCCATCTCCTCTCTATTGATTTTTTTTTTTCTTAAATTGATTTTTTCTGTTTTTTTGGCAGACCGATGACGTTCTCCCTAGCTTGGAAGATCAAGGCGTTCGTCAGCTGTATCCGAAAGGGCCTAATGTTGGTACGTTTCTCTGTTCTTTCAAAATGCTTGATTTTTAGGGTTTTCTTTCTTCCCTTACTCGATTAGGATTAATACCCAACAAAAAATCGTATTCTTTTCCTTCTTTTTCCGTATAAACGTGATTTCAGTTAACGAATTTGTGTAATTCGTTTGGTGATACTGAATTTGGAGGTTGGAATCATCTTATATTCTTTAATCATTAAACTTAAAAAGTGAATCAAATATGTAGGCTAATTGGGTGTTTTCACCACTCCTGAGTGTTCTGTCGAGTGTTCTGTCATGGCTGTTTCCGCAACGACCTTTCACTGAAGTTAATTCTTTTCTTTATGGTGGGTGCGTCTCACCGCAGTCGACTCTTTCACTGTGTTGTTTCCACCCTTGGTTATTTCCTTTCATGTGATCCAATGAGTTGTAGTTGGTTTCTATAACGCCCCGAGATTTTCGACTCTCGTGGATACCGCAATGAGCCGAGTTCTCGGGTGTTAACTGGAATGCGCGAAGGATGAAATCCTCTACATTCCATGAATCATTCGAACATCTAATACGTGTGGCTTCCAAGCACAGTGACGGAAACAAATTGTCTCATTCCATTGATTTCTATACTAAGTTATCAACAAAATGTCCTTAAAAAAACATCAAATAGAGTATTCAATCTTTGTCTTCACCATGAAAGACTTATTACAAGTTTAAAATGAAGCAGGAAACTATCCTAAGAATGCATAAACAAGAAAAATCTTCATTAACTCACTCCGGTTACATCATCCCTCATATGCTGCCACAAACCTTCATACTCTTCGTCTTAGAGCTCGGTTCGCCTACTGGATCTTCACCTGCATTATCTGGGTTGTGGTTGGATAGCGTTAATCACTATCATAGTGAGGTGTATCCCTCTAAGACAATCATGATAATAATTCAACAGAGTAAACGCAAGCAGGATAATAACATCAATCAACTAAAACAAACATATAAATCTTATTAATGAGATGTATGCTCTGGCTAAGGCACCCTGGCTAGAATCATAACTCATGAAGCGGGACACCACCAATACACTTCATGCTAGCCACTAGTCACCAGAGAGAAATAACCTAACTAATGGAAGCGGGAAACCCCCAATGCATTTCCACTAGATAACGCACGGCAAGAAACGGGAAACCCCTAATACACTTCCTCCGTGACATCCAGAGGGGCTGGCTCACCAGGTTGAGCCCTAGTGCATGCATGAATTTATTTCTCATTAGATTAAGTAAATTGGCATCCAGCCATATTAAAGGAATTCATTGGTCACTATGGGGAGTTGCAAGCAACTCAGCTATCACCAACCTCGGCTCATGAGACGACATTTACGAGTAGATGTCCACCCTCCATTGATGCCCAACCTAGCACATGTACATGTGTGGAAGTTTCTCTCGCACAATGTTGTCAAATCGTAAATCGTAAGATTTTTTCAGATTTTCATAAAAATATCATAGAAAATACAAAACAATTATGCATAGATAAGAAAAATTAAAAAAACATATCAATCATCCATTTTCTCATGAATATGCTAAAAACACAATTTAACTATGACATTAATGTAGTATCAATCGTATGTATAAATTATAATGTATGATGTATGATTTATCTATGTATAAATGTATTATTGTGTTGTAATCATTTAAAAAGTAACCTAAAAAAGATTTGCAAAGAGTCCTTAAAATTTTTGTTTTGTACATGTCTTGAGTGTAGAATCATGTTAGAAAAAATGATATTCGATTCCATTGTGAATCAAAAGATATCTTGATTTCTTTATTTTGGGTTTTTGGTTATCAAAATCTCCAAAAGAAAAAATAGGATATTTTTAATGGTAGAGAGCTGTCAAATAATAGACCTATTTGCATGAATACGCATTAAAAAGATGATATGATCATATCACTATGTCTGTAGAGTCTAAGTAAAACCCTGAATTATCAATCCACTCATAAATCGATATAATTATCATGAATATTTTACCGGTCTTGGGTGTTTTAGCCCAATTTTGATATATTAGAATTTATGAACGGTTTAGATTTAAAGAAAACCCCACCGTTCAAAAGACGAACATTTCATGGAATGTAAAAAATTCACGATTTATACTTGGAATGGAAAATTGAAATCTTTTTTATTGGGAATTTGATTTTTTAGTATTTTTTATTGAATCCATAGGGATTACTTCCTTATTTACATAAATAACTTAAAAGTAAATGGACATTTACTTGAATATTTTTATGTAAATAAGGTATACAATGCAGGCAGGAATACAGGTGAGGAAAAATTGAATACAAAATAATAATAATATAAAATTTTAAGTATTTTTTAGGCCCATTTATGAATTCCAAAATTATCTTACGATTCGATACGATTATTGTACGATTTGATACGATTCATACGATAATCGTACGATTATTTAAGATTTCATATCGTACACCCATACGACATAATATGATTCATATCATAAATCCTACGATTTTGATAAGACTACTCTCGCATCATGAATTCCTAGTATATGCGTTGCCCCCTTTGAAGTTGGTTTCATTGCAATTCAAGTCAATAAACATTTTGTTAGGTGCTGGGTTGAGGTGCACTGCCGGATTGAATTGCTATTATTAGGTCAGATTTTCATTACTACAATTACATTACTTTTGAGTTGGGAGTTGAAATGAAAGCAATGGAAGCTTGTGTACTCATTACGAATGCTAGGAAACATCACTACAGAGCAGCTATGTCTGCTTGATTGAACTGATTTTTTGCAATTCAATTCAGTTGCCATCCAAACACACAGTGGACCAGTCAAAGGTCGATGGTGTTTACTACAGCATTTCGAGGATTTTTAGTGATTGATATTTTGGGCTAGTCCTCTTCTTGACCTTTTCACACCTTCGTTTCCCCTCTCGGCATCAGTAATTAGGGAAGCAGAACTCGATATCTGAGCTTAGTCTTCCGAGCATGTGGAACTTTAAAAAAAATCCATGCCCCGCAAAGGTATTGCTTAATATCATAACTGGCCATCCTTAATTTGATGATGGGCATTGCTAGAACTCTAGAATATAGTGAAGAGAAATCGAACCTCATCTCTCAAGAATGATAAGACAGATGATCTTATGTACTAAAATTATAATTGATGTGTGTGTGTGTGTGGGTGGGTGGGTGTGGGTGTTCTTTTATGATGCGTTTTGTTCTAGCGCTCGTCATGTCAGTTCCGTGACTTCTCCCTGGTGCATCACATTTCAATGACACCACCTTGCCACATTAGGGTTTGGACCTGATCACTATTGGATAGATACTTCCTGGTCAGGGTGCATTAGGACATTCATGGAAGACTTGGCATTTCATCTAAGAAATTCCTGGGCCTATTGTTTATATTTTGCATATGTTTCCTGATAAGTTTTTGCTTTATCCAGATTTCAAAAAGGAGTTGAGATCACTGAACAGAGATCTGCAGCTACATATATTGGAACTAGCAGATGTTCTTGTCGGAGAGACCATCTCAATATGCACGGAGAGTAGAAGACATATCTCTTATATTTAGAAACTTGCACCATCTCCTGAATTCTTTGCGCCCTCACCAGGTAGAATTTCCCCTCAATTTGTCAAATCTTCATGCTATGAGATTTTTTCTCAGTAATGAGCCAATTATTGTCTTCTCTCAGGCAAGGGCAACTCTAATTCACATACTAGAACTTCAGATACAACGCCGTAAACAAGCAGTGGAGGATATCAAAAGGTATGTTCTGGACTTGCTTTCTTGCATATGAAATTGAGCCGCTGCTTGTGTGTGTGCATTCACACATGTGTGCAGGTCTGTGGGTGTGGATTTGTGAGATCGTTTGTGGGTGTGGGTGCGTGCGTGCATGTGTTGATTCTTCTAATCTCAATATGAGTCTCAATGATCAGTGAAAACTATTGCATGTTGCAGTTGTTTCATATAGTCTGTTTGTTTGTGTGTCTTGATTCTTTCAGTCTCAATATGTCTCAATGATCAATTAAAAGTATAGCATATTGGGATCATCTTCATATATTCTGTGTTATGTGTATTAATTTTTTAATAGATAACTGTTTTGGTTGAAAAGAAGGCTGAAAACAAGCAAAACTAGAACAGGGAAAAGGATGAGCAAAAAATGAGTGTATTCTTATCATATTACTTGTGTTCTTGTATTCCTTTTGTTCTAAGGTCTTCTGATGTCATTCTTGCCTTTTTGCTGCTTCGTGCTTGTCTTGACCATTCATCGATATACCTACCCAAAAAAAGATGACTCGTCCATCACTTGAATTGTTTGTCCAGTCTTTCACAATGTCACTGTAAACTGTCCCTTCCTGCAAGAGATGATGTAAAACAACAACTACTACTTTTTTTTCTCAATGTTTGAACCTACCTCCCTCGTTGCCTTTAGCGGCTCCATCTCTTCCATCACCACTGTGGCTTAGAAGTTGTAAAAGAGAAAATTTCAACAAAGACGATAGTAGTTTGCTTTCTTTTTATTCTTTGTTTGTTTGTTTTTTTTCTTTTTCTTTTCTTTTTTTTTTTTTTTTGTAAATGCGGTAGTCAGCATTCTGCCTTTGCACTTATTCCTAATCTAAATGATAATCAGTTTATAATACTGAAATATTTCTTTTTTCACTTTGACTATTTATCTCTCTTTTCGTGCTCTCATCTCATCACTGTCCACATTGGGACAATAAGTTTAGCATTTGAAAACATTAATTTGTCCATAATGTTGCTAGTGCGCGGGCTAGAAAGAACAAAATCAGCAGCATGTGTAAAAGCAAAAGGATAGAGCAAAAAGATCAGGTTTATGAAGCAGCGGTCAACTTCTACAAAAGCCCGTTGCAAGGGGAGAGGCGGAAAAGACCTACTTTGGATAATTTAAACTTCTCTTTTTTATCAACAACGGATTCTGAATCTCTAGAGAGGTTGTTCTCCGAGGAAGAAGGTGCCAGTTTTTCATTGGGAAGAGACAAGGCCCCAGGCCCTAACGGCTTCCCTCTTGCTTTTTTTTTTTTTTTTCAAGAATTTTGGGATTTACTTAAAGATGATGTGATGAACTTCTTGCGGGTATTTTTTGATCGGGGCCGACTCTCTTTGGAAATGGGGTGACTTTCATTACAATCATCCCTAAGATTTTAGGGCCTGAGGGACTTGAGGACTTTAGGCCTTTAAAGTCTAATTGGAGGATCATATAAAATTCTTGCCAAAATCCTTGCAACTAGATTTAGGAATGTGATTGGCAAGGTCATATTGGTGAACCAAGCTGCATTCGTGGAGGGGAGATAGATATTAGACAGTGCCCTTGTTGCTCACGAGTGTATTGACTCTAGGCATAAGGAAGGGCTGAAGGGGCTAGCTTGAAAGTTAGACATTGTGAAGGCCTATGACCATGTGGATTGGGATTTTCTGAACTATATGCTTAATAGAATTGGGTGGGGGGCAAAGTGGTGTGCTTGGATGGGGGAATATGTTAAATCAGCTTGTTTTTTGGTGCTAGTTAATGGCTCCCCTAAAGGCTACTTTCTAGAGTTCAAGGGGAATCAGACAAAGTGACCCACTCTCCCTCATTCTATTTGTAGTGATAGTGGAAGCTTTAATCAGAATGCTTAGCCAAGGTCAAGAGGTGGGAATTTTCTGCAGATTCAAGGTGGCTAGCTATGTTCCCTGATTTCACACATACAGTTCGCAGATGACATGCTACTATTTTGTGAGACTATAGAAGATAAGGTTGATAACTTGAGCATGATCATCAGATGTTTCAAGGTGGTTTCGGGGCAGAAGGTTAATTTGGCCAAATGCAAAATGTTGGGAATCCATGTGGAGTCTGACGAGCTTGCTCGATTGGTTGATTCTTTTGGGTGCAAGGCAGGTTTGTTTCCTTCGACCTACTTAGGTCTCCCCCTTTGCTAGGGAAGCCTGGCTAAACACTTACGGGATGGAGTGGTGGAGAGGATCGAGAGGAAGCTAACGAATTGGAAGCGTTGATTCTTGTCCCTTGGGGGCTGTATCACATCACCCTTATCAAAGTTTCTCTTTCTAACTTGCTGCTCCACTTTATGTCACTTTTCAAGTGCCCTAAAGTGATTCTAATCCTCTTGGAAAGGCTTAGACGTGATTTTTTTTATTATTTATTTATTTTTGTGGAGGGACACCAAAGAAAAGAAGAATTTCCATCTATTGGAATGGGGTGAGATTTGTAAGCTATTTGATGAGGGAGGGGCTGTCATTAGATTACAGGAAGACATGAACTTGACCCTATTGGGCAAATGGTGGTGGCGCTTTGGGAAGGAAAGGGGCCCTTTGGAGGGAGGTGATAGGAATATGGGTGTCAGAATGGCAGGTGGTGGACCAAGGAATCCCCTTTGTATAGAGCATCAGCAATATGGAAAGGAAGTCCATGGGGTGAAGGAAAAATTCAAGGGAGGTGTTGGCTTCGATGGTGGGAATGGTGAAGACATTCGGTTTTGGGATGATGTTTGGAGGGGCGACCGTCCCCTTAAAGCCAATTATCCGTTGTTAGCTCATGGACTGAAACGTCATGGTTGCTAGCTGCTATGTATATTGTGGAGGGAAAGTGGTTTTGACCCTGCCATGCCGCCGGAACCTTAGGAATGAAGAGCTGGTGGAGCTGATTTCCCTTCTTCAATGCCTGCAACATTGCTGCCTGTCTAATGAAGAAAGAGTCAAGATGATTTGGGTCAAAGACAAATTAGGACAGTTCTTGGTTTGATCCTTTTACTATTTAATTCGAAAGCAAGGTACGAAGAAAGCCCCTACTAGTCATGTTTGGCATTATGGTGCGCCCCTGGAGATAGCGGCTTTTGGTCAGCTAGCAGGCAGGAATAGAATCTCAAGTGTCGACAACCTCCAAAAGAGAAGCTATGATCATACCAAATATTTTTCTTATTTGCATGTCTTTGGCTGAATCTGTGAATCATCTCCTTATCCAGTGTCCTTTCCCCTTTTCATTGTGGTCAGTTGTCCTTAGGGGCGTCAACCTTGTGTGGCCCATGCCTTTGGACATCGGGGACCTCCTAATGGTGTGGCACGGCGTCTCTTCGAAAGGAATTGCAGACCTGATGTCACCTCTCTCTTGGCAGTAATATGGACAATTTGGGGGGAGAGAAAGAATAGACGTTTTCATAATGAGAGTACCAGGGCAGAGTGGGTAGCTTGCATTGCCTCTTCTCTTGTTAAGGAGTGGACTGTAAACCTGGGGTACTTGTGATATGTTTTGTTTTCTTTTGTTTTCCAGTTTGTAGTTATTTTATTTTATTTTATTTTTAAAGTTAGTCACGCAATGCACCCACCCTCTTAGCTGAGCAATGCACCCACTTGGTTAGTCACACGATGCACCCACCCACTAGTGGGGTTAGCGTGTCTCCTTAGCACTCGAACCTGAGACCTTTTGTTGAAACACCTAGGCGTCTTCCAGCTGGGCTAGCAGGCGAGACACTTCCTGCTTGTAGTTTGGTGCTAACTCAGCGTCTTTTTTCAATGAAAGCTCTCTGTTGCTTTTCAAGAAAGAAAGAAAAAAAAAATTATTGTTGTATCTCTTCATAATCATCTATGCCATCAAGATTAGAATCATCCTATTGAGGGGATTTATGGGGCGTGGTCCATCTGTAGTGGGACGCTGCAGAGCAATTGTCTGGATTACCGAACCATTGCTCCACTTGTCAGAACTTAAAATGCAATCATATGTTTTCACGTAAAGGGGTGGCGGGTCCTATAATTCCGTCAGGTCATGGTCAAAATGTTAAGTGGATGACATTATTAAATATTTATTGCGGTTATTGTAGTAACTGGTGGTTGGTTAATCCTATACATTTCAGTTACTGGTAGATACTGATTTACTGATCTCATTACATTTTATCGATTATTATGCACAAGGAGATTTTGTCATCCCATATATACTTCAGTTCTTAATTTCCTTGTACCTGCTGTCAATATATGTATGAATCCAGTAAATGCTGTTGACTTTAGCAGTGGTTTCTTTGCTTGTTTAGGAGAAGAGAGGAGGCACAAAGGCTGCTCAAGGAATCACTTGCAACGTTAGATGGCCACATGCCTTGAATTCTATCCCTGCTTCTTCGATGTAGTATTTGGTAACTGATGTTGTTATTTGCCTCATCACCAACTTCCTTCTTATTTTTATTTTCCCCTTGTTGCTTTTTACACCCAAATGTTCTGTTATCCTTAGTTGTCTGCTGAATCTATTGAAATAATGACCAACATGACTGATATGGAAAAAGACCAACATGCTCCATATTGTGTGGCAAACCAGCAAAACCATCATACCATCAGTATTTACACCATAGTATAAAACATATCTTCAAGTGAGCGCTGGGCACACCTTTCATGTATGCACTAGCATATTTTATCCATCACACTTGGTTTTAGACTACAAGGTGATGCATTTGTAGAACAGTTCAACATCAGGATTTGGTAAGAAAAAGATATGCATGTAAAGAATTGTTTGAGTTAATTGTGGTCTCAACGAAATCAGGGAGGTTGACAACTGCATGCCCTGCTTGCACCTTTGCTCCACCCTGATAATGTAGGCCTCATAATGAAAAATGATCTGATGAAAAAAAGAAAAAGAAAAAAAAAGGAATGCCACTCCACTCATCCGGTGGACCACAGAAGTGTATGTTGGACTGTTCACAAGTTTTCAAAACTGTCTGTTGCTTTCATACTTGGCTTGCACTGCTTGATCTGTAGGTGTGTCTGATCTTTTTCATGAGATCATCTTCATGGTGAGACCCACATTATGTACCTGTTAAATGTCCCAGATGCAGGCTAGGTTGGCATTTGTGCTGCTTGTGCATATGGGGCTAGCAAACATCTGGAATCAAAACAGTTATCTTCACTTCGAAGGGGGGAGCAAAGGAGGTTCAGAAGTGGGTGTGGGATTCCTGAGCTGGGTTAGCACATAGTTTTGGCCACTGTAATGGTCCTGCATGATGTTGATGGTCATCTGGTGGTCCATGTGGTGGATACTCTGCATGGCAGAAACGACATGGAATGGTAGAATTCAAGTGTTTGATTAGTGCCATTTAAATGGATGATTAGTAAAGATTTAGGCAACCATCTATGTTTCAACAGGGAAAGGTGGTTATAAGCACAGAATTTGTTTGAACGGTGTGGATTTTTGCCCTGCTAACAATCCGTGGTGGATATGATGGGAACTTTGGGTTTGACGCCAGCACCATGACGTGTCATGTTAGTCATTATATATTTTCTCACTTTTTAGATGTTTCTATAAAATAGTAAATATTGTACAAGCCATCTCATATTCAACCAAACTATCTGCCAGATAAATGATTCCAATCACTCTAGTGTGTAATGGCAGAGATTGAAAGTGAGCAAAATCTTTGCATAGCCATCTTGCAAGCAATTTTCCCCTAGCCATCTCATCAAATACAACACACATGGCACACTAAAAATTCAGGACCTTTAATATAATGGGCCTCCATGTCGACAAGCCGTGGCCCAAAATCTTGGTGGCGTGAGGACCCAATAGGCTATTTGGGCAACTAAGAAGCACAACAAGCATCCAGGATTCACAGTAAGTGTTAGAGGGAAGACGCGCTAGTATGCAGCTTGTCATAGACTTGGAGGCTCAACGTTGGACTTAGACATTTCACCTAGTTCATATGAGGCTTTTTTTTTAATCTCTCTCTCTCTCTCTCTCTCTCTCTCTCTCTCTCACACACACACACACACACACACACACACACACACACACACACATACCACACATGGGCACTTGAACCCATGACCTTAGTGTTGAAACACTCTTTCTACCACTGAGCCATGGGTTGAATCACTTGATCACATGAGGCTTGTGCAGTGTTTGGAGACATCTAGGATAGTCTAGTGTCTTGTAGAGTTAGGTAGAGAAATTTGGAATGTCCTAGAGTTCTCTAGGAGAGACTTGTAGCTATACTTATGTGGAATTGTCTAGAAGCTTTCCAGGGGATCTATAACCATTGGATGGATGCAACATGGAACCATCGTAGCCATTCATGTGAAGTAGCTAGAAGTTTCTTGTGCCTGTATATGGAAGAGCCCTTCGCAATCTTCTCTACTTAGAGCAATACAAGTTTTCCCTTTCCCTCTCGTATGTTCTCTTGCATTCTCACTAAGTTCTTGGATTCTAGCACTTGGTGTGATTGAAGGCTAGACTAACTTAAGCAAGCATTGGGTGTTGTGTGAGGTTGACTAAACATGGATGGGGATTGTGATTTTAATCTGGAGGAACACTGCATGGGCAGGCCATATACCAAATTTCAAGGGGAATAGATTATTTCAGCCTTTTGATATTTGACCTACAAAACAAATGATTTGAGCTAGGAACAGATTCAACCAACAAATTTTACAATGTTAGGATGGTCAGTGTAGCCTAGTGGCTGCAATTTTTCACATGTAGCCCATTCATGTAGTGGCTCAATGAAATCAATGGTCCTGGTCATGTTACATGTTTGCCATATGAACTATTGAGGCTGCCCATTCAGATCTATTTTAAGACTATGGATTGACTTCTCTCTCATAATCTACAAGGGATAGTTTACTTCCTTGTCCAAAGCCGCTTGCGCTCTGGGAGGTATCTAATATCATTATTTTAAACTGCAGGTGCTCACTAATCGAGTTTCAGGGGTGGGAAGCCGCCTGCATAGGCAGAGAAGGGAACTCAGCAGCAGCTGATAGAATCCGCAGAGGAGGCCTTGTTTGCTTAGATGGTTTCGCCAACAGACCTTTTTGCTTGATATTTTGTACAGTACTCAGCGCAGCAGGGCTTAATGATATTTTGATCTGTTTGAACAGGAAGGAGCTAGGCATTTTACTTCTCTCTCTCTCTCTCTCTTCTCCTTTTTCTTTGATGTATAAGTAAAAAACAGGTGATTAAAGATAATGGGACTTCTGTTTACTCAAATAGGATTGAAAATTAGCCTCTCCTTTTTTTTTTTTTTTGTATTGAATGTGCTGACTGAGCGGACATATATGTGACAAGTATCGATAGTGAGGTGGGGTCCAACAATTCAGTTGGCCTACTTACTCCCACTTCTGCAACAATAGAGGGTGCCTCTAATCCTCTGTGCTGGAGTAATGAAAGGTGTTTATAGGGGTGGGAATAGGCTTGGGTCAGCTCTGTGGTTGAGGTGGGTTCGGGCCAAGCCAAATGGGTAGCTGCTCAGGCTTGGGCTAGAAATTTAAGTAAATGGGTCAGGCTTGGGTTGAACCTACCTGACCCACCCATATAGGTTATTGATGGGTTGGGCCAGTGACCTGACCCAACCCAATGGATTGGACCCCAGTTTATGGTCTACCTAGTGGATAACCTTTAACCCGCAAAGCGCTTATGACATGCAATCCTCCTAATAGGTTGGCCCTGCCAGGAGGATTACCTAGTACAAAAATCAGCCTTATCCACTTGTAAGTAAGCCACACCATAGGAAATAGTATATAGCCATTGATAAATAGAAAAATACAGTTGTGGTCCACTTGATGGGTGGATGGGACTGATTTTTCCTAAAATGTTCCTCTTGGCTGGGGTTAATTTTTTGAACAGGTTGGACGTCCCATTCACTATAGGTTAGAAGTTATTTGCTGGGTGGACCATAACTTGTGGTACAATCGGTTGGACCCTCTCTGTCCTTCCCTCCATCCATGGGCCCTGGGTTGGGTTTGGGCAAGAATTCTTGGCCCTCCCTCCCTCCCTCCCTCCATTGGCCATGGATGGGATTTGGGCAAGAATTCTTGGCCTGTTTAGTAAATGGGTCAGACTTAAAATGGACCCAACCCATTGCCACCTGTGAGTTTTTGTTGCATGTGGCAGGTGGGGAAGCTGGATAAAGACCGTCCACTAACGAAGCTGTATCATTAACTGAAGATAACACCATAATGATTATCCTAACCATTGGTTTCTCCTGATGATTCCATTTGCTTTTTCTGACTGTATCCATGGATTTAGGATTGCCTGTCCAGCGCCCTTCTACGGACAGAAGCTACTAGGTTTGACGGCCTGGATCAAGCCTCCCTATCTCCATTGAGAGAGATTAGGAGGCCAACGGTCCCTGCCTATTTCAATTCCGGCTCCGAGTGACTCTCAAGTCAGGTTGAAATGGGCCTACTTGTGCGTCGTTCGGTAGATATGAGCCCATGTCCAAAACCGGCTCAAAGAGGTCCTGGCTGGGGTTGTAGTAGGGCTCTAGCCCATTGATTCTACATGCAAACGGACCCACGAAATACAGGGATTGAACAATCCTGACCTTTGATCTTTACTCACTTTATCTTCTGAATTCAGACTGTTGATTATATTTAATTTCAACCGTCCAAAGATATACGCCAATCTGTCAAATGGGTGATCAAATTAGTGGGCCATTTTGCTGAATGATCCATCGAAGTAGTGGACCACAATAATTTAGATGGTTTAATCTGAGTTACTCGTGTGCCACGTGTACATTTTCAAAGTTCTCCAAAAGAGCAGATCGAAAGAGTGAAAAAAGCGTTGGGAGAATGTTATCCAGTTGCGGATAGCGTTACCAGGAACTGGAGAGAGAGAGAGAGAGAGAGAGAGAGAGAGAGAGATGGTGGTGTAGAGAGAAGAGGAGGAGAAGAAGAGAGAAAGAATCAAGAGAGGATGGAATTAGCAAGCAGTTGGTCTTATTTATGCTCTTCGTCTTATAAAAAAAGCAGGGGATTGCAACAGCAGCAGAAGACCCAAAACAGATCATGTTCTCTCCCAATCGGAACCATAAAAGCAGAGCTTGGAACGGCCGCTCCAATCTCTGATCCTAATCCTTTTTCTCCTTCCATTCCCCAAACTCCCATTCACAGTGTCACCGTTCACGACCGACTGCGAGGCGTCTCTCATCGCTTCCTTGTTCCTGAGGTCTCTCTCTCTCTCTCTCTCTCTCTCTCTCTCTCTCTCTCTCTCTCTCTCTCTCTCTCTCTCAGTGGGTTTTCTGTGATTTTGTTGGTTTTTTACGCTCTCTAATTATCTTGGTTTTAGTGGGGGTTTTTTTTTTTTGTCCATTTGAATCTGCAATTAGGTACTGTTGTTTCCGTCCTTTCAGTGATCCCGTCCATTGATCCAGTGGGCCCCACCACGGATGGGCGAAGCTGAAAAAGCCTTCCGGGTCGGGCAATCTTGTCCATCCAGTAAATGGACAAGCAAATGGATGGTTAAAAAGAAGCCAACCGACCAAATGTAATAGGAAAAAAGTCCGTTGATCAGACTGATAGAGTGATTCAATGAGGGTGTCCATCTCCTGTTCAATGATGGCCCACCAGATGGACAGCTTGGATCAATGAAATATGGGTCCTACCTGTTTGGATGGAATGCTGACCCAATTAAAACGGCAGTAATTCAGGCCGCCAACTGTATAATACCTCATCATCACTACAATAGCCTTCTTGCATTCTTTGTTTGTTTCTTTGTGTATTTTCCAATCAAATAGCTGATAATATCATCATGTGTTTTTGGATTCAATTGCAGGACCAATACATCTTACACACTGCAGAAGCTCAGAACATATCCCTGCCGTTTGCTTGTAGGCATGGTAAGTTCATTAGATGCCAACAACACTTTCTTAGGCATTTTTCTATGGCTTCTTAAAACTTCCAACTTGTATGAAAGTTGACATTAAGTTCACACCCATCTGTCGATACTTATTTATGTGTACTTCTAGTGAGATATGTTGTGGTCTGCAGAATGGATGTGTTTTTTTTTTTAATAAAGGTGGGGCTCATGGTCTAGTGATCCAGACCACATATTTGTTGCAACCCACCATGGATGGACTATGAACACAAAATCTCCTTGATACGACAATTTAATTACGACAGTCCATATTCAACTGAAACTGGGCCCAATGTCAATTCATAAGGTCTTCCGGTCTGGTGATCTTTGGGCAAGTTCCATTCATGGGTGATGTTTGCGCAAGTTCCATCCTTAGTGGGTCATGTCAGGCCAACAGTCTAGATCACTAAAACTTGGGCCCCATTTTTACAAACCTAAAACCCATGTACACTGTGCAGATCCTTTGCTCGGGGATCCTATAGTCCTTCACCTGTAATAACCTTGTTGTTTTGATGATGAAAGAGAATGATAGTAGATGCGTTTGATTTTAACAGGTTGCTGCACTAGCTGTGCTGTTCGAGTGAAATCTGGAGAAATAAGACAGCCTGAGGCCCTTGGAATATCTGCTGAACTAAAATCTAAGGTTGCTGTGATTTTATCCTTCTATCGAATCCCTCTGAACATGATTGGGTGATGACTCATCATTTTTCGTCTTACATATCATGAACTGAACTGTGTCTGAATCTAATTCTTTGTTACGGTCCAGTTGTGTTTTGGAGTAGGCTGTTTTCCTTTTCCTTCTATGCCATGCATTTAAAATAGAACTGGTTAATGGGTTTCTCCTTTCAACTGAATTTGCGTTTGGATGCACAAGCACGTTGAGTTGCGAACTTTTGATTTCGTCAAAGAAAAAGCAAAATACAGTCTTCAAAATAATTAGCCCACTCTCTCAACATGAATGATAGGGAGGAAGCTACTATTTTATTATTTCCACTTCATTATACAAATAATTGCAATTCAATTCACTAATGCATCCAAACACAGCCACAGTGTCTGCATGGGGATTTTCCTCGAAGATGAGGAATCATCTTCCCTTGCTTTGTGGAATGGGCTGTTGTATAATTGATATTTAAAATTTTAACCATGAAGCACCTTTGGTTTCCTCGAAGATGAGGGATCATCTTCCCTTGCTTCGTGGCATGGGCTGTTGTATAATTGATATTTTAAATTTTAACTGTGGACACTTTATTGGGGCCAGCAAATAACTGGAAGTTTATTATGTTTTCTATTCCACTAATCTTAGTGGAATGTTATAGGAAGTTACTTGCATGAAACTTCAAACATTTACAAGCTGCTTTACAAGTGACTCTGTTGATCAGCATTTATTCTTTCTTCGAGTGTCTTGAAAAATAATGGAATATTATTGTTGTAATTTCCTTCTCATTTCAGGGCTATGCTCTTCTGTGTGTGGGCTTCCCATCTTCTGATATTGAAGTTGAAACTCAAGATGAGGATGAGGTAAAATCCAAATGGACACCACAACATTTTGAATAGAGAGAGAGAGAGGGAGAGAGAGAATCTGAAGCTTTAAAACAGTTCCATTTGTGGGGTGTTCAGATGGAGGGAATCAAAATGTCCTGGAAGGCCAACATGAAATCCTCAGGATATGGAAACTTGCAGATTCCAATGGTCATTCGGTTGCTTGGCCTGGAATGCAGTTTTCCATGGAGATGTTAAAAGATCAATGGTCAAACATCATGAGGTGTCTCTCAAAGTCTTGGGAATCTGCATGCAGCAGCTTGACATCAATATACACGGCTTTTGAGTAGAGCCTTGGAAGTTGAAAACAAGTTCTGACTCTTACCTTTTCTTTACGCAAATGGGGGAAGCATTTGTGGGGTTGCTGTTTTGTAGCTTTTTCTTCTTTTCTTTGTTCTGTTTTTGTTGTGTTTCTTTTGGCTTTCTTGTGTTTTTTGGTTTCCTTTGAATAAATTTCTTACCTTTCAAAAAAAAAAGGGGGGGGAGGGGGGAGTAGGTTTCCTTGGAAAACCTTTTAATTTCCATAGCATTCACATTCCCAAACACCTGCGTTTCAACTTTCTACATTGAGGTCCCAAGTTCAAGCACAGCTTACCTATCAAGGGAAAAAAGAAAAAGAAAAGAAAAACTAAAAACCCAACCCAATAAATCTCATTTTGTACCTATTTTGAGTTAATAGAATTTGAACTCATGTGCAGGTGTATTGGCTTCAATTTGGAAGATATTTTGCCCGAGGACCTGTTGTAAGTTTTCAATCCGATCTCCTGAGATATTAAAAAAAGGGGAAAAAGCAAATAAAATAAAAATTCAGTCTTTTTAAAGAAGCTTGCCATGCTATTGCTACAAAATAGCCTTGTCCTCTTATTTTTGTTGTTGATTTCCATAAGATCCCTCCTTAATGGTTATTACCATCGAAAATCACTCACCAGAAAATTTCATGATTTTTTGCTTTGCCTATTCACTATTGCAGGAAAGGGATGACTACGCACTGGAACTGGCTATGGGTGATGAATAATGCATGAAGCGAGGGTTCTTCTTCTACTGCAGGGCAAGTCGCTTTTCTTGAGCCAGTTTTGTACATTTATTCCTATTATTTATTCCATGTAATATTGGCATTCTGCATAGAATAGTCTGTGGCGATGGCTTCCTGAAGAATCAGTTCTGCTGTATTCAAATATTTCCTGAGAATCCTTCAAAAAAAAAAAAAAAAAATCCTGAGAAATAGAATAGATTTCAGACTTCACAATAAAAGAGTGTTTGTTTCCCCAATTCATTTTCTGGCCTCCAGAGCCTCTGAGATGGCCTCTCTATCTCTTTTTCTTCTTAATCCATCAGACACTTCAGCTTGTAGCTTCGGTAATTTTGGAATCCCAATAGGATTTGGAGCTCGTCAATTGAATCCATATGGATTTCATTCAACCAATCTTTGTCCATGGGACAGAAACTGAGGATGGCCAGAAAAGCAAATCTAAAAAATATCTGCCAGTTCACACTGCAACCGCCATCCTAGTCTAATGCAAAAGTGAGATCTTTTCAGTTCTTGGCCTCTGAAAACTAGCAGCATTGGAGGCCCTAGATGATGATACCCAAATTTCTAGCACGAGTTGGCTAACATGTTTGAAGGTGTGCTGGTGTGCAAGGCTACTGAAGATAATTTTCTTCCATTTGACAGCACATGCCAACAGCAGTTTTTACGAAGAATTGAAGTGATTCGTTTAGCTATCAATTTGTCTAATGTTATATTTCTAGATTGCAGTTGCTCATATTCTCTCACATCAGGCCACGTTTGGATGCAGATGTGAAAAGAGTTGCAAATGCTCAGTTTAATCAGGAATTGATAATGCTTTATATTATTCATAATGAAATGTTTGTCCTTGAATTGCAGGTACGTTATTCTCACCACTGAGTCCAACTAGAAATTAACATCGTTGTGATTTTGGAGAAATCACAATTTGATTAATTCCACCCAAAGAGAAGTTGCAATCCAATTAGATGGTGCACCCAAACAAGCCCTTAGACATTAATGTCTAATTGAGACCATAGCTCAACATGATGGTGCTGCGGCTAGCAAAGCAACCATGAGCTTGTTTGATTTTCATAGATTACCTATCAAAAGCATTGAGGTATTACAGGGGGCCTGGCCCTAGAATATCTACATCAGTTTGTACAAGTGGTCTGTCATTCAGGGATCCATGCCACTGATATGGCGGGCCCACTTATTTGATGGACCAATGTATACCAAAATTCTCCTCCCATATTGGAAAAGACTAAACTTTCAATTGTTGCGCAATGCTTATCAAAGAAAATTGCTGCAATCGCAGCTACTGAGATAGCTGATCTTTTTTCTAAAGTGGGGATTTTTTTATGCTGTTGTAAATCAACGGTGTGGATCGCTGGACCATGGACATTGGGTAATTGAAGAAAGTGTGGATTTTGCAGCAGAAAGATGATATCAGAAACTTAAAGCGTTTCTATAAACTCAATTAGAAAAGATACCACAGACTAATTAATCCACCGTGAGGATTTCTGGTTGTGATGGACTGCAAATTAAATTCCCAGGCAAAAGACCACGGAACCCACAGCTTAAAAGGGCCTTTGGACGTGCAGGGTCCTACATGGATCCCACAGGCGCCCCTATTGCGGTAATGGGATGATCCTAGCTCACCATCAAGAGCCTACAACATGCATGAAAGTACACATATTGAGCCTGCATAAAATCATGGGCATTTTGACATGTAGCACTGTCCCTTTTGGCCTAAAGATAAATAACACCCCTTCTTGATAGGGTAGACCATTAGACAAGTATCCCACCATAGATTGAAGTGTGTCCTCCCAATCACTATCATCGGTTGATCTTAAGGCCTGTTTGTTTTACACATTACTATAGTATTTTAAAGGAAATGAAGATGGACCATTGGACAGGTGGAGCCCACCATTGATTTAACTGAGTCCTCCCAATCAACCTCATCCATCATTTTAAGGCCCATTCATTTTGCACATTAACATTGTAATTTATAGAAAATGAGCAATTACTATAAATTAGTTTATCAATTTCCTGACTATAATGATGATGATTTTATTTACTCACATAAAACTAGAAATGATGGCAATTCTACATCATTTTAGGGACAAATTGTCATTTAAATAAATTGGAATTGTTGTTTAGATGGAGATTTTTATAATAATCATATGAAAACTTGTAATAATTATAAATTACTTGTTCATTAAGAGTCCAGATCCTCTGCTTGCTACAAATAGAATTCATATTGCATTTAATGTAGCTGATAATGTCAATGATGATGTGGACCAATCACAATACAAAAAAATAAGAAATTTTGTTTATGGTAAATAGAAAATTTGGATTGATTCATTAAATACATTTACATCCCCACTCACTATTTTTGTGTTTGAACACTTGTGTGAGAGAGAAAGGGATCGTTTTCCCAGGAACGACATTCCTCGATGAGAAATGAAACATAGGTTTCATCTCCAAACGCAGACAGAAGATTTGGGACTCCAAATGGCATCTCAGATTCTCAGCCAGTGGGTGGCCCCAAACCTTCCCACGTGCCCCCGATATCCATGAAGAGGAGTGCTGATTAACTGACTCGCTTGAGATGGACGGTTGCTAACATGGTACCAAAATGTGTGAGAGATTCAAGCCGTTCATCATGCATGGCCCACTATCAGCATATCCCTGTCCAAAAAATCAGATTGGTCCACATTTCAAGTAGACCCACCAATGAACAAGCCACATCGATTAGTCCCTTTCGGACCCCATTCGGTCGGGTTTGGATAACACCCAGTTCGCTCAGGCAGAGACTGTGGGGCCGACCTTGATGTATATGTTGTATATCCACGCCGTCCATCCGTTTTGACAGCTCATTTTAGGGCATGGTACAAAAAATGAAGTAGATCCAAATCTTAGGTGTACCATACCACAAGAAACAGTGACGAGTGACCATTAAAAACTTTTTGTGGGACACAAAAGTTTTGGATCAAACTGATATTTATGTTTTTACTTCCTCTAGGTCTGTGTGACATTATCAACAGGTTGGATGGCAAATAAACATTACTGTGGGCCTTAGGAAGTTTTCAGTGGTGGGCAAAAAAATCACCACTGTTTCCTGTGGTGTGGTCCACTTGTGATTTTGATATACTTCAATTTTGGGTTCAATTGCTAAAATGTTCTGGAAAAACAGATGGACAGCGTGGATATAAAATAAATACATCAGGGTGGGCCCCACTGTCCCGGCCTGACTGAACGAATCCACTCCTTCGTATCTCGCACACGCACCCCATGTAGATTCGCATACGGTGTGGGAGTAGACATTCAGCTTCTCAATTAGAGAAGAAATATCTTATCCAAGAGTTGAGAGAGAGAGTCGACTCAAGCAGCAACAGAAAGAAGAAGAAATGCTAGCAAAAGCTCCTCTAAAATTGCAGAAATCCCTGCAATGCTTCCAGAAAGAGAGATTCTTCTTCGCTAGCGAGCGAAGGAGATGCCCCAAATCAGCGTCTTTTTCTGTCAGGGCTGCTTACACTCGGAAACCCACTGGAACTCCCGGTGCTTATCAGCTGATTGACGAAGACACTGGCGACAAAATCATTGTCTGGGGCGGCGCCGACGATGCTCCCGATTCTCCCATCCCTCCCAAAAAGGTCCTTTCTTGGAAGCCTGATAACGCACGTTCCCGCCAACATGTAGAGAAGAAGGGTCACATGGAGGGAACTCGAATGGGAGGTATGCTTTCTTTAATTTGGTTGGTTTTCTTTTCTTTATTTTGTTATGAGGAAATAGTGATTATGATTGAACTATGTATTTTTATTTAACAACTGAATAAAAGAAGATCTTTTCATGGCACCCAAATTACTGGATGAACTCTTGCTTCATTCATTCCACTAAGCAGTTGAGTGCTATGAAAATATTTGGGATTCCTTTCCGCCCCATGTTAACATCACATGTAAAAATCCATCCAATGTTGATTTGGGTGGAAATGCATTTTGGGGAATCTAAAGAACTGGAGAAGCACCTGTCCAAAAGGTAGTTAGCGGTTACACTTACGTGGTGGCCCTTGGTTGGAGGAGAGGAGGCCATGGTTCCATTGATCTTGGAATCTAAAGAATTGGTGCAAAGACTTGCGCATGCTTGACTGGAGCGTTAGCGCCTTTGTTTGGGCAGACGGGTGCAGAGAGCTCTGTGGTTGGTGCAGATGCTTTCTAAATCTTCCTGGAAGAATGTAGGTGCAGAAGATGGATGTTAAGGTGCAGAGTATCTGGAATAGCATTGGACAGGCACATAAGCTTAGAGACACTCTTGGGTAGGTGCAATGGCTATCAGAGGACTCAGAACCATTTGATTTTTCCATAGGAGTGCAGCATGGGAAGGACATTTAACGATTGAAATGAGGAAAATCCATTTGAGGTAAGGCGGCCATCGACCATGCCTTTTCCATACACACCAATAGCCCTGTGCTAACTCATGGTTGGGCGCGCAGGGTCCCTCTTGTTTTCCTTGGGGCTATGTGCATGAGCTGAAAATGTTGTGCACGACCCTCTCTAGGAGATTTTCATCATGGTGTGCCATAACGGCCATTATGTAATGGTGACGGTGCCAACTGTTACGTGTTATGGGGCCGTAATGGCCATAATGGGAAAAACAAAAAGACCCATATCGGCCCCGTATCGTAACAACCGTTACCATTACGGCACACCTTGGTTTTCATTCTATTATTTGGGCTTTGGCACAACATGAAAAAAAAAAAAAAAAAGTGACTTTTCATGTGTCAACGCCCATGCTTCATCTTGCCATCATCTAACAGTGCCAAGCAAGTGGGGGCCTCCCTTCACATTACCGCCTGCATCCAATGTGCACTGCCTCTGTCTTCCACATGGGATCATTTCCTTCATCGTTGCCCGCCCAATTTCATTTAAAAATCATCTGGGCCTGATTGTTTGTTGCAGATTAAGTTTTGTGTCTTTTTATTCCCTGAAATGGCTTGTTATGGGTTCACTCTTGCAATTCCCAAATTATCCCGGTGATTTTTAATCTTGATCTTTTTTCAGAAATGCACTGGAGATAGATGTTTCTATGACCATGAATAATACTTCTTTTTCTTTTTTCCTTTGGGAATTTATTGTGTAGAACGTTTATGGCTTCAAGATTGACATTTTTGGATCGTCCCTCACAATAAGATAGTAATTTTAGGCTATTCTGATGTTTCCTTTTTCACATTCATATCCTAAGGTTGCAGATGTTTTTGATACCACAGGAGTCGAACCAACTACATCTGCTGTGAATGGTGGTAAAACCACAGCCAGTACAGTTTCTGCAAGTTTTGGTAGATTAAAGGCTCAACGTGTAAGAGCACTGATTAAAAAATCTTCCCGAATAAAGCAAGAAAATATTGATGATAGTAGGGGGTTGGACAGTGAAGATACACTTTCAGATCAATCTGATGGCTCAGATTCAGAAGAAGAGTTCGTGGCGAGAGAGCATGGGTATAAAGGAAGGAAGTTAACATCAGCCCGGGAGCAAATTGCGAAAGATAATGTGCTAGGTAATGAGATGATTCTGGATTCTAAACATTCTTATGTCATCCCAAAACACAATCTTAAGCCTGTTTTGGAAGATCAGAGTGCATCGGTGAAAGCTCGTGGAGGTGATTCGGTAGTTAGTGGAAGAAATGTTGCAGTCCCAAGAGCCGCTTCTTCCTTAAGAGGATGGAGTAATTCTAGTTCATACCAGAGGACTATGGTTGATTCAACATATCCTTCAAAGAAGTGGAAGAAAACGTCCGCTGATGGTGGATTTTTCAGCAGGAAATCATTTAAAGATTTAGGATGCAGCGAGGATATGATCGAGTCTCTGAGGTCTCAGCTTTTCATTCGCCCTTCACATATTCAGGTGCATCTTATGTAATGCCTCTCTAATCATGATCATCGCCATCATCATTTAAGTCTTATCCAAATAACTGGGGCCGGCTACGTGAATATTTTTCTGCCGTTTCACTCTATCAAGGGCCATAACTTAACGGTTACTACCTCCACCCACGTCCTTTTTGGCCTTCCCCTTGCCCTTTTAGAGCCTTCAACTTGTACTCACTACTTGCCCTTTTAGAGCCTTCAACTTGTACTTACTACTTGCCCTTTTAGAGCCTTCCAACTTGTATTCACTACTTGCCCTTTTAGAGCCTTCAACTTGTACTCACTAACTCCTAACCAACACAGTTCTTGGTCTCCATTCATTAAACATCTAATGCCTCTCTAAATAACATGTCGTTATGTTGTTGCATTTTGCTGTGTGTTTGGGTACTGTGTTTTGCAGTGTTTCCAGGTCGGCATTACAGTTTTTTTCCCCTCTTTTAATAAACGTTGTCCATTCATTAAACTAAGAATAATAATAATGTCAATATGTCATTATGTCAACTAGACGTGTGATGGCATGCATCTGTTTCATGGGTTGAGGGATTGACCACCATGTTATTGTTGGATGATTGATCTTCATTACGTTGTTTTTATGTTTTCTTATTCTTTTAGATAACATCATGATTTGACTTGTCAGATTATTGGTTTTCCAGGTTTTTCACATGGGATGCCTTGCGTACATGTTTATGTTAACTAGCTTTTGACTGTTGTGTAATAGCAATGCTTTAAATAGCTTACACTATGTAGCGTGGCTTAGCTTGCACTCTATGTAGCTTATGAAAATAGCTCAAGTCACCCGTAGCCTATGCTACACACTATGCAGCCTACGCCACAAGTTATGTAGCTTATAGTACAATTTATTTTTCACTAAAAGATTAAAAACAATTAATATTTGCAATGGTTTGTTACGTTTTTCTATTTTCAATAGAAGTTAATCTTTTCAATGATTTATGTAAAATAATGTAAGTAACAGTATTAACTCAATCTCTCTCTCTCTCTCTCTCTCTCTCTCTCTCTCTCTCTCTCTCAAGGTAACGGAAAGTTGGTAGTTCTTTATCTTTAGATTGAATCTTTGTCAATGTTTTCGGTAGCGCTCGTAGCGTAGCTAAAACGCTACGTAGTATATGCAAGTAGCGTAGCTCCCTATTAGTGTAGGCTACGGGGCATGTAGCGTACGCTACATGTAGTGTAGTGTAGATAGCATATGCTACCTGAAATCTCCACTCTCTTTTTTTTTTTAGTTTTTCTTCCATTCTTGTTCAACACCTATTTTAAAACGGTGGTGACTCCTCCCCATCACACATGGCACTTCATTATATCAATCTGGACCATCTAAATTGTGGTCCATATTGTGGATAGAGCACTTAGATCAATCTAGACCATCCAAATTGATGCAGGGGCATGCGATGACCTATCCCTAGATATATGTATATTCAGTTGGAAGATATCCAGATAATAAAATTAACAACTAATTATTTTCAATCAGATGGAACCTAATAAATCGCAACACAGAACTGAGATCCGTCCGTCAGGATCATTCCCCTTAGCATAAGAATTACGTAAAACCGTAAAATAGGGAGGATTTAGGGATATGAGGATATCTAAGCTCTAGTATAGACTAGTCCACAGTCAAGTTTGGATCCGGTTCTCATGGCTAGATATCCCTCTTTTCCGATCATACCAAAAGAGATAGATTCAGGGAAGAATGAATGTGATGGGGAAGTAACAGGTTCGAAATAAAGGATAACACAAATTATGAAAATAGAAAAAAATCGTACATTTCCTGCACCTTGAAGAACTAGAGATGAGAAAAAAATTAAAATCAGGGTGGAATCCTCAACACACGAGGGCCAATCCTAAAACCCTAATCTCTTGAAATAAAAGGAAAAAAAGCAGCCGAATTTTCTATTCATTCAATAATTTCGAAATAGGGTTTCTTACAGTATATATTAGCTATGAAAATAAAAAGTGCACTTAAGTGTCTGAAAACAAAAGAAAATAACATAAAAACACTTAGAACTAAACAATGACACTAAAACGCCTAGAAATAAGAAAATAAACAGAAAAATGCCTAAAAGTAAATCCGCTTCAAAGTCCTGCAGTCATGATGCTCCTGCGCAATCCTGCAACTCGCATACTCGTAACGCGTCAGAAAATGGGTCCAATGGGCCCGGCGTCCATCCATATCAACTCATCTGCTCCAACACTCGATTTGCAACGCCGCCTCCTTCGGTACACTCTAAAAGGTGCACCACTGATGTCCGCATCACAAATTATGGTCCATATTGTAAATTTGTGACATTTCAAAAAAAAAAAAAAAAAAAATATATCACACCTGGAGATGTCTAAAGGCAAAGAGAGAGATTTTGCATGGAAATATTTGATTGACGATCCAGATTCGTAGTTAAAAACTCCTAGGAATTATGCATTTTGTAAATTTTATCTTATTGTTCTATTATTTTAATTAAAAATATTAAGTATCGTGTAGCTTACGCTACGCTCTATCAAGGGCCAAATGCTACGCTATACGCTACACGCTATTTAAAACACTGATCTTTGCCCTATTTTCCCTATCATTTTAGGTTGTGTTTGGTTGCACCAAATATCATTAAATTTCATGATATTTTGCACCCAAAATTTTATGATATTTGGTGCAACCAGCTGCAACTTTAATTAAAAATTTATAAGTGGCATGTAGTTTATGCACACTACTTAGCTTACGCCTCATGTTTCAGAGAGGTGAATGCTCCGCTACATGCTGTTCGCTATTTAACATTATGTAATAGTAGCAAGGCAGTGAAGTTGTTTAGTTGGAACCACCAAAATCAAATCATCAATCGGACTTTTCCACTTAATCATAGACCCTCCATTCTTTTTAGAGAGTCATTTCCTGGATTTACTGACCTTTTTTTTTTCTTTTTTTTTTTCATTTTTAGATCCACATGCATGCTAGTTAAGTGGTGCCTACTATGTTTAAAATGTTCCATGCAACCATGAATTAAACTGGTGTTTGCTACTTTGATATGCAAATGTAGGCCATGGCATATGTGCCTGTTTCCAAAGGAAAAAGTTGTATTATAGCTGATCAAAGCGGATCAGGGAAGACATTAGCTTATCTTGCTCCGGTTATTCAGCGTCTAAGGCAAGAAGAGCTACAAGGACTCAGTAAGTCCTCACCAAGAAGTCCTCGAGTGGTTATATTGGTACCAACTGCTGAATTGGCTTCTCAGGTCAATAGCCATTGCACTATCTAGTTCTTATTGTATTTTATTTTTCTTCCTTTTGTTACTTCTTCCTGCTAACATTGACTACCTTCTACCTAGCTAGGTGTTAAATCAGTGTATGGGGTATAATATCGTTCCCCACCGACATGGCCCCGTATTTCCATGTATCGGGTTGATACTAGCATATTGTTCATGGTCGATACGAGTACGTATCAGGCAATATGTAGCAGTTTTGGACGATACCATAGACCTTGCTACTGAGCATTTGACAAACCAAGGATGTTTCATCTAGTTTCATGAATATAGAGAAGCATCGCTTCAAGCCTTCAATCTTATGCAATTCCTTATGGTATGCAGGTGCTAAATAATTGCCGATCCATATCGAAGTTTGGGGTCCCATTCAGATCAATGGTTGCAACTGGTGGTTTTCGGCAGAAAACCCAATCAGAAAACCTTCAACAAGACTTGGACATTCTGATAGCAACACCGGGTCGTTTTATCTTCCTCCTTCAAGAAGGCCTTCTGCAGTTAACCAACCTTAAATGGTTAGACACTCCTGCAAATACTATGTTTTTATCCATGGACTTTTAGTTAAGACAGGAATGATCTGAAGGCTTAGGGCTTGTTTGGAAAGTTCAAATTCGACCAGACAGGCTGTCCACTGCCAATAATGGGAATGGGGTGATAACAACAAACTGTTCTTTTCACTCTGTCCTCACTTTGTGGTCCGTTTTGCTGATGGGAGCACACAAGGCATGCTGCCATCAGTTGTTTGAGTAATGTATATGGAGGGTGCACATTTTCATTGCATCCTCATATTTTTGGGTACACCCCAAAAATATGCTGCCATCAGTGGTTTGAGTAATGTATGTGGAGGGTGCACAATTTCATTGCATCCTCATATTTTTGGGTACATCCAAACATTGTCCTTATGATGATGCCCTGCCATTTGTATTGAGGGTTGTGCTCCAGTTGTACCAGTACCACTGTAACCTTACAGTGGTATCGCCCAGATGTTGGGCTCATGTCATGCATTCACCCGTCCAACCCAGCCATCAGATGTGTCACCTCAAAAAACAGAGAAGGCCCAATGCTCAGGCTTATCCAAAACTGAAGTGGGTCAAAACAAAGAGAACAAGCTAGGGGGAACACTTTGGGTGACTTCCGCCCTTGAATTTCACAGGGGCACACCTGAGTAGTAGAACAGCCTGAATTTTGGTCTGACACTTTGTTTATCCTGGATGGTCTGAACAACCTGGATTCTCTCTCTCTCTCTCTCTCCACACGGACGTGCGTGCACACACACACACACACACACACACACACACACACACACACACATATATATATATATATATATATATATATATATATATATATCCAACTGGTTGGACCACAGTTTACAGTCCACCCAGTGGATAACTTCCAACCTGTTAGGTGCTTGTGACACACAATAGGTTGGCCCCACCACGAGGATAACCTAGTGCAAAAATCAGCCCCATCCAATCATCAAGTGAGCCACAGCATAGAAAACAGTGTGTAAACAATGATAAATATCAAAATACAAGCGTGGTCGACTTGGTCAGTGGCCGGGCTGATTTTTGCATGCAGTATTACTCATGGTGAGGCCAATCTATTGAACAGGTTGAATGTCCCATGCACTTAGCAAGTTAGAAGTTATCCACTGGGTGGACCATAACCTGCGGTCCAACTGGTTGGACTTGAGACCTCTCTCTCTCTCTCTCTCTCTCTCTCTCTCTCTCTCTCTCTCTCTCTCTATATATATATATATATATATATATATATATATATATATAGCCCACCATTCTAATCCGTGGTGGGTATTCCCTCTCTACATGTTCCATGTGCTATGGCGCACCTGACGTTTGGACTGGACTGATTTTTGGGGACTGACTGGTTTACTTTTTCTCTTTTTGTCGAGGTGGTGAATCTGCTGGACAGGTTGGATCCCGTGAACCCATCACTGGGCCCCACATCTGGCCAGTACCACCATAAGGTTATCATGGTACACAGCACCACTGGGGGGGGGGGGTTAGTTAGTTCACACATCCCACTGTTAGTATACACACCCACACTGTTAGTCACCCTCCAATGTTAGCCACCGCCCACGTTGGCATTCAATACCTTGACCTCAGTGTTGAGACGAGGTTATCTTCACTCAGTCTACCACTGTCCCAAAGGTGTGGGTGTATCATTACAATCTTTCTGTAATTCTTTAATTCTTTGTCTCAAATAGTTGATGGAAATATGCATATGGCTTCAGATGAAATTATTGAATACAGTTCATATATCCAAAAAAGAAAAAGAAAAAAGAGAAAAAGGAGTGGTCAATGGCGAGGAAAAAAAAAACTATATCCAATCAGATGAAACTATTGGATAGCAGCTCGGCTTAACGTAAGAAATACCATGCCTGGATATTGATATGTATTCTACTGTATGCTGTCAGCGCTGTTTTAGATGAGGTAGATATACTCTTTGGCGATGAAGGCTTTGAACAAGTCTTGCAAAGCTTAATTAACTCGGTACCTGTGACGACACAATATCTTTTTGTCACTGCAACTTTACCATTGGATATCTACAATAAGCTAGTGGAAGTGTTTCCTGATTGTGAAGCGGTCATGGGACCTGGCATGCACCGTACAAGCTCTGGCCTTGAAGAGGTTGGTTTGTTTACATCCCTCTTTGTTCATGTAATACACATGTATTGAATATTTCTGCTTTTCCTATACATTTGTCAAAGTCATTAGTTTAGAGACTATTTTCGATTAAGACCAAGAGAGATTTTTGCACAAATGTCTCTGTCATAGCTACTATCCCACTTCCCGGCCCTAGAAAAGATAACAGGATTGCAGACAGAAGAGTGGGTACTCTGGGAAGGTTAATGACCATGGTGCGCTCAGATAATCATCATCATTTCCTTGTCCCAGTGATCATGTGTCAGATTTATGGATCTTATTTTCTGGTCATATTTGAAATAGTTTTCATGATTGCTTGACATAAGTTCTAGCTGTCCACCTTAGATCAACCCTACTCCATCTGGACTTCAGACCTGCTGGCACATCACTTAGGCTTCTTGAAATAAAAATAAATTCTGCTAATCATATGTGGAAAGAATAAATTAGGCATGCTGCTAACTTTCATTGTTAAAGAGTATGGGCTCTAGCTACTGTTATCTGATTTTTGCTATTCTTCTGCAAGCAGGCTCTTGTAGATTGCAGTGGAGATGATGGAGAGGAGAAAACTCCAGAAACTGCCTTTCTGAATAAAAAATCTGCTCTGCTGCAGATTGTAGAGGAAACACCAGTTCCAAAAACTATTATCTTTTGTAATAAGGTTAGTTTGTTATCACATCAGTAAACCTTCTTTTGTGGTTACTATCTAGTGTTGGTTTTATTCTACTTTGTACATTTTATTTGATCGCTGCTTTAGAAACAAGTGAGGAAAAACAGAAAATAATTTTTTTTTTTTGAAGAGTAAAACAGAAAATAAATATATAACTAAACAAAAGCGAAATTCTTTTCTTTCAAGTGTTTGGTAAATAGCACATTCAAGATTTATCATGAAATGACCATGATCTCATTTATATTTACACTTGTCCTTTTACTCAAGGACCAGTTATTGGTGACTGATGCACCTGTGCACATTGCGCACTCAAGGAAAACTTGTCTTCTTCTTCTTCTTCTTCTTCTTCTTCTTCTTTTTTTTTTTTTTTTTTTTGTAGTTTTGTTCTTTTGTTGATCTAGCATTCAACAAGAAGTGACATTCCGTTTTGTGTTTGATTTATGTTTGGTTCAGGAGTTTGCTAAGCACACACGCATGGGCAATAAAGCTCGTGTACACACCACATGTGCCAGCAAGGCACATACCTGCAAGATCTAATCCATCCATCAGGTTGGTCTGAATCAGTGTCTACATGTTTCCCAAAAACAAAATATGGTCCAAATCCAATCAGCATGTTGGACCCAATACTGGAAACAGGTAGGTGGGTTAGAAAACTTTGGTCAAGTTTTCTTCGGAGCTGTACATGTTTGTTGGAAACTGTGGCCCACCTGACCAGTGTATCAACTATTCTTGGGCTAGGGCATCCGTATAGTGGTGCTGTTCTGATGGATTGGATTGGATATTGGACCTAACGTGTCATGTTGGCACATGTGTGGCGTGTACATGAGCTTTATTGCACACGCATGTGGGCTTAGCAAAGCTCATATTTAAGATCATTCGATCATGCCAAGAAGAATCAGGACCATCTGCTTTTTCTTTTTCTCTTTTCAATATCGTGGGAAAAACAGCAGCTGAATTTGCATATCTAGCTTCAGTTTTTTTTTTTTATTTAAAGAATTTGATTCAGCAGGCAAGTCATTTGAGAGAGTTCTGGGGTTGATTTTCGTTCAAGGATGGTTGTCTATACTAAATCAATGCCCTCTCATCCACACCTGCAGATAGAGACATGTAGAAAAGTTGAGAATGTATTGAAACGCATTGATAGGAAAGGACTTCGTCTCGGAGTCTTGCCATTCCATGCAGCTGTGGCACAGGAATCACGTCTCGCAAATATGAAGGAGTTTCTCAGCTCGCAGTCTAAAGATTGCATGTTCCTTATTTGCACTGACAGGTACTGTTATAAGCTGCCTCGTTCATCTATTTATCTTGAATTTAGATCTTACTAATGCGATCGCCTAAAAGTTGACTAGTTGATTTATATAAACGGAAATTACAATGGTGATGAATTAGCATCTTGATGTATCCAAACATGACTAGCAGCCTAATGTAGTAGTGTCTACAAGCAGGGTTTGTGGTTTGGGGATCCAAACTGTTGATATGAACCCACAAGGAATAGGTGATCCCTGGAAACTTCCCAGATTAAGTGATTCCAACCATTGGATCTGTTGTCTACAAATAAACAGTTGGGATATAACAAATAATGGTCCGAACAAATGTCATACATTGGATGGATGCAATCAGCCAATCTGGGGAATATTTGGGGTGTAGTCTGCCCATCATATCAATGCTATGGATCACCGGAACTTGGGCCCCACTTGTACAAAATGGATGCATCGGGACACTGCATTCTGATGCACAAGGACCTAATATTCCTCTACAGCGTCATCTAGTTCTATGGCAACAGCAGAACTCAATCAGTCACCCCAACGATCCCATTTGTTTTAGAGCCTGTTTCAATTATGAGGTCCCATCCACGAAAATGTGGGGAAGCCATGAGAAATCTGAGTTCTGACCCAAATTGGAAGGCAATGCAATGACAACGGGTCTTGGCTGCTGCACTGTCTTGTCTGCTAGAAGTCAATACATCCAAACTGACCCTGGAGTCCTCGATGCATTTGATTAGTGCACACAAGAGTCCCCTCCAAAGGAACTGTGTTCTTCTCCTGAAGTTCTATTTTTTTTGTATTATTATTATTATTAATTTTTTTGAGTAAAAACTTGAATTTTCACTTTGCAACAGAGCATCACGAGGGATAGACTTTGCCAACGTGGATCATGTGGTGCTCTTTGATTTTCCTCGGGATCCAAGTGAGTATGTCCGTCGTGTTGGAAGAACTGCCAGGGGTGCTGGCGGCAAGGGAAAGGCATTTGCATTTGTGGTCGGTAAGCAGGTTTCTTTGGCTCGGAGGATAATGGAGAGAAACCTAAAGGGCCATCCACTGCATGATGTGCCTGCTGCATATGAATTGGTGAGCTCCACACCGTAAATTTGCATGTTGAACCCCTTCTCTGTTGTATCCGAACGTGGAATCTTTTTGTTATTTTTAGTGCAATTAAGTTCATTAATGATTCTCAAAAAGTTCATATAGTTGTTTCTGAAAAATATAATAAAACGTGGCTTTATGGAACACTGAGGTAATTATATGGTCCTGATGCATCAGGGGTTGCCCAGTATGTACAAGTGGGGCGCAGAGTTGGTGATCCAGACCATTGATCTGATGGGACCCACCATGAAAGGATGCCCCAAAAATTTCAAGAATGGGAGTACTGGCTACCCACAATCTTTGACCCTTCTTCCAGACATTTGTCATAGTTTTTCATGACCATTTGTAGGCCACTGATCAAAAGGTTAAAATCTTCCAATATTGGAGAATTTCAGATCCCCCATCCAGGGTGGAGCCCATCAATCAACAGTTTGGGTCACCGAACAAGCAGCCCTTTTTATGAATTTATTGGGAAGCTATATACGTGCAGATGCATTAGGACCCAAACATTCCTCCTGAGTTCTAAGTTCTAATGGTGTGTGGATTCTCACAAACACTTGGGGAGAACAGGAAGCTAAAGTCTACTTTTCAAGTACCTGTTTCTCCATCTGAAATGCAGCTCTACACAGGCTCTACTTCCATAGTTCTCATCTCGATGTCAGTAAATTCACATCCCTGTTAATGTCATAGAATCTCAACTAAAGAGGGCAGTCTCAAATGCAATTTTAAAGGTCTTTTTCCCTACTTTTTCAATGGAAATCCAGTGTACCCACTGAAACAGCCCCAAGGGTCGAGGCTCCTCACTTGAACAGAATTGCATGCAGCTGCTTGCTGCTTGTTTCAAGAGTTCATGTGAACATTCTGAAGTAGATACCGAGCGTTATGCAAGCGGTTACTGGCTTGTTCATTTGATGCATCAAGCAATCGCAGCTCCTTGATCTCGTCTTGCCATTTTTCAATCTGTTCTCTATGTATTCTGCAAAAGCAAAAAGGAGGAATGAATGAAAGAAAAAGAACTGTTCTATTCAAGAGAGAAATACAGGAAAAAGTAGGGTTTGTTATTGGTGTGATTAATGGGGAACTTTTACTTACGAAACCATACGGTCTTCAAATTCAGCACTCAGATCCTTGAACATTGTCTTTCCTGCTTCTAGTAGCTCTGATACCTTAATGGAAAAGAAAAAGTGTATGGCTCTAGAGCAATTGGAGGTGGTGGGGGAGATATTATGCAAGCAAGTGCTTCGTGTATTTTAGTGGAGATCTTACTTGTTGAGTGAACCATTCAATCCTCTCGAGAACATGACCAATATTCATTTCCATCTCTTCTGATCCGGCAACATTTGTTTCAGTCTCTTCTTCAACCACCTCTTCTGGGTCTGCGTCTGCTAACTTTTCCTCGTTTTCTTCCTGCTTTTGCAAAATAATCCACACTAATAGATCCAGATCAAAATCAAAAGAAAGAAGGCATGTAGCAAGAAAGAGAAAATTACCCTTGTCCGCTTGTGTTTCATCACAGCCTCAAGTCCTTTATTCTCCATCTAATTAAAACTGATGGTTTGCTGAGGATTATCTTCGATTGATTTGATTTTCTGCTGTTGTGAAACAACTTTACTATGAGAAAACAGAAATGGTTGCTGATTACAGAAGAACTCGACAAAAGCCCTGCTAGTGCTGTGTACTCTCACAGCATATGTATGAGATCCAGTCTGCTCATTGAATGAGCCATGCCACAGGTGATGGATGTGCTGAAGCCCAAATTCAAGCCATTCAGAGTTCAGATAATCACAGCTTCTGGATTTGCGGAGAAAGGAGAGAAAAGTTGACCGTCTGATTCAACACATTTCCAGCAGCTAGGATTGTCCAACCTGCCAATTTTCAGGACATGGCACATTGATAGTGTGGTCCACCTGATGTACAGAACTGATCTGTTAAGTGAGCAGGCTGCATGTGTCCAGTTGTGATAATATTTATCAAGACAAAACCATTCGAACGGAAAGAATTATCAAAGCTCCTGAGAATCAACTATGGAGAGAGACTTGGAGGGGGGAAAAAACATGATTTTCTGTGGAAGTACACAAAGGAGAAGAAAATATTTCATCTTTTGGGGTGGGGTGAAGTTTGCAATATTTATGATGAGAGAGGGCTGGCATTAGAGAGTTGGAAGGGATGAACATAGTTCTTTTGGGAAAATGGTGGTGGCCCTTTAAGATAGAGGGGGACTCCTTTGGAGGGAGGTTATCGCAAGCAAATATGGGTGCTTTGAAGGTGGGTGGTGTACTAAGGATTCTCACTTTATAGAGCATGAAAGGGATGAATGGGGTGAAAAGCCAAATGCAAGGAAGGCGTTGACTTTGCCTGTGGTAATGGGAAGAGGATACACTTTTGGGAAGATTTTTGGAGGGGCAATTTACCCTTGCATATCAGATCGCAAGATAATGGTAGCTAGATGCTACTTTATTGTGGAAATTTGTGGTTTGGATGATGTCATGTCCTCAGAACCTCTGGGATGACGAAGTGGCTGAATTTTTCCCTCCTAGAGTGCTTGCACCTATGTCGCCTGTCATATGAAGAGTACCATAGGATGATGTGGGTTAAAGACAATTCAGGCCAGTTCTTGGTCCAGTCATTCAATTCCATGCTTCAAAAGTTGGGATTGAAGAATACCCAAACCAGCCAATTGTGTCATTAAGGTTCTCCTCCAAAGATAGCGGGCCTTGGTTAATGGGTAGAAAAGGAGTTCTGATAATCTTCAAAAGCAAATGAGCACGTCTTCTAGGGAATTCATTGACCATCCTTTTATTTATATCCTCAGAAGTTTCAATTTGGCGTCGTCCATGCGGCTTGACATTGGGGATTTTCTAATGGCTTGGCATAGTGTGGCTTTCCGGAAGGAAATTAAAGTTCAACAGAGACTAGCGCTTTTGGCTGATTTAAGGTCGATTTGGAGGGGGAGAAATGATAGACGTTTTTGTGATGAAAGCAGTGGGGGAGGAGCGGTAGTTTGTACTGGGCCGCAAAGTTATGATGCTCACGATAGCAGTAATTTGCTTTTTTTGCTTTTGTTTTTAGCTTGATTTCGGTGCTACCGTCAACACCTTTTTTTCTTAAATTGAAAGTTTCCGTCACCTGTGTGTGTGTGTGTGTGTGGATCGACCATGCATTTGATATTTTGTCATGGATCACAAAGTAAAAATCTCTGATATAACTCAGTATTGCTCGAATTACAGAAAAAATTGCTGAGGAGATCAAAAGCTGAGCAAATCATGCTATTTTGTCATGGATCGACCATTCGTTTGAATAGATCTCAGATAGATGAGAAATCTTATGATTTCCACAAGTTTTTCACCTCAGATCCTCTGATCTGAGCCAGGAAAGTGGCTCAATATCAAATCCTCCAGTAGAAATCCCTAGAAATTAGAGTTCATTCGTCAATCCACATGAAAAACTTGCCGGAGGCTGAAAAATCGCAAGATCTTTCAAATTTCAGGATTTTTTTTTTTTTTTTTTTTTTTTTTTTTACGGTTAAGATGAGATCGTTGCTGATTTACCTCGAAACCTGAAGTGATCTAAGGTGATGATGGGTTTGAAGGAGATCAGGGTTTGATACAGGAGCTTCTCCAATCAAGCTGAAAAAGCGACATTGATGTGAAATCCAACAGAAATTTATCTAAAATGCTCTTTCTAAGGTGAAAGTGAACGTAGATTTTCACTAATTTAGCAAGGAATTCATTTTGAAAATTCATAGAATGATTGAAGAAGAAGGGATAAAGATATTTTTGAAGAATACCTGGGAAGTGCTGAATGCGAGAGCAGGAAATCGTTGCAAAAGTGCAGGGAGATTTGAAATGGGGGCTGGAAGAAGATGAGATTTGCAGGAGCTTGTCTTTCCAAAACCCGTTTTGGAGGCTTTGGCTGTTTGAAAACTGAATGGGGGTATTTCTAGTGTGTGGCGCGCGGGGGAAGATGCCGGACGTGGATTAGCTACTGACATGTTGAGTCGCTATCTGGCTACGGAAGTGATGTCACCAACTTCTGTGGGCCCCACCATGATGTATGTGTTATATCCACACCGTCCATTCATTTGGAGAGATAATTTTAGGGCATGTGTTAAAGAATGAGAAAGATCCAAATCTCAAGTGGACCCCACCAAAGAAAACAGTGGGGATAGGGACAAAACCGTTGAAACCTTCCTAGGGCCCACCATGATGTTTATTTGAGATCCAACCTGTTCATAAGTTCACACAGACATGGAAGAAGGGAAATCACAAATATCAGCTTGATCAAAAACTTCTGTGGCCCCAAAAAGATTTTAATGGTAGGAGATCAAGCTCCACTGTTTTCTTTGGTGGGGTCCACTTGAGCTTTGGATCTGTCTCATTCTTTACATCATGCCCTAAAATGAACTCTCCAAATGGTTGGACGGTGTGGATACAACACATACATCATGGTGGGGCCTGCAGAAATTAGTGACGTCACTTCAGTAGCTAGTTCGCTACTCAACCTGTCAGTTGCTAATCCGCGTACGAAGATGCCTACGTGGAACTTGACACGTGTGCTCCAATTGGGGGAGCGGATTAGGTGAGACCCCGGATCCACCGAGGTGGGCGGGACCCCTAACGGTGGGGCTCACAGTGATGCATGTATATTAAATCCACACCATCCAACCATTTTGAAAGATCACTTTAGGGTGTGATACCAAAAATGAAGCTGACAAAAATCTTAGGTGGACCACACCATTGAATCTCTACCATTGAAAACTTCATGGATTTCACTGGAATGTTTATTTGCCAATATTTTCCATCTCACCTGTTGATAAGGTCACAAACATCTAGATGAAAAGAAGACATAAATATCATCTTGATCCAAAGCTTTTGTGGCCCACAGAAAGTTTTTAATGGTCAATCAGCACTGTTTCCTGTACTATGGCTCATCTAGGATTTGGAACTGATTCATGTTTTGGATCATGCACTAAAATGAACTTTCAATATGGATGGACGGCATGGATTTAGTCACAATCATCACAGTGGCCCCACAATGAGGGGTCCCACCACCTCGGTGGATCCGGGATCTCACCTAATCCGCTCCCCCGATTGGGAGAGATTAGAGCTGTCAATGGGCTAGGCCGCCATAGGCTTTTGGGCTGGGGTTGATATATGGACCTGGTTTGGTCATGCCTTCTAAGGGCCACAGGACAGGCTTGCACCAAGACACTAACAATTTTAGGATTGCGTCCGACCGGATGTTTGTGGGAGCCACTATGATGTATCTGTTTATTTAGGCCGTCCATCCCTTTTCTAAGATCATGCTAAGGTATGGCCCAAAAATGAGGCTGATCCAACGCTTTAGTGGACCACACCGACTCTTGCATTTAATGCCACCCAAGCTTACTATTTGGTGTAGTCCACTAAAGTGCAGGATCGGCCTCATTTTTGGGCCCATACATGATCTTAGAAAAGGAATGGACGGCATAGATAAACAGATTCATCACGGTGGGATCCGACATAGATCTGGTCAAACGCTTAAAGGTCCAACCCACCTGGGGATGGACACAATACATGTCCCTCAACATAGGGTGACTCACCTATGGTTGGGGTGGATTTCACATAAATGCTTCGTTGAGGCCCACTTAAGCAGGTGACTGCTTTTCCTCTGCATTTATTAATATTAATTAACATTAATAAATTACTAATTAATTTCAAATTCCTATGCTGGTTGAACCTGAGGTATAGTCTAACCGGTTGGACTTGAGAATGCCTCTATCTATATATGTATGTAGGAAAGTGGTACTATGAGGCTCATGGGAACTTCCTGTGACGTTGAGCTGCGTGGGCCCCACTGTGATGTGGATCGGACATCAACACCATACATTTGATGGATCCCCTTTAGGTTATGGAATATAAAAAAATCAGTCGTATACGGAACACACAGGTGGGTCATACCATCTAAAACCATGTGAAGACATGCTTAAAACATTTAAAAGCACTTGGTGGAACCCACCTGAGTTTTGGATGCGGCTGAAACTTGGTCCGACTCCTCATCCAAATGGGACACGCACAATAGATGGGCTGGATTTGTGAACCACATTTCAGTGGGCCCAATAAACGATCATGAAGGTTTTAATGGGTGGGTAACCCCTTTCAACTGTTGTCTATAGTGTGGCCCACATAAGTCATGGATTGAATTATTTTTTAAGCCTGTGCCCCACCATGGAATGGTGCATCTGACTGATGGGGTAGATATCCGATCCACATCACGGTGGGGCCCACACAGCTCAACCTCATGAGAGCTCCCCATTGGTCGACCTCATAGTACCATTTTCCATATATATATATATATATATATATATATATATATATATATATATATATATATATATATATATATATATAGGATGGGCCTTTATTATTAGTTCTTGTTAACTGTTCACAGAGCCTACTGGAAACTGACACCTGAGCATCCTGAGCCTATTGGAATTACATTATTTTTATTTTACTTGAATTGAAATATCTTGAAATCCTTATTTTATTTTCACCTTTGGCATGTGCAAGCGGTCATAGGCCAAATTAAATTGGTTATGGGCACATAGCTGTTTTACTGCCATTTACACTCCTCTAATCGTTGAAACAGCTGGGATTATAATATTTAACCATATGATTTTTTGAGGAATTTTTTACCATTCAGTATTTTAGTTTTTACCATCCATTTTGATCACCGCTAATTGAATAGTTAGAAATTGCTTACATGACTAACAAGTAATTCAAAATAAACTACTGTCCAAGATGTCATCGTAATTCTTATTTGATTATCTAATTATCAAGCTGGTAGACAGTTAGTTATTAGACAGTTACAATGAAAAATATCCAATGGTTTGATTTCAAAGCGTCCTTATGGATTAGATGTTAGGGTTCCGCAACTATTTTTGTGACGTTGGATTTCACAGTTTAGATGGTCTAATTTGAGCTATATGCACAATCTTTACAATCAAGTATTGTACTTTGTTAGTATATCAAATGTGGGTGGCCTATGTAATGTGGGTAGTTGTGTGATGCGAACTCATGTGATGTGGGGCTTAAGAAGGGTTCGGCCAAGGGTTTAGCCTATGTGAAGCAAGAGTCTGAACTATAAGATAAAAGAATTGATTCACTATGCTATATTTATTCAAGCTTTTAGGGCAAGTAGTTAATTATCCCGTGTCAAAGTGGTATTAGAGCGAGCTCACTGGGGGTCATAATGTTCGGTCCGTGATACATCTCAACTGGGACTCATAACTTGATAGTTTAATTTTAATTACTCGTATTGCGTGTGTTGAAGTCTTAATAACGGGGTGTTTGGATCGTAAGTTGCTTAAGATAAGCTACTTATGTCTTAAGTAGCTTATTTTGATTTCTACCTACTAAACTGAAGTGAATAAGTACCTTTTAATGAAAAAGTTACTTATAATTGTTATAATTGTGATCATAAACCACACTTATCTCAAATAAGTTACTTACACAGCGAGGTGAGAAAAAAAGGTAACTTATTTGGTAGTATCCAAACGGCCCTAACTGATGGGATGCAAATTGCCAAATAAGCAGGGGTTATCTACCGACAGGAAAGGTGCCTAAGTACCTGTCAGATATGAAAATGGCAAAAATGTAATTTTATATGGAGAATCTTTGTTGGTTGCGGGCTCCACATTTGACATACGCGAGGTGAGGAGCTACAAGGGATTGTTATATAACTTCTAGTCACACGCAACACACCCATGGTGCTGTCAGCAGTGTAGGTTTTCACCACGGATGGGTTTCGATTGAAACTCCGCAGAGTCCACCGACAGATCATACATCACATCAGCCAAGAGCATTGAATTTTATTTTATTTTCTTATTCTTCTCCAAATAAGTCTTTACAGAAAAAAATCAACGCCTCTTTTGCAAAAAGTACACTTTGATTAGGAGAAAAAGGAAAGAAAAAAAAAAAAGGCTTTGCCAACTTGCAAAAGTGCAGAGGATGGATGGAATCAACGAAGATAATCTCAAGTGGCATATGAGACATCGGATGGACGGCTTTTATTTGACGGTCACTTTCACCCTTTTTAACATTTCCTGATCTAAATCGTGCAGCTGTTTCTTTGTACCAATCAAATCCATATAAGTGCCCGATTCTAACCCATGCAGAAAATATATATATATATGTATATACTGCAAGAGCCTTTCCCTGCCGCATAAGCTTTTTTTGGCCATGGCACGGTCCAGTGCTCAGAACCGAACCGGTATTTTAATTTTTTATCCCAACACTTCCCGCATGATTGAACGAAACATCACGTGAATCTCATTGCTGTCGCAATTAAATGTAATATTGACTCGTTGGCCCCTTAAGTTGGGATACCATGTCCATTGGTTTTGCGTGCGAAACACCATATGGTCTGTGGGGCCCACCATATTATATGGCCCAGTTTGGATACCACCAAATAAGTTACTTTTTTTACTCACAGCGGTGTATAAGTAACTTACTTGAGATAAGTAAGTTTGGTTTAAGATCAATTATAAGGGAGCGTTTATCTTAAGGTATTTTTAGCTTAAGATCAATTATAAGGGGCGTTTTTACTTAGCATATTAGTATTTTTAGTAAATAACATACTTATCACCCCCCCCCCCCCCCCCCCCCCCCCCCAAAAAAAAAAAAAAAAAACATGCTTAGCTTCCAATGTCCTAAGTAATTATCCCTCAAGGCTTGTTTGGTCCCTCTCACATCCATCACCCATCATTTCAGGGCAACCTTTGATGTAGATCGTTCATTGTGTGGGCCATGCCTTTGATGTAGGTCGCCCATTATATGGGGCCCACCTTAAATGTGGGTCATTCATCATTAGGGCCTGACCTTTAAAGTGCACCATTCATTATATAGGGCCCACCTTCGATGTTGGTCATCCATCATGTGGGGCCCACCTTCAATATCCACCGTCCATCATGTGGGCCCCACCTCTGATGTGGTCGTCCATCATGTAGGGCCCGCCTTGGACATGGGCCACTCATCATTAGGACTGAACTTTGATGTGGACCATTCATCATGTGGGTCCCACCTTGATGTGGACCATCCATCATGTGGGCCCACCATTATTAATTGCCCACCATGTGGATCCCACCTTTGATGTGGATTGTCCATCATGTGGTTTGCCCATCATGCGGGGCTCACCTTGGATGTGAACCGTCCATCATGTGGGGCCACCTCAATATGGGTCATCGATCATGTGGAGCCTGACTTTAATGTCCATTGCCCATCATGTGGAGCCCACCTTTGATGTGGATCGTCCATCATGTAGGCTCCGCTTTTGAAGAGGGTTGTCCATCATATTAGCCCACTTTAGATGTGGGGTTTCTATTATTATGGGCCAACCTTTGATGTGGACCATCCATGTGTTGGCCCACATTAATATAGGTTCATCCATCATGTGGGGTTAGGGGCGGAGCCACGTAGGGGCGAGGGGGTGCAAATGCACCCCTGAGTTTTTAATAGTAAGAGTTTAATCCTACTTGGTTCATGTGGTGTGGTCTAGTTGAGCCTTCGATCTACTTCCCTTTTGGGCTCAAGCCATAAAATAATCTATCAAAATAAATTGATGGTGTGGATAAACAGAGCCCTTGACAGGATTGTCCATCTCAAGCTAGGTTATGGTCCGCAAGAGATCTCAAACGTGGATTAGATCTAGCGGATACGCATCTTCTTTCACAAGAAGTTCCTGCACTAGGAACCTAGGTGGGGCCCACTGTGATGTTTGTAAGAAATCCACCTCATCCATATTTTTTTGAGCTCATTTTAGGGGCATGCGATTGAAAATGAGCCAAATCCAAGACTCAAGTGGACCGTGCTAAAGGAAAAGGTGGGTAGGGAAATTCCTACCATTGAAATATCCCTGGAGTCCACAATGATGTTTATATGTCATCCATACCATTCGTATGTCCCCCCACGGAAGAACATCCAAGCTCTGCCCCTGTGTGGGGGCCATCTTTTATGTGAGCTGTCCACCATGTGAGCCCCACCTCTAATTCTACCTGTGGGGCCTCCTTTAATATGGACAGTGAGAAAGCATCCATTCATGGGCTGGAATAAAGAAGTAGAAAAGTCATAACTTAAAAAGCTAAAAATAATAATTTATTAAGATAAGCAACTTTTAGCTAAAAAGTTGCTTTTACAATAATACTTACCAATAGCTTACTTATTCAACATAAGTGAAAAAGTAATTTATTTGGTAGTATCCAAATGGGCTCTATGTAACTTATCTACCAGGGAGGGAGTGTTTAGATGGTAAATTACTTAGCTACTTTGGCCTTAAGTAGCTTATCTTAATTTCTGCTTAATAAGTAGAAATTAAGATAAGCTACATAAGGCCAAAGTAGCTTAAGTAATTTACCATCCAAACGCTCTTATATGTAAATCCACTCCGTTCATTAGGAATTAACCCTTATTTAAGCTGTACATACAAAGGGTGAGCCCCAAAAAGTTGGAGATGCGGATTAGGACTCATGGATGGATGGAATCAATCATGGTAATCTAACTTATATAGAATTCATTTTGCCTACTATGATACCATATTGGGCCAGATGGTCTGATCATGGGATGCGGATTAGGTAGTAAAGTCCACACCACCTTCAGCTGTGGTGAAATGATGTGGTAAGTTTTGATTGGCCAGCTGGGCCGCAGCCCTTTTTTTTTATAAGTTTTCAGCTGATTACAACATGCATGGCCCACATAGGGCTGGCCAATGAAAACTCAAACACATCATTTCACAGTCGTTTGAGGTGGTGGGCGTCACTGCCCAATCCACGTCCTTGATGATGGGGTTTAATAGAGTTCATTCGCTAAAACAAAAGACCAGTAGATGAACAGTTTTGATCCCCAGATCGGATGAACGGTTTGATCCAAGTCCCTAACACCACTGTACTCTGTGGTGGCAGGAGACTCTAAGGCCCCACTTTTATCCACCACCAGGAAACAGTAGGGATAATGACATCCACAATTGAAACCTTCGTAGAATTGGCAGTGACCCTTATTTGCCATCTAACTTACCCATGAAAGTAAACAAAATAACAGCCTGACCTAAGACCTTTGTGGTGTCAAACAACCACTTTCTCTAAAAGCTCGAGCAGTTAGAGACAGTGTAACAATATCTATCAAGAGACTTTAACACTCTTCAACATGTGTGGGATGAAATTTTTACATGGGAATATATTGAGGAAGAGTAGAGGAAAACTCATCTCATACCATAATCAGCCCTATGGGAGAATATATTGGCATTGCATATTTTTTACTCTCAAGATTTGAATACAAGACTTTCTGTTTTGATACCCCGTCAAATAATCAATTTCTTTAAGCTTTTATGCAAGTTATGATTTGACATGTGTCTCCTGAGAAGCTTTCAACAGTTGATATCATTGCCTCTATTATTTTTCCTATGCTATGGTCAAAGCTCTGGCCCCACCTATGATGTATGTATTTTATCTACCTCATTTATTCATTTTGTCAACTGAAAAATGAAGCAGATCCAAATCCTGAAAGCAGATTACATGCTGAGTAAACCATATGGGTCTAACATGATTGACTTATTTTATCCACTCCGTCCATCCATATCACCAAATAATATTAGGGCTTGAATAATAACAAAAAAAAAGCATATCCAAAGCTCAAGTGGGCCACACGAAACAGTTGTGAATTGAATGCGAATAGGTTAGATGACAAATAAACATCATTGTGGACCCTAGAAAGGTTTCAAAGGTGGAAATCAAATCATTATTTCCACTGATTCCTATGGAATGGTCCATTTATTTTAGATATGCTTCAATTTTCGGCTCAACCACTTAAATCTTCTGGAAAAATGAATGGATGGCATGGATAAAATGTTGGAACGTGTGGCCATTGATGGCACCTTCTCCATAAACGCCATCTCTTCTTTCTCTCATAACGGCTGAAAATAGCCATGTCTTTCAAAACGATTTCTCGAGCAGTTATGGAAAATCCCAAACGGCTACAATCCAAATCCTATAGAAGGGGACTATCATGAACAGAATCATACTCAGAAGAGTGAATCTGACAGACACGAATATCTTTGGTGAGAAATCCTTTGCCTACGGTCCATTGCCAAACGTGTCAGGTGCTCAATCTTCATAAGCCACATACATTGACGATAGGCCTAACAGAGTAAACTCAGTACGATAAAAGCGTACCTGAGTAACTCAGTAAGCAGTCCGATCTCCCTGATCGTAGGTGGAGGACACCACTGGAAACAGTGAGGATTAAATGCTTGCTATTGGAATTTTTTTGGGGGTTTAAAAGTTTTAACACAAGCTTGCAAGTGGTTTAGTTGAGTATGACATCACACCTAAGTTGGACGAACTGGAACCCTCTAGGTCAGGGCCTTACTTGAATAGGTACATAGGTGTTTTCGTGGACTCACCAGATCCGGTTCTGATAACTTCACTCACCCTATAGATGGATTGACATCGTGTAAAAATAGAGGTGGGCCCGATATACGTTTCAGTAGTGGGCATCCACTTTTGTGGTGTGGCCCACTTGAATTTTGGATTTGCCTCAATTTTGAATGTCACACAAATATTATGGTGGCCCCCACAGTTTTATGCACCGCCCCATGCAATGTAGGGCAGCAGGAGAAGGGATTTTTATTGCAATAGCCTTCAGGTGTGGCTATTTTTATTAGAAGTCCAATTTCTTGTTTGGTTCATTCTTTTTTACCTTTTCATGAGAAATTAAACGTTACAGTTGAAATGCCCCTCTCGACCGATTCCCCTTAGGCATTTTGGATTCCCCTTGGATACTTTGGATTCCTCCTGAGCACATGGTAGTTAGAGGGGCACTTCCGACTGCAAAATTTCTAATTTCTCATCAAAAGGCCTGAAAAGATAAGCCAAATAAGAAATTGAACTTTTAGTAAAATAGTCGCATCTCAAGGCTATTACATCACATAAAAAGGCCCAACCATCCAAGCCGGTAATGTCTCATAGATCGAGGTCCTTTTGTTTAAAGCGCCATGCTATTCCCTGCCACCGACCGGATCGAAGCAACCAATAGGGCTGTCAATGGCACGGATCAAGATCCGTATCCGATCCGTATCCGATCCGATTTAATCGGATTCGGATCAATAATCGGATAATCGGGTCGGATACGGATATCCAAATATGATCCGTTTAATATTCGGGTCGGATTCGGATCAACCTTGATCCGGCCCGTTAACGATCCGACCCGATAAAAAAATAAATAAATAAAATAAAATAAAATAAAATAAAATAAAAACATATGAGAATCTCTCTTTCTCTCTCTCTCTTTCTCTCTCTCCTCTCTCGGATATCCGGTCGGATATCGGGTCGGATCATAATCGGATCGGAAACGGATTTCGAAAATTTTAATCGGGTCGGGTTCGGATCATATACTTGTGATCCGAATCGGATTCGGGTCGGATTCGGGTCGAATATATTCTTAATCGGGTCGGATTCGGATCATCACTGATCCGGCCCGTATCCGACCCGTTGACAGCCCTAGCAACCAAAAAGCCTTTTATCCTTTGGATTTTTCCATACGGACGTCTGACTTTTCGGTCATGGACCTAAAACCTCCCGGTTTAAACTATTTTCTAAAACCCAACATTAAACTACCTACTACCTACTGTTAGTTACGAATATGAATAGTATTTTATATTTCTCGTAACCTAATTGGACCGCACGTGGGGCCCAATTTGATGTTTGAGAGAAATCCACCCTGTCTATATTTTTTACAAGCTCATTTTAAGGCATGAACTTAAAAATAAGGCAGGCCAAAGCCTAAAGTGGGCCCACAATGGCCCCAAGACGTTTCAACAGTGCACGTTCAATCCCACTGTTTCTTGTCCCATGGGCTACTTAAGCTTCAGATCTGCCTCATTTTTTAGCCCATGCCCTAAAATGAGCTGGAGAACAGATGGACAGAATCAGGTTGGATTTATCACAAACAACATATAGCCCTATGAATGTTTCAACCGTGGTGGCATTCAATCCTTAATCTTTCCTAACCTTTCCTGAACATTTGGCCCACTTGAGCTTTGTATTAGACTCAGTTTTTGACCATTTCCTAAAATGGGATGGCAGATTCAATGGACTTAGTGGATTTTTCAAAACATTCTCATGGCCCCACCTACGGTCGACAGCTCTTGCCTACTAGACTTTAAATGCCCGCTAAACCTCTAGTGGGCACATTGATTGACGTTATTGCCCTGCCAGACTGACCCTACCATGCATGGTCTATCCTGATATTTGTGGGAAATCCACTTTGTTCATCTATTTTCGAGCTCATTGTAAGGCCTGGGCTGAAAAATGAGATAATCTAAAGCTCAAACTGAGCCCCACAATGGCCCTAAGAAGTTTCAATGATAGGCGTTGAATCTCACTCTTTCATGTCCATTGACCCATCAGAGCTTTAGATCCACCTCATTTTTTGCCCATACCAAAAAATGAGCTCGAAAAACAGATAAGGTGGATTTTCAAAAGCAGTCTTTGGCCTGCGAATCTTTCAATGGTCAATGTTCAATCCTATTCTTTCTTTTCTGTCCATTTGGTCCACTTGAGCCTTGCATCTACATCAATTTTTGACCATGCCCCAAAATGAGATGGAAAATCCAATGGATAGGGTGGACTCGTCACAAAAATCATGGTGGGTCCCACCTTTTGATTCAAAACATCAAAATCCACCCACTGTTGATAGAAATTCTGGACAGTGTTACACTTGCAAACTCCCTGCTCTCTCGAATGTGACTCCACCCGAGTCGGGACCCAAAAGTGCTCTTTCTCTATCACAATTCCGCCCATCGTTCTATCTCCTCATCATCCACCCAACCAAACATCTGATCTCCGCCACATCACCGTCCACGCACACATCCCCTACCATATAAGCTGCCTCCTCTGTTTTTTTTTTTTTTGGGTTAATACACCTCCCACTGTTAGTACACATACCACCTTAGAAGTGGGTCATTCACCACTATGGCCGACCTTTAATGTGCAGGCTGGTTTTGAGAAATAGTTCAAAAGTGAGATGTTTTTGGTAAATAGCTGAAAATAAGGCGGTTGTTTCATTCCTTTGTCTTCCTTTTTTCTTTCTCAAAACGCCTTCCATTCTTCGATTCTATTCCCACTTTTCATTCCTCTCTCTGTCTCCCTCCCCCCCTCTCTCCGGCGTCCGTCCATCCATTGACCGATCGATCGAGAAGGGAATTTCAGAAAGGGATGAAGATCACGGCTCTTCTAGTTCTGAAATGCAATGAATCATCGGGATCGGATCCGATCGTTCTAGCCAACGCGTCGGACGTGAGCCAGTTCGGCTATTTCCAGCGGACCGGAGCCAAGGAATTCATCCTCTTCGTTGGTCGCACTGTCGCCAAAAGGACTCCGCCCGGGCAACGCCAATCCGTCCAGAATGAAGGTCTTTTCACTCTCCCTCATCCTTCCTTTTAGGTTTTTTCATCCTCGTGTTCTACTTTAAAAAAAAAAATTCTTTTGGATTTTCTCTTCTTCGGAATCCTTTGTTTTAATTGGAAGGAATTTGAATTCCGGCGGCTGTGATTGGTTCCTTGTTGAATTCATTTTGGATTTTGTCAGTTTGTTATGGTTTGTGTTCTTATGTTTTCATGACCCGAAATTTAATGACATGGAAAATTCAATTGACTAAATTAAGCTTGTTGGATTCCGAAAATTTGATTTATTTATGTATTAGAGTATTGGGCAGACATTCATCTTATTTGCTATTTTTTCTTAGTTTTACTCTTTGGAGAGTGTTTGGTGGTGAAGTGAATCTGACACAATTCGATGCAGCAAATCGCAGTAGGAATTGCCTTATAAGCAGCCCCAAAACAATGTCTATCATGATTTCTGGCGGAATTTTGTTGATTTTGTCAATACTCCAAATATGTGTCAAAACTCCATTGAGTGATGTTGTCTGATTTCGACTGAGATTTTATTATGATGCATCCAAACACGACATAAGTGATGACAATTGGTATTGATCTAGATGAGGGTAAACCGGTTGTGTATTTAGCCCCAATTGTTTTTCTTGTGATGCTTAATGCATAACCCTTGATTGCCTTCTTTTTTTTTTTTTTTTTTCCTTCTGGTTCCTATAAGTTATTAATGCAGTCAGGACCATTTCGTCTTGAATATCTCCACCTACCCCAATTGATAACAGTTAATGACACCCTTGTAATACAACATATAAACTCTATACCATTCTATTACTAAAAACAGAAAAGGTGGGTGCCACCATAAATCAGGGCAGATGTAAATAGTGGTTCCCTTTCTCTTTATTGGTTCTTTTTTCTGAGAATTTCATGAAAGAAATCTTCTGTAAAGCTGTTTGTTCAATCTGTTTTTCAGAATACAAGGTGCATTCTTACAACAGAAATGGACTATGTGCTTTGGCGTTTATGGATGACCATTATCCCGTGCGAAGTGCATTCTCTCTCCTCAACAAGGTAACCCAGCGTTCAGTTTTTACTCATTTTTTTTTTTTTTCAGATGATACTGAATATGCAGCAGCAACATTTGTGGCCTGGAAAGCTGCAAAATCTAGATAGCAAATGTGCATTTTATTTACTTTGCACAGGACGCATATTTTATATTAGTGAGAAATCTTGTGGAGTATTCTTCTTCATGCCATTTTATGGGGTATATGGAAGAAAAAAAAAGAAACAAAGACAGGACCTTCAGAGACAAGCTTTCCTCACCCATTAGATGGTCGAGAAAATTAAGATCTCCCTCATCAAGTGGGGCCGAAAATCAATTGATTTTAAAAGAATGTGTATCACAGATTTGGTCGGAAGCTGGAAAGCTGTAGTAAATGGTTGTGGGAAAAACCACATGAAAAAGGAAAAACTGGAGATAGTCCAATTTCTTTAAAGCAGTGCTATAAACTCCATGTGTTTTTAACATTTCAACAGCAAAATCTGCCTCCCGTGGACATTGAAGGTCCAAATTAGAGTTTATTCGTCTGTTTTATTTCTTGATGATTGAGTTGCATCATGCTGATGTCTCTGTGGAACATTTTTAGCAAAATGATTCTGAATGCCGATCAACAATTCATGTTGGGAATGGTTAGTCCATTCTAGTGGAGTTTCGGATTCTTCACTTCTTCCTTTCCTCTTGGTTAAACATTTTGTTGCCCAGCGTCCAATGTTTGGGGGCTTTTATCTTGTCCAGTGTTGTATTTTGTATCTTCGGATATTTCTTCTTTTCAATGCATTTCCTGCTATTTGCTCAAAAAAAAAAAAAAAAAAAAAAAAAAGAGAAAAAGAAAAAGAAAAAAGAAAAAAAAGCTGATCCAATTAAAAATGTTTTCGAAGGTACTAGATGAATATCAGAAGAACTTTGGGGATTCTTGGAGAACAGTTCAGTCAGATTCAACTCAACCATGGCCATATTTGAATGAAGCTCTAACGAAATTTCAGGTATTTGCCATATTTCCACTTTTCTGATTGTATGTACTAGAAGTGTGTGGGTTGGAATACTGATAAAATTCAAGTCCTCATTTTACCTTAAAGTGCCCGTTCTAACTTAATTTAGTTAAGCTCCCCTAAATATGAGTTTGCTTTATTGCAAGAAAGATTAACAAGCCGACCACGCCTTGTTTCTTTTCTCTTTTATTCAGGATCCTGCAGAGGCTGATAAGTTGCTGAAAATTCAGAGGGATTTGGATGAAACCAAAATTATCCTTGTAAGTGTTGAATCGTGCACTGCATATGCTTTACTTTTAGACTTTGGTGTATATTATTCTTGTTATTTATACATTGCTTCTTTATGTCTTGTGTATATATTTTGTAGGATAGAAAATATAGCTGGTTATTCCTATAACTTATAAGTGATCATTTGGCTCTTGGGAATCCAGCCCCCGAGAAATGTGTCCTGTTGATGAGGGGCTGAATCTGTGCATGGTCTTGGGGGAGGGTGGAAATGAATTCCCAAAGTTTGCCTGTTCTATGATTCCCATCTTTGAGTGGGTTGCAAAATTTTGGGAAATGGATTCCCAATCAACAATCATAATTTTCCTAAGGAAGAAAAAAGGTCTCTCATCTCCTAACAACCCTTTCCTAGTATCCAACCACAAAAACTGGATCCCTGAGAATAGGTTTTTCAATACCAAGCATCATAGATAGATTCCCTTTTACTGGAATTTGTTTCCTGGAAGCAGATTCACGACCCCTTTTAAGATTCAGAGCCAAATGACCCTTAGTTGTGATTTGATTATATTTATTGGCTGTGATGTGGCTCTTTTGTGTCCCATGCATTCTGAAGTTTAAACAGGCTACTAGATGCTCTTTGATGCACATTTGTGGTAGTTTAGGAATGTAGAGAATGTTTAGTTTCTGTACAAGTTCGAAGCTATAGTGGTATAAGAAGTAAGAACTAGAAAAGTGGCATGTCAACACATGTGGAGAGGGGAAGCAGTTTGCAAGACTTGGGAGGGGTGGAAAAGCAATTGTAGAAGGGGAGTTATTTGATCCTTTGGCGAAGTATGATGTTGATATTCTTGCATTTGCAACTTGTAGATGTGGTGTATGCTATTCAATTTTAACTGTCCAAATTGGAAAAAAGAAAAAAAGAAAAAATTGCTAATGGGTCGTTGTTAAAAAATTATATTGCCTAAGCAATCTTAACCTCTGATTAGTGGACAGATTTTTGGTAAATGCAGGCAATCGGATGTTTTCATTTAACTGTGGATTAAATGTCCACCAATCAGCTTATTTGTATAATCAAACAAGTATAATTTTTGGTGTATACTTCACCTAAATTATGGCTAACAATTTGAATGGCTTAATTTAAGTTACTTCTATGCTACATGTGCAATGTCATATTGCTTGTGTATTAACCATCATGCTCTCCCAGGGTATCGAAATTCTCCGCTGTATAAAAAAATAGCTGTGTTTAACAGAGAGGATGCAGATTCTTCTCCACATGACCTATATACCCTTCAGTTTAAACCCTTTCCCAAGTCTTCAAATAATGCATACTTTTAACAATACTGCAACACATATATTTCATAGGTAAGCTGGTTTCAAACATGAAAGCTCAAGACTTGTTCATAAGAGCGCCCTTCATTGTACTATATTTGAAGTATTATTCAGTGCCTTCCGATGTACTACATGAAAAGTCAGTATGAGTGACTAGATGAGAGCCTGAGACAAAGCTTTGATGATGATGGTGAAACCAATAACTAGGCTTGCTGGTAGAGTGATGTACTTGACATGTTGTACACATGATCATACCATATTTGTTGAGCTAGTTAACTTCTCACGAGTTTTGTTAGGTCATAAGCTAGCCAAAACAATGGGAACATTTTGCCCTGTTTCTGAGCTAAGTGGGAGAGGCCATGCATGGTGTCCGTCTAACTTGTAAAACAAACTTAAAAATTCATATCCATTTCATTAAATGACTCAATTGGATCTCATGTGAGTATTACTTGTCCTAGTTGTATTGCTTTTGCCGAACTATTTTACTATACATGTGAGAATCAGGTTTTATGATCGTCAACTTACCATCCTGATTCTTGTTATTCCACTCCTATGTATTATTATGGACTCTCGATTTTAACCATTTTGTGTTGAGCATGAGTTGGATCCATGCAGACATGATGAAATCATATCTATCTTCCTTGAATTGTAAATTCTTACCTAGTTATATAGTTTTAACTTTTCAGACATGGCGGAGTCTCATGATTGGCTTGCGGGGTCCTAAATCGTGTAGGAATTGTGAATTTCTGAAGCTGTTGGAACATGCTAATCATGCAAGTTTTTTACAAGATTGTCATTAAATCTCTGATCAATTTAGTCCATTTATATATTGGATTATATATGAGATTCTTTTGGCTTTGCCTAATAAATTGACTCATCTTTCTAAATTGACTCATCTCTCTCTCTCTCTCTCTCTCTCTCTCTCTCTCTATCTATCTATCTACCTATCTATCTATATATATATGTAGAAAAATGCTCACTTGTGCACCTTTTTAGGTGGGAACTTGTGCACACCTTTGCACAAGTGCCATGGGCACAAAATCTGAATGGTCCATGTGATGCGGCACCCCATGAAATCTCCAGAACCCAACTTTTTACCTGATCCAAAACTCTGCTGGGCCATGGCAAAGGGAAACAGTTTCCTCCCTTGATTTGCCTCTCCCTTTGCTATGGCCCACTAGGGTTTTGGATCAGACTAAAATTTGGGCCCTGGGGGTTTCATGGGGTGCCACATCACATGGACTGTTCGAATTTTGTGCCCATGACACATTTGCAAAGGTGTGCACGAGTTTGGACTGTTCGAATTTTGTGCCCATGACACATTTGCAAAGGTGTGCACGAGTTCTCACCTAAAAAGGTGCACAAATGAGCATTCCTCTGTGTGTGTGTGTGTGTGTGTGTGTGTGTGTGTGTGTGTGAAGAGTGAGCTGGATCATCGCTTGCTATGTGTTTGTCAAAGAACTGACTGTATACATCTTAGAGCATGCATTAGATGAACTTGTGATCTTAAAAGAGGAAGAATAAGAAAATGATGAGGGTTTATCTGAATTCCCACTTTGGAGGTTTATGTATTCCTGTTACTTTGCTGATTTTGTATGGTTACTGGTCGGTGGTCACATAGCCTCTCATTTCTTGTTTCTTTTTTGAAACTGATGCAGCATAAGACCCTGATAGTATGTTGTTCTCTGATTTCGTCTTCTGAAAATGATGCAGCATAAGACTATTGATAGTGTGCTTGCACGAGGCGAGAAGCTGGATAGCTTAGTCGAGAAGAGCTCTGATCTGAGTACAGCCTCCCAGGTAGTTATGCGCATGCATTCTTATACCTTTGCATCTACAGTTTGATTCTATGACGCACGTATATGTAAAGAAGTACGCTAAGCACACACAGATGCATTCACCTCTGCAATGAGAGAGAATAAGTTTCTACCTTTTTCAATGTTGTCTGGTATTCTTTATGTTCTAACGTTATATTCAAATGCGTCTCTAATTCTCTATGTATCTTTATACAAATTTACATTACACAAACTGATCTTCGTACAATAGTGTATTGTATTATTATAGCATAGCTGGTGGGTACATTGATGTGTCAGTTTCTTCTGGTCGTTGTTTCCTGTCCCCAAATACCCTTTATGTGATGTAAGGAGTGTGCACTGCATAGATGCTCAGGATGCAACTCGGGCGGGGCGGGGCGGGTCAGGTTGAGTGTCAACCTGAGCTCAATCCAACCTCAAGAGGACCCAACCCTCAACCCGACCTGACTTGAATTCCAACTGAGGTGCCCAACCCAAATCCAACCTGAAGTCCTCTATGCTCAGCCCATCCCTAACTGACCCAAATACGTGATTATTCCCAACCCGACCTAACCCTACTCAAATTTGTTCAACCCGAACCCAACCCAAATTAAAATTAGGCTGGCGTTTTGCAACTTGAACCCAACTGAGGACTTTGACAGCCTGACCAAACCTGACCCGAACTCTGGTTGAGTCAACTGCGTTCGGGTTGAACCTTTCAGCGCTAATACTGTTAGTACACATTGATGCACTTTTTATGAATGCACATTTTTTGAGCAAGCAATGGATATTTTCCCGAGCCAAACTATAGAAGGGAACAATGAATTGGCTTCTATAGGAGGGAACAATGAATTGGATTTCTCCTGACTTACAGAAGAATGAGTTAACTGAGAAATTTCCTGAGGCATTGCATTTCCATCTCCTATGATCCTTCGTGTTAGGATCCACTACAATTGCTTGAAGGAAGACCAACTGCCACTGAAAATCATTGATTTCTTCCTCTCTATGGTTTCTTCTAAATGGAAAACCAGGCTGCCCCCAATTTGTTTGGAAAAGTTTCTAATTGCAGAATTCCGCGTAACTGCAATTGTATAAAGCCCCGGAAATTTTAGTGCAGGTGGGATACCACCTAATTGCATGTCTTCCCCAAAATGAACTTTTTTTTTTGCCTTTGTTGACGATGAAACTTAAGCCTTTTTTTTTCTTTCTTGAAAGGTGAAAATATTATTAGAAAAGAAACGAAAAGGCAACAAACTACAAAAACCGAAACAACTAAAGACAAACTACAAGAGAAGGAAAGAACAACAGGGGAAAAAGAAAAGAAAAAGATGAAAAAAGACTAGCGAGAACATCAGGAGGCCCTATCTCCCCTGGACACCAGCCACCCAAAAACGGGCCCACCTAAACTAGGGGGCCCAATCTCTAAACAAAACCAAAACCCTCGAGAAAACACCCGCTTCAGTGCTGGAGATGCTCTTGAAGCATCTGCTATTATGCTCCACTCAAATAGCCCAGAAGACAGCTAATAAAATGGTCCTCCATCTTCTCTTGCCCATAGCTCCACTAGAATCCACATGCCAAACTAAAAGGAAATCGTCGATGGAATGGGGCATGACCCAGAAGACTCCAGCCAGCCTAAAAACTCTCCACCAGATTTCAGAAGAGAAAGTGCAGTGAAGCAGAAGATGATCCACCATCTCCTCTTCTCTGAGACACAAGGGGCACCCATTTGTGATCTACATACCCTTTTTCCTGAGATTGAGGATGGTTAGGATATTTTTTCTTCCCGCTAGCCAGCCAAAAGTCGCCACTTTCGGAGGGACCCCATAAGACCAAATGGGAGCCATAGAAGTAGGGGAGTAAAATGAGTGAGCCGCCAAGGACAAGGACTTAATAGAATACTGGCCCGAATCTGAAACTTAAGCCTTCAACGAGCACCTTACCCCAAGGCAAGGTTTTATGTATTGTTTATCTTTAAACGTATTTCACCCCCAAGACACGAAAACATGTATTGATATCATCTATAATAGCATAGCAGGTATCGGGAAATGTATCACTTTTTAAAGGAAACATTAGGAAAATGGTGGAATTTGTTTGTGGAACTTCAGTGGATGTTAAGAGTTACATGATTATGCATAGAGGACTCAAATATTAGGAAAAAAAGAATCAATACATTGTGAGGTGGTGTGGGAACCCCCTTGTAGAAGATTTATTCGTGACGAGGAGGTAGACAAATTCGTGGTGCTTCTAAATTGGATTCAACCCTGCAAGCTAGATACATCTATGCCGGATTCTCTAACATGGAGGTTTGATAAATTCTCTACCTTCACCGTCAAGTCGTTCTATGATTTTCTGAGTAAAACCCAGCATTCTTATGAGGAAGCGTCTTCCGAGTACGTTTGGAAATATAAATTACCGCCGAAGATTGCTGCTTTCGGGTGGTTAGTTGGCAGGAATAGGACTCTTATGGTGGACAATTTACATAAAAGGTGAATGATTATTCCAAATGTTTGTCTTTGTTGTATGGGAGATGAGGAGTCGATGAATCACCTATTTGTGCGTTGCAACTTCATCAAGCTCATTTGGTCAGACTTTTTACTCCGTTTTGATGTTTCATGGTCGTTCCCTCTTTCAGCAGGTGACCTCCTAAAGTCTTAGCACATAATTAATTTGGGCAAGCATAGGACTATGTTATGGAGAATGTCTGTGGGAAGAAAGGAATGGCAGATGTTTTTAGGGAGAAAGCAAGCCGACGGAGGTCATATCTCAGAGGGCGAGACTTCTTGTTGTTGAATGGGCGTCTAATGTTGATAATCTTAAGGGTTGTAATCCTATGTTTCTTGGTGTGTAGTTGATCCGCTATCTCAGCGGTTTGGCTCTCTTCTTTGTAGTTTTTTGTTTTTTAATAAATCTTTGTTATCTTTAAAAAAAAAAAAGAAAAAAAAAAAGAGGTTTCCATTGAATAGGGGCCCAAACTACGAGTTGTTGGACAAAAGTAATGCAATTATATCCAATGCAAGACTTTGATCCTTTTTCGTGATTGGGCTCCGTAACGTGGTGGGAGGGTTTTGTGTCGTGTGGAGTTGGGTGGGCCTTGTATTTTTTTTCCTCTGTTTGTATAGTTTCGTAGCTCTTGCTGCCTTTTTCAATAAATTTTTATCTTTCAAAAAAAAAAAAAAAAAAAAAAAAAATCAAAATGAGTTCATATCATTCAAACATTATATATTATGCATAACGAAATACAAAAAATATGCAAAATTCTATAGATTAGCTAACACTCATCAGCATATAAAATTTGTCCTGATTCGATAGGCTCGCTAGCTTTGGTTATTTTTTTCTCCACCTTCTCTGTGTTCCATGTCTCATGCTTCTTCAGATTCTGTTATTCATATGTCACCGGAGGAGGCGCTTGTCGTCTCCCCTATCCAATCTGCTTGAGCAAAAATCACTGATTGCCCCTCGGTGAGCCTAAATGATCTTTGTACCCTCTAATGAGCACTTGAAGATTTCGGTGGAGACTCTTAAAGGTAAGGGATGTGCTTTTTTCACGTTGGTCGTCTTCTCGGGGTAGTTTTGATAACAAAATGAAGACTACATGGCTCTATTCAAGATGATGGAAGAAAGAGGGGTCTGAGTTCTTTAATTCAAAGAGATCCACCGTTTCTCCTCTTGCACTTAGAAGATGCAGGGAGTTGTTGAACTTAGGTGCTGGGCCAAAAGGAAACGTGGCTGTGCTGCCTAGAGAAGCTAGAAGGGGTACAGGGTTGAGCCTGGTGACCAAATGAAGATATTTTCTTGGAATGGGTTGGGATGCCCTTGTAAATGCATTCTTGTCAAAGATATCTGTAAGCGGTCAAAGGCGAGTATATTGTCGTTTAAGAGTTCAAAATCCAATTAATGTCCACGAGTTTGGTTAAATCAGTTTGGGGTCGTAAAAGAGTCGAGTGGGTGGCTCTTGATTCCTTGGGAGCATCAGGAGGAATTCTAATCCACTAGTACCTTGATCTGTGTCGTCTGGAAGATAAGTGGGCCGGGTCCTTCTCAGTCATTGCTTTATTTAAAGAAACACTGTTCGGTCTGAGATGGATTTTTATAGTTATATATGGTCCAAACTATCCTTCTCTCCGCCCTTCTTTTTGGGATGAATTATCGTCAATTCCTAACAGATGGCCCCTACCCTGGTGTTTAGGAGGGAATTTTAACATCATTAGGTTCCTGACTGAGAAGCATAAAGCGTCCAAAGTCTCTAGTAGTATGAGGGGCTTTGCTAATTGGGTTATTAATCATCAGCTCGTCGATCTCCCAATTCAAGGGGGATCAAATATTCCTAGTTGAATGGGCAATCTTCTCTAGCAATGTTGATTCTTGATAAGTTTTTAATGTCTCTGGAATGGGTCCAACGTTTTCCTTTTTCGCATCAGCAAGGGCTTCCGAGGCCTGTGTCAGATCACTGCCCTATTTTGTTGGATGTCAAAGAATTGCATTTGAGGCCTCGTCCCTTTAGATTCGAGCTAGCTTGGCTCAAGTTTGAAGGCTTCCACAATCTTATTATCGAATTGTGGAATTCTTTTGCCGTGTCTGCAAATGCAGGTTTTGTTCTCTACAAGAAACTGAAGATGTTGAAGGAGAAGATTAAAGTTTGGAAATGGGAGGTGCATGCTTCAAGAGAAAAAGAAATGTAGTCATTGTTGACTAAGATTCAGGAACTCAAGGATGCAGTGTGGGAGTTGGGTAATGATAATGCGCCTAGTCCCGATGGATATCCAATCGCTTTTTTCCAATCCTTACGGAAGTTGGTTAAGTTGGATTTATTGGGTTTTGTGTATGAATTTATTGAATCTGCCAGGCTTGTTCTGGAGCTGGGATGCACCTTTTTGGCTCTCATCCCTAAAGTTCTAGGAAGAGATGATCTAAAGAACTTTAGGCCCATTAGTTTGATTGGTAGCCCTTATAAGATTTTGTTGAAAATTTTAAGCCAAAGGCTAAGCTAAGCTGGCCTTTGCCTAAGGTGATTTCGCCTTTCTAGAGTGCTTTCGTCTTAGGTCACCAATTTTGGATAATGCCTTGATTGTGCATGAGTGTCTCGATTCTTGTTTTAGAGCTAATTCAAGTGGGGTGGTCTACAAACTTGACATGGAAAAGGCTTATGACCATGTTGAATGGTCGTTTATGGATATTTACTTGGTAGAATGGGTTTTGGATCTATATAGAGAAGCTGAATTTCTGGTTGTATATCTTCATCTCATTCTTAGTCTTGCTAAATGGTTCTCCTATTGGTTTTTTGAAGTCTTCTCGTGGTTTGAGACAAGGTGATCCCTTGTCCCCTTTTCTTCTTGTCATTATATTGGAGGCTTTGAGCAGGATGCCGTGTAGAGTCCAATCGGAAGGCTTATTTAAGGGTTTTTAAGTTAATAACTTTTTGCAGCCAATTACTCACCTTCACTTTGCGGATGACACGATTCTGTTTTGTATGGCCAACCCTCTCATGTTGGCAAACCTTCACCTAACAATGGGGTGGTTTGATGTTGTTTCGGGTTTGAAAGTTAACTTATATAAGATAGAAATGTTGGGCATCCATATTTCTAAGGAAGCCCTTTCTTCCATATCTTTGAATGTCGAATGGGTTAAAGATGGGAAATTGATATGCTTGAAGAACTTGCCTGGAAGCCTTTAAGGAGCCCACATACCGTAGCCTCCAGGAATAATTGACTTAGACCTTCTGCCGCTGTTTGGAAAAAAGGAAAGGGATAGCAGACTGTGTCGTCTTAGGTCCCTGATTTGCAAACAATTGATAATGTTGCTGACGACATGCCACCATCCAACTTTGCTATCTCTCTTCGAACTCTTTCCTCTCCATATAAAGCATAAAATCTCAATCAACATGATCACATGCCTTCTCCATATCCACCTTGCAAACCACACCGGGTTTTTCTTTGGATTCCTTGAGTGAATACATCCGTTGCAATCAGGATTCCATCCACAATTTGACGGTTGTTACTAAAGCAAATTGAGTGGAGATATGCGATAAATTTTCACATACATGGATGCACACTCATTATAGCCTTGTCCAACTATTTGCGGTCAGCTTTATGAACTTGTTTTGCCACTTATTCCTACCAATGGTTCCATCTTTGGTAAGTTGACAAGCCTTCATCTCCCTTCTTCCATTTCTAGTCATGTTTGTTTAGGTGTTCCCCTCATTACTGTTTAGGCCCTTAAACCCCGATCAGATTTCCTTGCCTTACTGCAGCCATCTATGACTTTCCTAGCATATGGCTGAAGCATCCTTAATTTGCTTTACACTATTTTCTCTATTTTCTCTTTTATTGTTGCGACTACTCTTAGGTTAGTATGATGTCCTTATTCTTGATTCTATCCTTCCTAGTATGTCCTCACATCCATCTCAACAACCTCTTTTTTGCAACTCTCTCTATCTGCTGTCAGTTTTGAGATGCCTGGTAAAGATTGCTGCCAAAATTAGGATTGAAAAAAAATGAATCTTGTGGAATGACAACAAAGATGTGCATAAATATCATGTGATGGCGTGAGAAGATGTTTGTGAACCAATTAGGTATGGTGGTTTGGGCCTCAGAAATGTAAGGACGACTAATTTAGCTTTATTGGGAGTGGTAGAGGAGAATGGGAAATGGAGAGTTGTCATTGTTGAGTAGAGTTTTAGTTTCGAAGTAATGGTGTTGCAGATAATGGCTGGGGCATCCACTGTCTGTCTCACAGGCTTGGTCTACCATTTGGAGAGCTATTCGTGGGTTCATTCATTCTATACTGTAATCATTTCAGATTTAGGGTTGGCAATGGGGCCAGATTATGTTTAGGGAAGACTCCTGGTGCTTGGATGTACTGTTGAGTGAGAGCTTTGAGTCTCTCTATTTGTTATATGTCAACAAAGGGGCTATGGTAGATCAGTTCTTCCAGCATCTTGCTGGCAAGTTTATGTGGAGCACCTCCTCTTGGCGAAATTTAAGTGATGAAGAAATCTCAGGTTGTGTTTTTTTTTTTTTTTTTTTTTTTTTTTTTTTCCTTTTTTGAACAATAAGAAATTTTATTAAGAAAAAGGCAGAAGCCAGAAAACAACAAAAACTATACAACGACCTGGAGGCCCTATACGAATCAACCTAGGAAACCAGAATCCGAGGCACAGCCCGTGAAATCCCTGTGCGATTTCTAAAGCATCTGTTATTTCTTTTCCTTTAAAGGGTCCAAAGGCCGGCCAACAATGCAAGCCGCCAAATTTTTTTTGTTTGCATTTGATTGCTGAACTTCATGCCATAGAATGAAGAACTGGTCATGGAGGATGGCGAGACCCACAACACTCCGAAGAGGTAAAAAAACATATGCCACATCTTTGTCGCAAATGCACAATGAATGAAGAGATGATCCACAGTCTCCTCATCCTGCATGCACATCACATAGACATTGGGAAGGATCATGTTCCTCTTCCTGAGATTGTCGACCGTAAGCACCCTGCTACACCCAACAAGCCAAGTGAAAGCTGCCACCTTTGGAGGCTCTCCATAACCCCACACAAAAGCCGTCGGACACCTCCCTCCACCAGAATCACCTCCCTCCAACATTTTGTAAAAAAGATTTAACCGAAAATTTGCTTGACCTCTCTTTCGACCACACCAACGAATCCGATTGAGATATCACCGGCCTCACGTGAGCAAGAATGGCCAACATATTTGCAAATTCAGCAACCTTTTCCTCTGTTGAATACCGTCTACACAGCGGAGCCCAAATCACCTCATCGCCAAGGATCGAGAAACAACTTGCCACTGTCGTCCCCACCTCTGGATCCAGCCTTGCTACCAACGGGAAAGCCTCCCTCAAAGACTGATCCCCCAACCAGACATCCTCCCAAAACTTGATCTTTGAACCATTACCTAAAGAGAAGTGAATTCCTTCCCACACCTTGTTCCGGATCATGGCTACCCCTTTACATATCGAGGAGGATCTATATAGAGAAGAGGAATGAGTCCACCATCCCCCCTCATCGATCCCATACTTCCTTCCCACTACCTCCTTCTATTGGGAATATTCTTCTACTCCAAACCTCCACACCCATTTTCCTATCAATGCATCATTAATTTTCCCCAAACTCCTCAATCCCGCACCCCCTTGCTCCTTAGGCTTGCACACCTCGTCCCACTTCATAATATGAAACTTCAACTTATCTTCCTCTCCCTTCAACAGGAAATCTCTTCTGATTTTTTCTAACCTTTCTACTATTGATTTTGGGCATTTGAATAACGACATATAGTAAACCGGTAAATTCAACATCGTTGCCTTAATGAGAGTGAGTGATGCAGGGGCATGCGATGATCTAACCCTAGATGCATGTATATCAAGTTGGAAGATATTAAAATAATAAAATTACGAAACTAACTACTTTCAATCAGAGGAAACTAACAAATCTCAACACGAAGATGAAATCCGTCCGTCCGGATCATGCCCCTTTGCATAAAACCATGTAAAATCGTAAAACAGGGAGGATCTAGGGATATGAGGATATCCCAGATCTAGCATAGACCAGTCCACAGTCAAGTTTGGATCCGGTTATCGTGGCTACGCATCCCTCTTTTCGATCGTACCAAAAAAGGGGGGGGGGGGGGGGGGGGGGGGTTCAGAAAAGGACGAGGGATGTCGAAATACAATGAGTTATCATGAAGTACGAATTAGGAATCAAAAGAAGCTTACCTTTCCTCGCACCTTGAAGAAAGAGAGAAGAGAAAACGGAAACTCCGGGGTGGAATCCTCAACACCCGAGGGCCAATCCTGAAACCCTAATCTCTCAACAAAGAGGAAGAAACTCACGAATTTTCTATTCATTCAATAATTTCGTAATAGGGTTCTCACAGTATATATAAGCTACGAAAATATAAAAAAAAGTGCACTAAAGTGCCTGAAAACCAAAGAAATAACATAAAAACGTCTAAAGTAAATAACGATACTAAAGCGCCTAGAAACAAGGAAATAAATAGAAAAGCGCCTAAATGTAAATCCGCTCCATGGTCCAGCGGTCATGATGCTCTGCGCAATCCTGCAACTCGCGTACTCGTAACGCGTTAGAAAATGGGTCCAATGGGCCCAGCGTCCATCCACATCAACTCGTCTGCTCCAACACTCGATCTGCGACATCGCCTCCTCTGGTACACTCTAAAGGGTGCACCACTGATGTCCGCATCAGTGAGCCTTCTCCCTAAAGGAGGAGTTCTAGTCCACTATTGCGCAAGCTTCTTTTGAAAACGTTCCATCTCCTTGTCCCATACACACTTGGGGGGACAAAGGAAGACCCAGATAAGTGGATGGAAAAGAACCTGCCTTGCAACCAAACAAACCTGCGAAAGCGGCCACTTCATCATTCGTAATTCCAACTCCCAAAAGCTTGCTCTTGGCCATATTGATTCGAAGCCCCGAGACTACTTTAAAACAGACTAGAATCAAATGCAAATTTTCCACCAAGATTTCATCTGCTTCACAAAGCAAAAGAGTATCATCCGCATACAGAAGATGCGTCAGATGAAAGTCTGAGTTATCAAAAGCAAAACCCCTCACCAACTTTTCCTTTGCCCCTTTTTCTATCATTTTGCTCAAAGTTTCCATAACAACAACAAACAGATATGGGGATAATGGATCACCTTGCCCCAGGCCTTTAGAAGCTGAGAAAAAGCCTTTCGGGGAGCTGTTAACCAAAATTGAAAACTTTGCCGAATGAACGCACTCACGAATCCAAGCACGCCATCTCTCTCCACAACCCAAGCGGCTTAACATGTAATCTAGAAAGTCCTAATCAACATGATCATATGCCTTTTCGATGTCCAACTTGCAGACTACCCCTCTTTCCTTTCTCTTATGGCACGCATGAATACTTTCATTAGCCACCAAGACAGTATCCACAATTTGCCTCCCTGTCATGAAGGCCCCTTGATATTTGGATATCACATCGCCTATTGCGTCTTTGAATCTCGACGCCAACATCTTGGCCAAAAATTTATATGGCCCACCCAAAAGACTTATCGGCCTGTAGTCCTTTAAGCTATCCGCCTTTTTTGAAATCAATGCAATAAACATTGCACCTAGCGCCGGGGAAATTTTACCTGCAAGGAAAAGTTTGTTAATAAAACCGACCACTTCTTTTTTCACAACGTCCCAGGACTTCTGATAGAATAAAATTGGAAAACCATTCGGACCAGGCGCCTTTTCGCTCCCCAAACGACTAATTGCAGCTTTAATCTCTTCTTCTGAGAAAGGCTTTTCCAAATTAGCTGCTACTTTTGAAGATATCATATTGAAGGATAAGGTGTCTAGTTTCGGCCGGTTCCAACCTTCGCTCGTTAGGATTTTTTTGTAGTATTTAACTATTGCTGCACAAATTTTGTTTTTCCCCTCTAGTCTCTCTCCTTCCACCATAATCGACTTGATTTTATTTACCCTAGCACGTGCGCTAGCCATGTTGTGGAAAAACTAGGTGTTCTTATCGCCCTCTAACCATAATGCCCTTGACTGTTGCCTCTATTTAATCTCATCCTCCCTCAATCGAGCATTGTACTTAGCAGAGTGAACTTCCCTCCATGTTCTATCTTCCTCTGTCAGCTCACCATTTTCTTCCTTTAAATCTAACGTCTGGATTTCTGCTAGAATGGCTGAATATTCCTCATCCCGGACACTTAAGACTTCTTTCTTCCACACATTGATCTTGCCTTTAAGGAGCTTCAGTTTTTGGAATAAATTAAAACCCGCTTCCCTGTGATCCAGGAAAGACGCCCACCATTCTTTGACTAACTCCGGAAAGTCTTCCACTTCTAACCACGAAAATTCGAATCTAAAAGGCCTTGGACCCCAATCCTTCTCATTTGACTCCAATAAAACTGGGCAGCGATCGGACAAAAGTCATGGCAGTCCCCTTTAATGCACCAACGGAAATTTGTCCAAGAACTCTGTCGAGAGAAGGAATCTATCTATCTTGGACTGAATAGGATTAGCTTGCCCGTTTGACGATGTAAACCTTACGACCCCCATCAGCAAATCAACCAGGTCATTTCTAGCTATCCAATCTGAGAAATCTTTCATACTCCGATTAATTCTGCCGCCATTTGATTTTTCATATGGAAATCTAATCACATTAAAATCTCCTCCAACACACCAAGGGTATGGCCACTTGTTCCGGCACACATCTAGCTCTGCCCAAAACATTTGCTGTAAGTTAGGTTTGTTTGGGCCATAAACCACCGACAGCGACCAGATAAATCCCGTGGAGGGTTCCATAAACAACAACGATAAAGAAAACTGACCCTTGAAACAGGCCACGATTCTCCAAACCTGGGTGTTCCAGATAACTAATATTCCCCTTGAGGAGCCAATCGCGTCTAACGACTCCCATGCTTTGTTCTGCCCTCCCCACGGAGAATCAACCAATCTGCTGTCCACCCCCTGTAGTTTGGTTTCCTGAAATGCCACCAACTGCGCTTTATATTTTTTGCATAAGTCCCTGATTTGTAGCTGTTTTTGTGGGCACCCCAGCCCATGCACATTCCAGCTAACAATCTTCATAAAGAAACTACGAAATACCCAGCTTCCCAACAGGCTTCTGCCTACCTGCACTGCAGCCTTGATTAGGCCCGGTCCCTTTTTGATCTCCCTAGTAGCATTATCGGGCTGTAACTGTGCCATATTATGGCGCCCTCTATCTTCCACCCACTGAAATAGCACCGAATAATCCCCAGGATTATCTCCGAAAGACACCCCCACTAGCCGAGCGATCTCTTTGGCCATCTTCTTGATCCTTATCATTACCTGAGCCATAGACACCCTCTTCCCCCTACATCTCCTCGGCATCCTGTCTCTACCTGACCTTTCCGCTGCAGTCTTTGAAGTCGAATTATTCATTTCCAAGGCTCTGTTCTCTGTGTCTACCGCCAACGGGCTAATATCTTGAGTGTCTTCTAATTCCGACATCTGAAACTGGCTTGTGCTAGTCCCAAACACATAACCATCACTGGCATTTGAGGCCGCTTCAACTGGTACTACCACATACCTTGATAATAGCAAACCGTGTCCTCCATTTGCCTCCTTCTGAGGGTCGTCTACAACATCTTCCAAAGGATCTTCAGTCAGTGCCATCTGATTGAGCACGACATCAGCGTTCTCGCTGCACAGAGGGATATTTACCTCGGACCACAACTCCCGGCTGAAACGTCAGCTCCCCAGCCTCTCTCCTGTGGCCACAACGAAATTCTTGCCCTTCTTCGGAGAGAAAGGCACTGTTTGTCTTATTGAAACGAAGCGGATTGAAAAGCCTTTTCGCACACGTGTGATGACTTACCAGACTTGCCATGTGCAGTAGAATCGCCACGCGAGCAGCTTGTGTTAAAAACAGCTCTCCCTCTGCACATGTTGCGCAATCGCCTGAAGTTGAGCCAGCTGAGAAAACGAAATCAGGTGTACTCTCTCTCCCATTTAATGCTTTGCCACGTGCTCTTTGTAGAACGAGCCCATCCTCCCCTTTTTTGAAAACATCAGGAGCTTTCGTGTTCTGCAAGCCAGGGACTACACATGTCTCTTTCTCAGAGCCCTGCCATCCTATCCCTGCAGGAGACTTTGATGGTACATCACCTGTCACGGAAAGAGGAGAAACACCACCATGCGTCGCGTCGGAACCATTTCCTGGTGCATCTCCTTGTCCGTAGCCATTCACCTCTTGACCACACACCTGCAAATCATCCAGATTATACCGGGAGTACATAGCTGGTGTTCCTTCGATGATCCCATCTCCAACCGACGCGAAACGCCTCTCCCCTTCTTCGATCCAATTCCCTACCCTCTCCTGCAGTACAGAAATAACGATTTCCACTTCTCCTACTTTAAGCGAGATCTGTTTCAGCGTTTGAGCATGCTTCTTTTTCCTTATCTTAAGCCTTGCAAAAGACAACTCTCCGATCTCGTCTGTGGCTTTGTCCATCTCGACCACCTGGCCAATACAGGCTCCTAGCTCTCTGATAACATCGTCCATCCATAGCTCGAGTGGTATATTCCCCAATTGATACCAGTGTTCCTCCCAGCCAAACAGCAACCATTCTTCCCATCTTTGTAGCCCCCAAATCAAATCATCCTGCACATTTCTACAGATCTCATACGCCGTCTCAGCCTGATCTTTGCTTGCAAAAGATATGAGCACCCTGTCCGATTGGTACCTCTTAACGACAATGTCCTCAAACTCCATCCCATCGGATTTACCAGCAAACCAATCTGCCACACTTTCATCTGATACCTCCAGACTAGTAGAGTTGAATGAAAGAAGGGATTGATGTAGAACCTGTTCATGAACCGACACCACTGGCCTGTCAACCGATCGATCTGACCAGACCCACTTTTCTGCCAGGTTCGATAGCGGCTGTGAGTGTTTGTTTTCGCTTTCTGACGTAGGAGATACAAAGTCCTTATAAGATTTGTCTCGCCTTATCAGCTTCGATTGTTTCAAGCTTGGCACCTCCGTTGTACATTCTTGCTCTTTGTTTCCCTTTGCCACCCATCCTACTGCTTGCAAGTTTCCAGATTTGTTCGCACCTATCTGTTCTCTGTTCTTTCTCTCTGGTCCGTACTTAGCTTTTTGCACCTTCAGCTTCATCCCTCCGAAGCTCTCTCCATTCAACTGCTCTGCTGCCTTGTCCACCTCCTCAATGGTGCTCATACGAACGAAAGCAAAACCCTGTGGCGAATGTGAGCTTTTATCTTTCGGCACCACCACTTCCATAACCAAACCAAAGCTCCTGAATACCCTTTCGAAGTTAACTGGCAACCACCCTTCCGGGAATGATTCCACAAACAATGTCGGGTATTCCGATAGCGGCTTCTTCCCCCTTTTAGTAGCTTCCCTGCTTGCCGTCCTCTTGTAGGCAACGGTTTGCCATCCGTCTTGCTGGTTCAGATAGGCCAATTTGGATCTGGAAGCCAATGGGAGATTCATGTTCCATTCCGTTTCTCGGTCGCTGCCTGAAGGTGATCCAAGCAGGCTTGAGTCTTTTCTGAAAATCTGGTTAGCTATGGTCCCACTGAATGTAAGGGCTTTTGTGTGGACAATTCTCTAGAAAAAATCTTAACAGTTGAGCATCTCAATGGCAGAGGATTCGTGATGCCAAATAGGTGTTCCATATGAATGTTAATGAAGAATTGCTAAATCACGTTCTGATCCACTCCCAGTTTTCTAGGGACATATGGGCAGCAGTGATCACCAAATTTGGCATGGCATGGCTTTTTCCTCGTATTTGTCATAGGGCTAATCCAAGGTTGGTCATCTGCGGCTTGGGATTCTATTCTGTGTTTATTATTATGCATGTTCATGCATGATTGTGGTCGATTTGGCTTGAAAGGAACAGTAGGATTTTCAATGGAAGAGGCCTTCTCAATGCATGTGATGGTGAAAAAGATTTTTAGACTCCTAATAGTGTGGGCAAAGGCAGATACAAGATTAGAGGCTTTTCTTGTTTGATAATCTGAAGTTTTTCACTGGATGGAAAGCTCCATCGTCGGGTAGTTTCAAGGTAAACTTAGATGGATGTTGTTTTGGTAATCCTGTTTGGTGAATTTCTTGCATGTTACCAGAGAGGCTAATGTAGAGGCGAATATCTGGCTAACCTATGTGCGTTTAGGACTTCTCATTCAAAACAGAAGATGATGGGTTATAAGACTTTGTGATTTTCATTTTCATTTTTTTTTTTTGTTTTGCCAACTGTTGCTTTTGGGGTTCCTAGTGAGCATATGCCCCATTCCTGTAATTTGTTCCTTTTCTCTTCCTCTATCAAACACAGCCATAAAAACAAAAGCTCACCATCTGCCCATGTTGCCTTGTACTTGCTCAACACTGCGATTTATAGTATGACCAGTCTTGAGTAACTGGCTTTCTTAGAAAATGCCCCCGTATGTTTCATTGATATGTGGCAATCATGCACCACTCGAGAATGCACATAACACTTTCATACATGTGGCATCAATGCAATGTACAACATCATGCACATTCATGTACATGCATTTTACCCATCCGATTCTTTTATGCACACATGCATAGGTCTCCATATGCATGGATGGATATATGTACACATGGTTCGATTCTTAAAGTCAAACCTAAAAGGTTGCATGCTGATAGATGGATATCTTCTTGAACAGATGTTTTACAAGCAAGCGAAGAAAACAAATCAGTGCTGTACGATATTGTAAACAAACTTGGAGAAGCAACGGTCTTTGAAAGAGACTTCTTATGAGATGGTTTTCTGTGTCTTTGAATCAGATGATGATGATGAATGGTGTGTGTAATCTCTATATCATTTATTGTAGTGTTGCTTGCCTTAATTTTCAGACTTTGCTAGGGGTATGTCCTTTTTCTTTCTTCTATTCTCCCATCTGAGAGAGGAAATGCTCTGAAATTTACCAAAGAAATAGACAAAAGTGGAAACAGGCTATCAATTATTATTATTATTTTAGCATGAAGGATGGCATGGCACACTTGAGATATTATTGTTTATGTAGACAGTCATCCAGATGTGTACCGTTTGTCACCTAAGTGGTTGTTATTTTAATCCATCTGCACACATTTCTTCTTACTTAGGGCTCGTTTGGATACCACCAAGTAAGTTAGTTTTTCTAGTTACAGCAGTAGATAAGTAACTTATTTGAGATAAGTTTGGTTTAAGATCAATTATAAGTAACTTTTTTACTTAAAAAGTACTTAATCACTTCAGCTTATTAAGTAAAAACTAAGATAAGCTACTTGAGACATAAGTAGCTTATCTTAAGTAACTTACGATCCAAACGCCCCCTTGTAGAGATGGAATCTATACTGATAAATGCTATTCTCTCATGCTTGTGCTAAAAATGGTTTGCATGAAGGTATGGGAAACCAGTGCAAGCATGAGAGATTAACATGCCTCATGTGTGCATGATCGGACTCATAAAATTCGAAATGGTCTGGTGATCCTGACCGTTTGTTTTGTGATTGACACCCGGCAAACAAAATTGTGTTGGCTGGGAAGCACGAGCCATCTCATCCAAGGTTTGAAATGGCCGTGCTACGTCCATCATTGATGCCATTACGCGTATTGGGCTGTTTCAGGCAGACACAGGCCCGATGCACCCTTATTGTTCATGGCCAATACCAGTGCATGTCAGGCAATCTTTACAAGAAAGTGGGGCATTGCCGACACATTTTTCCCAGCGGACAGTATTTTCCACCGGCACATATGAGAATCGCGGCAGATTGTGTGGCTGCTGGTGATCTAAATAAAAGAGTGCCCTGACATCTTAATAAGCAGTTTAGGGATAACCTGTGCTGGCAGAAACTAACCGTGTCTGCCGGCAATGGGTCCAAAACCTAAAAAAATAAAAAGCCCCCCAAATATTTCCCTTATTCCCCCTCCCTCTCCCTCTGCGCCCTGTGAAACCCCAAAACCCTCCAGCTCTCTCTCTCTCTCTCTCTCTCTCTCTCTCTCTCTCTCTCTCTCTCGTGAGGGTTACGCCTTTTTGATTTGGGCATGATTTTGAGAGTGATTTGTGCATGGGTTATAACCCTGATCTGAGAGGTGGCAGCAGCAGCAGAACCCTTTGTCAGATTCGATCGCAATGGGTGGTGTAGACGACAAAGGTTTTTGGTTCTTTGACGGCGAAGCACCAGGGATTGGCATGGGTTTTCGATTCCAGCTATGGAGTGAGACAGTGATGTAGGATGCGGGTGTGTGGTGGAGATCGTCCTCAGCTCTGTTACCAGTGAAGTTTGGACGGGTGTTAGACAGCTGTTTGGCGACGAATCTCTGGCGGGAGGATTTTTCAACCAGACAGGTAATCTCTCAATCCCTTTCTCTGTTGTATTTTTACTGTATAAGAATCCTTTCATGACAGCCCTTTTTATTGAGTTTGAGATTATTACCATTTTGGGATCATCCAATTTTATCCAAATCGGGCATTTTTTACTATGGAAGTATATAAGAGATTATGGTTTTTTTTTTTTTCTTTTTCTCAGGGCTATATAAACACCAATTTCCCTTTGGATGCTTTAACTGTAAGCGATCATGAAATATTCTGTTAAGGATTGAATCCTGACCATCTCACGTACAATACACTAGTCTTTGCATGTGTCAAGTCTGGAAAAATGGATTCTGCAATGCAGTTGTTTGAGGAAATGCTGCAGTTACATAAGCATTGCCAGCTTGTTGAATTTCATGTCATTGGCATGGTCCTCTTCTATTATGCTTGCAAAACTGACATGGCTGTGGTTTACATCCTTTAATTGGTCATATATTAATTCTCCATCTTCAAGTCTCCAACCTGACTTCTAGAGGTAGACTTACCCAATAGCTTCTAATTTATATGCATCTCCCACTCTAACCCCAAATTGTTTGGAACCATCTGATGGTCAGTTTTGGCCAATGATGGAAGTAAGTAGTAATCATTCTTATTAATATGAAGAATCTGTTATTTCAAGTGGTTTGATTATCGTAGATTTTTTTATATATCCCAAAGTTGAATTTCTTGGCTACTCTTTATTCTTGTTAGAAACTAGGCATCTATTATTGATTTGCCTTGGAGTTTCTTTGAATGAAGTTGCTATTAGATTTCAAAGATATTATATATGTTGGCCCCAATCTCCGAAAGAACCTGAGAATAAGTAGTTGGGGATTTTTTTATTTTATTATTATTTTTTTTAATATTTGGATATGATGCACCTTCTCTAAAGCAAAAGGATCCCATTAGACGACTGCTGATCTCAGGCACAGATCTTGTATCTTTCAATGTGAACAATGTTTGGGGCGGGGCAGAGTCTTAGTTCAACATTGGTCTTCAGATTTTTAGGTATCAATCTGGCCACTTAGGTCAGATGTTTAGGTTCATATCTTAACATGGTGTGTGTGGCATGATGATTCCCATGATATGCTTTTCAAGAATGTCCCGTATCTTTTAGAATGTGAGATCTTGCGTGCATCAGAAAGCTGCAATGGCAGTGCCCCTACACTGAAAATTCTGAAGTTATTATTAGACTCTCTGCAAATAACAACAATGCAATTGCACCAAATTCTTGTATTTATCTGTACAAAGATCCTTGCACTTGTTTGCACAGGTAAATTCCAATTGGCATATATAAATAGGATTTGAGTTGATTATTCCACATAAACATTTTCACATCTTACTCATTCAGGGCAATTTCTTGTTTGGATAATCTTGTTTGTTGAATTTGGGGTTTATCTGATAGAGCATTGTTTTTCTTTGTAGGAATGCATTTATTGGTAAATGAAAATTTTCATTAAGGTAGCATTTTGGACAAGACAATTTTAAGAACATGTTCTCTTTTGTTTGAAAAACATGTATGTCCTGCTGCAATGGCAATATTTTCTTTGTTGATACTTTGCCTTGGTTCGTCTGAATAACAAGTTTTCTAAATTGTCTTATAGCTTGTACTTCTTTATCTGAAGGGTAGCTTCTTCTTCTTATTCCTTTTTTTTTTAATTTTTTATTATTATTTGAAACTGCTCAGGAGGCAACCATAAAATGAAAACCATAAAGCTGTTTTGTTGCATTCCCATAGCTTTTATCAGTGTGGATAGCTAACTAGCCTCAGATCTGAGACCTCAGTGTTGAAACTCACTGTCTACCATTGAGCTGAGGCTCCAATCCTTTTATTTTAGCTTACATCTTCTCTGTGATTCTGGAATGTTGTATTCCCATCGCTTTTATCATAGCAATGAAGCTTGAGTGAGCAAGCAAGCTCCAATTCAAATACCTTATGACATGCGATTGAAGCTTTTGACATTGGACATGCACTGTTTGGTAGTTATTGGCTCAAAACCTGGTAGCAAATTCAAGTCTTTTTTTTTTTTTTTTTGCAGGTTACAGGGGAGTTGTTGGATCATCTAACTAGCTGGGATGTTCTACGAGCTGCGTTGCCCTTTGGAACAGTGAGTAGAGCACCAAAGGTTCAGTCCACATGCTCTATTTCACTTCTCTCCATTGGCAGATTGTTTATAGTTCTAGTCTTCTAGAGGCATAGATATTGGCATGTTTGATCAAGAGGGGATGTTTGTTGCCAAATAACATGTGGTAACTGCTAAGGTGAATCCAGGTCATCTATCTGGTGGGGCCTGAAAATCAAATTGAATGAATAATCCTATCCATATGAACAGTGGCCATCAAATGGCTGGTCATGATGACAATGGATTTAACAGAACTGATGGCTAGGATCATATGTTCGAAGTGATTTTCATCCAAGGGCCGTATACAAGCAGGATTATTAGATGAACTAAAATGCTGCTAATCAGGTCTAACATCATGTACATATTTTTGTAAAATCCCTTGGAGCAGTACTTTACATCTGTAACTCAAAGCCACTGGATAAGCAGTCACATGCTTATACTGTTCTATTCCGAAGTTCAGTCCATCAACACATAATTCCAATACTCTGCCTTCCCACAATGCTTATGCTTTACTTTACCATGCTTCCTGTCCTAATGTTGTATGCAAATCAGGTGAAAGCAATGGAACTGTTAGGTTAACAGATGTGGATTTGCAAGTTGATGATTCCTTGGTTGCAACAAAAGAAAGTGATGGAGAAATCTCAGTGTTGACTGAGTAAGATGATAACATGGCCTCAGCTAGGAATTCATGAAAAACCAGTAAGATGGTTTTGTAATATGTTCTTATATTTGTTTGTCTTTTTAAAGAATTTGAAAAGATGGGTATTGATTTTTTATTTTATTTTTATTTTTAAATTTTTGAATTTTAAAGAGGTTGGGCTGTTGAATGTAGATGGGTACTACAACAGCTTGCTTTCTCTATTTGATAAAGGAGCGGGGGAAGGTTTTATTGAGGATTCTGCAAGGCATATTATAGTTTCAGCAGATACAGCAGCAGAACTAATTTGGAAAATGGAGGTAAATAGCAGAGAGATGTTTGGGCTTTTATTTTATTTTGTTTCGTATTGTGGATTGATGATACAAGTTAGAGATACTAAACATGTTTTTTCTAATCGGCATTGCAAATAGTCCAAGTAGCTGAAGATAAATCCAATCGAGTGCTTTAAGAACTTGGTGATTTTTCAACATTCAGTTTCTATTATTTCTGCACATGGATATTTTACCCTCTCCTGCTCCTACATCCAATTAATGAGTTACACATGTACACGTGCACACAAAGCAAGATTCAGATTCAGATTCCCAAGGAAATTTAATAAACACCAAGAACAAGAGTAGAAACCACTGCAAGGCATGGAATGAATAGGTTCCTGAATTGAAGCAGGTGAAAAAAAGGATCACAGCTGCAAAAGGATTTTAAACATGATAGGAAACATGCCTGGTTAAAGGCAGGGAAAATATAATCTGCAAACTGAATTTCTACAATAACTCGATTCCCCTATTGTTAAAAAAAAATTCAAACTTAAAAACAGAGGGTTTAAAAGCTTTGAACCATTCAGAAAATGCCATAGTTGCAATACAGGAACAGAAAAAGCAAACATGAAAATAGAACATTTATAGGATGTGGGAGGATTAAGATTCACACTCTTACCATGGCAGCCAAACAAATGCGGTATCCAACAATTCCCTATGTGTAAAGATGTGTTAGCTTTTACAAATAAAAGATACTTAAGAAACACAAAATCATGACAATCCTTAAATGGGAGATGCTTTTGTAACAAGTCAACCACTGACAGAGAAGATTTATTCTAAGGCTAAAATCTTGGTGAGGGAGTGGGTTGCTAGTACCAAATCTCCACGGGACCTTTTTCATTGCCCTTATGATGCGGAACAAAAGCATTCAAGGTGTACCAACGAAGAAAGCGTCAACCACAAGTACCATCCATGTGGATAGGCGACTATTGAGGAGCATTGAAGACCTTACACATGTAGTCCGAGACATTTGAAAAGACCCCACCTTGGGAAGACATGTGTAAGTTGCTTTGAAGAGATGATCAGACCGTTGGATCGTGATGATGATGTGATCGGACCGTTGGTTTATTGTGGCCCACTTTCATCACACCATCATTGGAGCGATTGGACATCTTAGATTTGAGTTTATTTTACGCATTTTTTTACTTATTTGAGTTTTGGGTTAGTGTGGGTACGTTTTTTCATGCAAATGTCTTTTTTTTTGAAATTTTGTTAGTAGGGGTATTTTGGTAATTATGCTAATTCCGAATTTTATAAGGGTGTTGCCCTAAACCTTTTTGATTAGTTGTTGATTTATGAAAAAGAGCAAACCTTTGGTTGCCTCCTTCCTCTTTCCCTCTCTCATGGTGCTTCTTCTTCTTCCTTGATCTCCTTCTTCTCTATTCTTCTTGTGCCCCTCCAACTTCTTCCAGGTATTTCATCTTCTATTATTATCCTTCTAAACTTCTGTTTTGTTTATTCCCCACGATCTAAACCTTGAGAATCGATCTAAACCCTAAACTCCCAAATTCTCAAATCCCTAATCCGAGAAACTTTCTGATTCTTCGGACTAGTGATCATCATTGATCGATTGGGTATGACCATGCAAGATCGGGAGGTTCCATCCCTCGCCGGATCCAACCTATACGCTACTTGAATCCCATACTCCATGGTTGTGATGATGGCCCGTCCCATTGCATGTTTCCTTTATGATTTTCTTAGTTTATGATGATTGATGCTAGATTTCATTATTATTATTGCTTTTATTTCCGCTGAATAATTGTGTTCATGAGCATGCATCATATTTAGGGCTGTCCTGCATCAAATTTGGTATCAGAGAATAGGCTTGCATGGTTTGTGTCTAGATCGAGTTATCAAATTAGGGTTTTGATTTTTAGGTTTGTTTTAGGAAATTTCCAGATTTAGAAAGTTTCCAATTTTAGAAAGTTTCCTAATTTGGAGAATTTCCAGATTTAGAAAGTTTCCAATTTTAGAAAGTTTCCTAAGTTAGAAAATTTCCAGATTTGAGTCGCATCATCTAGAATTAATTAGTGTCAGTTCAATGTGGTCTAAATTCATCGCATTCATATTGTGAGTCATCCAGTCCGTAGAGTCTTCCCGTAGTGAATGGAGTATAGGCGTTTGAGATCTTCAGGGCCATTAAGTGTTGTCGTGTGGCCGTCGAGACCCAACGGAAAGCCGAACTTCGATGATTTGGCCAACTTTAATGGTCACATGGACCCACAAACCTTCCTTGATTGGCTTAAAGACTTGGACTATTTTTTTGATTGGTATGATATGTCAAATTATCGTCGAGTTAGGTTTGCCAAGTGGAAATTGGAGGGCCAAGCCAAGTCGTTTTGGACAGATTTGGAGCGACGACTTGATAAAGTTGGGAGAGCCCCGATCTCACAATGGGACGAGATGAAAGAGCGTTTGAAAGAAAAATATCTTCCCATCTCTTATCGTGAAAAGCCCTTGGGTCAGAAGAGAGTTGCCCTACCTTCTCATCCAAACACAGAACCAATATGGTCCCCTCGTAAAGTGGTCCAACCTATCATTAAGGAAATCTCGGCTTATGAACAATTTGAGTGTTTAACACCAATTATATTTCCTTGGAAGCGAGATAATACCTTGGTAAATGACCAATTGGAAGAATCCAAACATGATGTTTATGAAGTGGAAGAGTACGTGCCTAACGTCAGTAGTGAGGAAATGGAAGAAATTAAGGCATCGCTCATCATCGATGAGGATGACGAAGTGTGTGTTAGTGATGAAAAGGTTGAAGAGTTTGAGACCACACCACTTCCGAGTGTCATGTGTGATGTAATTGATACAGTCTCCCAATCTATGTCTCTTACCATGGTGAACACAAATGAAATTGAAGAAGAGACTAGTGAGGATATGATGATAGACACCCACATGACTTGTGATATCCCACCAGATGATTTATGGGATAAATTTTCACCCATATGAGACATTCAAAACACAATTGATCTTGTCCCTAAGTTGGTCTTGTCAAGCTTTCCTCTATACCTAGGGGAACCCCATAGAAAATATAGAAATGCAGTGTCAATTTGATAAACTTCTTGGGGAAGAATTCAATAAGGAAAGTTTGAGTTGGAGTTTTGTTTTGTGTGTCATGCCTGGTCTTTTCACTTCCAAGAATAATGGCATGTGGCACACAAGTGGGCATATCCTGACCGTCCACAAAGCTTCAGTCAAGTGTCATGCTATCATGCAACGTATTCACGTCATGGTGGATATGATGACCTCAGTCCTTATCCCGTATCTTGATGACATTTTGGACATAATGGCTGATGCCAAGATCTGCTCAAGACTTGGTATTACTAGTGTTTGTTCTCAAGTGTTGGGATACCTGAAAATCATCCTTGTTTATAATACTTATAATGAGAAATTATGTGTCACCCGTGGGAAGTGTCCTTTTGTATCAGTTTTCCAAGTTCTAGGTCATAGGATTGTTTATTTCCATAGGATTGTTTATTTCAAGTTCGTGGATTTTTCAGAGTGTCCTTTAGTGTCACCCATGTCTGTCATCCAAAGGTCTTCAGAGTCAGCCAATGCATTCGCACGCCATATTCATGATTTGCATACACATATTAAACAGCGGATAAATAAGAGCAATGATGATTCTAAAATCTCAGCTGATTCTCATCGTAGATTGCAAGAATTTCAGAAAGGAGACCATGTAATGGTGAGGATAAGGCCTAAGCGGTTCTCACAAGGTTCCGCTAAGAAATTACAAGCGCGTAGTGCTGGACCATTCAAGATTGTGGAGAAAATTGGGTTTAGCGTGTGTCGAATCGACCTTCTATCTGAAATGGGCATTAACCCAACTCTTAATGTGGAAGATCTAGTCCGTTCCCACCATCCCATCGTTGATCCATCGTCCCTTTCATGGCCTTGTTCTGATTTTGCTATACAACCCCTTCCACCCCTTCCCCCACCCATTACCCATGAAGAAGAAATTGAGGAAATCTTGGGTGAAGAGATCATTTTTATGAGAGGCGGAGGTTTCCAAAGATACTTGGTCAAATGGAAGAACAAGCCACCATCAGAATCTACATGGTTGATAGAAGGGAGTTACAGAGCGTTAATCCAGATTTACTAGAGCGCCACAAGAGTTTTAACTCGCCGGAGTCGAGTTCTTCTCAGACGAGGAGTATGATGCGGAACAAAAGCATTCAAGGTGTACCAACGAAGAAAGCGTCAACCACAAGTACCATCCTTGTGGATAGGCGACTATTGAGGAGCATTGAAGACTTTACACATGTAGTCCGAGACATTTGAAAAGACCCCACCTTGGGAAGACATGTGTAAGTTGCTTTGAGGAGATGATCAGACCGTTGGATCGTGATGATGATGTGATCGGACCGTTGGTTCATTGTGGCCCACTTTCATCACACCATCATTGGAGCGATTGGACATCTTAGATTTGAGTTTATTTTACGCATTTTTTTACTTATTTGAGTTTTGGGTTAGTGTGGGTACGTTTTTTCATGCAAATATCTTTTTTTTTGAAATTTTGTTAGTAGGGGTATTTTGGTAATTATGCTAATTCCGAATTTTATAAGAGTGTTGCCCTAAACCTTTTTGATTAGTTGTTGATTTATGAAAAAGAGCAAACCTTTGGTTGCCTCCTTCCTCTTTCCCTCTCTCATGGTGCTTCTTCTTCTTCCTTGATCTCCTTCTTCTCTATTCTTCTTGTGCCCCTCCAACTTCTTCCAGGTATTTCATCTTCTATTATTATCCTTCTAAACTTCTGTTTTGTTTATTCCCCACGATCTAAACCTTGAGAATCGATCTAAACCCTAAACTCCCAAATTCTCAAATCCCTAATCCGAGAAACTTTCTGATTCTTCGGACTAGTGATCATCATTGATCGATTGGGTATGACCATGCAAGATCGGGAGGTTCCATCCCTCGCCGGATCCAACCTATACGCTACTTGAATCCCATACTCCATGGTTGTGATGATGGCCCGTCCCATTGCATGTTTCCTTTATGATTTTCTTAGTTTATGATGATTGATGCTAGATTTCATTATTATTATTGCTTTTATTTCCGCTGAATAATTGTGTTCATGAGCATGCATCATATTTAGGGCTGTCCTGCATCACCTTACTATTATAAAAAAAATTGAAATAGTAAGAAGCAACATTTTAAATTTATGACATTTCACGATTTATTTGACTCACATGATTAAAAAAAAATGGACTTGTCACAGGGTAGTATATTGTACATTCTCTATTCATGCTTCTGTACTGCTGTTCGCTGTGTTATCTTCTGTGGCATTTTCCGAACTCTTCATTCCTAATTGTTATGGCTACCAAGTAGCTATTCACATGCCCAAGTTTCTCATTGGTTCTTGCTTGCATCCAGTGTCAACCTAGAGGGCAAGAAAACTTGGTTTAAAATCTACATGTTTGAAGATAGAACTTGGAAGAATTTAAATAAAGGAAGACATGAAGCAAGAAAAGGGATTATCCAGATACGGACCTTAGTAAATTATAGGTATCAGAACTTGTGACCAGAAAAAAAAGAAAAAAAGAAAGAAAAAAGAACTCATAGGCACACTTGCCACTGAAACCAAGAAATATTCTTGTCATTGTTTTTAATTTCCAGAAATTGGGATTTCTAGGTGCTGGAGAAAATTTTAGCAGCAGCAAGCTGAGAATATATTCTAAACTGTTCAGGATGCGACTGTACAATTTTGGACCACTTGTTTTATTAGTTGGTTTTCTTTTCTTTTTTTTCTGTGGGTTTTCTTTAGTCACAATGCATCTATGAGATGATTTTAGTACTAATTGTTAGGGGTGCACATGGTTCAGTTCGGTCTGGTTCTGGAGTGAAACCGGAACCAAACCATTCCCAACAGTTCCAGGAAAACCAGAACCGGAACCGGACTGTTTGCACCTTAGAACCAAACCAGAACCGGACCGTAAGAAAACTGGTTCGGTTTCGGTTCGGTTCTACAGTTTTGGGCTTTTTATAATCCAGCCCAATTGCGTGGTTTTTTTTTTATAATCCAACCGGTTGGACCACAATTTACAGTCTGCCCAGCAAATAACTTCCAACCCATCGTGTGTGTGCAACATCCAATCCTTCCAATAGGTTGCCCCCACCATAAGGATAACCTTGTGAAAAAATCTGACCATCCACTCATCAGGTGGGCCACACCATGGAAAACAATGTCTATCCATTGGTAAATAACAAAATACAAGTGTGGTCCATGCAGTGTGGCTGATTTTTTGCACAAGGTGATCCTCATGATGGAGCCAACCTTTGGACATGTTGGATGTTGCGGGCTCATGAAAAGTTGGAAGTTATCCGCTGGGTGGATGATAACTTACATATGGTCTAACCAGTTGGAGTTTGACCTTCTCTATTATGTCAACCATCTATTTATGGGCCACTTGTCAAAGGTTAGCATCTTCCGATTTGGGAAACATGGGTTCCACATGGCTGGAATCACACATATGCTGATGCTCAAGACACTAGTTCCCCTTTACTAATATTTTGTTAACTTCTCCATTCTCAGTTGTGGAATTTATTAAATAAAATATGATATATGTAAATATTTGCTTAATTAATAGGAGTGAAGTTTAGAACAATGAATAATACCAGGAAAATCTGAAATGGGCACTTCAACTCTTTGGCCTTGTATGAGTTTAACTGCATCAACATGATGTCATAATGAACATAAACATGATGTCATAATGACTTTGGCTAAAGAGTGGATCTTATGTCTTATTATGGGATGAATATATGCCGATTAATCTAATGAGTGATCATTTAATCATCTTTATCATTGAACATAGGTTCCAATGACTTTGGCCAGTTGAGAGATGGAACTGAAGAGGGTAAGGAATACCCCAAGAAAGTAAAGCTATTAGAAACAAAATTTGTGAAATGAGTTTCTTGCCGAGCACACTGAACAACTGCCATCTCAGAACCTCGTGAAAATGATGGAAAATTATCCAGTAGTAGAATTTGGGTTTGGGGACAAAATCAGGTGATCAAATTTACTCTTTTGGTTTGTCATTTCTATATATTGTATTCATTGTCCAAGTTTACAATTCTATTTTATCTTAGATTGTTTCTACTGTTAGCATTATTGAGTTGATTTGCAATAGATAGTCTTTTCTATTCCAATGCATTAAATATCTACAGGCTTGTTTGTTATTTGAGATGTAATTAAAATCTTTTTGCTATTTTGCTTTGCAGGTTTTAGGTAGAGACGGATGGTGGCTGGATGGAAGGATCTTCTTCTTCTTCTTCTTCTTCTTCTTTTTAATTTTTTTTTTATGTATGTGAAACCATTCAACTTATTTTTGTAAATATTATGCAATTTTTATTATAAAGTAATACAATTTTTATTTATTTAACTTATTATTGTAAATATTATATATTTTTGTTTAATACATTTTTAATTGTGTCATGCAATATTCTTTAGGTTTTCAATAATACATGTTCCAATAGGTTTTTTTTTTTTTTTTTTACCGGCGGACAACATCACTTATACTGGCGGTCAACAGTGTTCAAAATGTCGATATCGCGTTATTTATGTTTTCTTTTCACCTAGGTCTATGTGAACTAATCAACAGGTTGGATGGAATAAACATCATAGTTCCATCATAGTGAGCCTTAGAAAGTTTTTAATGGTGGATGTTCATTCACTATTGTTTCTTGTGGTATGGTCCACTCGAGATTTGGATCTGCTTCATTTTTTGCTCATGCCCTAATATGAGCTCACAAAGATATTGTGGATAAAACGTATACATTATTTGAGGGGCCTACAAAGATTTTCAGCACTATGAGTGCTAACGTGGGTACTGTTTGGGTAAGATCTAGCAGCGTCAGATCCAACAATGCAGATACAGCCACGTTACAGGCTTGAGATCTTCACATTATGCTTAGATATATGAAGGCTAGCTTATCAATGATTAGGTCTCTAAGAGTAATACTGCTTGAGTAACTCATGGATAAGAACAAGGAATCGTTATGGCTATGTCATAATCTAGGTATAATTGATAACCGACTACTTCAATAAAGACACATTCGAGGAATGCAAAGCACGAACGACTAAAGGCATCTCCCACTCTACAGTTGGCCGTATACGACGTCGTCACGTAGCAGTGGTTATTCCCATGATGCCTTTGGAAAATCTATAAATAGCAAATGAGTGTACTGAAGGGGCATAAAAAAAACTTTCAAACACACCAATCAAATCAATCAACTTCAGTACAACACCTATCCCATAGGACACTTATCATCTCCATTGCTTATCAGCGTGGACTCAGCATCTAAGAGTAGTTTTGTTCATCCTTGCCTTACGTAGGATCGACTTAGTCATAGCCAATAATTGTAAATCCTTTCTACCTGTGTCTGTGTGTGAGATCTGAAGGAGGACTGTAGTCTTAGGAATCGTATGCCTATGTTTATATGCTAGGTTGATAGTAGTTTGTAAGACCAACATTATTTATCCCTTAGTCATCAGCATGCTACTCCGTTAAGCACCTCACTGCTCTTAGCCGGATGATGATCCTTAATAGTAGTAAGTCTTATTATTTCCGATCTCAAGCTTCATTGTTAATTTCTGTTGGAATAACACTTGCAACACTTTTGAAAGCCCTTAATTTTCAAGGCAAAAAGAACTTATTGGAAGAAAAGTCCATTCTCTACAATTTGATAGCACCCTTGACGGTTGGCATAATTAATAGATGGTTGGTCCACTGCTATTTAATTCCGCCACTCTATCTTGATGCCAGGGGTCACAGGCGTTCAGTTTGAACTAAATCGGACCACATTCAATTCTAACACACCTGCAAACTACACACGTGCACCACATGGCCGAATTCAAGCCAAAAGGTACTAGCGATATCACTACCAAATCTAAGTCCCTACCTTACACCATGAATCAGATTGATCAACTGGTCGAGTGGGCCAAAGTTTGCCTCAAGTTTTCTAACTCATCCATCTGTTTACCACTTCTGGCCTATGTGCTGATTGCACTAGATGTTAATGTAGGAAAAAAAACCATGTACGTACAATGAATTAGGTCTGGCACATATGTGCTATGCTGGCACATGTGTGTGTACAACTATTATTACTGCCCAAGCGTATGCGCGTGGCAAAAGCTCGAGAAGAAAAGTGATGGGAGGTGCACGAACAAAACGTGGAATAACTGCCTAACGGCATGCCCTTCCCGTCATGAGAAAATAGCTCCCCATTTTTATATCCAGAAAATAGCCACATATCGCTTTTTCAAACTTCTTCACGAACTTCCTGCAACCTAAAGCTAAATGGGGCCCACTGTGATGTTTATGAGAAATCCACTCCGTCTATCCATTTTTCCAGTTTATGTTAGAACATGGAAAAAAAATGAAGCTGATCTAAAACTCAAGTGGGCCGCACAACAGAAGAAAGTGTGTAGGAAATGCCTACCGTTGAAACCAGGAACGGACATGGGCTCTTTGGGGCCACTGTGATGTACGGGTTTTATCCTACACCGTCCATCCATTTTTCCATATCATTTTAGTGCACGAGGCTCAAGTACTGGACCATATCACTGGAAGCAGCTGTGATGTTTTTTTAATTGAATCGAAAACGTCAAATATTTTTTTATGCCATAGTGAAGGTAACGTCACGATCGCAACTGCAATCTGTTATGGTAGACTGATATCGTCAGCTCGGGAGCAAATTTGGTGTGGCCCGACGCCCGCATCCATAGTTCTAAGCGGTAGACTGAGTGAAGACAGCCTCTTTTAAACATAGGTCTTGGTATTAATTCTCAAAGTGAGGGTGGCTAACATTGCAATGTGACTAACAGGGGGCGGGTGTACTAACAATGGGGTGTGCGTACTCACTTCACCAAGAAAAAAAAAAAAAAAAAAATGGTGCGGCCCAAGCCTCATCCAATATGATGCGCGGTCCTCACTGTGGGTCCTTCCTTGAAGTTTGTATTCTACACCACAGGGGCTCAGAGCCCTTGCCAATAGGAATCCATAATGATGAATGTACCCACATCCATTTGGCCCCCAAGGGCATGAGCCAAAAGTGAGTGAATCTTAGGTGGACCATATCACAAGAAACAGTGATCCCAATCTCAAGTAGACCACACCACAAGAAATAGTGTTGATTGAACACTCACCATTAATTAAAAACTTCATTGTACCTACAAAAGTTCTGCATGAAGTTGATATTTGTGTTTTTCCTTCACCCAAGTTTGTATTGTCAAACAGAATTGCAACGGATTCCGCGATCTTCACTAGCATCGTTAGAGGGAACTCAACAAAATTAGATGCATACCTTGATTGGCCATTGATGACGGTTGAAAATGTCGGTCTTCTACCTCCTGCATACTCACGCTGGTACGTGCTCTAATGGGAAAGGAACAGGAACATTCACTGTTGTAGTGTGTGGATTTAGAGACGGGTGACACTTAAAATAAAATTGGTAATAGGAGAGAGTCCACCCATCATATAGGACTCTCACTCTAGCCACGTCTCACTAATCCCATGCAAGGAGATGACTCATGTAACAACCAAATGCACTTCATATGTGTCCAACCATTCATGTGGGTCCCACCCTAATGATCATGCGACTGATCCAAATCAATTATTATATTATAAGATTGAACTATGCTATGTATGACCCACAATTCCAACATATATGACCTAATGAACTTGGATGACAAATAAACATTACAATGGGCCTAAGAAGTTTTTAATGGTGAGCCTCCAACACCAAGCACCCACTGTGTGAACATGTGGCAGACATCAGCTCACATAATAACGTCCACTCCGTGTGTTCCGCTTTAGATAAGACATCATAAAAGAATCAGGTTGGTTGAACAAGTACTCTAACCTGCTATTGATGGGATTTTTATTGTTGAATTCAGACAGTTGACTATTTTAAATTTCAACTGTCCATTAAATGCTAACCAATCAACCAATATGGTACCCGGTTAATTTTCAGTTTACAAAACTGGGACCCACAACTTGAACGGTTTAGTCATCTTTGCTCCACGTGTGCACTTTTTAGAGCCTGCATATCAACTATCACATTCTACCAGAGATTTGAAAAAAACAGAAAGAAAGAAAGATCAGTGGCTATATATTGGTGAATTTCAGAAGATAGATCAACATGAGGACCCTTTGGTGGACCACACGCCGATGCAAGATCGCTTGGTGGTTGACCAAAGTTGAGATTATTTAATGAATGGCTAAAATGTTATACCTGCATATCAGGTTGGCAAATGTTCTCAGGCCATCCTATCTGATATTTTATGAAATTGACCATCCGCAGTAAAGCCATTAGATGGAGGATCCAGATCATCCATTTTTATCCGGTTAGTGGGCTCCTCCAACATCCATACCCTTGCTTACACGAACGGGTTCTGATTTGTTGCATGCACGTGGTGGTAGATACTAAATCCAGACCGTCCATCTTGTTGACTTAGATTAGATGGCATGCGGTAAAAAGGGACTCCTTGGATAGACTTTGAAAATGATAACAAAGTGGAAACTTCTTTCGATCAGATGGATGGTCAGGATTCACTGCAGCAAGGCAGTGTGTATGGACACTAAATTGGGTCAATGTCTTAGATCGGAACCATTCATCAGATGGGTCCCACTGCAAACTTATCCTATCCAAAAAAATCAATGTGTTCTAGCCATGGATATTGAACATGGGCCATTTTTCATTTTCTTTTAGCCCAATTCTTTAGACTGTCTACTTGTTTGTACATGTGTGGCCCACCCTATGAGTGGGATCACACGTCCGAACATGTCCCTCTTTTTCATACTGGTGTTTAGACCGTCTAAAATAATCCATTTTTCATGGAAGTCAATCAATTTCTTTCAAACAAGATGATCAGAGAGTTTACAATGGACTATCAAGATTCCAACTAAAATCTGCCGATTAAACAGTAAAATGTGATAGACTAAAGCCGGCCGAATACTCCTGTTATACGGACGCGGCTTAGGTGTTGGCGTGATGTATTGGGCGTTGTGGGGCCCACCGTGATGTATGGGTTCTATATCCACGCCGTTCATCTGTTTTTCTAGTTCATTTTAGGGGATGAACCAAAAATGAAGTATATCTAAAAGCTCAAGTGGACCACACCACAGAAAACAGTGGGAATAATTACACCCAGTACTATTGAAACCTTCCTAGGGTTCACCATAATGTTTATTTGAACCGTTGATAAGGTCACACAGACCTCGACTAAGGAAAAACACAAATATCAGCTTGATCCAAAACTTTTGTGGCCCCCAAGAAGTTTTCAGTGGTGGGCGTTTGTAGGATCATGGGATTCATAACGTTTTAATACATGTGCCATCAACGGTAGGTGTGATTAGATGGTAGGTTGAGGTCGGTCAGTGGAGAGAGGGCACTACCATAGTCCTATTTCATCTACCGGATCTACCGCTGCATTGGTGCCCTCATCACGAAAGCATGCTTTCCATCTATTTCATCTCTCAGCAGGTATGGGGGGTTCATCACATACTATCTCCGTTGGGAATCCGGGGCCATTTGATTCTTTACGCAATAAAAACAGCTATAGAAAAAGAAGGGAAACCCTTTGTCTTGTTCAGGCCCTGAGCACTCTATAATCTCAGAGAAGAGACCCTTCTACCCATACATTCCGGAGAAGCATCTCTCTCTCTCTCTCTCTCTCTCTCTCTCTCGTGGGTTGTTCTCTAAACTGTTTTATAATTTAATTTACTAGAATACAATGCCATCCTACTAACGTATATGTTCATGTAGTTTTGGTAAACTACATTGTCAAAAGACATTAGCCACTTCAATCTTCTTCTTCTTTATTATTGTTGTTGTTGTTGGTGGTGGTGGTGTTGTTGTTGTTGTTTCTTCTGGTTTTTGGAACATGAGGGCGAGGTGGGTCTTCGGTTTTTTTCTTCTCATAGTTTTCATGGTAATCCAATATGAAGTAGAAAAACCGGTGAGTGCCGACAAACACTTCGCGAAAACCAGTGGAACCCATTTTGTAATGAATGGGAGGCATTTTTACACGAATGGTTTTAATGCATATTGGTTGATGTACTTGGCATCTGACCCATCTTTGAGAGGGAATGTGACTAGTGCCTTCCAACATGCATCTGGCTATGGAATGACAATGGCAAGGACTTGGGCTTTTAGAGATGGTGGCTACAAACCCTTGCAGATTAAGCCCGGCGTTTATGATGAGATTATGTTCCAGGTATCATAACCAATTAGGGTCATGACCCAAAACCCATCTTTTTTTTTTTTTTTTTTTCTGAGGTTAGTTAATGAGTTATTTTATATTTATTTATTATTATTATCAGGGATTGGATTTTGTGATTTCTGAGGCTGGAAAGTACGGAATCTATCTGATTCTGTGTTTGGTGAATAACTATCCGGATCTTGGGGGAAGAAAACAATATGTTAAGTGGGCCACAGACCAGGGCCAGTCCCTGACCTCCGATGATGACTTTTATACCAACAGTGTTGTTAAAGGCTTCTACAAGAACTATGTCAAGGTACTAAATCATCTCTCTCTCTCTCTCGTCTTATTTATGTGGCTCTATCCATATGTGGGGCCCATCCATTCCGTCCATAAGGCATGCATGCCACTTCTTCTTCGATTTAAAACATTGGAACGGCCTTTGTATTCTCTTTTTCGTTTTTTACTTCTGACTGTTTTGACTTTTCTTGTTTTGAGAGTGTTTCTCGTCCCAAATTAGATATGGAGAGGCCTAGAGAGGCTTTTATTCACGTGAGGGTAAATTTTCATTCATCTGCGTGCATTCCTTATTCATCTACTTATTTACATGCTAATTCACATATTCATTGACCTGTTCCTATACTATTGTGTGAAAACCACCCAAAATCCTCCAAATTCACGAGGTGCCCACCTAACAGGAGCCTGAGTCCTCCACGTCCATTTACAGTTGGGCAACATTGCTGGACAGGGTTTGATGCCCTAGACACACCAAGGTGGGCCCCCCATGCAAGTGTGCCACCCGTTTAATATGGGCCACTTTGCTACAAACTTCCGTTTTTAGCATCATCAAAGTAAAGTGCCTCTTTGGATTTAGGGGGCGTACTGCAGATGTTTTGAGATGGAATTCAGATCTTCTGCTAGGCAATAATAGGATTTTTCTGTTTTGCGCCAACCTAATTGGTCCAAGTCAACACACGTTAGACTTGGACCAATTAGGTCGTGCTAAACAGAAAAATCCTGTTATTTCCGAATAGATGATCTGGATTCTTTGAGATGATGATCGGACTTATTTAACATCTCCTATCAGTTTTAACTGTCTATTTTTCATTGTAGTGATCGGGAGGTTATGATCATGGAGTCTTGAGTAATTTTTGCACCATGGCTTGCCTCCTCTGGTGCAAACGAATGAAGTGCCTAAATCACCAATCGTGATTTAAATCAAGAACCGGCCATCGTGCTAATAATAATAATAATAAAAGGGTAAAATATAAAAAGAAAAGAAATAATGGCATGTGTAATCAAGCAATAACTTAAATAATCTTCAGTTAATCCAACAACTCAGATCATATGGCTATAGCCAAACAATCCAGCCGACCAGGTTTACGTCAGTCGCATGCTTTTTCTATATTAAGCTTAAGGTACAAATCGACATGTGGGTCAACTATAATGTTTTAATAACATTCAATTCCCCTCATTTTCGCCTCCTATTTTTCCCTTTCAAACCCAAAAAAATCAGGCGTACCCAAAACTCAGGTGGGCCACATGGGCCAGATTGTATGTGTAGTGCACGCAGTTTTGTATATGAGATGGCTGAACATTTAAAAGATACAGCGATTGCAAAACTCAAGTAGGCCACAACGCATGAGTTTAGAAGTTTTAGGCGTGGATGTCATGCATTAAATCATAATTTGATCAGTTTTTTTACAATGACCATACTTTGATGGGATCCAAGGAGAATGGAAAGGGCCGAACAAAATGGCGGTATAGATGTCATTAAAACATCACAGTGGGCCCACCTGAGTTTATATATATATATATATATATATATATATATATATATATATATATATATATATATATATATATATATATATATATATATATTGACCTGACTCTTATTGGGATCCAAGGAAGGGGGTGAAAAATATGGTGGAATGGAAATTAAAATATCAGTGGGTCCCACATGTCAATTTGACGCTGAGCTAACATGAAAAAATTAGCATTGGGTCCGGCCTCTGTAGTGATACCATGTGACACACTCGTGAGATACCTATGTTGGAGAATTTTAACGTTTCAAATGGGTGGGCCCCATGGAAAGGCCTAATCAATGGTCTAAAAAGTTTTCTGATAAAAATTTCTTCTTATTTTATTTAATTATTTATTAGGCTGTTCTTACAAGGAAGAACACGCTTACTGGGGTGGCTTACAAGGATGATCCCACCATTTTTGCATGGGAACTCATAAACGAACCTCGCTGCGAGAGTGACCTCACCGGAAATACTTTACAGGTCAGAATTTCCACACACACACACATTTCTCTACAAGTTATTCCATTCATAGACAATTACCTTTACATGATAGCCAAAAAAAAAAATTCTGAGATCATGGAAACTGCTACATCTTGCGTTTGGCTGTATAAAGTGAAGTGAATCACAAATTCTCAGTTTGATAAATGAAAAATAACTTTTTGATTCAGTAATGCATCCAAACACACCATAAATCAGGCTCACGCTGGTGTTTGGCAATTGAGTAAGCAAGCACTCAATGAAGAATTTGGTGCAAAATTTCATGAAATTTGGTGCAACCAAACACACCCTAAACTGTTATAAGAAACACCATATTCATATGTATTAATATTAAACTTCATGCATGCGTTCTGTATTTTATAGGATTGGATTGCAGAAATGGCAGCTTTTGTGAAATCCATGGACAGTAACCATCTTCTAGAAGTTGGCCTTGAAGGGTTTTATGGAGAATCAAAGAAACAATCTAATCCTGGTGATTACCAATTTGGAACAGATTTCATCGCCAACAATCAGATACCAGAAATTGATTTCGCGACCTTACATGCCTACCCAGATCATTGGTATTTTTCTTTTACCTAAATAAAATTTAAAATGTGAAAATATATGATTATTTATTTCTACATCTACAATCGCTGTGGGTGGACCCCACCAGGGCATGTTTATAGAATCCAACCTGTCCAGAAAGGATGCCCCACACCATAAAAGTTGGGAGCCTAAAAATTCAGCCAATCATCAAAAGGGCCACCACACGAATTTGAGTGGCTTTTGAATGGTTGTCCATTGTTTTCTTTGGTGGAGCCAGATCAAGGGCATTGTGTACCACCAATTTCGCATGTCTGATTTGAGATATATGGTTCCACTGTTTGGAATGTTTTATTTGATTTATATATGCATGCATTTTTTATTTTTTATTTTATTTTCGCTTTGGGGGCGTTGTTAGTACACACCCACACTGTTAGTTACCCTCCAATGTTAATTAAGCACCCTCCAATTTGGATTTTCTACTTATCTCTCTCAGGTCACGCCACATATCAAAATTCTCTCTCATGATTCACTCAATTACTGCTCTCTCATACTGTCCATATCAAAGGAGGCCCCACATGACGGACTGTCCCATCAAAGGTGGGGCTCACACAGTGGACAGCCCACATCAAAGATGGGCCTTGCATTAATTGGTTCAAGATCCAATCCACCAATCAGGTTGATCTGATCTTCTACATCTTTCCCAAACATGGTTTTAATCCACTCACCATGTGGATCGACTATTGGAAACAAGTGAATGGGTTAGAAAACTTCAGCCAAGTCTTCCAGAGCCGTACATTTGTTTTGCAGACTGTGGCCCACCTAACCAGTGGATCAACCTGATTCTTGTGCCAGGTTCTGATGGATGAAATGTATCTCGGACCAATCATGCTATGCTAGCACATGCATGGCATGTACATGAAGATTAGAAAAGCTCATTATGTTAGGAAAAGTGCCTCAACGCTTAGCCTTTTCTTTTCATGTAAATATGTTGCTTATGTTGGAAAACGGACGCCTTAAATCAATTGCACAGGGCCACCGACCGGTCGGTCACACAGGAGATCCAGGTAGCGTTGCTGCTGTGAAGATTTTAGGCCATCTGACCGGTCGGCAGTATCTTAGTGCAATGCGGATTTTTGCGCGGTTTGCGTGCAAGAGGTTTCTAAATCCGTTTTTCTTACCTATTTAAGGGGGAATACGGGATTAGAGGTTTCTAAGGTTGTAAAGGGGATTGATGGAGCTTTTAGGTAAGAGAAAGAGCTTGAAGAAGAAGGTTTTTCTTTTTGGGTAAGCTTGAGATTTCTCTTGTGGGCTTGGGTTTTGTGTCTTGGGTTCCATCTCTTGTAACTTCTGATATTATAGTGGATTGGTGTCGCTTTGTGCCGTGGGTTTTTACCCAAGAGGGGTTTTTCCACGTTAAATTCAGATTGCCTATGTGTGGGTGATTACATGCATTGTGATTACATTATGTTGCTTGTTTGATTCAATTTGCTGTTTGTGTACGGCTTTGCTTCCGTCGCCGACCCTCCTATCCCAACAGCTTATTATATGTAGATTTGAAATTTTCTTTCAAAAGGTTACTTATTAATGTGTTATTACCAAACATACTTATTTACTTATTGGCTAATAAGTATGTTGTTAACTAAACATACTTATCTGCGTAGTAAGTAAAAACCAAGATAAGTAACTTATTTGATAAATAGCTTATCTTAAGTAACTTATAATCCAAACGGGCCCTTATAGACAGACTTTGTTTCAACATGGGTTTGTGTTAAAAAAAATATCTTAAAGTCTATGAAGCCTTATTTATAAGTTAAAATCCAAGATTTATTAAACAACTGTCACCTCTATTTCATATATTACACTAAGAGACTGCAGAGATAAAGCTAATTTCATTCAAAATCTAGGGTTTTGTGTATATCTAAATAGCCATGCATGCTATCTTTTTCCTTTTTGGATTAATCGTATCAGAACACACACATATCTCCATTTAAATTGTGTAAGTTGTACTAACAAAATTCCAATTATTGTGTACTCTTTTTTCTTTGTTTCTTGTTTGGTCAAAGGTTAGCAGACTCAAATGATGAGGACCAGCTTACTTTTCTACGAACTTGGTCTCAAGACCACATTGAAGATTCGATTATGGTCCTTAAGAAACCTCTCCTGCTGGCTGAATTTGGAAAGTCATCTAGGGATTCTGAGTACACCATTGACAAAAGGGACACCATTTTCGAAACTCAATACGACATTATCTACAGCTCCGCGAATAGCGGGGGGCCATATGCTGGTGGGCTTTTCTGGCAGCTCTTGGACCCTGGAATGGATTACATGAGAGATGGCTATGAAGTTATCATCCCGGAGAGCCCATCAACGGCTAATATTATTGCTCAGCAGTCAAAGAAGCTATTGGCCCTTAACAGATAGAAAACCCAAATCAATGAATTGTGATAGATTTACTTGGTGGGGAAACAGCCCATGAAATTTGTTCTGGTTAGGGGGAGTGATAGCAATCAACTTACTCGGTCATTGATGGACGAGTTGGATATCATGCATGCATGATATTTGTAAGACATCCAGGCCCTGGAAATGGTAGTCATCGCCATGGAGATCAATTAGGCCAGTGGATTCATCAAACTGGCCACGCCATCCAATTTACGGGTGTGGCCATGATGGGATATATATATATATATATATATATATATATATATATATATATATATATATATATATATATATATATGGAAATGGTACTATGAGGTCGACCTCATGGGAAGTTCCCATGAGGTCGAGCTGTGTGGGACCCACCGTGATGTGGATCGGAAATCATCACCATGCGTTTGATAGGTCCCCTTTAGGATATGGGATATGCCAAAAATCAGCTATATATGGAACTCTGGTGGGCCATACCATCAAAAACCATGTGAAGGCATGCCTAAATTATCTAAAAGCACTTGGTGGGTCCCACCTGTTTTTTATGTGGCTGAAACTTGGCCCTAACCCTCATCCAAGTGACACACACACAATGGATGGGCTGGATTTGTGAACCACATCTCAGTGTGGCCAATATGCAATCATGAAGGTTTTAATGGGTGGGTAACCCCTCTCAACTGTTGCCTGTGGTGTGGCCCACCTGATATTCAAGCCCGTGTCCCATCATGGAATGGTGCATCTAACTGATGGGTAGATGTTCGACACACATCACGGTGGGTCCCACACAACTCGACCTCATGGGAACTTCCCATGAGGTTGAGCTGTGTGGGCCCCACCATGATGTGTTTTGAACATCTACTCCATGCATTTGATGGGTCCCCTTGAGGTTATAGGATACCCCCAAAAATCAGCCGTATAGGAAACTCATGTGGGCCATAACATCTAAAATCATGTGAAGACATGCCTAAAATATATAAAATCACTTAGTGGGGCCCACCTGACTTTTTGATGTGCCTGAAACATGGTATGATCCCTGGTACAAGTGGAACACACATAATAGATGGTCTGGATTTGTGAACCACATCTTGGTGGGCCAATCAAAGATCATGAATGTTTTAATGGGCGAATAACCCCTCCCAACTGTTGTCTGTGGTGTGGCCCACCTAAGTCATGGGTTGACTTGATTTTTAAGACCTTGGCCCACCACAGAATGGTGCATCTGACCGATGGAGTAGATGTCCGATCCACATCACGGTGGGGCCCACACAGCTCCACCTCATGGGAAGTTCCCATGAGGTCGACCTCATAGAACCATTTCCCTCTCTCTCTCTCTCTCTATATATATATATATATATACACACGGGGAGTGGAGCCAAGCAGGCTCATTCAATGACCACCCTGGCTCGTGTTAGGCTCGGTTGTCAAGTTGGCTAGCTTTCGAGTCGAGTTTGAGCCCAATTCGAGCTAAGTTCGAGCCTGAAAAAACAAATTTTAAATAGGCCCATCCTAAAGCCCGGCCTAAAACAATTAAAAATTGGGCCCAAAGGCAGCCCAAAGCCCATTTACATCCCCCACTTATTTTTATAGAGAGTTTCACCTCTCCTTTCCTTGCTACTTCCGTTGTGGGACTAAAAAACATACTTTTCCAACTGAGTCAGCCGAGTTGACCGAGTCGAGCTGATTCGAGCTTGATCGGGCTGAAGAACCGAATCGAGCTTGGGTTAGCTTGAGCTGGGCTTGAAAACCCCTCCTCGTTTGCATGTGGGGGACGCCTCTTTTCATCCATGCCGTTGAAATTGTGTCTTTCTTGTGGTTCAACACCGGCCCAGATGATCTTAACCTTGTCATTTTGGTCGTTGAGTTCCAACCACTGGATGTTATGTATTTTAAAGTTGGCTTGATCACTGCAAGTCTCGGTGATGGTCTGAATCCCCTGATGGGCATGATTTTGTGTCTGCAATCTGGACGTCATAGTCTACGGTCTGGATTTATATGCATTTAACACTGCGGGGGCAATGGATGAGACACCATAGCTTAAACAAAGGTGGTGCATGTATGCTTTCAACGTGGTCTTCTCCTGAGGGCAGTTCTTCCTCCTGCAATGTCAAAGCTGAAACCGAAGTAGTATACTTTGTTTTGAATTAATTGTGCATGCATGTAAAGGGAATTAAATATAATAAAAAAAAAAAAAAAAAACCTACCTATTTAATACGAATTTAAATTTTGAGACCTTTTAAAAAAAGAGACAATGCCGTGTCTTGGTTGAATTCCAAAAAACAGCTTGCTTTAAAACTATTCAGAAAATCCGCTTATAATTTTGAAATGTGGTAAAATATCCACCTGGACTCACTAGGCTGTTAGAGAATTCCGTTTGTTGCATTAACAAAAGATCTTAATGCCCTTTTAAGTTTTTTGTTCTTTTGCAAGGCTTGCAGAATCCACTGCGGCGGTGACTATGCTATGGGCCTTACAATGATGCATTTGTTCAATCCACACCGTCTATTCTTTGTTGATTATGATTTCAGGGCATGAACCCAAAAATTAAAAAGATCCAAATCTCATGTGGATCCACGATAGTTAACAGTGCCAATTAAATTCTACCATTAAAAAACTGCTAGGGCCCACTGTATTTCTTTTTTTCCCATCCAACCTTTTCATTAGGTGGTGTAGACCTAAATTAAGGCCCATCATAATTATTCTTTTCCATCCAACGTTTTTTTGCCCCCCAAAAGTAATCAAGGGTAGGTGTCTAATTCCTTTTTGTTTCTTATGGTGTGGTCCACTTAAGATTTGGATCCACCTCATATTTGGGCCCATGCCTTAAAATAACCTTAAAAAAGTGAATAAATGGTGTGGATGTACCACATTCATCATGATAGGGCCCACAAGTTTTCAAACTCCAACCACCATGTGTAGGAGGAGCACCGGGGGATATGCTGCTTGAAAGCCTTTGGCATGAAGTTCATTTACAAGGAAGCTAAGTAGGGCCCACTATGATGGTTTGTGAGAAATCCACTCCATTCATTCATTTTTCGAGTTCAATATGTGACAAAAAAAAAAAAAAAAAATGAGCCAGATCTACGACTGAAGTGGGCCACACGAGAGAAAACAGTGGGGATTAAATGTCCACCATTAAAACATTTGTATCACCATAAAAGTTGTGTTAGGAAAGAAAACATACATTAGCCTTTTTCTCGTATTGGGGTATCGATAAATACTATTCAATGCTACTTCTATCCAGTCTCATTTTCTCTATCAGAAACTTATATGAACTTCTATTTATGTAATAATATCTGTTGAAAATATCATATAATTGTATAGGCAAGTGCTTGAAAATATTATAATATGTAACCCCTGGTCTTGTACTTACACCGACCTATGGGCCTAGGGCTCAGGTCAGGTTTAGTTTGGGTCCTATAGCACCCATACCTGGGTTAACTGGGTTCAAGTCCAGATCCTATCAGGTTTAGGTACCCATCGGATTTTTGGATCTAGGTTTCAGGTTGGGTTTGGGACAAATAAGAGCATTTACATGGCTGGCCCCAACCGATGGAACTATTAGATCACATACAAATGTGCCACTTTTGACATGTGCATGGTGTGAAAACATGCTCTATTACATGTGTGTGCTTAGGAAACCATATATATATATATATATATATATATATATATATATATATATATAAAACTTTACCATAAAATTAACTGGACCTGACCTGACCCGAACCCAACTAGACCTGATTTTAACCAGGTCCAAAAGGTGAGACCCAAACCCAACCCAATTTCTCAATGGCTCCACTAAATGGGACCCAGACACATTAAAATCGGGCCAGGTCCATCAGGGTACCTGCAGGTCTGGGTACCCATTGACAGCTCTATATGGGCTTGATCTTAGTTACATGGGGTACGAAGCATCCAGAATCTCTTATTTTGTCCAATATTAGTTGTCCTTTCAAGCCCTTATAGTTTTCATATACTGGAAACATTTTTTTTTTTTTTTTTCATGATTCAAGATTAAAACAAAAAAAGGGAGTCCATGTATTTTCAAGCTCACAGTGGTGTTTTAATGACATGGTATTTAAGAATCTTGGCTTTGCTTTGATCAGCAGCGATTTCATCGGGAAAGAGTCTTGCAAGCTCTTTCATAGTAGCTTCAATAATTTCAGCATCACTGCGTCCAATCCATTTTTCTGCATGTGCAAAAACCAATTCCAGCATGGAGCGGTTGGGATCGTAATACTCCTGCAAGGATGATCACAAAGTTCTAATGATGAAACAACAATTTGAGCTTGAGGGAAAAACAGCTAAAACACATTAGTTTGCATTAAAACAATCAGTCTTCCACATAATGAGAGATGCAAGAAATATAAGAAGTGGTACAAATATCCCATCTGAAATCATAGAAAGCAATATAAAATGTAAAGGTGATGATTGAAAGCACACAAATTCAAGGGTCAGTTTTGTGCACAATGCTTTACCTTGCACGCTACTGACATGTCTGCATATACACTCAAAAGAGGACTTCTGCAAGAAAAAATAATAATAAAGCAAAACCAGTATAATGTCAGTGTAAGCAAACAATCTTGCACAACCAAAAATCACAAAAGAAAAATAAAAATAAAGAGTCCTCTCGAAACTTGCCAAGTTGACTCAACCCAATTGAGACCCAGATAGAGTTAAGAAGTACCACATCAATCCTTTTAAGAGAGAAATCTCAATAGAATGCAAAAAAAGCTCAAGCCTTTATGCATCAACTCAGGACTTGAAGAACTTATAAAACTTCGAAGAATTTTTATTATCAGATTTCACATGGCTTAATTGAGTACTCAACCAGTCCAGAATCAAATCGGGATCAGGCCCTCATCTGGTCTGGGTCAAATTTCAGTCTTTTTAAATGTCTATCTGTCCAAAATCCAAATGAATAAGAAGAAACATGATTTGAATCTTGTGGGCTATTATCGATATGATACAGAGAAACACAAAGAAATAGAACCCTACAAGTATGAGAATATTATAAAGCGGGTGATAAGACCTATTAAAATAAACTACTTTATTTGCATACATCCATACATACAAACTTATATGCATGCATATAAATATTTAAACATCCATCCAGCATAAAAATAATAATAATAATAATAATAAAGGATCAATGGCAGAGTATACAGACCTGCTGAAAAGTAGATGATCATATGTGTTTTTCAGCTTCCTGTCAAACCTGTGAAATATTCAAGCATGAGATAACTTGAAGTAAATTGCATTATAATATTAATTTAACAAATTGATTATTACAGAAAATGGGAAGAAAAAGAAAGGAGGTGCTGTTCAGTTTCAGTCCATTAAGCCAAGATAAGATGATTGACTATCGATGGAAAGTAAAACTTGAAGATGATGGAATGCACAATAAGAAGAGAAAACATCCAGGTAAACTTGAAACAATTTGTTGCTAACCATATGTGAACATTAATCACCAGAACTCCAACTAGTTTATCCAATCTCTTGAAATAAGGAATTTCTTTCCACTCTTGAGGCAAAAGAAGCTTTAGGATGTCAACTGATACAAATAAAACAAATCAATACCATTCTAAAAAAATATATATATTTTTTTTTTATGAAGAACGCCATCATCAGACAGGAAACATGTATATCATGGGCATAACTTGATGACTTTGAAAAGAGAAGAAGCCAAAACAATACCTGGTGTGGCAATTACATAGACATCTCATTCGATTATACTTCCGTTACTAAGTACAAAATGCTTCACAGTTCCATCATAGTTCAGCTCAATTTTTTGTATCCATGAATTAAGTCGGACTTGACCACCTAACGATTCGATATGATTGGCAATTGGCACTCAGGAGGGTTACCATCTAAGAAGGCCATCTTGGAGCCATGCTTTTCCTGTTGATAAAAAATGCCAATGTCATTTTCACACTAGTCCTTCAAAGTTTCATTGAACTTTTCTTTAATCTAATCAAGATTTGTCTTTTATGGCATGCATGCTTCAATTTACATGGACATGCCTGCAACACTACATGTTTTAGCAAAAGAAGTGATGTGTCGACATAATGGCTTTTTTGGTTGAAATTTTTTTGTTGGAGGCTTGAAGCATTGCTGAGCCCATATGCATGGTACAAGACGGCTCAGGTGCACACCACATGTGCTAGCATGGCACATTGATATGACATCTAATGCATCCATTAGAGGGGTATCACCACGTAGATGATAGCTATAGATGGATTCTTTCCATCTATAGCTGGTCCTGGACAGGATCAGTTTTATCTTCCATGCATACGACTTCTATTTCATGTATATCCATTCTTTCACATTGTATTCTTCTATTTAAACCCTATTTGGGGTAAAGTAATAGATACAAAAACTCAAGGAGAACTCTCCAAAATCTCTCATGTTTCCTGTGTTATCATGGTATCAGAGCGGTTTTTTTGGGGCCACTGTTCATTAAGCTCCATCACTGCCAGCCTTCCAAACATCGCAATCCTCATCACTGCCATTGCAAAGACCAGATCTTGCCCTGTGCACAGTCATCATTGTCGCTCATGCCCACATGATTGTTGCCCTGTTTTGTCGTCACAACGCACAAACCCCATCTGTTGTCTACCAAACCCCAAACCCATTTCACCTGGCTTCTGTACCTATTCTCACCCTATCTTCATCCCAAGCCACCGGACCTCCATCAGAGCTGCTTCTTCCCTCCCATTGCAGCAACCGTTGCTGATTACCCCTTTCTCCTCCATCGCCATTAACCTCTTTCTCCTTTGCCACCAATTGTGCCATCTCGTTGCCGTTCGCACCACCTCAGTTGACGACCCATCCAACAACTAGCAGCATCACCAATCCAACCAACAACCCCAGTGCAGCCTTCATATTCCTTGCAGCACTCGGCATCGTGAATCTCTGCAGGAATGGTGAGGACGCCTGCGGCAGAGACAAGATCGACTTCTCTGGCTTGCCCACAGCCCCTGCCTTCAACCGGGACCAGCTATAGATGGAAAGAATCCATCTATAGCTATCAGTAGATGCCCTTGCCAAAGAATCAGGCCAGTCCACAAGTCAGGTGTGCCAGTTTATGAAACCAATGATGGCTCGTAAAAACTAACCAGAAGTTTTCTAACCCATCTAACATTTAATTCTGTGGCTCGCCTGCTGACTGGATCAGATCTATTTTTGGATGAGAACATCCATAAAGTGGGACCTAGTAATAGTTTGTGTGGATGCTACATGTATCTGCCCTGCTGTCACATGTGATGCTGTGTACATGAGCCGCCTTGTACATGCATGTGGTATTAGAAAAACTCTTTTTGTTACATCAGTCATCCCTTGCCTGAAGTACACTCCAAATTCCAATGACCTCATGGTGACCTAATTTACACTTAATGATATGACATTGATGAAATAATTTAAAGAAAACAATAACAAATTTGAAGAAACCAGTTCAAAGCAATCAGAATGCCCTGCATGGAAAGCTCATCTGTGTTGATGAAGTTCAAAGCTTTTGACATGGCAATAAAAACCTCATCGTTAATTCGATCTAGTACGCCCTGAAGAAGAAAGTAGACATCATTTTGTATGTACTGAAGAACACGTACCAATGAGTGAATCAATATCAAATATGCAACAAGATCAGCCCGACCATGGAAATATCCATTTGTCTTCATAAAATACTGAAGCTGAAATGCAGGCCAACCTAACATGTATAGGGCCATTTCCAATGGTATTGTGCACAAGAAACCATAAGGATAGTGGACGAACTAAGCACATACAGGACAAGCTTGACCAAGAGATGCAGAAATTACAACTGTTTGCCACCAACTTTGAATGTGTTTAAGAAGCCAATCTACTGTTAAACTGTCATACCTGCTTTTTCATCCATTCTTTAACTGTTAAACCATCCTGAGCCTCAACATAAGCTTGTCCACCAGCCATTGCTGGCAACAGACCAATAGCAAAGCGCACTTTTTCTGGCCACGTCAGCATTTCATTATTCTTTAAGATGGCCCAGATCCCTGCGAGTCATATTCTCACATGGATAAGTCATAGCTCTAAAGTTTAAATGGCAACCAAGAAGATACATGAATATGAGTTCATTTAACTCACATGAAATTAATGAAACTATTACTTAGAACTGGTTTTTTCTTTTTTTCTTTTCTTTTTTTTTTTTTGAACTGTTGATGAGATTTTATTAAAGCATAGAAAGAAACATTACAAAGACCCTGAGCAGCCAATCTTTTGGTTGTCTTTCACAAGCCCATTGGACACCTCATTGGTATCCCTCTGAGCAAGAGAACACGAAACATCCAGATGAGACACTAGTGAGTTAATTTCCTTTGTACAACCCAAAAGCATCGAAGGCCCCCAGAATATCACTCCCAATCAAGTGGAACACATGATGAACATTCCCTTCAATAACAAGTGTTGACTTGGGAAGAGAAAACAAGATTAGCAATCCTTCCTCTAAAGCTAGGAGCACAGCCTCATGCTAACCAACATCCCATCAAGGGTCAGAGAAACCAATGATCACTCACCATCACTGCTTCTTGGAACACCTGGGGTCCCCATGAGAAAAGTTGCCAAAGTTCAATTTCACAAACCAGGATTAGGAGGCAAGCCTACTCCTTATATTTGTCCATTGACCGACCCCCCACAGGCCCCACTTCCTAATTGCTTTCCAACTGCAAGAAAGATAACCATTGAAATTCCATTCTACCAAAAGCCCGTCCGATGATTATGGATGTCATCTTATGTTTGAGTAGAACCACGTGGGCTTGCTTATTGTTGAAAGTTCTCACATTCCTTTCTTTCCAAAGGCCCCACATATTCCTTAGAACCCTTCCTCTAGCCTAAAAAAGCCCGTGGAAGCAACCATTAATCAGCTCCTTGACAGACACATTTTGATGAGGATATCAGGCCCTTTAGAGTGTACCAGCATAGGAGACGAGCCTTGTCTCTTTCCATATGGTTTGATGATGGGCCTGGATCAAGTCCAAGTTCCTAGATCATAGTGAAGACCTTACACATGTGTTTGTGACATGTGTAAGTTGCTTGGAGGAGATAATTGGATTGTTGGATCGCGAGGATGGTGTAATCGGACTGTTGGTTCGTCGCGGCCCACCTTCACTGCGCCATCATCTGAGCCCATCGGGCATCTTAGATTTGAGTTTATTTTATGCACTTTTACTTATTTAAATTTTGAGTCAGTGTGCACACGTTTTTCTTGCGCGAATGTCTTTTTTTAAAAAAAAAATTTAGTAGGGTATTTTGATAATTATGCTTAATTCCGAATTTTATAAGGGTGCTGCCCTAAACCTTTCTCATTATTATGCTTTGATTATTGAAATTAAGAAAAACCTGTGTGGTGCTTTTGTAGAGAAATTCTACAAGCTTCTTCTTCTCCTCTTTCTCTTCAAGGTTCATCTTTTCTTCCTCATCTTTTCTATTCTCTACTTCTCTTCTTTAAGGTAATCTCTAAAACTTTCTTCCAATCTTCTTCTTTCAACCAGATTCCTTTTCCTTATAATCCTCAAAACCCTAGATCCACAAATCCTATTTGAGTAGTATTTTTTTTTTTTTTTAATCCTACAATTCCCTTAATCCAGAAACTTCCCTTTTCTTGGATTAGTGAATCTACGTGATTGATTGGACGAACCCTTGCATGATAGAGAGTTTTCTATCTCTCGCCGGATTCAATCCACGCCAGGATTTGAAATCCCTAATGTTTGTTTGTGATGAATGGCCTTAATCGTTACATGTTCTCTTGTTTGATTCTTAATTTATGATGATGAATGGTGAATGTGTTTTTTTTATTTTTTTGTTTACATGATTCCGCCCTTGTAGCTTCCGCATACATATAAGGTAGATTAGGCCATCCTGCATCAAATTTTGGTATCAGAGCTTAGGCTCTTGCATTAGTTCGTCCTAGATCGAATTATCCAACTCTAGGGTTTTGTTCTTTTTACAAGATGCATGCATAGTACATAGATTTAGGTTAATCTGGAATTTCTCATATTTGCATCCAACATTGATTCCAAATCTGAATTTTCAGATTTGCAATCCCTGTTGATCTAAACCTGAAAATTTCATATTTTAATCTCACTTTGAGCATAAATCTGAATTTTTCAGATTTGCGTCTTCTTTGATCAAAATCTGAAATTTTCAGATTCATGTTTCAGTTAGCATTTAAATCTGAATTCGCAGATTTTGCATCATATTAGAACTAGTTTCATCTCATTCCATGTTTTTGTGTTAATCAGTCCATAGAATTGAAATGCCCTCCATAATGAATGGAGAATAGGCATTTGAGATCTTCAGGTCCGTTAAGTGTTGTCTTGTGGCCCTCAAACCCAATGGAAAGCCGAACTCTGATGATTTAGCATATCTTAGTGGCACATGGACCCACAGACATTCCTTGATTGGCTTGAAGACTTGGAATATTTTTTTGATTGATATGATATGTCAGAAGGCCGTCGAGTGAGGTTTGCCAAGTTGAAATTGGTAGGTCAAGCTAGGTCGTTTTGGACGAATTTGGAGCAAAGAATTGAGCGGAGAGGTGGAGCTCCGATCTCACAATGGGACGAAATGAAAGAGCATTTGTAAGAAAATTATCTTCCCATCTCTTACCTTCAGAAGCGCTTAGCTCAGGAAAGAGTCATCCCACCTTCTCGTCCAAAAAGAGAACCCATATGGCCACTTTCTTATAAAGTGGTCCAATTAATCACAAAGGAAATCTTGGCTTCTGAGCAACTTGAAGAGTCTTTAACACCAATTATATTTCCCTGGGAGCGAGATAATGCTTTGGTAAATGGCAAGTTGAAAGGGTCCAAACAGGTTGTTTATGAAGAGGTAAAGTACGTGCCTGAAATCGATAGTGATGAAGAAGAAGAAATTGAGGCATCACTCACTATTGTTGGGCATGAAGGAGTGGGTGCTAGTGATGAAAAGGTCAAAGAAATTGACACCGCACCACTTCCAATTGTCATGTGTGACTTGAATGATGTATGGTCCCAATCTAAGTCTCTTACCATAATGAAAGCGAACGAGATTGAAAAAAAGACTAGTGTGGATTCAATGGTGGATGACTTATGGGATGAACTTCCACCCAATGTTTCAATTATCTCTGATATTATCGAAATACCCCCGATATTATCTCTATTTTTAGCTCAGCGATACTGATAACACTGATAGTATGAAAAATTCTAGGTATCTGCAATGTATCACTAAATATCGCCAATGTGTCGATATCATCAATATTTTCAATTGTGTAAATTTCAGGCATTGTTTGTATTGCTAATGCATTGATACCACTGATGTATTGCCAATATTTTTTACTGTGTAAATTCCAGGTGCCACTTGTATTGTCAATATATCTGTAATATTTCAATAATATCACCATTATATCGATATTGTTAAAAATTTGTATATTAAAAAATTCTCATTTCATTTATTTTATAGGCGCATGGTTGTATACAATGTTCAATTTCTCGACAATAATATTGATGATATCACGATATTATCATTATCGCATCATGGCAATAATGAGACCATAATCTTTAGTTTCTTTTTCAGTTGTTAATAATTTATTGGGAAATATCATGTGTTGTCAATATTCTGAAATATCAATGGATGTTTAGATGGAAGGTCAGATATTGGATGGATGAGATGGTTGGATTGATTTCTTACAGCAACACATGCTTTTCCCATTAAATAGGAACCTATTATGTATTCATTCTTTTTACAATTTTTTTATTCCTAAATATACAAATGTGTATTTTATCAAATCCTAAGGTTTCACTGAAAAATTACATCACTTTTTTCCAATTTTTCCCGCATTTCTGGTTATCAGCGATATTATCGGTGATATTGATATTCTTTCTGTATCCCTAGCTAGCGAAACATGTATAGCGATACTGAAACTTCGAACACTGCTTCCACCTAAGTGGGACATTCAACATGCAATTGATATTGTCCCTGGGTCGACTCTATCAAGCTTTCCCCATTACTGAGTGAACCCCACGGAGCATGCGGAAATGCAGAGGCAATTTGATAAGCTTCTTAGGGAAGAGTTCACTAGGTAGATGTCGTACCTGCCCTTTTCACTTCCAAGAATGATGGCACGTAGTGCACGTGTGGGCACATGCTGGTCGTCCACAAAATCATAGTCAAATGTCAGCTCACTTTACGACATATTTACATTATGATGGATGTGATGGCCAGAGCCCCTATCCCACGTCTTGATGAGATGTTGAGCATAATGGCCAATGTCAAGGTATTCTCTAGACTTGACATAAAAATTGTGTGTTCTCAAGTATTGGGATACCTGAACATTATCCTTGTTTATAACTTACAATGAGCAATATCCTATTAGTTAGAGCAGGTTCGTGGGATTCCAAAGAATGAGAAATTATGTGTTACCTGCGAAAAGTGTTCTTTGGTTATTATAATTTCCCAAATTATAGATACTAGAGTTGTTTATTTTGAGTCCATTACTTCACCAGAGCGTCTTATAGTGTCATTGATGGCTATTTCTCATAGACCATTAGAGTTAGCCGAGTCTTTTGCACGACATATTCATGAATTGCATTCACATATTAGGAGGCAGATTAATGTGAGCAATGAAAATTATAAACATTCAGCTGACTTGCATTGTAGACTCCAAGAATTTCATGAGGGAGATTATGTAATGGTTCAGATGAGGCCATAATGGTTTCCTCAGGGTACCGTTAAAAAATTGCAAGCACGCAACGATGGACCATCCAAAGTCTTGTGAAAAATTAGGTCCAATGTGTACATGATAGAACTTCTACCTAGCATTGGAATTAATCCAACATTCAACGTGGAAGATCTAGTCCCTTGTCCAAACCCTCACATAGAATTTGCTCCCCATACTTGGCCATATTCAGAATTTTCTTCCCAACCTGCACCACCTATCCCAAGTTACCTGAGAAGAGAGAAGAAATTGAATGAATAGTAGATGAGGAAATTGTATCCACAAGAGATGGAGACTTCCAGAGATACTTGGAAAAATGGAAGAACAGGCCACCATCAGATTGTACATGGCTTACAAAGGAAGACTTGCAGCGGATTGATCCTACTCTACTAGAGCAGCATAAAGCTTTTATCTTGCCGGAGTTGAGCTCTTCTCAGTTGAGGGGAGTAAATGAGGATATCAGGCCTTTTAGAGTGTACCGGCGTAGGAGACGAGCCTTAACCGTGTCCATATGGTTTGATGATGGGCCTAGATCAAGTCAAAGTTCCTAGATCGTGGTGAAGACCCTACACATGTGTTCCTGACATGTGTAAGTTGCTTGGAGGAGATGATTGGATTGTTGGATCGCGAGGATGGTGTGATCGGACTGTTGGTTTGTCATGGCCCACCTTCATTGCGCCATCATCGAAGCACATCGGGATATCTTAAATTTGAGTTTATTTTATGCGTCTGGATCATGAATTTTGGGTCCTAATTGTAGACAACAGATGTGTCTGTAAATACCACTTACTTCCTAATGCATCAACACCCACTATTCACCAATCTTCTATGTGGTTAGCTACAATTTAATCACTGAACCATAAATATACATCATGCAGTTTTGCCTTAACAGTATCAAATGAAGAATTAATTTGATGCTGTTTTTTTTTTTTTTTTTTTAACTTGATTGCATCTAACCCTTGGATGATGGTTTTGAAAACCCTACAGGAACATCTTTTCATCGTCTGCGAGCTTCTGCACGCAAATTTATATGAATTCCAGAAGTTTAATCATTAATCCGGGGGAGAGGTTTATTTCACGTTGCCCAGGTTGCAGGTTTGTTTTGACAGGTCTCGTGATTTGGCAATGCTTCTATTTCTGGCCTGATGTCTTTTTTTCTATTCATATGATGTAGGTCATCAATCTTAAGTGTTTAGTGGTTCATTTGTTGACTTATAAATATGGGATGATGCATACAAGATCTTAAAGCTATAAATTTGAGTTCCCATATTTATGCGTTTTTAATTCACAAAATTGTAATTATAGAATATCGCAGTTTTTTCTGAGACAATAAAGAGTAGAATTATTAGTTAGCCACCAATTTCAAGCTTTGTACTGACTCATATATCACACATGGCATACATGTAATCAAATCTGGACCATTCAAATTATGAGTCCTCTGTTGATAAGACACAAAAAATCCATACCGAACAATCATAACCATCCAATTGCTGGCTATCTAATGTACTCCAAATTCAACGGAAAAAATCTGATGATTAAGATTTCCTTACTAACTACACTCCATCCATTGGCCCTCATGATCTAATGCATGGCATATATTCTCCTACATGTATGTCAAGTGTAAGGTGGATGAGTCATCAACATTGTTTAGGTCCTCTAGCCTGAACCATAAAACACATCCATGACTATGGCCCATGGCCCACCCATTTAATGGTGGGACTACCCACCTCAACAGAATCCCATGGTGCAGCCCAACAAATTGTGGAATCAACCTGATTTTTGGGTTCCAGTCCACGTTGGGCCACATCAGGTCAACGGGTTGGAACATTTGGACCATGGCCCGGCACGTTGTGAGCTCCAACAAAAGATGCTAAGAACCATGGCGCGACACATCTGAAACTCCATTCTCAGCACCATCAAACCCTACCTAAACTCATCATCATTCCCACCACAGATTGAAAGAAAATCCCTTATCAAGAAAACCTGGAATTAGAAAAACAATACCATTTTTTCTTTTCGAAAGTTGAAGAGCTGATTGGAAAAACCTGGTTGATCGCTCCTCTAAATCCCTCAATTGAGCGGCTGAAAACCCTCTGTGGTGTGTGACGGCTGCGAAAGGATGGAGGGTTATGGTTTGATGACAGTGAGGACGGACCACTTCCAAATGCAATCAGAGCTGTAGAAAGCCGCAACCCACAGACTCGACGATAATAACCGGCTAGCCGTAGGTGGCTTTGGACAAGTTTTCAGAGGCTGGATCGGTGTCTACACCATTAAGAAGCTCAGGAAGGAAGCAATACAACGCTGGTGAGAAAAGAATCTGAGCGAGAGGGAGAGAATGAGGGATGCGGTCCGACCCCTGGTCGCACCTTAAAGCGTCCGATCAGATCTGTTTAGGGTCCCACCTTGATGTATCTGTTTATCCAAGCCGTCCATCCCTTTTCTATGATCAAGCTAATCTTTGTATTTTCCCTTCATTCAGTTTTGATGGACCTTATCAACGAGTTGGATGACAAAAAAACATTACAGATCTTCTTACGGTGGGCCTTAGGAAGTTTTTAATGGTGAGCGTTTAATCATCACTGTTTCTTGTGGTGTGGTCCACCTGAGATTTGGATGTGCTTAATTTTGGACCGCATCCTAAAATGAGCCGGAAAAACAAATGGACAGAGTGGATATACAACATATCATCATGGTGGGCCCTACAACATACCAAAACAGAATATTCTTTAATTCATTGCATCCCACTTACATACTATGTTTTGATCTTCAAATAGGCCTAGATCTAGTTGAGACAAGTTTCTAAGCTACCTTTCGTAATGAAATGAAAAGTAAAAAAAATAAAAATGGGCTTTTGTATGCATACCAGCCCAGAACCAATACAGGGTGGGTGTATCAGTGCTTAAAGATTATGGCATTTTGTTTCTTATAACTGTGGCTCCTAGTCCTAGGCCCTAGACAAACTAGCTTGCTAACCAGGCTTCTGACCAGGATGTAATTTACTCGCTATTCAAGCTTCCTAAATAAGCTGAATAGCTTACAATTTATAGCCATTGATTCCGGATCCAAACTCTGGACTTGAATTGTAATGAAATAACGGATAATGTTGCCGACACAATAGTACTGCTATAGTAACACTATTCTGCCGACACAATAGTATTGCTACAGTAACGCTTCCGTTGAATACCCAAGGTTGTCAGCCCTAGAAAAACTAATTGTAGGGGCAAAATTGTCCCCTGCTACGCGCATTATATATGGTAGAGATGTAATATTGATATTAACCATGTATCTGTTGAGCACCCAATTAGGTAACCAACCTAGCCCGACCTATAAGCAGGTCTAATACAGTAGACCTGAACTTGACACAATTTTTAAACAGATCCAAATGCTTTTGAATCAGGTCGAGTACCTCAGGTAACTGTAGATCTGGATACCTGTTGATAGCCCTGCTTCTATGACCAGCTATCCACCTGACATCAACCCTTCTCCTTTACCTAGGCTTGGGACCAGCAGGTGCATCATTTCCAATGGGAGTTTCCATTGATAAAAATATCTAAAATCCCAAATAAAAGATCTTAGTTATGTGGTTTTTATATCAATTGTTTATGCACATGAATTAGAAGGGCAATGGTGCTTCAAGAAACAAAATGCTAACACACAACAATGGCACAAGAAGAATGATATATTTACAGAAGATACCTCCAACCCCATATAAAAGCTTCCCCTCCTCTTACAAGGAAACAAACACAACCAACCAACAAACTGTTACCTAATTTACACGAATCCAATAATCCAGATATCAGAAACACCTACTAGAAGGAGAGCCCTTAGTGCAGCAGCAAAGGCATGATTGAAAGCCATTTTTGAATTGCGGTCTCAATTCAACAAACTGACTAATTGCCAGAAAGTTCTCGCAGAGAGGAAATATCATTTTGGCCATTTCCTGCATGTATTAAATAAATCCAAATCAGTTCATATCACCAAATACACTGGAATTCAGTGGCCTTCCTGACTCACCTGCAGCACCAAGTCCATGGATGCATCAACCTGAAAGGCAACTTGACGGTCCTTCCCACGAACTCTTTTGATTGAAATGTTCCGCCCCTCAATTCCAACCATGGCAGATAGCAGATCCTCAATTACTAACAGCTCCTGAAATATCATAGAAACCTCACAGCCAAATCACTAGAGTACAAAACCAGAAAACTTCCACGAAACACTAGTAACAACCAGTGTTCGCATTATCGGTATCGCTACAAGTTTCACTGGCCAGAGATAAAGATATAATATCGTTATCGTCGATAATATCGTCGATAACCGGAAATGTGAGGAAAAGGGGGAAACATGATGAAAATTGTGGAATTTTTCAGTGAAACTTCAGGAAATGCCTAAATACACATATTTGCATATTCAGGAATAAAAAAACTGCAAAAAGAATGCATTAAATGGGCTGTTTGGAAGTTTTAATGGTATGGCACTTAATCACACTGTTTCTAGTGGTATGATCCACTTGAAATTTAGATCTGTATAATTTTTTAAGCCACTTCCTAAAATGGGCTGTAGAAAAGGATGGACGGAGTGGATATACAAAATATCATCCATGTGGGCCATACCGTAGGGGTAACACGCACTAAGCTGTTCCCGGGGTAACACTGGAAGCGGATCGGCTGGTGCACCCACCAGCTAGCAGTGACAGTCATCAAGTTCCGTGGGTCCCACCATGAGGTACTTGTTATATCCAAACCGTCCTTCCATGTTATGGGATCATTCTAAGTCTTGACCCAAAAAATCAGACATATCCAAGGATCCAGTGGACCACACTACAGAAAGCAGTGGGAGATTTAACGTATACCATTGAAACATTTTTGGAGGTCCCAAAAGTTTTGGATCAGTCTGATATTTATTTTTACCCTTCATCCAGGTCCGTGTGACCTTATGAACAGTTTAGATGACAAATAAACATCATGGTGGACCTGGGTATGTTTTAACGGTGAGAATCATTGTCCCCACTATCTTTATTGGTGTGGTCCACTTGAGTTTTGGATATGACACATTTTAGGTATCATGCACTAAAATGATCTCTCTAAATGGATGGACGGTTTGGATGTACTAAATACATCATTGTGGGGTCCACAGAGCCTTAATCTTCTTTGAACCGTTTGTACAAACACGGTGCTTGAGGACTGCGCACTCACTCTGCGTCCGCCACGTCCCTACGGAAACGTAGGGGTGGGGTGAGCGGATTAGGTGCGACCTGGACTCACGTAAGACGATGCGGCCCTTACGTACGTTCACCATGGGGCCCACATTGATGTATATATTATGTATCCACACCGTCCAACTGTTTATACATATAATTTTATGGCATTAAACCAAATATCATGCAGATCCAAATCTCAAGTGGACCATACCACTAGAAACAGTGTGATTGAGTGCCCCACCATAAAAAAATCCAATGAGCCCATTGTAAGGTTTTGGTAATGTTTATTTTCAATCGAAGCTCTTGATAATGTCAATAAGGTCTTGATGAACAGAAAATATAAAGATCAGATTGATCCAAAACTTTTGTGGCCCACAAAACATTTTAAATGGCTATTCATCACTATTTCTAGTGGTATGGTCCACCTGAGATTTGGATCTTCGAAGGGTTTTGGATTACATCCTAAAATGATATGAAAAAATAGATAGACGGCGTAGATATATAAAAACTACATCAATATGGGCCCCACACGGTTAGGGTAACACCCACTAAGCTGTTCCAGGGGTCACGTCGTCCGCACGCTACTCGTGCGGAGTAAACTCTGTGGGGCCCACCGTGATTTACTTATTTTATCCACTCCGTCCATCCACCTTAACAGATAATTTTAGATATGGTGCAAAAAAATGAAGCATATAAAAATCTAAAGTGGACCACACCACTGGAAAAGTGTTAACTGAATGTCTACCATTGAAAAATTCGCGGGGGACACAGAAGTTTTGGATCAAGCTGATATTTGAGTTTTCCATTCATCCGTGTCCATGTGATCTTTTGAACAGGTTGGATGACAAATAAACATCACTGTGGGGCCTGGGAAGGTTTCAACGGTGGAAATCATTATTCCCACTGTTTCCTGTGGCATGGTCCACTTGAGATTTGAGATGCTTAAATTTTGGGCTCAACCACTAAAATGAGATGGAAAAACGTATGGACGGAATAGATAAAGCACATACATTCTAGGTGGGCCCAACAGAGTTTACTCCGCACGATAAGAGCGTGCGGAGTAACACCGCACGGAACGCTGTTTCAACAAAAAGGGTTCGACCGCCCTTCTCTTCGCTGTAGACGAAAGGGTTCCGCGAAAGAATGGGAGATTCGTGAAATCCCTAAAATTCCTCCTAAATCCCCCCAATTTCGTCGGAAATTCCCTGTTCCTTCGCTGATTATGTACGGTGGACGGATCAATTGCGAAAAAGGAAGTAAAAAGTGGTGATTGTCGAGCACTTACAGCGCACGGAAGCTTGGATTGGCCCACTGCAACGTTCGATGAGCGATCCTCCTTCAAGGTATGGAAATCCCTAATTTTCTCCTCTTTTCTGTCGATTTTTTTGGGTATTTTCGCAATCCCCCCATTATCGGCCCTTTTATCGACAATAGGGGGTTGTTGGCTACAGAAGTCCCGTGGAGGGTAGGTGGCTACAGCGACATTCCTTACGGTGTCAGAGATTTTCGGCAGATATCGACAATATCGCCTAATTATCGGCGATATTTGGAAGAGAAACGAATAACTGGGGTTTCGTTGTCGCAAGTCCGGCGACACCAATAATATCGGTGATATTGTCGATATTTCGTCGACAATGCAAACACTGGCTGCAACTGACCAACAGAAAACCTCGACACAGAACTAAGAGCAGAAAAGCCAGCAAATAATCTAGTAAAACTAGGTGTGACTCGAAATAAGCATGGCTAATCGGCTCTGATACAACAATTGCTGTGGTTCTCTTACAGTATTTCTGCCGTCTTCTTCTTTTGTTAAAAGTCCCTGCATTACTTTTTTTTTTAAAGAAATTGTGGTGCGATTTTTACTCTGATCACTTTTTTTCCTTCTTTTCTTTTTTATTTCATCTTGTTTTTTTTTAATCATTATGCAAGCTGACCCTAGTTAGATAAGGCTTTTATGATGATGATGATGAATTTATTATTATCCAAGTTTTAATTTTAGCTTTAATAAAAAATTATGAAGTCATATGCTGGCACTTCAGTGCTTCGGGGACTGCTGCCTCTCCTTCCATTTTGATTAGAAGACTGACAATACTATCTAGGTTTTGCCTGGACGATACAGAGTTAAGATTGTTTCTTGCTGTGGTGCTATTTCTGGTAGATTGGCACTGTCCTTGTCAGCAAGGGAGAGTGAAAACATATTCTACCTCGACAATTCTCATTGACATGTTTTGATGTAATCTGGTTACATATACTAGTTTAATTTTGTGATTGCATGAAGAAATTGTTAAAATATCTGGTCATCAATATCAAAGATAGAGAGTTTGGGAAAAAAAAAAAAAACCCTCCTGTTAGTTATTCGATAAATCTTGCATGCTGCTGATGTGTGGAATGTGGGAATGCCGTTGAGTAGTGAAACATTGCTGGAACTTTGCCTTGATGGAATAGAAGTATTCCAGGTTTTCTTTGAATGATCTCCAATGGGCCTGAGTAATTTCCTTTTCTTTTATTATTGTTTTTTATTTGACTCTGCATCATCATGTTGTTACTGGACATCAGGTAAATGAGCATTGAGACATTCTATATCTTGACAATTGGTTCATTGTGAATCCTAGAACAGTCGTTGCCAATTTAGCACTGTGTTGGGAGACAAATTTGTGGAACTTAATTAGTAAATAGTAATTAATACTGTTTAATGCATTTGATGTAAGGAATGTTGTCACCGGTGGTTTCATGAAAATAGATTGTTTTACATATGGGATTTGTTTTCCAGAATTACTAAACTTCAATTTTTGTCATCTTCTATTCAGGATTGAACCAAGGTGTTAGTGGTCTTCCTCTAAAGGGATGGCCTTTAACTGTAAGTCGGAGATTAAAATTCATATGAAGGCACTCAGTATTGATTCCTTTTAGTTTGCATGCAAATGGCACTTTTTGACTTTTTCCCCCTATATGTGCAGGGCATTGATCAACTGCGCCCAAATTTAGGCCAACAAGCACAGAAGCCTTTTCTACAGACACAAAACCAGTTTCAGCTTTTGACGCCACATCAGCAGCAGCAGCTCTTAGCACAGGCTCAAGCACAAGGAAACCTTGGGAGTCCACCTAACTATGGAGATATGGATCCCCGAAGATTCAGGGTTAGGGGTAGCTTGAATGGGAAAGACGGGCAGCCTGCAGGAACTGATGGATCTATAGGTTCCCCAATTCAGTCTAGTTCACCAAAAGTGAGAGTAGGTTCACAGGATCAAGCGGAATTATTCATGAAGGTTAGTTTTTTCCAACGTGCATGGCAGATGAGACATCTTTGACTGAACGAGTGAAAGTATTACTAAGCTAGAAAAGTATTTGCAATTCGCATGCATCCATGTGTCACTAAACAATAAACATTTCCAGATACTGGAAATAAGGATGAACAATAAAGTCTTGATGCATTATGATGCAGGTAGTGGCCTGATGCACCAGTGTATACAAATGGGCCCCATGGTTTTGGTGGCCCATACCATTTATCTTGTGGACTCTACTGCAGATGAGAGTCCCATAAACTCTCCCAGATTATAGTTCCTAAATCCATCGATCAGTGTCGTTTTTTTTATTGTTTATTTATTTATGACGTCAGGGTGTCCCTGCCCTATTTTTAAGGCGAGACTATTCCCTTTGGATGCATGCAATCACCTGCAAACCACATGCATTGGGTAATCCCGGGGAGGGGAATCGAACTCACATCTGTGGGGAGCACACCCATGACGCCTGCCGTTCATCGAAACCCCGTGTGGGGTATCGATCGGTGTCTTTTAAGCAGATGGTTAAGAGAAAAATAAAGCAATGAATAATAAAAAAAAAGACTGTTTTGATGATATAGACAGGTTTGAAAAATATGATCTTCCAATCTTGAAAGGTGTTGGGTCATCTCTCATCTGTGGTGGCTGGTGGGTACTATATGATCCAATGCTCTGGATCAATGGTCCATTTGCCCGACTTGTACAAAATGGGTGCATCAGGACAGTATTCATGTTCTGTTCTGATGCATCAGGACTTTATAATTCCTCAATATGGAAACTAGTTAATTGAAGAAAAAAAGGTTTCCTTGACTGGGACTTGGGGATGAAGGTCACACGAGTCCAAAGAGAACTGGAAAATGACAAATAGGATTATGCATCAGAACTCTATAATTCCTGAATATGGAAACCAGTTAATTGAAAAAAGAAAAGGTTTCCTGGATCTGGACTTGGGGATGAGGGTCACATGGGTCCAACAAGAACTGAACAATGACATACGATTTAGTAGAAAATATAAAAATAATATCTATCTATCTCTGTTCATCCACTTGAAAATATGTACACTGCTTCAGCTTTCATCTACAAGCAGGTCTTGTGGTTCATAGGGTTCCAAACTGTTGATATGATGGCTCTGCCATGGATGTCTAATAAATGATGATTGCCCTCTTATCTTTGTACCATCCATTTGCTGCCTATGAATGAAGGTTGAGGATTTTTGTACGTTGGGATTTTTGATGCATGGTTCGTCTGCAGTTGGGCCCATCATATCAACAGTTTGGATCACTGAACCATCAGCTCGCTTTTTAACTGATAACTGGAGTGAACTTTACATAGTGTAATTGTGTGCACATATATCATACATGTGTGCTTGCGTATTTTGCTGCGGTGTAGACGTGGTAATTTAAATCTGTGAGAGTTTTTGTGGAGTAAACACTCCCATGCAGGAATTTCCCATGTCAAGGCTCTCAACCTAATTTCCCTTTTTCTGTAATAAAAATCTGTTCTACATTCGACTCAGGATGAACACTTGTATAGAACCTAACTAGATTTTTATAGCGAAATAGTTTCCTTCAGCACTGTCAAATACTATCTCAGTTTAAACACTAATATAATTGGACATTTCCTACTTTAAGAGACTCCAGAAAAAAACTATAACTAAAAATTTTCACACCCTGAAGGAATCCACTTATTTACTTCAAAAGCAAACTCTTACATAACAGGATTTCCTGATAAGACCTTGACCATATCTATATGCCAATCCTACTCTTGATATCCATTCACAGTTATCTAGCTACTCACATGCTATATAACAAGGACGCGGCACTTCTGAATTGTGATGACATTTGTCCATGTGCAGCAATGCCCGACACTCTTGAACATAGGTCATACGTACAACTATTATTTTATGTTTATTGTCTTTTATTTGGTGGATGTGTTTTTTAACATATAAATAATTATAATGAACTATTAAATAAAACATTATGTTATTTTAATATTTGTAAGCCACTGCGTCCAAAGCCCCATATCTGCATGTGACATGGACATGTCTTTGTACAAGTTACATAGCCCTCACGTACAAAGTAAAATACCTACCCACTCTTCATGAAGTGCACGTCCATATGCATGTATTCGTGGACCCATGCCTATTCATGCGTGTTGATATGAACGTGCTAGTATACTTGGTCATAAATGGATTTATGTCCAGCTGAGTGTACTTTTGCATGGACATTTGTATGTATACTGTTCATTAGTCTGTTCTGGTTTCGCATCAAAGGGCAATGTTTTTCTGATGATGTATCTAGAAATATCTTGGATTTGGATATCTTGTTTTTCTAGCATTTAGCAAATCAAATTAGCAAGTCAGTATGTGCTGGTTTGGTAGCTGAATGGCATGAGCTATTGTTTATATGACATCTTGCTAAGTGTCTGGTAGCTGAATGGTATCAGCTGTCATTTATTGACATCTTGCTAAGTGTCTGATGGTTTTTTTAATTAGATGAAGATGGCCCAGATGCAGCAGTAGCCCTCAGTTCATCAGCAACCGGACCAGATTCAACTGCAGCAACTGCAGCAGGTTGTTGTCTAGAGATTCCTTCTAGGGTCTCTTTTTTATTTCCCTCTCTTGCTTCTTGTTCAGTTCAATTCCTCTGGAGCCAGTTTCACTTCTCAGGCTATTCATTTTCTTTAAATCTGGTCGTCGTTGATTTTAATGTCAGAATAACAAAAAGAGGAGACAACCTACTTCTTCTGGAGCTGCAAAAAGCACTGGTACAGGAAATACCGTTGGCCCTTCTAACTCCGCACCATCTACTCCATCCACTCATACACCTGGCGATGGAGTGCCGATGGCAGCAAATTTGCCACATGTTAACAGCATGTCTAAAAGTTCAATGATGTATGTTCCAGATGGAACTGCCGGACTTGCATCATCTTCGAATCAGCTGGTATCCAATTTCAAATTTTCTCTTATTTACATAACCTGAAAGCACGTCGCACACATTTATTTCTATCTGATTATCTCTCACCTTTTGCCATTTCACATGCCAGGAGGACATGGAACATTTTGGAGATGTTGGTTCCTTGGATGATAATGTGGAATCGTTCCTGTCGCATGATGATGGAGATGCAAGGGACATATTTGGTACATTAAAAAGAAGTCCTACAGAGCACAATACAGAGTCTTCAAAGGGTAATTGATTTTCTTTTATGTTATTTTGGGACAGGCACTGCAAATAACTGAAGCCATTGTAAATTTGGGTGCAACTTGGGCATGTGGGGTTGTGTTGAGGGTCAACCTGAGCCCAATCTGACTTCAAGAGGACCCAACCTGTAGCCTGACCCGTCCCTAATTCCAACCCAACCCAACCCAACCCCAAGCCGACCAAATACATGTGATAATTCCCAACCCAACCTAAACCTAAACTGATCTGAATTTGCTCGACTTGAACCCAACCTGAATTCAAATCGGGTTGGTGTTTTCGAACCCATATCCAATCTGATGACCTGTGACAACCCAACCTGACCTGACCAGAACTCGGGTTGGGTCAATTGGGTACGGTTGTTCGGGTTGACCCAAACCCAAGTTGCAGACCTAACTGTAACATGGATTCATACAATGTTTCTTGGGGTTTTAATTCTCCCCATTTTGTTGTGGGATAACCCCTCATCATCTGTCTCTTTTGCTTTAATAAATAAATCTTTTCCAGAAAAAAAGGAAAAACTGAATCCATGTTCTTATTCTCTATTTCAGGTTTTTCCTTCAGCGAAGTTGGATGCATTCGTACAAGCAATAGCAAAGTTGTCTGCTGCCATTTCTCTTCAGATGGAAAATTGTTGGCTAGTGCTGGGCATGAGAAGAAGGTAATGCATGGTAGCTATTTAATATCGGCATGCTGTTGTTGGAATTGTGGGCAAGAAAAACTCCATTGTTTGACTTACTGGCTTGTCGGAGACGCACTTGTAGCACTCAGACGCACCTTGATATGGCTACTGGGAAAAACCTTGTCATTTTTCCTGTTATCTTGTGTCACTATGCTCTTTATATCTTTAAAACACACACACACACACACACTACTATGCTCTTTATCCGATTTACTACATGCCTTTATTTTAGTACATTTTTCCCATTTTATGCTGCAATGAATTGATACAAGTTACAGGTTTACGAGGATCACCATTTGATGCAACTTATACACCTTTTCTGTGTGCATGATACTGATGTATGTATCCATGTCTGGTCTATGAACATGTTGGGACATGATACCAATATATGTTCAAGCTGTAGGGGCAAAAGAGCTCCCCTCAACTAATATTGCAAACCTTCTGGACCATTGAATGAAATGATTTATAAGATAATGGCAGTTATATTATTTTCACTGTAAGTCGTGAGGATATCACACAATTACCTCGATGGGACAGAAGCACTATTATTTTCTTCATGTTTACTGGGCCTGCATGCACCACTCCCCACATGCAGTTTTACACATGGCAGCCCGGAGCCTGTTATGTGAGCCTAACTGTAAAGATTATCTGGCAAAAAAATTGGGCCAGTACATTCATCAGGTGGGCCACTCGTGTGATTCAACGTAAAATGTTGGCATTTTTTTTTTAAAGATCATTCATTCTTTCCAGATGGGGTTGTGCTGCCTGATGAGTGGAACTGCTTGACTTCTGCATCAGATCATCTTCGCTTGGGTCCACTTCATTCATGTCTCACTTGTCCCACTCTTGTGCCATGTTGAAATGTGCGGTGCATGTGCATATGCCTGTAGCATGTGCACTAGGGCATGCCTTTTTACTTGTCGGAAATAAATTCAATGAAGATCGTGCTGGGTTTTGAGTTCTCTGAAAAGAGATGAGAGGGACTTATAGTGATTATTCTGTGCTTCATGTCACCAGGCTGTTCTTTGGAACATGGACACTCTAGAGACGGTGAGCACTCCTGAAGAACACTCTCTTATTATTACAGATGTGCGTTTTAGGCCAAATTCGAATCAGCTGGCAACATCTTCCTTTGATAGAACTATCCGGCTATGGAATGCAGCAGAGGTAATATTATGTTATATATTCTGTTCCTCCTGGGTAATTTTATCCCTTTATACATGCTCATTACATGTTTTCTGTGTAATATCTTAATTGGCTTGTTTTATTATTCTGTTATATCTTAATTGAAACCATACGTTCTTCATGGCTAACTGATGTAGTAATTCAAACCTTTTGTACACCATTTTATCTTCTCTTAATGATAGTTTTCTAGTATTTCAAATCTCAGTCATGTGCCTACACTAACACCACGAATACTCAATTTCTGAACTTCTATTTTATGCTATGCAGCCGAGCTATTGCTTGAATTCATATACCGGACATGGTTCACCTGTGATGTCACTAGATTTCCATCCAACGAAGACAGACGTTTTCTGCTCATGTGATGGTAATGGTGAACTTCGTTTCTGGAATATCAGCCAGTATTCAAGCACGCGTGTGACTAAGGCTGGTTTCTGACCCTTTTGACTTTTTTTTTTTTTTTTTCTTCTGCCCCTTCCCCCTCTTGGCAAGGGATCTGGGTTTGTTATCTTTGTTCTGAATAGTTATCATCAATGGATCAGGGTGGTACAGCACAAGTGAGATTTCAGCCTAGAACTGGGCATCTTCTGGCAGCAGCAGCAGAAAATGTGGTCTCTATTTTTGATATTGAGAAAGATAGGCAGACATACTCACTAGTATTCTAGCAGTATTTTCCCATAAAAAAAAGCTCTATGATATATTTGCATCTATCTCTGAGAGATGTAATGGAATCTCTGTTATTGTATTTATCATGCAACTTTGCTTGCAGGGGCATACTAAAGAGGTGCACTCCATTTGCTGGGATGTGAATGGAGATTATTTAGCATCAGTCAGCCAGGACTCTGTGAGGGTATGGTCACTATCTGGAGGGGAGTGCGTTCACGAGCTCAGCTCCAATGGGAACAAGTTCCATTCTTGTGTTTTTCATCCAAGTTATCCCACCCTTCTAATTATTGGGGGGTACCAGGTATTCCTTTTTAAGTCCTCTCTTATGATTACAGGATACAGTTCTAATGTTAATAAATTATAGAAATTTTAGACTGAAAGTTATTGGAAATAATAGTCTTGAGTCTCATAAATTTGAATATGCCTATCCTTCTCCTTTCTAGTTTTAAGAGCTCCCGTGTGGTCTGTGTTTGGAGTTGTTTCTAGTACTCATCCAGTTCATTAGGGTGTTATAAAAGCTGGTTGATCTGCTTCGATTGTCCGAAAGTCTGTCTGATCTGAAATGCATCATAGGAAACTCATTATCTGGTTTTAATATTTCTAAGCTAGAGCATGTAGGTGTTTCAACTATTTCGGAAGAAGTGTAGATAGGTCCTTTTATCGACCAGCAGCAGACAACCTGCCCAAAATCTTTCAGAGCTCATAAGAAAAAATAGGAAAAATGAATTGCGACTTGCTGATTGCTGTGGATAGGATGTGAAATATATTGCTGATTCTGTTTGTTTTGACAATGTCTGCAGTCTTTGGAGTTGTGGAACATGGCAGAGAACAAAAGCATGACAGTTCCTGCGCATGACGGGCTGATCGCTGCATTGGCACAATCACGAGTTACTGGGATGGTCGCCTCTGCTAGCCATGACAAATCCGTTAAACTGTGGAAATAGATGGAACGGTGGTGGGGATTGTGTCCCATCTCTTGGAGCATTTAGCATTGCCGGTTTCCCTACACAGTCACGTATTTGAAGGAGTGGATTGGATTGCGTTTTGATTTGGTTGGTTTTCTTTGGAATGAAATAAACTGGGAGCTGGTTTTTTTCTGCTCACTATTTTCGGACTGGGAGTGGTCCAGAATGTGTTGCACAGGGACCGTTATCCGCAGCACTGAAAAGATTAGAGCAGTTTGATGGAGCGAAGGCAAGATGAGACAATGGTGGAAAGGTAAGGAAAGCATATTTCACATAGGGTTGTTTTAATGATCCGGAGGACATTTTCTGATTGTGATCAAAAGACAGACTGCAGATGGGATATCACTAGATTAACTGTTAGGCTATTATGATTTTAGAGAACGGAAATTTTATGATGTTTGGGGAATTCTTATGATAATCATATGCGTTCAAGATGTAAATTGGCTTTGTAAGCATCTAAGTGTCCATGTTTTCTGTGACGCGATTCTTGTATTTCCCCATGAGCGAATGGAAATAATACAATACCTTTATGGTAACATCATACAATAGGCCATGCCATTGGTCAGATGGGGAAATTTTAGTGGGAAGAAAAACCCTAATAAAATCTCACTTTCCTGCCTAGATTCCTTCACAAGCAAGTGTTGTAAACCACTTGTCTGCCTGCTAGCCCGGCTGGAAGATGCCTTGGTGTTCCAACAGCAGGTCTCAGGTTCGAATGCTAAGGAGACATACTAATTGCACAGTGGGTGCATCGTGTGACTAACAGTGTGGGTGCGTTTCACAGCTAACAGGGTGTGGGTGCATCGCATGACTTAAAAATAAAAAAAGTGATGTAAACGACATTGGATGGTGATTACCAAACTTATGAGGTATTGTATTATTTCCTCTGTGCAGAATCTATAACATGTATGCATGGTGGGCCTTTGGATTCGTTTGTTGGGCTGGTAGCCTGAAAACTACACCTCCATTAGATGAGTTCTGTTGGCCGCAACAGTTTTCCCCTCCAACAGTCCATTTGTAGCCACTTTATCACAGGTTAGGGTCTAATGTGTAATTATTGAGCTATGGTATATGGGCTGCATGACTTACAATGCAAGACGGTTTTGGATTGATTGAAGGTTTCTAATATCTGATTGATGGATAGTTATTCTTTGAATTTGGGCTGGTGAATAATTTCTATTTAAGCCGTCCATTGAGTGTGGCGGTTCAGACAGGAAGTTTGCTGTAATTTTTAGATATATGAACCAAAAATTGTGTTTCATTGAATAGAATAACGCTATCTACCAAAAAGGAGCTCTGTCAAGTTAAGTGGAGCACACACTTCCCTCGTGCTCTGACCGCAAGTTGGCAATGTGGCACCATATGAGAAATCAAGGCAACTCATCAGGTGGTCCCTATCTACAGGTACCTTGGCCCAAAAGTAGATCGGCCCATTTCTTCTTGGTTGCGGGACTTATGATCCAACCGTCTTTTTTATGTCATTGATTGAATGGAAAAGTTCCTCCAATGGATATGAATCTTTCATGGTGGCCCTCTAGAAGTGGAGTAAAGTGGACGGTCCAGATCAATAATTTGGTCATCAGGTGCACCGTACGGGTCTTGTTGGCTAGTATAATATTTGGTCATGTAAGACGGCCAATTTTTTTTTTTTTTTTGGTTACACACCCACACACCACAGTGGATGCAAGTACCCAAGACCTTAGTGTTCAAACTCTTGTGAACCACAGTGGATATTGGGACCATGCCCTTAGTGTTGAAACTCTTGTGAGGCAACTTAAGTTGTCGAGGGATAAATGAAAAGCCGCCCCATGTTGACACTACGGGTTTAGTACTCACAAAATCATTTTCGATTGATTTCTCTTCAACCATAAACATTCTGTCATTAATGCAATGACACAAATCATTACACATGCCTTTTAAGGAAATGAGCTGACATATGCCATGTGGTTATGATTAACGAGCTAATTAATGAGGGAGTGTGCTTGGCATGTCTATAAAGACCCACCGAAAGAAACAATCCTATCATAGATTTGGTTACGATACACTTAGTAAGGCAGTCTCTCATAGTCCTAAAATAGGAAATCTTCCTATAGACATTCCTAGAGACATTTGGAAGGTTTGAAAAGAACATAGGGATTTCTAATATCCAAAGATGGGACTGATATTCAAGCGAATTCGGTTGAAATTTGGACCCTAATCAGGAGAAGATGAACACCAAGCGTATTGGGTCCTTGTCATACATTAATCGGAATTAAGAGAATAAGAGAGCTTGATGAAAATTTGGTTCCACCAGTTCGACGATTAGAGCTGTACACAAGTAGAGTTGGCTTAGTTAACTCGCTCGACTCAACTCGAAAAAGCTTAAATCGACTCGGCTCGAATCCGAGTTCGGATCGCGTTGAGCTAAATTTTAAAGTTCACAAAAAATTCGAGTAGAGTCCGAGCTAACCCGAGTTCAACTCGACTTGGATTGATCCTTGACTCGACTCAATCTGAGCCATAGGTTATTTTAGTGAAAGATAGGGGCATTTAAGTAAATAGTTCAAATTTGAAATCTAAAGGCATCCCCAAAAGTAACCGCTTGTGCATTTACCCTCCCTACCCTAGTAAATTCAAAACCACCGCTTGTGCATTTACCTTCCCTACCCTAGTAAATTCAAAACCACCGCTTGTGCATTTACCCTCCCTACCCTAGTAAATTCAAAATCACACTACACTGTCCTTTCATTTCTTTTCGCCTCCCTTCCACTTGCTCACTCGTGCCTGCGACTCACACATGACAAGTTCTCTCTCTCTCTCTCTCTCTCTCTCTCTCTCTCTCTCTCTCTCTCTCTCTCATGGGGTTTTATTTCCTTCTCTCTCGAGGGCTTTTAGTTCTTTCTATTTTCTCCACTTTTCTTTGCTTTTTTGGGGAAAATATTCATTCGGTGAATGAGAGGTAGATCTCACCATGAAAAACCCATCAACGAAGTACAAGTCGCCAAATACAATGACGGTCATTCGATCTACATGGACAAATTAAATCATGGAGTGATCTTTTTGAGGTGGCCTCTCCTTTTGTTTCCTCTAGGTAAGAAAATGACGAGAAAAAGATGAAATGAGCTATTGGTGGGAAAGATCACTGCCTTACTTCTTCTCTTGAATTGAATCGATAGCTTGAACTCGGCTCAAACTCGCTCGATCTGCTAACCAAACCGAGCTGACCTGGACATTTAGACTAGATGGCCAAGCCAAGTCGATTTCGAGCAGGGGTTGGCTGGTGGCCAAGCCGAGCCGAGCAGGGCCAAGCTCAACTCGTGTATATCACTATTGACGATCAGAATGGACATGGTGGGAAGAATGGGGAAGATAACTTTGATCGAGCTATTTTCGTCTCCAATATGATCCAACCCTTCTAGGACCATGATCAAAAGGGAGAAAGAGTTCAAGGTCATGTAGGAGGTGGTTTGATTAGGTCATTTGATGCAAAACCATGATCGATTTGAGGTCTGGGATTAGTGGTAGAGATTCTATTGATTAATCTCAAATCTAAATGCAATTGTTTCCTAAAGCTGACCATCTACGGAAAAAAGCGGAGACATTCCTATTCAAAATGCATGTTGTCAAAAGTGTGGAGGATCCATGAGTAGTAAGAAAACTCAGCGAGGGTTTTACTGCCTCGACAACCTATAAAAGGAGTACACAATGAAGAGCTTGAGACCCTATGCCAAACATAAATCTATCTTCTTCACATTTATCTTTTATCCCATTATAGCATAGCCTAGTTTTAGCGTAGAGTGTTATTGTCTAACGCTACTGCTATAGTATTGTAGGATTGGATTGAATGTCCACAACCTTAAGTTGCTGGATCCTAATCAACTGAGTTCTTACTCATGCCTCAGTAGTAGACTCACAAGAGTTTCAACACAAGGTCATGGGTTTGAGTACCCATTGTGGTGAAATCCCACTATGGTGTGAGTATGTGTGGGGTGTGAGTGCATGTAATCTCAACTAGGTCTAACACGATCGATGTATGGAGTGCTGAATGCTAGTGCAAGATAAAAATTTGAAATGGACATGAACGTGTAACTTTACAAAGACAAGCCACTTGCAGAAATGAATAGTCACCGTATTAACGCGGACACCCCTTTTTTTCTGAAACCAAGTGCATAAATAGCTTGAGTTAACGCATCCATTCTCTCATCCGCTTTATCCATCTTTATAGCGATATTTGGAAAGCTGCGGTAACTGTTCATTCCAATGAGCGTGGCCAAGTTAACTCAGAAAATTCTGGGAACTCTGAAAAATCATGGTTTTCAGAAGAAGCTTTTTACTTTGCCCTGCAGACCAACTCTACTTATTCTTTGCTAAAATAGATGATGTTTTGAACTAAATGAACCGTGAAGGGTGTTTGGCAGGAGAAGCAAGTGTGCGAAGTCTGCTTTTTCTCTGGGTCAAACTCAAGGAAATGTTTCACCTTCTTCATCATTGACCAATCCATATCTTAAACACCAACTGCCCTCAAAGTATCGTTCTATTCACTGCCTCCAGGTTGTCCTGGGCAGTCTCTTGACCCTTTCAAACTAAATTCTGCTCTTCATAATCAGGCATTGGATACTTCCTTGGGTAATCCTGATGCTCTTATAAGGTGTACACACACTTTGTGTACTTCTAAAATTCCTCAGCCAAAGTGTACTTCTGCAGCAACACCGAAATTAAAGAAAATATGGTCTGAATCATCTGAAGGGAACAAGTATGCTAAGGCATCTCTCAAAGATCTGGGAGCAGGAAAAATGAAAGGAGGCCTGAAAGACATTGCTGAGAACGCCACTGAAAGCATATCTGAAGTTGTGTCCCGAGCTGTTATCGATGGAGTAACCAAAATGGCTGTAGCAAATGTGGCTAATCCGACAATCAACAGAAATGTCAAGCGCGCCAGTGGTTTAACACAAACTGAAAGAACATTGCAGAAACATGCCCCAGTCATCGAATATTTCTCATTTGAATTCATTCCCTTGAAGATGTCAGGATGTATCAAATGTTGCTATTTTAGCTAATGCTCAAACTCCCTCGAGTATCGCAGGGCTCAGCCCCGAGGCTTGGTTGCTTGCGGAATTTTCTCGTCATTTCTTTCAATTGCTATTAGTTAGGTTAGAAGATCCTGCTTGTTGGGTGGATTTGCGTGTGCAACAGCATCAATTGCTGTCCATTGTTTCTCCTTCTGGATTGGATACCAGTCTTTTGGATGATCTGCTCACAAGGCTTTCGATCTCAAGCGGCAACATTTCTGAATAAAACGAAAGTGGAAATTCCAACACTTGCATCAAATAATCTGATAGAAATGCTGAAGGTATTAGAAGCTAAGGAAGCATGCTGGACTGAGAATTATCAGAAAGCCATTGAATTAGCGTCTAAGGCTAAAGAATACGTTGCTAGCCGCAAAGAGTTGTATGAGATAGCAAAACACAAGGTCGAAGAGCTTGAGAAGATATTGAAGATTCCTAGGGTAGAGGAACAGATGGCTTTATCTGAAGTTGCTGAGGCGGAAGCCGCACTTGCGAATGCTCAGGACATTGTGCATCGTGAAGAAGGTTTTCTCAACACCATACAACAAAAGGCAAACAAACTAAGGACCAGCCTGGATGAAGAAGCTCGAAGCCAAGAAGAGGCAATGACGCTGAAAGACCAATTGGTCAAGCTTCTAAAAGGTATGATCTTATAAAAATTTACATTTTGTTTCTTCCACTGAACTTGTTACCACTTGTGCTTTGGACTTGTAATGGTATGTATGGACTCTTGTATATCTGAATTTGTAATAGTTTTTGTGTGTTAATGCATATAGAGTCTAGACCTTAAGTGCTCCAATAAAGGAACAGCTATGCTTCATATGCTTGATAATTCCAGTAATTTGATTCTATTGTCTAGGAGAATGGACCAATTTGTTTATTTAAATGATGCCTAGAGTAAATCGAAAGTTTATGTAGAACAGGGAAAATAACGCAATCAGTTATATAATTTAATCAAGCAAAGCAGCTGAAACACTCGGGCAGAAGCAGTTCAAGAAAATAAACCAATAGATATGAATGTATGCGACAATAAAATGATTCATGATGCATTTTATGATGCAACACCTATGATGCATTAGATGCAAATGATACGAATAATGTGTGCATGATGCAACACATCCTATAATCTATATTCCAAGTAAGCTAACTACGCTCTTAATATGTAGTATGTGTATAATATTGCCTATCTATTTACAAATAGATTAATTAAATCCTACGTGTGAGCAGTGTTGTCAAACCCCCCCCCCCCCCCCTTATGAATCCTACGATTCTATGATTTGAATCTTATGATTTACGATTCAAATTATACAGCTCCAATGGGAACAAGTTTCATTCTTGCATTTTTCATCCTAGTTATCCCACCCTTCTAATTATTGGAGGGTACAAGGTATTCCTTATTCAAGTCCTCTCTTATGATGACAGGAAATAGTTCTTCTAATGGTAATAAATTATAGAACTTTTAGACTGAAAGTTATTGGAAATAGTAGTCTGAGTCCCATAAATTTGAAGATGCCCATCCTTCTCCTTTTCTAGTTTTAAGAGCTGTGTGGTCTGTGTTTGGAGTTGTTTCTAGCACTCATTGAGTTCATTAGGGTGTTAGAAAAGCTGGTTGATCTCCTTCGATTGTCCGAAAGTCTATCTGACCTGAAATGCATCATTGGAAACTCATTATCTGGTTTCAGTATTTCTAAGCTGGAGCATGTTGGTGTTTCGACTATTTTGGAAGAAGAATAGATGGGTCTCTCTCTACCAGCATCAGACATAGCCTGCCCAAAACTGACCTGAAATGCATCATAGGAAACTCATTATCTGGTTTTAGTATTTCTAAGCTGGAGCATGTTGGTGTTTCGACTATTTTGGAAGAAGCATAGACAGGTCTCCCTCTACCAGCATCAGACATAGCCTGCCCAAAACATTTCAGAGCTCATAAGAAAAATACGAAAAATGAATTGCAACTTGCTGATTGCTGTGGTTAGGATGTGAAATACATTGCTGATTCTGTTCGTTTTGACCATGTCTGCAGTCTTTGGAGATGTGGGACATGGCACAGAACAAAATCATGACAGTTCCTGCACATGACGGTCTGATCTCTGCATTGGCACAATCACCAGTTACTGGACTGGTTGCTTCTGCTAGCTATGACAAATCTATTAAACTGTGGAAATAGATGGAACGGTGTTGGGGATTGTTCCTGGTATCTTGGAGCATTTGGCATCACTGGTTTCCCAACACAGTCATGTATTTGAAGGAGTGATCAGTTGGGACTGCATTTTGATTTGGTTAGTTTTTCTTTGTAATGAACTAAACTGGGAGCTATTTTTTTTCAGCTTGCTATTCGAGACTCTGAGCGTTCTAGAATGCATTGCACAGGCACTGCTATCTGCACCACTGAAAAGATTAGAATGGTTTGATGGAGCAAAGGCAATGTGGGGCATTTAATAGTGGAAAGGTAAGGAAGCATATTTCACATTGGGTTGTTTTAATGAACTGGAGGACATTTTCTGATTGTGACCAAAAGACAGACTGCAGATGGGATATCATTAGATTTACTGTTATGCTATTATTATTTTAGAGAATGGAAATTGTATGATATTTGGGGAATTCTTATTATATTCATATGCATTCAATATGTAAATTGGCTTTATAAGCATCCAAGTATTTCCTCGTGAGTGAAGGGAAATAATACAATACCTCCTGTTGTATGGTAACATCATAAAATAGGCCATGCTGTTGGTAAGATGGGGAAATTTAGTGGGAAGAAAACCCAAATCAATTCTCACTTCCAAATCAAATCTCACTTTCCTGCCTAGATTCCTTTGCAAGTGATGTAAACTACATTAGATGGTAATTACCAAACGTGTGAGTTATTGTATCATTTCCTATGAGGGAATCCATAACATGTATGCATGGTGGGCCTCTGGATTCATTTATTGGACTCAATTATTTTTTACCCCCACCAACAGTCCATTTGTAGCCACTGATCAGAGGTTTGTGTCTAATGTGTAATTATTGTCCTATGGTAAATGGGCTGCATGGCTTACAAGACAGATGGTTCAGACTGATTGAAGGTTTCTAATATCTGATTAGTGGATATTCATTCCTTGAATTTGGACTGTTGAATAATTTTCGTTTAAGCCGTTCATGGATTTCCGCTAATCAGATGGGATGTTTGTTGTAAATTTTAGATTATAATTCCTCTCAAGCAAGGCAAGAGATTTAATTCGAGTGCAGCAAGCTTTACTCGCCAGAGGGGGGGAAAAGGGAAAAAAGAAAAAAAGAAAAAAGAAAGAAAGATGGACAATGGGCCTATAGAGGCAAAGTCCAGTCAATAAGCCAAGGACCTGACTCTGGGCCAGGTTCAGCCTCAATCAGGCTCTGGCTCTGCCTGCTTACAAATTAATTAATCAGTCCAACAACATAAAATAAAATAGACTGGGTCAGGCCTATTTATCAGTCTTCAGTCAGATACAAGACAATATCCAGCCCACTAATTATCAGGCAAACTCAGGAAGTGGGTCCTAACTATGGACCATGGGGCTTAGCCCAATTCTGCCCAAGAAGAGCTGGACTAGGGTCAGGCAGCGTAGCCCATTTTCCACCCTAAAGAAAAGTCGAATGGTGGTTGGTCCATGAAGGGCCTGTTGGGTTGTTGGGGAAATCAGTTCTTATGTTTCCTAGGAAATGTTTGAATTGGCCTAGTATTTCTTAAGGTAATATTGAATTTTGTTTGATTGATGCATTAGAGGGTGTTTGGTTTAGGGTTTGGGGCCTTGCCTTGTTGGTAGACTCTACGGAGTTTCAACAAGAGGTCTTGGTTGGGTGGACCCTACTGTGATATTTATGTAAAATTCATCCTGACCACCAAGTGCTTCACCTTGAGTTAAGCCATGGGCCCAAAAATTATCCTCATTCATGATTCAGGTGGACCATATGATTGGAAACAACGTATAGGACAAAAATCACCCTCCAAACTGTATCCATTGGTATGGGCCACCTGAATCACGGATGGGCCTGACTTTTAGGCCCAAGAAGAAATTTCATGTGGCATTAAATGATTCTAATGGATTTCATATAATTATTAATGGGCTCTATGAAAATCAACGGTGGACGTCTCTCTCCCAACTATTTTCTTTGGTATGGGCCATTTGAACAAAAAGTCAGCCTGATTTTTTGGCTATGAGCCTAACCAAGATTACGCATCTAATGGTCAGAGTAGATTTTCATAAACATCATGGTGGGCCCCGCTAAAAATCAAGTCCCCATTTCCTTCTCCAACTGTACAAAGGATGTGTAGGTTGTTGGGACTGCGGAAGCAACTCAGAGGAGAATCAAACAAAGTAATCGCAATTGTAATTGCACAAGCAAATTCAACCACAGAAGATAATTGAATTTTATGTGGAAAAACCCTTGTGGGAAAAAATCTCACAGCATAAGCGAATCACTATAAATAACGGAAATATAAGAGATGGAGAACACTTACAAATCAACCCTGAAGAGAAAACCTTAGCTTTTCTTCTTCTAAAACCCTCTAAGTACGTTTAGAAACCAAGTGTTCAACCCTAATCCCACATTACACCCCTTTAAATAGCATCAAACTGAAAATAGAAGCAAAACGTGCAAAACCACACTAAACAACACGCAGCTGTCACTTGACTTGGCTAAAATAGTCCAATGAGCAACTGACCAAACCAGGAGAGTTTCGGTTGACTGATGACCCCATAACCAAAATTGAAGACATCTCTTACACAAGTAAAAAATGGAAATTGCACCATAATAATTATGTTTTAGGCTAGTCATGCTAAAGAAAACAGTTGGAAGATAGACATCAACCCTTGATTTTTATACGGCCCACCATAATAATTATGTTAAATCCATTCTAATAATTAGATTCACAAATTTCATATCTTCCCATTGCTTTTTCATAAGAGTGACATTTGGGGTAATAGGATGATATATGGAGAGCTCTTCCTACGTTCCAGTTAGTTTGCAAAATATTCACCAAGGGTCTTATTCCCCTTTTGAATGCTAAAAAATCTTCTTGTACAACTGATGCACCCAAGATATATTTTGTTCTGAGGAGTACATTTTCCTCGCCATATCTCAAACATCCTTGGTCATATTCAAGAACACCAAATTGAAACTCACCTTAGATTTCATGCTATTCCACAACCAAGACCGAATATGGGTATCATCACACGTCCATTGTCTACATTTAGGATTGGATTCCTCCAGTCTAGATTCTGCGAGGAATTGATCATTTTCTCCGGTTAAGAGAAACACCTCAATGACTTGGCACATAGAAGATAAATCTTCCCATTCAACTCCACAGAAGTTACCAACGCATTAAACAAAAGATCTAGACATTTTCCCAAGTGACGAGGAACCGACAACTACACTTTTGGGCTCCAAGGTTACCTTACCACGAATTTACTTAAATTTATATGAAAAACACTGATCTTATAATGAGATCCACACACAACTACTGCACAATAACATCACAGAGAAATTTCTGGCCCATTATCACTTGAATGCACTTCAATATCATTCACACATCTCACACAATGTTACAGATAGAAACACTCTACCAAAACTAATTCCACACACAACTTAACAAATAAAAAATCAACATTAAACATCACCTTGAATATATAAAAAAAAAGAAAAGAAAAATCAGCAAGCCTTCATCTTCTCTCAAGGCTCCTACACTCCTTGTGTGACCAATTCCATCTACTTGAAGAAAAACACAAAAAAATGTTGTTTTCTGCACCAAAAACAATGAAACATGCTTCTCTTAAGGCCCGATCAGCACCCTAGGATTTTGGAAGGCCACCAAGACTTGATCCAGGAACTAGGGTTTTGAATGGAGAAGAATGTGGGGTCCAAATCACTTCCAGAAGTTCTCTGATACCATGTAAACTAGAAAACTGGTATAGAACAGTAAAATAAAAGGGAAAATAAATAAAGGAAGAGAGAGGAGAGAAAAGGAGAGGGACAGTTGGCTGTTCTAGCCTCCACACGTCCACCACTTGTGTTTTATTAGGGCTGGACTAAAAACCAATGCTGAACTTACAAATATGCCCCTATTGCTTAAGGAAAGACTTAAAAACATAACCTATGGGCCCAAAAAACTACTAAACCCATATATTAAGCCCAATTAACGTTTCAAACACAATCAATCAACTTTAGATAGATTTGACGCTGTTATAGCAGGAATGCTGTGTAAGTTTATGTCTTTAACGCAAAATAAGAAAACATTTTGTTATTGCAATACTCTCTTTGATAAACTAAGATACGTAAAAAATAGAAATGGCAATGGCAATCCTATGGGACTGCTGTTGATTAATGGGGTTTGAAATGTTTAATCAGACATTCAATGTCTAACTTGCATGACTATGCAGCAATTGATGCTCCTGGGGGATTTCTCTTTGAGTGGTGGTCTGTCTTTTGGGACATCTTCATTGCGAGGACGAATGAGAAGCATTCTGAGGTTGCTGCAGCTTATATTGAGGTGGATTTAGAATGTTTTTAGTAATTCTTGTTCTTATTTTATGAGGTGATTTCTATTTGAGTTTCTCGGTGGTTAGAGCAGTTACTAATTCCAACCAATGTTATATTTATTCTGATTAACAGGCACAACAAATGAAAGCAAGGGAACAACAACAGCATCAACTACAAATGCAGCAATTGCAATTCATGCATCAGAGACATGCTCAATTGCAGCGAAGGGATGCTAATCATCCTTCTCTTAGTGGCCCAATAAATGCTATAATCTCCGAAGGAATGTTGGGGCAGTCTACTGCCAGTGTCTTGGCAGCTAAAATGTATGAAGAACGTATGAAACATCCTCACTCGATGGAGTCTGAGTCATCCCCACAACTTATGGATGCTAGTAGAATGGCCTTACTTAAATCAGCAACTAACCATCCTGGGTAATCTCATGTTAATGTAGTTGCCTAAAATGTTTCCATGTAGTGTCCACTTTCGGTGAGAATGGCTTGATCATTTTTTCCAATTTTCTTGCTGACACAGCCAGTTGGTCCAAGGTAACCCAGGCAGTGTGTCTGCAGCATTGCAACAAATGCAGGCACGAACTCAACAGACGACTGTAACTACTTGCACTTTATTTCCTTCGTTTGGCTTGCTTTGCTTTTTTCCTTCCCTTTTCATCATTTTTTCAATGCACAGGCTTGGCTCTGAGTTGTACATTTCGAAATTTGTAGGACATCAAAGGTGATGTCAACTTGGGTGGAACTCAAAGATCCCTGCCGATGGATCCATCATCAATTTATGGACAGGGAGTCATGCAGTCAAAACCTGGACTTGGTGGTGCAGGTAAGATTGCTTGGTTTTCTAGTCAATTACCACCACTTCTTGTCTTCACAGTACACCCAGTCATCTCACATTTGGGAACTTTTACATCTATTGTTTGATATTCTGATTTAGAGGACAACAGGGACCATCACTTTTTTGTCAAAAATTTGAGAACCCTTTACTTTCAAGTACGCCCCTTGAAATGGCAAAAGCACCCTTAAAGACCAAAGATTGATTGATGGAAACTTCTGATAGCAGGCATTAAGCTGTTGGTTTTGTTGTTCTTGTTCATTGCATTTAATAAAAAACATTCAATTTGGTGTTACTCATCTTCCAAGATGTTAATATATGTCCCTTTTTAATGAAATATTAGACTTCTGTGGATTTTTTTCCTTGTTTCAATGAATTTTTACAAGGTTTTAAAAACCAGTCATGTAACAGTTGATACGGCTGTGGATCTTCTTTTGGGCTTCTCCACCTGAAAACTAGTGTCTAGCTAGAAAAAGCTAATAAACTAATTTATTTTTAATATATGTCCTTTTTAAGAAAAAATAAGACTCCTACCTGTGGATTTTTTCTGGTTTCACTTTCAACTGATCTTTTTGTAGATTCTCTTGGATTTTTCCACCTGGAAACAAGTTATCTAACTAGAAAAAGCTAGTAAATTCTAAAATATCTTTAGTGGCAATTTCTGTGGCTCTCAATCTCAAGTGGCTGATGGCTTCAATGTTACCAGAAATATATCTGCTGACACAATAGCCACAGTACTGATACAACAAAATTTGGCTTCGATGTTACCAGAAATTTATCTGCTGACACAATAGCTACAGTATGATACAACAAATTTTTTTGATGAATGAAATCGATTTTGTTAGCACCCAAAAGAAAACACAGCGGTATGCTGCAACCAGTGTTCGCATTGTCGGTATCGCTACAAGTTTCGCTGGCCAGAGATAAAGATATAATATCGTTATCGTCGATAACCGGAAATGTGAGGAAAAAGGGGGAAACATGATGAAAATTGTGGAATTTTTCAGTGAAACTTCAGGAAATGCCTAAATACACATATTTGCATATTCAGGAATAAAAAAACTGCAAAAAGAATGCATTAAATGGGCTGTTTGGAAGTTTTAATGGTATGGCACTTAATCACACTGTTTCTAGTGGTATGATCCACTTGAAATTTAGATCTGTATAATTTTTGAAGCCACTTCCTAAAATGGGCTGTAGAAAAGGATGGACGGAGTGGATATACAAAATATCATCCATGTGGGCCATACCGTAGGGGTAACACCCACTAAGCTGTTCCCGGGGTAACACTGGAAGCGGATCGGCTGGTGCACCCACCAGCTAGCAGTGACGTCATCAAGTTCCAGTGGGTCCCACCATGAGGTACTTGTTATATCCAAACCGTCCTTCCATGTTATGGGATCATTCTAAGTCTTGACCCAAAAAATCAGACATATCCAAGGATCCAGTGGACCACACTGCAGAAAGCAGTGGGAGATTTAACGTATACCATTGAAACATTTTTGGAGGTCCCAGAAGTTTTGGATCAGTCTAATATTTATTTTTACCCTTCATCCAGGTCTGTGTGACCTTATGAACAGTTTGGATGACAAATAAACATCATGGTGGACCTGGGTATGTTTTAACGGTGAGAATCATTGTCCCCACTATCTTTATTGGTGTGGTCCACTTGAGTTTTGGATATGATACATTTTAGGTATCATGCACTAAAATGATCTCTCTAAATGGATGGACGGTTTGGATGTACTAAATACATCATTGTGGGGTCCACAGAGCCTTAATCTTCTTTGAACCGTTTGTACAAACACGGTGCTCGAGGATTGCGCACTCACCCTGCGTCCGCCACGTCCCTACGGAAACGTAGGGGTGGGGTGAGCGGATTAGGTGCGACCCGGACTCACACAAGACGGTGCGGCCCTTACGTACGTTCATCGTGGGGCCCACATTGATGTATATATTATGTATCCACACCGTCCAACTGTTTATATACATAATTTTATGGCATTAAACCAAATATCATGCAGATCCAAATCTCAAGTGGACCATACCACTAGAAACAGTGTGATTGAGTGCCCCACCATTAAAAAATCCAATGAGCCCATTGTAAGGTTTTGGTAATGTTTATTTTCAATCGCAGCTCTTGATAATGTCAATAAGGTCTTGATGAACAGAAAATATAAAGATCAGATTGATCCAAAACTTTTGTGGCCCACAAAACATTTTAAATGGCTATTCATCACTATTTCTAGTGGTATGGTCCACCTGAGATTTGGATCTTCTAAGGGTTTTGGATTACATCCTAAAATGATATGAAAAATAGATAGACGGCGTAGATATATAAAAACTACATCAATATGGGCCCCACACGGTTAGGGTAACACCCACTAAGCTGTTCCAGGGGTCACATCGTCCGCACGCTACTCGTGCGGAGTAAACTCTGTGGGGCCCACCGTGATTTACTTATTTTATCCACTCCGTCCATCCACCTTAACAGATAGTTTTAGATATGGTGCAAAAAAAATGAAGCATATAAAAATCTAAAGTGGACCACACCACTGGAAAAGTGTGAACTGAATGTCTACCATTGAAAAATTCGCGGGGGACACAGAAGTTTTGGATCAAGCTGATATTTGAGTTTTCCATTCATCCGTGTCCATGTGATCTTTTGAACAGGTTGGATGACAAATAAACATCACTGTGGGGCCTGGGAAGGTTTCAACGGTGGAAATCATTATTCCCACTGTTTCCTGTGGCATGGTCCACTTGAGATTTGAGATGCTTAAATTTTGGGCTCAACCACTAAAATGAGATGGAAAAACGTATGGACGGAATAGATAAAGCACATACATTCTAGGTGGGCCCAACAGAGTTTACTCCGCACGATAAGAGCATGCGGAGTAACACCGCACGGAACGCTGTTTCAACAAAAGGGTTCGACCGCCCTTCTCTTCGCTGTAGACGAAAGGGTTCCCCGAAAGAGGGGGAGATTCGTGAAATCCCTAAAATTCCTCCTAAATCCCCCCAATTTCGTCGGAAATTCCCTGTTCCTTCGCTGATTATGTATGGTGGACGGATCAATTGCGAAAAAGGAAGTAAAAAGTGGTGATTGTCGAGCACTTACAGCGCACGGAAGCTTGGATTGGCCCTACTGCAACGTTCGATGAGCGATCCTCCTTCAAGGTATGGAAATCCCTAATTTTCTCCTCTTTTCTGTCAATTTTTTTGGGTATTTTCGCAATCCCCCCATTATCGGCCCTTTTATCGACAATAGGGGGTTGTTGGCTACAGAAGTCCCGTGGAGGGTAGGTGGCTACAGCGACATTCCTTACGGTGTCAGAGATTTTCGGCAGATATCGACAATATCGCCTAATTATCGGCGATATTTGGAAGAGAAACGAATAACTGGGGTTTCGTTGTCGCAAGTCCGGCGACACCAATAATATCGGCGATATTGTCGATATTTCGTCGACAATGCAAACACTGGTAACAACCATCAACTATAACAAACGCACTAGTTCTTGAATGCTGAAGAATTTAATATGAAGGAAGCGGTCTGGAAAACTAAAATAAGCTAAATTAGCATAAAATATATACAAACTAATGGTACACTGCAATTGTAAACTGAAGAAAAGAACACCTGAACGTCCATGAATGAGAATTACAAAACAAAAATGTTGCATGAAACAATAATAAATCAATCTACTATATGCAACTATCAACAACGACAAGCATGTTCCCTTTTTGAATATTCAACAAAGTGGTAAAATAAAGTGGCAGCACCCAACTATAACGAGCAAAATAAGCTGACATACAAAAAAAGAATGATAGCATTCACCTATTATTCAGAAGAAAAGCATACCTGAATAGAGTTATGATAATAACCAACTGAATTTTGTGAACCCCGATTGCTGAAAAGAATAAGCCAAAACACAAAAGTATTTGGCATCAACTCTCATGCAAGATTCAATCCAAAAATGCAATATACTTACCAATAGCCATTACAACAACGAGGAAAGGACAATGCTCTTCAGAAATTACTACCATCTTTTTGTTTGGGATAGTATTGCATACAGAAGGAGCCACCCCACCTTCCAGTAATCCAGATGGTTTCTTGGATGGGTCCCACCAGATTAGCAGTATGAATCACTAAATACATGGGCCCCACTGTACTGAAATATGGCCTGAATCTGAGCATTCTATATTGTCTCTACAAAATAATTAGAAATAAAAGAGACGAAATACATAACCCGTGGCTGCAATTGCCAGACTATCCATTTAGGCCAGCACTTTCTACAGATGGGAGACGGTCTTATCGAGACCATTCATCTGAGGGGCCACAATAATCCCCAAAGAAAACCCCAATTTCACACACTCACAGCCTGAAAATGGACAGTTAAAAAGAAATTATATCCAACCATCCATATGCAACAGAGAAAGATCAACTAATTGGAAGCAGGCACCGTTCCATGGAGTTGAATTTTTTCTAGTCTGATCATCCATCCACATTCCACAGTGGGATCCACCCCATGAACTGTCCGGATCACTTACAGATGTCCGCTGCCTGTACAAATGCACGTTCCAAACATCAAAATGCCTATAATTCGGGTGAGCATGACACATTTCCTCAAAAAACAAAATTCCTCAAAAGAAGAAGAAGAGGAAGAGTAATTGAAATTCAAGAAGGTTAGATATTTACTTGAAGGAATCGGAAGCAATTCCTTTCGCGCCACCTGCTGTTCGAGTGTTGGAAGTGAAATTACGTCTTTTGGATCAACACACTTGCATAGGCGTATGTGTGCGGAAGCTTGGAGAGTAACTAGTATTATGGCTAAGTCCTAGAGGGGGGGATTAGGACCTTTTGAAATTCTTTTTGCCTACTTGCACAATTTAACAATTTAAACTAAGTAAGCAATTAACACTTCGGCTTCCAAGCCTAAGTGGGTCCAATCACAAGGCTAGCATATAATTAGAAATTCAACAACCTAGCCTAAGCATGCATAGATAATCAAATGATTAAACAAATCGAGCTTCTAATCTATGAAACCTATGTAGACTTATGAGAATGGCTTAATGAGCTCAAGTCTACACTACTACTGAAAGTACATCTTGTGTGTGGATATGCCTATCTAGTGTCTAGCATACATTCCTATCAAGCGCTCATAATTAACAATTAAACATACAATGCTAAGATAATAATGTGCTCAATTCAATCACAAACACAAGCATGTATAGTGGTTCGACTTTAGGTCTACTCCACTCCCGGTTCAAGTACTCAACTCCTTCGAGCACACCAGCATTCACTATCGGAGGTTTTAAATGAGTTTCACCTCTCAACCTTTACACGAAGGTTTTACCGGTTCACCTCTCAACTATAAATGGAGTTTTGGACATAGGCTAACTCTCAACTTGACGCACGTTCACTCCCGTGTCGGAGGTTCTCCCTTGGAGACTTTGTTTAGGCCCGGCAAACGAGCCAAGGAGCGCCAAAAGCCCCTAGTCTTTAGGCCGATTGACAAACCAAGGAGTGGCCAACGCTCTTAGAGTTTTAGGCTCAACTAACAAGCCAAAGATCAGGAAACGACCCTAGATCGAGTTTGACAAACAAACTCTACACTAAACTCCCACAGGGAATTGAGTAGATGGACCCTCAACAAAGACAACCGTCGGATGAGCCCCTTGTTCAACGCCGCTTCGGGTTGCTTGATTTCCACTCTCCCATGCTTCAATCAGTTTCCCTTGCTCCCCCGATCGTGTTGCCGTTGCGTCACCAATGCCTCGGCTACACTTGATCAATCACCTTACATATGATGCCTTTGAGATGCCCAAGGTGATAGAAGGGTAGGTTTGAGAACTCTACAACTAATGGGAATGGGTTGCCTAGAGTTGCTCACCTACAAAGATCTCATCTTAGAGCTTTGGATAATGATATGACTATCAAGAAATATCCAACCTCTAGAGATCAAGAGAAGGTGAAGGTCATCTACTTCATGAGCTTGGAATGCTCCATTCTTGTGTTAAATCACAAGGAAGACGCCTTACAAAAGTTAGGAATTGAGCCTCTAATAGTCTTCAACAATGGTGGCTTCAATCCTCTCAAAATCCCTCTTCTTACCCCAAAAATCACACCATGCCCTTTTATAAGAAAGTTTGCAACGGAGTCAAAACGGGCAGAAAACGGCTAGTACCGACCGCTCGTGACCGGTCAGTCAGGGGTCCTCGGCCGGTCATGACCAATCGGTCCAATTGCCTGGAAGAATAGAAGGTTGCTATCTTCCGTAGGGGTTGGTCTGACCGATCGTGATCGGTCGGACCAGACTAGCCGACCGATCATGACCGATCGGCCCAAAGGCCAGGGGGTCCAGCAGGTTGTTGTCCCTGTCTTCCTACTGGCTGACCGGTCAGGCATGGGTCTCACCGGTCGGGCGGCTTTCCTTGCATGTTGTCTCAGGTGTATTTGTACAGTAGCAAGGGCACCTCTTTGGCCAATCTTTAGGAGGTCTTTTGGGACACCTAAGGTCAATCTAAGATGACTATTAGTATGCCTAATTGGGTCAAGGGTCATCTAGAGGTTATGGTTTTGGATAGGTTCAAAGTTAAGGCTTCACCAAGGCATCTCTTTTACCTGTTTCTTCTTCCTTGATGCAGCAGGTCCACTCGAGTCTTTAGTCTTCATCTTCATTAAGCTCAACCGACACTACACTCACTGACCTAAGTAATTGAGAAATAAGGTGCACTAGTATGCCACAGAAAAGTGCATTAACAGGAAGAAGGCCAGATTTCCTAAAACCAATGAGGGACAAAATCGGAATTGAAAACCAGCATGTTAGCATGTTTAACAAACAGCATCCGTCGTCAGTGGAAAGGCTCTTCATATATGATTGACTTCTTTTGAATGCATCATGAATAAGTTCCAAGCAACAAAAGAATAAATGGATCAATGAGGTATCTATAAAAGATATGGTCAGGGACAGTCCCACTAAAAGTTTGGAAGCTTCCTTTCATCTTTTAACAAAATCCGGGATATATATCCTCCTCTCAGTTAAGCATATTGTTTAACTAGGTAACTAGAAGCCATGGCTTTAGGAATGTTCCTTCCAAGGAGAGTGTTTCTATTGGGGCAAATTCTCTCATTGATAATAAAAAGAAAATCCCGATATATTAGAAGTCTGAACTTTTATGGAAGGCGAATGTCCAAATGTCCATAAGCTCGGGTTTTTATCGGTTGGGAGGATTTAATTTATTTGTGCAAATCGAATTTGTGGGTGCTTACATCTGAGCTTGGGCTTTAAAAAGGGCAAAACCTCATTTGGAAGTACTTTGTTTACCCTTTTCTACTTTGCTATGATAAACTGCAAATACTAATTGATAGGCAGTGCATGAGCAGAACACAAAAAGCAGTTCGTTCAATCATTAGAGAGAGAATACAAAGAGATTCATTGGTCAAAATGGATGGGAATGTGTCCATTCCTACAAGTTGGCTCCTTATACTGCTATTTGGACTACCAAATTTTAAATATGACAATCTTGGTACTAGTTCCGTAACATACACCACCTTTGCTCTCTCTCTCTCTCTCTCTCTCTCTCTCTCTCGACTGGGAATTGGAAAATAATCTCAATTTCTAGAAAGATTCAACGATTCAGATCTTTGAAGAAAAGAATATGAGAGGCAAAGAAATATGAACTCGTAAGATACATTGGTTCTTGAAATTCTAGTGTGACCTGGCTTTTGAGAAAAATGAGAGAACTTCCTAAGAAAACATTTACATTGTAATTCTCTTTCATGTTTCTTTTAGAGAGAGAGAGAGAGAGAGAGAGAGAGAGAGAGAGAGAGAGCCCATCGATCTATTATCAGGTTGAATCTCGATCTATTATCAGGTTGAATCCAATTACCATGGGTCATGCTGAGTCATAGGCTAGAATTTCAGGTTGCCCCTCACCCTCTTTTTGCTTTTCCCTCGGAAGTTTCCCTTCAAAATATCTGTTAGGTGATATGATGAAGAGGAAATGAGAAGGCAACCTAATGGAGTAATACAAGAAAATCTGTTATGGCACATTCTACAAGACCCATGCCATTCATTATGTAGGCCCTTCCACAAAGCATTGTGGCCTAAAAATTAGGTTGGTCCAGTTATGTGATGGGCCACACAAACATGCAAAGAATAAGAGATTAGAAGATAAATTATCAAATGTAGATTCAGGTCGACTCAAAAGACTTGAATCTGTTAGACAAGAAGAGCATACAGGCTGGATGGTGGGCCACACGGCCCAGCTGGTTTCCCTTGTATAGCCGCTGGTTTCCCTTGTATAGCCTCCTTGATTATTTCTCCTTGTATGGCAACCATTGATGTTTGTTTATCTTCTTTCCTTCTGTAGTAGGATTTGCTAGGTTGTACGTTCTCATATATTCACCCCATTGGGGCCATCTTCAATATGAAATAAGCTAGAGAAGAATTCTCCAGATCTACCTTTCTTCCTTTTGTATCATGGTATCAGAGCGGTCGATCTAGACCAGAGGTCTCGCAGCTCGTTTCATCCCAGATCTACCAGATCTGCTACACCAGAGGTTCCTGCTGCTGCCGTACATCTGCTACACCAGATCCGCACATCTGCTACACCAGATCCGCCCCTCTGCAGCACCTCTGCTGCATCTCTGTTACATCTCTTCTGCACCAGATCCGGCAGCCCCCCGATTCAGCAACCCTTCTCGCTGCCACACCAGATCCAGCAGCCCCAGATTTGGCCCCTGCCATTTTCGCACCAGATCTGGCAGCAACCACCATCAACAACTGTTCTCAGCCGAGATCCATCCCAAATCTGCCATTGTCGATCCTGCAACTCAGATCCGACGAATCGGCAACCCGAAAAATCTCATTGCAGACTCAAATCCGGCCACCATTCTATTGCTCTCCGCATCAGATCCGAAGTTCATGACATATCTTCCATAGATTCCGGCCCTTCTTCTCAATTGCTGGCATTTTCTTCCCATTACAGATCAGCCACCATCGACGGAAAACTGCTTCTCTGCTTGCGCTGTGTCCATCTTCTACTGTGCTACTGCCAAAACGTCGTCTGCACATCTGTCCGCGGTTTCTCTCTGGCCATCCCCTGATCATTTTTCTTCACATCGGTACGTTGTTCAGCCTTTTTTTTCTCTGTCACTCATCCTTGCGGCATGGAGAAAATTTCATTTCGGGCCGATGCACCACGATGTGGCTTCTCCTTGTATGGCAACCATTGATGTTTGTTTATCTTCTTTCCTTCTGTAGTAGGATTTGCTAGGTTGTACGTTCTTATATATTCACCCCATTGGGGCCATCTTCAATATGAAATAAGCTAGAGAAGAATTCTCCAGATCTACCTTTCTTCCTTTTGTATCAGAATCAACTCCATATTTAATAATTAAACAATAATTACACTAACAATAGATGCATGACATAATCTAAAGCATGGTTTTGTACACCTAATCATCCTACACATGTTAGAGTGCTCCAAAATGAATATTGAACACAAAATAAAAATTTATAGCTTTTTTCTCATAGTTATTATTCACGCAAAAATAGTAAAATAAGATTTTTTTTCTACACCTAATCATCCTAAACATGTTAAGAGTGTTCCAAAATGAATAAGATTTTTTTCTGAGGCATGGTTGTTTTCTACACCCGATCATCCTAAACATGGAGTATTCCAAAATGAATATTAGACACAAAAAATAAGATTTTTGAGGATTTTTTTAATCATAGTTACTGTTCATGTGAAAATTGCCATAAAACAAAAAACTAAAAAAGAAGAAGTAAATTAGCATACCAAGAAAGAATCTAAACCATGGTCTTGTGCACCTAAGCAACCTACACATGCTAGAGTATTCCAAACTAAATATTAGACCGGGGGCAAGGCTTATAGTTATTATTCATGCTGAAATAGCCAGAAAAAAATAGTAATTGTAATGTCTCACAAAAAATTTCGTACTAAACCCGAACACATACGCGAGCGATACTGTCGGAGAACCGTATAATTCAATTAATTAAGCCTTTTAACCTAGGAATCCTTAGAATTGTATGAATGAGATCAAATCGGCGTTTTTGCTAATCGCGTCGACGCCAAACGATAAACTTAACAAGCCTAGACCCTAATTACCCTACCCAAGAAATCTCGACACTCCAAATAATCCTAGAAATGTCTTTATCTAAATAGTCTCTAAACCATTTGTTGGTGGACATTTAAGCACGAAGTTAAGGAAAATCGTCCGTCTTAGCAAGCTTGACAACCCCCGCGAGACGTTGAGCCAAGACTATTAGTCAAATCACTCAACTTGCAGCTTTTGTGGGTAGCATATGTGATGTGTGAATCTGTTCAGAAATTACCTGGAACTTAAGTGAATTCTGTCATTCAATCTTACGCGAAGTTGTGGCTTTTGAGCCGTTAGATTTTGACGAAACTTAGGATTCTAATTCTGATTATAACTCTACAAACATCCTTAAAACTGCAATCCAATTGATGATCGGTGACCGTTAAATGAACTTGTCATCATAATCGTTGATCGCCGCATCTGAAATTCGAATGATCGTAGTCTTAGGAGGATCTCTACTTGTAGCAACTATCCCATGGGTTAAATTGACTCGGATGGACCCAAGTTGGCCCTAGATGCTAGAAATCACTACCCATTGGGTTAGATAACCAAGAACCAAGCTTTTAGGGCAATTTGCACCCCATAGGATAATAAGACAAGGGAAAGTCAACTTTGATGGGTTTGCCACGTGTAACGAAGACAACAAATCACGCTTTGAAAGAATTAGTTGTTGAAGTTGAAACCGATAGAAGGACAAGCTAAATGTACTAAGGGATATGGGTGGAGGTGATAACAAAGGCTTAAGCACCCACAGTTTAACTGAGGATACAGTCTACGATAGATCGGAATCAGTTAAACAGAACTGTAAAGCTTAGAATAATTAGTATAACGCTTAGATGATGATGATGATATACATACATGTATCATCATCCTCATCCTGATCATCATCATCATCAAAGCATTGTCCCAATAGATATGGGTCAGCTACACGAATTTTGTTAAAGTCAGTCCTCTCAGTCACAGACCATATCCTTACTTAAATTATTGGCTCTTAGGACATTTTTTATTACCTGCACTACTATCTTGTTGGGCCTTACCTTGCACTTCTAACGCCTTCGACTTGCACTCAATCTCCTAAATTATAGGTCCCCAACTCATTTTTTTCAATACACCCACCAATAACCCTTCACCTTCCCTAACAAAGCCTTCAAATAAAACTAACCCAGTCCCACATGTTAGTGTTGATGTATATATATATGCTCCAAATGTACTAGTGTTTTTTGCGACCCATGGACCTACTAATCAATCCAAAATGAAAACCCAAGTGGTGCACACCGCAGAGTTTAATTGGGAGAGATGGCCTTTCCGAAAACAATCTCGGAGGTCTTGTCATGTTAACCATATTGAATGTCCTCGGCTGCTCACTAGAAAAGCCTAACTGGAATGAAACGATTGAGAAGAATGTTGCTTATAGAGATATACAACAAGGTGAATGAAGTCGAGAGTAATGCCTATGGAGTTTTGTGAAGTTACCTTATATAATGGATTTAATTTCTAATCGACTAGGCATGATACATGGGAAATAATGTAGGACAGTTAAGAAACAACAAATTCATAGAATGAGCACAATAAAATGAGGATGTTAATAAGGATATGTGAGAGAGAGAGAGAGTTAAGAGCCAACGCATCTAAGAAAAGTCATGAGTAAACCCAAAGGCTACTAAGAAAAGAAAAGGTCGACTTCAAATGTTTGGCCACCAATAACGAACATAAGAAATTACGCTTTGAAAGAACTAGTTGTTCAAGTTGAATGCTATAAAAGGGGAAGCTAAATGGACTAAAGGGATATGAATGCGGGTGGTATAAAAGGATTTAAGCACCAAAGTTTAATTGAGGAAATAGTCTGTAATAGATTGGAATCAAGATACATGGGAAAGAATGATACATGGGAAAGAATGTAGGACAGTTAAGAAACAACAAATTCATAAAATGAGCACAGTAAAATGAGGATGTTAATAAGGATATGTGAGAGAGAATTAAGAACAAACGCATCTAAGAAATGTCAAGAGTAACCCTAAAGGGTAATAAGAAAAGTAAAGGTTGACTTCAAATGTTTGGCCACTAATAATGAAGATAAGGAATTAAGCTTTGAAAGAACTAGTTGTTCAAGTTGAAGGCTATAAAAGGGAAGCTAAATGGACCAAGGGGATATGGATGGGGGCTGTAAAAAAGGATTTAAGCACCACAGTTTAACTGAGGATACAGTCTGTAATAGATTAGAATCGTGATACATGGGAAAGAATGCTGGATAGTTAAGAAACAACAAATTCATAAGATGAGTGCAGTGAAATGAATATGTTGACAAGGATGTGTAGGAGATAATCAATAATGAACGCATTCATGAAAGTCAGGAGTGACACCATACGATAATAAGATAAGGGAAAGTAAAGTTTGATGGGTTCGCCACATTTAACGAAGACAACTAATCACGCTTTGAAAGAATTAGTTGTTGAAGTTGAAGACGATAAAAGGGCATGCTAAATATACTAAGGGATATGGGTGGAGTTAATAACAAAGGCTTAAGCTCCCACAATTTAATTGAGGATACAGTCTGTGATATATTGGAATCGTTAAACAGAATTGTAAAGCTTAGAATAATTGGGATAATGCTTAGATGATGGTGATGATATACATACATACATATATCATCACCCTCTTCCTTATCCTCATCATTATCATCAAAGCATTGTCCCAATAGATTAGGGTTAGCTACACAAATTTTGTTAAAGCCACTCTACTCTGTCACGGACGATATCTTAATTTAAATTATTGGCTGTTAGGTCATTTCTTATTACCTGCACTACTATCTTGTTGGGCCTTACATTGAACTTTTAAAACCTTTAACTTGCACTCACTCTCCTAAATTATGGGTCATCAACTCATTTTTTTCAATACACCCACCAATAACCCTTCACCTTCCCTAACAAAAGCCTTCAAATCAAATTAACCAAGTCCCACTTGTCAGTGTTGATGTATATACATACGCTCCTGAGGTACTAGTGTTTTTTTCGTCCCACGGACCTACTAATCAATCCAAAATGAAAACCTAAGTGGTGCAAACCGCAGAGTATAATTGAGAGAGATGGCCTTTCCAAAAACAATCTCGGAGGTCTTGTACAATTAATAAATGCCTTTTCCAATTTGAACTAGCAGTTATAAGCACTTGACAAGATTCATGGGAAAGAATGTTGGACAGTTAAGATATAAAAAATTCATAGGATGAGTGTAATGAAATGGGTATGTTGATAAGGAAGTGTAGGAGAGACTCAATAATGAACGAATTTTAGAAATGTCGGGAATAACAACAAAGGGTAGTAAGTCGAGGGATAGTCGACTTAGATGGTTTGCCCATGAGCAACGAAGATGAGGAATTGTGCTCTGAAAGAATTAGTGGATCAAATTGAAGGCTATAGAAGAGCAATGTAAAGGGGCCAAAGGGATACAGATAAGGTAATAACGAAAGATTTAATCACCCACGGTTTAACAGAGGATACAGTCTACAGTAGATTGGACACGCGGATACATATATCATCATCCCAATCCTCATCATCATCATCAACGTTGTCCCAACATATTGGGGTCAACTACACAATTCTTATCAAAGCCACTCCACTCTGTTACAAACCATAAGGTCAGTTAAATTATAGGCACTTACGTCATTTCCTATTACCTCCACCATTGTACTTTTGAGCCTTCCCTTGCGCTTTCAAAGCTTCAACTTGTACTAATTCACTCTCCTAAATCATAAGTTCTCAAGTGATTTCTTAATACATCCACCCATAGCCCTTCACCTTCCCTGATAAAAGCCTTCAACTCAAACCTAGTCCCTCTTACTAGTGTTCATGTGTATATCTACGCTCATAAGGTACCAATGGTGTTGAAGTGTATATCTACACTTATAGCGTGTTTTATGACCAATGGAGCTAGTTACCAATCCAAATGGTAGGAGTTGTCTGTTCCACATATTAAATGTTCTAAGCCACTCACAAGATAAGCCTGGCCAAGATGAAACTAGTGAGAATGAAGTTTTTTTATAGAGATTTAGATCTAGGTGAATGAAGTCGAGATGCGAGCCTCTGGAGTTTTGTGAAATTGCCCTATACCATTGGAACTAATGAGCATAAGGGACAACCATGATACAATCGAAAGAATGTTGGACAGCTAAGAAACAATTAAATTAATTGGATGAACGAAGTGAAATGAGGATCCTGACAACGATCTGTGGGAGAGAATTAAGAATGAATGTATTCAAGAGATGTTAAGAGTGATAACAAAGCAAAATAAGATGACGAAAAGTCAACTTCGAAGGTTTCCTCATGTGCAACGAAGAAAAGGAATTACACTTTAAAAGAATTAGTTGCTTAAGTTGAAGGTTACAAAAAGGGCAAGCTAAAGGGGCCAAATGGATACAGGTAGGGGTAGTAACAAAAGATTTATGAACCCACAGTTCAAGTGAGGATACTGTCTGTGGTAGATTGGAATCGTGGAACGGAATTATAAAGCTTAGAATAATTGGGATAACACTTAAATGATGATTATGTGTGTGTGTGTGTGTGTGTGTGTGTGTGTGTGTGTGTGTGTGTGTGTATCATTATGCTCATCCTCATCATCATCATCATCAAAGCATTGTCCCAATAGATTGGGGTCAACTACATGAATCTCGTTAAAGCCACTCCACTCCATCACAGACCATATCCTTAGTTAAATTATGTCCTTAGGTCATTTGCTATTGCCTCCACCATTGTCATTTTAGGCAATCTCTTACACTTTTAGAGCCTTCAACTTGCACTCACTCACTCTCCTAAATCGTTGGTCCTCAACTTTCACTAACTCACCATCTTAAATCATAAGTCCTCGAGTCATTTCTTTGTACTGCACCCATAGCCCTTCACCTTCCCTAATAAAAGCCTTCAACTAAAACCAATGTAATCTCTTTTGTCGATGTTGATGTGTATATATATGCTCATAAAGTATTTGCATTTTTTACAACCCATGGAGCAAGTAATCAATCCACTTGAAAATTCAAGTGAGGCACACCAGAGAGAACAATTGAGAGAGATAGCCCATACAATAAACATATCGGATGTTTATGTCTGGCTTACCATATTGAATGTTCCAAGCCACTTGCTAGATAAGCCTGACCAGGATAAGCCCAACCAGGATGAAATGTTTATCACCTAAATCATAGCTCCTCGGGTCATTTCTAAATAAATCCAACCATATCTCCTCTTTTCGGGGTTCACCCCCAAAATGCGTTGTATCTATTAAGGACGAACCACACTTATAACACAAATATTTAAGCAACCGCCTAACTAATGCGGGACTAAAGAACAGGTCCGACCGATCCACATAGGGACCCGAATGACATGAAGCACCTGACCATCCCACCAGCAAGCTAAAGCCGCCCACCGCACTGATACCATTTATGACAGCCCTCCCAATAACACAGGCAATTGTCCGCTTTGCTGAAGCTCACGAGTTTGTTTCAGGATTCGCCCCCAAAACGCCTCCTATCTATTAAGGAGGAACCGCAGTTATATCTCAGATCTTAAGCAACCGCCTAACCGATGTGGGACTAAAGCACCGGCTAGACCAACAAGCCCGATCGATACACATAGGGACACGAATGACAAGCCCAGATGACGCGAAGCACAGAGCAATCTGCGACAGCCCTCCTAATAGCACAGGAAATTGTTCGATTTGCAGAAGCTCACAGGTTTGTTTATGGGGTTCGCCTCAAAAACACGTCTTATCTTTTAAGGATTAACCACACAGATAGCGCAGATCTTTAGGCAACCGCCTAACCAATGTAGGAATAAATCATCAGGCTGACCGATCGACATATAGACTCGGATGACAAGCCCGAATGACACGAAGCACCCAGTCACCCCACTAGCAGGCTAAAGCTATCCTTGGCTCTGATACCATCTTTGACAGCCCTCCCAATGGCACAGGAAATTGTTCGCTTTGCCGAAGCTCACAGGTTTGTTTATTGGGTTCGCCCACAAAAACGTTTCCTATCTATTAAGGAAGAATCATACTTATAGCCCAGATCTTAGGCAACCGCCTAATCGATGTGGGACTAAAGCACCGGTCCGACCGACCGACCACACCGACCCACATAGGGACCCGTATGACAAGCTCAGATGACACGAAGCACTCAGGTACCCCACCAGCAGGCTAGAGCCGCCCTCTACTCTGATACCATTTGTGACAGCCCTCCCAATAGCACATGAAATTGTCCGCTTTGCCGAAGCTCACCGATTTATTTTCGGGGTTCGCCCCCAAAACGCGTCGTATCTATTACGGAGGAATCGCACTAATAGCATAGATCTTAGGCAACACCATAACCAATGTGGAACTAAAGCATTGGCCAGACCGACTAGCACTACCAATCCACATAGGAACCCGGATGACAAGCTCGGAAGACAAGCTGGGTCAGTCGGGCCAACCCAAGCCAGCTAGTCGGCCCGACCGGCCAACTGGGTGTTTCGTGTCATCCAGGCTTGTCATCCATGTTCCTATGTGGATCGATCGGGCTGGTCGGTTGGGCCAATCCTTTCGTCCCACATCGGTTAGGGGGTTGCCTAAGATCTTTGCTATTAGTGCGGTTCCTCCTTAATAAATACGATGCGTTTTGGGGGCGAACCTCGAAAACAAACCGGTAAGCTTCGGCAAAGTGGACAATTTCATGTGCTATTGAGAGGGCTGTCACAGATGGTAACCGAGTAGAGGGCAGCTCTAGCCTGCTGGTAGGGTACCTGAGTGCTTCGTGTCATCCGAGCTTGTCATTCGAGTCCCGATGTGGATCGGTTTGGCCGGTCGGTCGGACCGGTGCTTAGTCCCACATCGGTTAGGCGGTAGCCTAAGATCTGGGCTATAAGTGTGATTCATCGTTAATAGATAGGAAACTTTTTGGTGGGTGAACCCAAACAAACCATTGAGCTTCGGCAAAGCGAACAATTTCATGTGCTATTGGAAGGACTGTCAAATATGGTATCAGAGCCAAGGGCAGCTCTAGCCTGCTGGTGGGGTGACTCGGTGCTTCGTGTCATCCGGGCTTGTCATCCGGGTTTATATGTCGATCAGTCGGCCCGATGATTTATTCCTACATCGGTTTCGCGGTTGCCTAAAGATCTGCGCTATATGTGTGGTTAATCCTTAAAAGATAAGACATGTTTTTGGGACGAACTCCAGAAACAAACCCGTGAGCTTCTGCAAAGCGGACAATTTCCCGTGCTATTAGGAGGGCTATCGCAGATTGCCCGGTGCTTCGTGTTATCTGGGCTTGTCATTCGTGTCCCTATGTGGATCGATCGGGCGTATCGGTCAAGCCGGTGCTTTAGTCCTACATCGGTTAGGCGGTTGCTTAAGATCTGAAAAATAACTGCGGTTCCTCCTTAATAGATGGGACGCGTTTTGGGGGCGAATCCTAAAACAAACTCGTGAGCTTCGATAAAGCAGACAATTTCTTGTGCTATTGGGAGGGCTGTCATAAATAGTATCAAAGTCGAGGGCGGCTCTACCCTGCAAGTGGGATGGTTGGCTTGTCATCCGGGTAGGGCTGCAAATATGCCGGATTAACCCGCTCGACCCGGCAAAAACCCAATCCATCCCGACCCGGAAGAGTAAATGGTTCGGTCTCGGGTGAATGCAGCTGGACAGTTTTAAATTAGGTACGGTTTAGGGTACACGCCAAACCCGACCGACCCGATCTGTGCATACCCGACCCGTTCCGCTCGACCCACGGAAAAAAAAAAACCAATGAGCTTCGGCAAAGCGGACAATTTCATGTGCTTGGCAGGGCTGTCACACTCACTCTTCGAAATCATAGCTCCTCGAGTCATTTCTTAATACCTTCAACTTGAACATAGTCCCTCTTGTCGGTGTCGATGTGTATATATACACTCCGAAGGTACTAGTGTTTTATTCAGGTGCAACGAACATAAAAAATTACGCTTTAAACGAATCAGTTATTCAAGTCATTTCTTAATACCGCACCCATAGCTCTTTACCTTCCCTAATCAAAGCCTTCTACTCAAACTAACGTAATCCCACTTGTCGATGTTGATCTGTATATATATGCTCATAAGGTATTTGTGTTTTTTACGACCCATGGAGCAAGTAATCAATCCAAATGAAAACTAAAGTGATGCGGACCACAAACAATAATTGAGAGAGATGGCCCATACGAAAAACATCTCGGACATTTTTTTCCGATCCACCATATTAAATGTTCCAAGCCACTTACTAGATCACCCCGACTAGCATGAAATGATTGAGAAGGATGTCGCTTATGGAGATTTATAGCTCGGTGAATGAAGTCGAGATGCATCCTCCCAAGTTTTGTAAAATTACCTTATACCATTTGTACTAATAGGTAGAAGGACCAGACATGATTAATGGGAAAGAATGGTGGACAGTTAAGAAACAATAAATTCATAAGAAGAGTGCGGCGACAGGAGGATGTTAAACCAGGACGTGTGGGAGAGAATTAAGAACCAACACATTCAAGAAAAGTCAGGAACAATATCAAATGGTAGTAAGTCAAGGGAAAGTCGACTTCGATGGTTTGCCCACATGCTATGAAGATAAGGAATTACGCTTTGAAAGAATTAGAGGATCAAATTGAAGGCTACGGAAGGGCAAGCTAAAGGGGCCAAAGGGATACAGATAAAGGTAATAACAAAAGATTTAAGCACCCACATTTTAATAAAGGATAGTTTACGATAGATTGGGAACGCACAACACAATTGCAAGGCATAAAATAATTGGAACAACGCTTGTATAGTGATGTTGATGATATATACATATATCATCATCCCCATCCTCATCATCATCGCCGTGCTCCACCCCGGTGAGCTCATGCGGTTTCGACATGCCCAAAGGCCAGAGGCGAATCCGTTCACGGTCTGTAGGACCAACACCATTCGAAGGTGGGTGGCCCGCCCTGCCAAGAACAGTCATGTTTGACTGGGCTTACACACATTCGCTCACTTACACTGTCCCCCCTTGGCTCACCCTAGCCCCAGGTACGTCGTCTCCAAGGCTTCACATCCGTTGTCCCACCAGATTGGGGTCAAGTACACAATTCTTATCAAAGCCACTCCACTCTTTCACGGACCATATGGTCAATTAAATTATAGGCCCTTGTGTCATTATCTAGTACCTCCACCACTGTACTTTTGGTCCTTCCCTTGCGTTTTCAGAGCTTTCAACTTGCACTAATTTCACTCTCCTAAATCATAAGTTTTCAAGTGATTTCTTAATGCATCCACCCATAGCCTTTCACCTTCCCTGATAAAAGCCTTCAACTCAAGCCCAGTCCCTCTTGCAGGTGTTGATGTGTATATCTACGCTCACAAGGTACTAGTGTGTTTTACGACCAATGAACCTAGTCATCAATCCAAATGGAAACTAAAGTCGGGCACGCCATAGAGGTCTTCTCTGTTCCACCATATTAAATGTTCCAAGCCACTCACAAGATAAGCCTAGCCAAGATGAAACGATTGAGAATGATGTTGTTTATAGAGTTTTAGAGCTACGTGAGTGAAGTTGAGATACGAGCCTTTGGAGTTTTGTGAAATTGCCCTATACCATTGGAACTAATGAGCACAATGGTCGGCCATGATACATTCGAAAGAATGTTAGACGGTTAAGAAACAACAAAATTAATAAGATGAATGTAGTGAAATGATGACGTTGAGAAGGATATACGGGAGAGAATTGAGAAGGAATGTATTAAAAAAATGTCAAGAGTAATACCAAAGGGTAAGAAGATGAGGAAAAGTCAACTTCGAAGGTTCCTGCCACGTGCAACGAAGATAAGGAATTACGCTTTGAAAGAATTAGTTGCTTAAGTTGTAGGCCGCAAAAGGATAAGCTAACAGAGCCAAATAGATGCGGGCGGGGGTAGTAACAAAAGATTTATGAACCCACGGTTTAACTGAAGATACTTTCTGCGATAGATTGGAATCACAGAACGGAATTGTAAAGCTTAGAATAATTGGAATAACACTTAGATGATGATGATGATATACATACATACATGCATATATCATCATCCTCATCCTCATCATCATTATCAAAGCATTGTCCCAATAGATTGGGGTATAGCTACACGGATCTCGATAAAGCCACTCCAATCCGTCACAGACTATGTCCTCAATTAAATGATAAGCCCTTAGCTCTTTTTCTATTACCTCTACCGCTGTCATTTTAGTCAATCTCTTGCGCTTTTAGAGCCTTTAACTTGCACTAGCTCAATCTCCTAAATCATAGCTCCTCAGGTCATTTCTTAATAAATCCAACCATAGCTCTTATTTTCGGGGTTCGCCCCCCAAAATGCTTCGTATCTATTAAGGACGAACCACACTTATAGCACAAATATTTAAGAAATCGGCTAACTAATGTGAGACTAAAGCACCGGTCCGACCGATCCACATAGGGACCCGAATGACCCGACCATCCCACCAGCAGGCTAAAGCCGCCCACGGCTCTGATACCATTTATAACAGCCCTCCCAATAGCACAGAAAATTGTCCGCTTTGCCGAAGCTCACGAGTTTGTTTCAGGATTCGCCCCCAAAACGCGTCCTATCTATTAAGGAGGAACCGCAGTTATATCTCAGATCTTAAGCAACCGCCTAACCGATGTGGGACTAAAGCACCGGATCGACTGACAAGCCCGATCGATCCACATAGGGACACGAATGACAAGCCCGGCTGACACGAAGCACCCAACAATTTGTGACAACCCTCCTAATAGCACAGGAAATTGTCCGCTTTGCAGAAGTTCACGGGTTTGTTTTTAGGGTTCGCCCCAAAAACACGTCCCATCTTTTAAGGATTAACCGCACATATAGCGTAGATCTTTAGGCAACCGCCTAACCGATGTAGGAATAAATCATCGGGCCGACCGATCGACATATAGACCTGGATGAGAAGCCCGGATGACACGAAGCACCCAGTCATCCCACCAGCAGGCTAGAGTTGCCCTTGGCTCTCATACCATCTTTGACAGCCCTCCCAATAGCACAGGAAATTGTTCGCTTTGCCGAAGCTCACGGGTTTGTTTATGGGGTTCGCCCACCAAAACGTTTCCTATCTATTAAGGAGGAACCGTACTTATAGCCCAGATCTTAGGCAACCGCCTAACCGATGTGGGACTAAAGCACCGGTCCGACCGACCGGCCACACCGATCCACATAGGGACCCGGATGACAAGTTCGGATGACACGAAGCACTCAGGTACCCCACCAACAGGCTAGAGACGCCCTCCACTCTGATACCAACTGTGACAGCCCTCCCAATAGCACATGAAATTGTCCGCTTTGCCGAAGCTCACCGGTTTGTTTTCGGCAACCGCATAACCGATGTGGAACTAAAGCATTGGCCCAACCGACCGGCCTAACCGATCCACATACGAACTCGGATAACAAGCTCGGATGACAAGCTGGGTCGGTCGGGCCAACCCAACCCAGCTAGTCGGCCCGACCGGCCAGCTGGGTGTTTAGTGTCATCCGGGCTTGTCGTCCAGGTTCCTATATGGATCGGTCGGGCTGGTCGGTCGGGCCAATGCTTCAGTCCCACATCGGTTAGGGGGTTGCCTAAGATCTCGGCTATTAGTGCGGTTCCTCCATAATAGATACGACGCGTTTTGGGGGCGAACCCCTAAAACAAATCGGTGAGCTTCGGCAAAGCGGACAATTTCATGTGCTATTGGGAGGGTTGTCACAGATGGTATCAGACTAGAGGGCGGCTCTAGCCTGCTAGTGGGGAACCCGAGTGCTTCGCGTCATCCGAGCTTGTCATCCGGGTCCCTATGTAGATCGGTGGGGCCGATCGGTCGGACCGGTGCTTTAGTCCCACATCGGTTAGGCGATTGCCTAAGATCTGGGCTATACGTGCGATTCTTCCTTAATAGATAGGAAACGTTATGGTGGGCAAACCCGATAAACAAACCCGTGAGCTTCGGCAAAGCGAACAATTTCCTGTGGTATTGGGAGGGCTGTCAAAGATGGTATCAGAGCCAGGGGCAGATCTAGCCTGCTGGTGGGGTGACTGGGTGCTTCGTGTCATCCGGGCTTGTCATCCAGGTCTATATGTCGATCGGTCGGCCCGATGATTTATTCCTACATCGGTTAGGCGGTTGCCTAAAGATCTACGCTATATGTGCGGTTAATCCTTAAAAGATGGGACGTGTTTTTGGGGCGAACCCCAGAAACAAACACGTGAGCTTCTGCAAAGCGGACAATTTCCCGTGCTATTAGGAGGGCTGTCGCAGATTGCTCAGTGCTTCGTGTCATCTGGGCTTGTCATTCGTGTCCCTATGTGGATCGATCGGGCTTGTCGGTCGAGACGGTGCTTTAGTCCCACATCGGTTAGGCGGTTGCTTAAGATCTGAGATATAACTGCGGTTCCTCCTTAATAGATAGGACGCATTTTGGGGGCGAATCCTGAAACAAACTCTTGAGCTTCGGTAAAGCGGACAATTTCATATGCTATTGGGAGGGCTGTCATAAATAGTATCAGGGCCGAGGGCGGCTCTACCCTGCTGGTGGGACGGTCGGGTTCTTCGTGTCATCCGAGCTTGTCATCCGGGTAGGGCTGTACATATGCCGGGTTAACCCGCTCGACCCGGCAGAAACCCAATTCGTCCCGACCCGGCAGAGTAAATGGTCCGGTCTCGGGTGAATGCAGCTGGACAGTTTTAAATTTAGGAACGGTTTAGGGTACACGCCAAACCCGACTGACCCGACCCGTGTATACCCGATCCGTGCATTGCCGACCCGAACCGCCCCGGAAATTGAAACTTTGGATAGTAACTTCAAAGTAGAAAGCTTACCTCATCCTAATTTTTAGGTACATACTCGATTAACTTTATCTCATGTGAAAAACCTCTTAACGTGTCTAAAATTTAGACCGTTCATCAGTCACATTGTGATGTTATTGAGAAATCCACCCCGGGCATCTATTTTGGGAGATCATTTTAGATCATGAGACAAAGAACAAGCTGGATCCAAGACCCTAGTGGTCAGAAAACATGGGGATTGAACATCCACAGTTGAAATATTTGTGAGAATAAGCAAAACTTAGTCCAAACCTGACCCGATTCGACATATAGGGTCAGGTAGGGTTAGGGTTGGGTCAACCCAACCCGGACCGAAACCCGAACCTTTAAAATATGTTTAGGTTCAGTGCAGGATTGGACCCAACCCGACCCTAACCCGACCCGTGTGCAGGCCTACATCCGGGTCTCTATGTGGATCGGTCGGGCTTGTCGGTCGGGCCGGTGCTTTAGTCCCACATCGATTGGGCAGTTGCCTAAAGATCAGGGGTATAAGTGAGGTTTCTCATTAATAGATAGGACATGTTTTGAGGGCGAACCACGGAAACAAAAAAAAAAAAACCCATGAGCTTCGGCAAAGCGGACAATTTCATGTGCTTGGGAGGGCTGTCACACTCACTCTCCGAAATCATAGCTCCTCGAGTCATTTCTTAATACCTTCAACTTGAACATAGTCCCTCTTGTCAGTGTCGATGTGTATATATACACTCCGAAGGTACTAGTGTTTTATTCAGGTGCAACGAACATAAAAAATTACGCTTTGAACGAATCAGTTATTCAAGTCATTTCTTAACACAGCACCCATAGCCCGTTACCTTCCCTAATCAAAGCCTTCTACTCAAACTAACGTAATCCCACTTGTCGATGTTGATCTGTATATATATGCTCATAAGGTATTTGTGTTTTTTACAACCCATGGAGCAAGTAATCAATCCAAATGAAAACTAAAGTGATGCGGACCACAAACAATAATTGAGAGAGATGGCCCATACGAAAAACATCTTGGACATTTTTTTCCGATCCACCATATTAAATGTTCCAAGCCACTTACTAGATCACCCCGACTAGCATGAAATGATTGAGAAGGATGTCGCTTATGGAGATTTATAGCTCGGTGAATGAAGTCGAGATGCATCCTCCCAAGTTTTGTAAAATTACCTTATACCATTTGTACTAATAGGTAGAAGGACCAGACATGATTAATGGGAAAGAATGGTGGACAGTTAAGAAACAATAAATTCATAAGAAGAGTGCGGCGACAGGAGGATGTTAAACCAGGACGTGTGGGAGAGAATTAAGAACCAACACATTCAAGAAAAGTCAGGAACAATATCAAATGGTAGTAAGTCAAGGGAAAGTCGACTTCGATGGTTTGCCCACATGCTATGAAGATAAGGAATTACGCTTTGAAAGAATTAGAGGATCAAATTGAAGGCTACGGAAGGGCAAGCTAAAGGGGCCAAAGGGATACAGATAAAGGTAATAACAAAAGATTTAAGCACCCACATTTTAATAAAGGATAGTCTACGATAGATTGGGAACGCACAACACAATTGTAAGGCATAAAATAATTGGAACAACGCTTGTATAGTGATGTTGATTATATACATATATACATATATCATCATCCCCATCCTCATCATCATCGCCGTGCTCCACCCCGGTGAGCTCATGCGGTTTCGACATGCCCAGAGGCCAGAGGCGAATCCGTTCACGGTCTGTAGGACCAACACCATTCGAAGGTGGGTGGCCCGCCCTGCCAAGAACAGTCATGTTTGACTGGGCTTACACATATTCACTCACTTACACTGTCCCCCCTTGGCTCACCCTAGCCCTAGGTACGTCGTCTCCAAGGCTTCACATCCGTTGTCCCACCAGATTGGGGTCAAGTACACAATTCTTATCAAAGCCACTCCACTCTTTCACGGACCATATGGTCAATTAAATTATAAGCCCTTGTGTCATTATCTAGTACCTCCACCACTGTACTTTTGGGCCTTCCCTTCCGTTTTCAGAGCTTTCAACTTGCACTAATTTCACTCTCCTAAATCATAAGTTTTCAAGTGATTTCTTAATGCATCCACCCATAGCCTTTCACCTTCCCTGATAAAAGCCTTCAACTCAAGCCCAGTCCCTCTTGCAGGTGTTGATGTGTATATCTACGCTCACAAGGTACTAGTGTGTTTTATGACCAATGAACCTAGTCACCAATCCAAATGGAAACTAAAGTCGGGCACGCCATAGAGGTCTTCTCTGTTCCACTATATTAAATGTTCCAAGCCACTCACAAGATAAGCCTAGCCAAGATGAAACGATTGAGAATGATGTTGTTTATAAAGTTTTAGAGCTACGTGAGTGAAGTTGAGATACGAGCCTTTGGAGTTTTGTGAAATTGCCCTATACCATTGGAACTAATAAGCATAATGGTCGGCCATGATACATTCGAAAGAATGTTAGACGGTTAAGAAACAACAAAATTAATAAGATGAATGTAGTGAAATGATGATGTTGAGAAGGATATACGAGAGATAATCGAGAAGGAATGTATTAAAAAAATGTCAAGAGTAATACCAAAGGGTAAGAAGATGAGGAAAAGTCAACTTCGAAGGTTTCGCCACGTGCAACGAAGATAAGGAATTACGCTTTGAAATAACTAGTTGCTTAAGTTGAAGGCAGCAAAATGGTAGGCTAACGGAGCCAAATGGATGCGGGTGGGGGTAGTAACAAAAGATTTATGAGCCCACGGTTTAAATAAGGATATTGTCTGCGATAGATTGGAATCACGGAACGGAAATGTAAAGCTTAGAATAATTGGGATCAGTGTTCGCTGTATCGGTATCGCGTTATGCTTCGCACCTTTGGGATACAGATACATATCGCGTATCGCTAGGGATATATCGGTTATATCAGGTAACGTATCGCACTTTTTGGGAAACATTGGGAAATTGATTGAATTTTTCAATGAAACTTCGGGGATTGTTAAAATGGACCTTAATACACACATTTAAATCATAATATTTAAAAAAAAAAAGTCTACATAATGGAGTTCCTTTGTAAAAGGATCCTAAGCTATGCGTTGTCTAACTAAACTGATACAACTATTGTTTAAATTGATTCCATAAGATATATAAATGTAAAAAGACATTAATGAAAACACAACCAACTCATTAATAAAGTAAAATAAGCAAGAGAGTTGAGAAATATACCTATGGATGATGCAACTGACTGCTGCCTAGACCCACACAAGCTCCATACGCGCAATCGTCTCCTCTAGACACAGGGGTGGCCTGGGTATCTTCCAAATGCAGTTTTGACTATCCTAGTTCAACGTAACGCAAGCTACCTTATATGGCAGTTACCCTAGAAGAAAATCGAACAAAAAATCATTTTTGTTCTAAAAAATGAGGGACTCTTGTTCAGCGGAACGATACCTGGATGATATCGGCCGATAATATCGTCGATATACAGGAACCAATGGATTTTTTGGTGTCTCTAGGGCAGTTTCGTATCACCGACCAGCGATATCGATACTATCGGCCGATATAGTATTTGATACTGCAAACACTGGTGGGAATCACGTGTTTTTACATAGAAAATTGAGAAGCAAAAATAAAAGAAGTGCAAAATAGAGACAAAAGTATATAAAAAAAAAAAAAAAAAAAAAACGACATAAGTTAAGAGAAATGTAAAGAAAAAAGAAGTAAAAAATGAGAGAAATGCAAAAAATATGGGAGAAGTAATGAGGAACATAGAAGAAATAAAAGGTTAGGAAAAGTGGGCAACTCCTCCAAGCATCTCCACTAAATTAAACTCTAATGGTAGCTCAAAGGTGACACCAACTTGTAGAGTCGATGCTACATTTAGGGATGGAGTAGTTAATCTTGTTCATTTAGGGCTTCCCAGGATAAAAGATTCCAATGAGGCAGTTGTTAAAGGCATGTTTGGAAGCACACCAAATTCATTAATTTGACAAAGTTTTAATTACCAAATGCATGAATTATGTAATTATGTGTTTGGGTTAGCCTTAATTAATAAATTCATCAATTGCACAATTAGTGAAAGGGCATAAACCATGAACTTGGCAAGTAAAAGTTCAAATTCATTCACGAATTTGGGAAATCAAGAACTTTCAGAGGTTACGCTTGAGAATTGTCCCCACCCTCTCTACAAAAAATCCATTTTGTAATCATCGATCGAATGGCTATAATCATTCCATCAATGTGATGTTTGAGAGGGATAAGCATCAAGGAGAACCCAACGTGATGAAAGGGCCAATCATCGACCCACCCATTCTAGTGTAATCAATATAGGCCATGAAGTTTCAGAGCCATTTTTTAGATGGTTAGCATTATCATATCAAAGTATTTTTTGTAAAGTGATGATCAATCAAAGGTAGACCCCACATGACAGATAATAATTATACCTTCTTCTGGTATAGTAAATATGGATCATCCATTTTGTACCCTTCGATCCGTAGTTAAGATCATCTAATAGAAATGATTTTAGGAGGGCTCAACAATGAAAAGTGGGCCCACGTGATGGAGGGTTCATATCACAAATAGGACATTTCTTGGTATGATAAACATGGACCATCCATTTCCTATCAATTGATTGAATTGTTAAGATCTTATATTAAAACAATTTGTAGGGGGATGGGAATCAACAGTGGCCCCATGTCATTGATGGTCCAGATCAACAATAAGACCTCATTTACTATAACCAATATCCATCTTCTCAACCATTAATCAGATGGTTAGGATCATCTGATTGACTCTTAAGAAAGATAAGCAATTAAAGATGGGGCCACCATATGGACGGTGTAGATCAATGATCGACACTTCTCTTTTATAATTGATAAAGATTGGTCATTTCCCAAGTCATCGATAGAATGTTTAGCATCATCTAACCAAAGTAACATTTAAGTGAAGAGGAAAAAAAAAAAGAAAAAAGAGTGTATTATAAAAAGAGGAAGGAGAAAAAAAAGGTAAAAAAACAAAAAAGAGAGAATTGAAGGAAAAAAAGTGCTAAAAATAAAGGAAATATTTTGTAGCTGGTTTTAACTGCTCTAATAAGAAAATTAGTTATAATAAGAGATTTGAGAGACAAAGATGACATGATAAAGATGAGCAAGCCTAACCTTTAAGATGATGCCTCTCTTCTTGTCAAGAACCAAAGAACCAGACCCCTGACCATGTATTTCCAATCAATGACCATTCCTAACTGAATAACAATAAAATGTATGTGTCAAAAAAATTACGTCAAGATATAATACAATTCAGCAAATTATTAATCTAATTTTGAACATAAAAAAGAAAAAAGAAAGAAAAAAGAAAAATAGATTGAACTTGTGAACAACATTATATGATATACAAGGTCAAGTTCACAACAGCCCAAAACAATCCAAGGAACCCATCATCCAATATTAGCGTAAACAACTAAGCCATGTGAAGACCATAATTGAAGAGACAAGTGAGTTCCCAATTAATGCAGGCATGCACTATGGGTTGCTGTTGAGCCTGTGCCTTTTTGCATTGGTTATGGACAAGTTAACGAGACATTTGCAGAAGAGATCTCAAGGTATATGTTGTTTGTAAATGATATAGTTATGATTGACAAAATGAGGGATGGCATAAACACAAAGCTAGATTTATGGAATGACGCTTTAGTATCTAAAGGATTTAAAATTACTCAGACTAAAACAGAGTATATGGAGTGTAATTTTAGTAATAATAGGAGCGATTAGTTAAGATTGCTGACTAAGTTTCCCAAATGACCACTTTCGATACCTTAGATCAATAATTCAAGAGAGGGGAGAGATTGAAAAGGATGATGCCCATGGAATTCAAGCTGGGTAGAAGAAATGGAGATGTGCCACGAGAGTTTTATGCGATCATTGTGTACCGCTCAAACTGAAAGATAAATTTTATAGGAATGCCATAAGAGCATCCATGCTTTATGGAAGAGAATGTTGGGCAATTAAAGAACAACATGCTCATATGATGAGTGTAGCTAAATGAGCATGTTGAGATGGATGAGTGGAAAGACGAGGAAGAATATACTTAGAAATGAAATTCAAGGAAACTTAAGAGGTATATTAATAGGTAATAAGACAAAGGAAAGTAGACTTAGATGTTTTGGTCATGTGCAACAGAGACCAAGAATCGCACCAGTTAGGAGTGAGTTGGTACAAATTGAAGGCTTTAAAAGGGCAAGGGAAGGCCCTGACAGGACGTGGATGGAGGTAGTAAGAAAAGAATTCATGACCTATGGTCTAATTGAAGGTTTAACCCTTGATAGAGTGGAACGGCAGAATGCGATTCATGTAGCCAACATGATTAATTGGGATAAGATTAGATGATGATGATGAACTAAGCTTGATTTTGAATCCTTCATGTTATTTAACTTGGGATCCAAATCTAAAGAATATAAATGGAACCTCTGAAATATAACATTTCTATTAACACAGTAATAGAGGGACCATAAAGAAACTAAAGAAACATTTGTGAGACAGCTTTTGTAATCCATCAGAATGTAATATGAGTTCTCACGATCAACACCTCAGGTTCAATTATCATCCAAAACCGATACATGTTGCCAAATATGGACTGGTCATCCATGAATCATGTGGCTATATTGGATAGAAACGGCTAGATATGACCCAATTTCAGTGGCAATAGATACGGTACACCAAAACCATTTTTTAATCTTTTGTCAACACTAACATCATTTAAAATAACTCTTTGGGATGATGAATGTGGGAAGGCCATGAGATAAAAACCCAAATTTTATATTTCTATTTAATTGTACAGGAAGAACCTAGATCCATTAATTCTTCAAATCACTCTTCGAGCAATCTCTCGAACAAATAAGACCTTTGGTCCTCAACCATGGTCTGTTGTAAAGTCCATTATGAGGCCATAATGGTCATTACGTAAAGTAAACGGTGACAACCATTATACGTTACGGGGTCGTAATGGCCGTAATAGAAAAAATGACCCATAACCACCATTAATGGCCTGCTACATCCTCTGTAAAGGCCATAACAGCCACGTAATGGTCTATTACAGGGTGGAAATAGGTTTTTCGACTTTTTTTAACGTTACAGGGCATATACAAGTTTTTCAGGGTTTTTGTTTTCAATATAAAAAAAAAAAAAAAAAGAGACCATAACGACCGTTATGGTTGCTATAATAGTCGTTACGACCCATGTCGTAAAGGTAACGGTAGTGGCCGTTACGGCCACCGTTACTGTTACAGAATACCTTGTCCTCAACATTGCAAAGCACTCTCAAATGGTAGGAGTTTTCTAGTATTAATACAAAATATTTTTGGATCAATTTAACAGGTTATGTCATTGTTGTGATTTTTAGTTGTTTGTATTTTTCTTCTAATTTCTCTTTTTGCTAGGTAAGGGAGGATCGAAACCGCAACCTCAAGGTTGTAGCACAAAAACATTCAATGGTTTTAAAGATAAATCTTAAGAGTTTATTAGAAGCAAGAAATTATCAATATATGACTGCCCGTCACAGTGATTATAAACCATTTAGATAGATGAGAAACCGCAAACAGGGTAAGGTTTCGATAGAGAAAACAACTAGGAAAAATTCTAAAAAGTTCAAGCAAAAAAGTAGACTAGTCAGAGAAGGTCCACAGCTTCCACAAGCAGAACTTACATAAAGAACATAATAAGATCAGATGAAAATAACTCTGGTGGGTAGACCATTTTTTCAATCCTGAGTTGCACGGTCCTCCTAATCAGTTGCTGGCACTTTCTGCTTTGCTTCAAATTGTGCTTCAGACTCGCGCTCCCTCTACTGCTTTCTTGCTATTTGTACTTGCTAACATTTTGAAACAAATGCTTCCCCACTCCATTACCTGAATTCGTTGCCGCTTCACTTCTGACTTTGAGCTACTATAATTCACTCAGTGTGATGTATTGGGCACCAAAGAGAAACCTGGTTCCATTGAGCATCTGGAGATGACAAAAGTGATGTAAGATAAGGAAGTCTTTTCACGACTTGTAAGAGTCAAACTCAAAGATCCAGATGTAGCCAAAGCTAGTTCACTTTTGGAAGGATTGAAGATCTTTAGGATGTCTTTATTGGGTAATCTCACTGCGGAAGGTGTTTAAGCCAATCTGGTATCTTGAATGTCAAAGAAAAATTTGGAAGATGGGGTGCATTATTCATGACATCCAAGATATGCTCAAACAATTGAACAATTCAGAGACTGTCCTCCGACACATGAGATGAATGGGGTTGCTGATTAATTAGCCAAAGGGGATTCCAAAGTGTCTCTTTGCATTGGGCAAGCTTGTGTTTGACCCTTTGTTGTGTTTGTGCTTTTCTTATTTGATTGTCATTTCACATTTGTAAAAGAAATATTTTAATTTGGTAAATTATTTAGTATGTTCGTGCTTTCATTATTTCAAGTTATTTTGACACTTTTCTTTCACTTGGGAAGAATTTCTAATGTTTATCTTCAAAAGGGTTGGTTACTAGATCTCCAATTTGGAAGAATTTGGGATGAAGGTGTTAAAATGATACAATAAGTGTAAATTGTTGTCAATTATCATTAATTGGATGATAAACTAATAATAATTCTCAATTTGTGCCACTATATGTATTTTGATACTTTTAATTCGCTGCAATTAGATATGTTCTGTCTTTAGATATTCAAGTGTTATAAAACATCTTTTATCTGCATTTTTCTTGTGCTCTATCTTGATCTTGTGTTTCTCAATATGGAATAATTTTGCATGTCATTTGTTTTATTTTTAAAGGGCATGGTGCTAGGATATTCCTTAGGGAGAGTTTGATGCTGAAGAAGTCACAGTTCGGATAATAGAAGATCCAAAAGGCTTTGGCTTGTGAGATAACAGGGTAGCTGATAATACCTTTCGAATAGACAGTCTGCCGAACAAAATGATGCAGGGCATTTCAGTTAGCACTTTGGCTACCCCTAGAAACAGTGGCAATGGCGAAGATTAATTTAGGTCAATAGCTAAGGTGGGAGTAGAAGCAACGCAGTAGAATAGGGGACTAGGGCAGATCTGAATTTGCATCCACGAACTCTATCTGAAATTATATCACTAGGATTTGAAATACAGATGAATCATCCACCTTAAAACACATTTGATAATGATTAGTTGTATTTGCCTCACTTACATCCCTTCTAGTAAGCTCCATTGCACCCTCATTCAATATCAGTTCTACCTAAGCTCTATAGATGTGATATTTCTACATGTAGCATTTTATGCAACTTACCTCTGAGACAGAAAAAAGCTTCAAAAACTCTCATCTATCTGCTGACAAGAATTTCTGGTTACTCAATCCTTCCAAATTTGCTACGATGGCACCTAAAATCAAACTCTCCTATACTTTCAGACCATATACATAGAAATATATGGGAATCCCAACATAATTTGCTATGATGTTTGGTACCATCTAAGCAAGCAAACAAATTTTTAGAACACAATCCCAGCATAAAACAATCTTTTTAACGAAAAAATTACACATGCCGCATCAAAGCATGCAAGATACATGCAAGTCTTAAGACACACTAAACATACACAAACTTCACTAGTACTGGCTCACAAAAGACCTAAGGTTCAGCCAATCCTTACAAACTAATCAAATCAAAACTAACTTCGCCAAATCCAATTTAATAAGGCCAATGAAAGACTTGGCCAACTTTTTTATAGAACGAATAGATTTTCCATTTCTCCCAACACAAACACAAATTTTGGAGTCAAGTCGAAGTTTTGAACACTGTTCAAATTATGTTACAACATCAACACTAGTATAAATGTTTCAGCAGGATGCTGAAATCCAGTTTCTACAACCCGTTGTTTACTATGCGAGCTAGCAACCCTCATTTGCATTATATGTTTGTTCATTCGTATTAAAGATCAAGGAAAACCTTATTAGATGACCGAAGATGCATAGCTCAAGTGGCTGACTGAGTGAAGATAGCCTTGTTTCAACACTAAGGTCATGGTATCGACTCCCATAGTGGGGGTGGCTAACATTGTGATGTGACTAACAAGGGTGGGTGGGTTTACTAACAATGGGGTGTGTCATATGTGAACTAACCCAAAAAAAAAGATGACTGAAGATGCAACAATGTCTAAGACTCTGCCCTGTAGATAATCTATGCACATCCACTAGAAAGGAAAGAAAGAAATTCAGGTAAAAAATAGCAGACAGCAACAGAACAATAGTTGAATTCTCAAAGATCAAACTAAGTAAGGAATGTCCCACCTCTTCAATGGAGTCAATGTAGTGCAAAGCACCACCCTGAATTCAGATTGATTTCGGGGGAAGATGAGATGGTCTCCAGACAGACTCGACCAACTCTGTGTTTTGATGAAATCGACAAGCTTTGGGTGAGCAACATTCCTATACAATATCTGCATAATTCGAATCCGCCTTTCAGATGATTTACCTCGTTCTTCGGATCCGCCTCCCTCTTCTGTTTGCGGTCCTCCATCACCAATGCCCTTCATCTCCTCACCGCCCACATCAGAATCCCCCTTCTTCTTTTCTTCTGCTGCTTTGCCTCCTTCACCCAGTGTGCTCTTCGGCTGAAAGACAGAGCCAACAACAACTCCAGAATCCCTACCCTTTTGGATCTCCGGAAATGGGATTGAGCCTGTTGCTGAATTCAAACAGAGAGAAAACAGAGTGGAAATCTCAAGAGAGAGAAGTGAGAGTAGATCGTAGAGAGAAGAAAGGGGCGAGGTGTTTCTTGGGCGAGAGAAGACTGTTATGGAGGGCGAGAGTACCGTTATGGAGGGAGAGATTGGGCGAGAGAGATTTGAATTGCTATTTATATAGAAGGACCGATTGCTTTGGTAAGAAGGAAACGAGTTTCTAAAAAGGACGCGGATCCTGCCGTTGCTAGGTGGGGGCCACGGTGATGTTTGTGATAAATCCACCCCGTCCATCCGTTTTTCAATATAAAGTGGGCTGATCAGCAGGAAAAAAAAAAATTAGGAAATGCCTATCGTAGAAACCTCCCTGGGTTCCACCGTGATGCCATACCAAAGCTTTTGTAGCCCCCAGAATTCTTGAACGGTGGACATTCCATCCTAACTGTTTCCTGTTGTGTGGCCCATTTGAGTTTTGGATCTGCCTGAAGTTTTGCGCGCATATACTCAAATGATCTAGGAAAACAGATGGACGGAGTGGATTTCTCAAAAACATCACAGTGAGCTCCACTAATCTTCCTATTAAAGTTCCTCTCACAGCCGCCCAGGTAATGCTCGGTTTGCGAACAACTGATACGCGGACGCGGTTTGGCTAGTGACCGTGGCTAATGGTCGGTGCTCTGTGGGTTCCGTCATGATGTATGTATTTTATCCTTGCCGTCCATCCATTTTTTCAGATTCTTTTAGAGCATGATACCAAAAATGAGGCAGATCTAAACCTCAGGTGGACCACACCATAGGAAAATAAGTAAAGATTGAATGTCCACCATTAAAAACATCCTTGGGCTCACTGTAATGTTTATTTGACATCCAACCTGTTGATTAGGTCATACTGATCTGGATGAAGGGAAAAAACAAATATCAGATTGATCCAAAACTTTTATGGCCCACAAAGATTTTAATGGTGGGCGCTCAATCACCACTGTTTTATGTGATGTGGTCCGCTTGATATTTGGATCTTCCTTATTTTTGATCTCATACCATAAAATGAAATGGAAATATGGATGGACGGCGTGGATGAAACACAAACATCATGGTGAGGCCCACAGAGCACTGACCACTAGCCAATGGCTAGTGGCACGGTCACTGGCCAATCCGCGTGGACTGGACGAGTTACAATCCACATATCAGATTTTTTTATTTTTTTAACAATTCTAACCTCTGATCTGTGGACTCTTGTTCGTGGGAATAGGGTTGTTGGCTAATTTTCATTTTTAGCCGTCCATTCAATGTCCACCAATCCATTAGTCAAATAATTAAATAAGCTTAATTTTTTTATTCATGATACATCTACACGGGTTACAATAATTTGGACCGATCAATTTTAGTACTCGTACGCCACATGTAGAAAATCGCTATATAATTTCAAAGTTCATGCTTATCAAAAAATGCGGATTCCTTTCTTGGGGGTTGTGACTGGGGTGGGCTCCACCCTAAAATCCATTCCATCCTAAAATCCATCCCGACCACCAGGTGCATCATCAGGTATTAGGCTTGGGACCAAAAATCAACCCTATCAGTGATTCAGGTAGACCACATGGTTTGAAAGAGTATACACAGCGACGTTCACTCTCCAAATGGTTTCCCTTGGTGTAGCCCACTTGATCATCAATGATCCTGATTTTTGTGAATCAGGTATAAATAGTAGTGCAACATCCAATTATTGAGGTTGATTTCATATAAGAGTCTGGATCCTCTGTTGGCTTCCAAGCAAGAAATCACTGCTTGGAGCCTTTTCGTTGGTCCACATCATTACGAAAAAGGTTCCAAGCAATGATTTCTTGCTTGGAAGCCAACAGAGGATCCAGACTCTTATATGAAATCAACCTCAATAATTGGATGAAGAGTCCGGATTCTCTTGGCTTCCAAGCAGGAAATCCTTGCTTGGAGCCTTTTCGTTGGACCAACGAAAAGGCTCCAAGCGAGGATTTCCTGCTTGGAAGCCAAGAGAATCTGGACTCTTCATATAATCATTATAGTGGGCCATATAAAAATAAAGGGTGGACGTCTCTCTCAATTGTTTTCTTTTGTGTGCTGCACTTGAATCATATATCCATCTTATTTTTTTCTCCCTGGGCTAACATGGGATTAAACATTAACCATTAGAGTGGATTTTAGATTAACATCACAATGGCCCCTTCAAAAGTCAAGGGTTCTTTTTTCTAATATATGATTAAAATCTGGCTACATTGGTGTATTGGTGTATGTGAAATTCACTCCCATCATTAGATTTGTAATACCACTCTAGGTTTTTTTTTTTTTTTTCTATAACACACACCCACACATGACCTTGTGAGTCTACCACTTAGCCTTGTGAGTCTACATTGGTGTAGTAAGGCCAATGCTATGAAGTTCTGATCAGCTGGGGTCAATATAATCCAGACGAATGGATGTTTCATTTTCCTGCTCCTGATTGGAAGCATTGAGAATGAAGAGAAACAGCTTCAAACAAATGGAAAATAATAATGATATACAAATTCGTATTAAAATATTGAATCCTAATAACTGACAATCATAATATGAAATTTGAACTACTTCACCATGAAAATTCCATTGTTATACATGCATCAGTGATAAGTTTCTTATAAACCAGTCCTACCCATGACCTCTGATTCTTTTATGCCAGAAAGGGGATGTCAATGAGGCATTGGAATTGTTTTATGCCATGGAAGCTGCTGATGAGAAGCTTGATGCACTTACTGTGGTTGTGTTGTTGATTTGACATTGAAAATCAAGGCATTTTTTATAATCTGATTATTTTTTATTTGTGGATATTCTGTGTTGTTCTAGTTTCTCTGTGAATTGATTCAGTTGGATCCTTTTAGTTTGGAAATATGTAATTTCTGACTACGGATCATGTAATTGCTCCTTTTTAGTTTTTTTTTCTTGATCTGCAATAAGGCTAATCGTGTGAAGTCTCATTTTTCCTGAATAAACCAAAACAACATAATTCTTTGCTTAGGTGCATGCCACCAAAAAATTGATTAAACTGATTTATAGCCAACAGGTGCAATTGTAGCTGTCATCGCTTGTTTGCTAAGTTGTGAACCGTTATGGCTCTCTTGCATAGTGTGGCCCACCTAAATATAGGATTGGCATTATTTCTTTTAAGATTCTGAGTTCTTTCTTGAAAATTTCATGTTCAGTTTGAGCAGAACATTAGTGTACATCTTTTAATACTCATTTTATACATTAATGTTTGACCACATATTTTTCCTGTCTAATTTTGCTGTTTATCATACTTGAAAAATTGACTTGATTTGGAAATTTTGATGGCATATTTTTTCATGCTTTTTTTTTTTTTAAGATATACTCCTGACCATCATTGGATTGGATATCCATGATAAACAGGTTAGCATCCGTTTGGAAGTTTGGACATTGGAGACACATTCTGGAAACAACTTGGACAAAAAAAATGGTACGTTATCTAAAAAGGCTTTGGCTTTTGCAGTGCTAGAAAACAAGAAAACTTTCTTTGCGTGATGTAAGTGATTTTGCAAGAAGCCCAAAGAAAAGAGTGGCACAACACATTTTTTTCCTTAAATATGCATGCTTCAATACTCAGACATGACATAGAGTGGGGTGAGGCATTTTCACTTAACATTTGGACTTGGACAAAAAATGGTACATTAGCTATTTTGAACAATCCGAGTATCTAGGATGCATACATGTTCTCTCTCCTACGAGATGTTATTCTTGCATCTTTAAACTTTACTGCTCTCGTCAAAAAGGAAAAACTGACATACAAATGCTTCTTGAAGTTTGATAGAACCATTCTTTGAATGTAAACTGACAAAATATTGGAATCGCAATTGACCAATGAAGTTCTTGGTTGTTTCTTGTCTTTGCTACTGATATTGATTAGAATTAATTTATGAAGTCTGATTGAAGAATTGTTTGTTTGTAAACTGAGCAAATATGGAATTGGAAATTGCAATTGATCAATGAAGTTCTTGGTTGTTGTTTTTTTTTCCTTTTTTCTTTGCTACCGTTATTAATTAGAATTAATTAATCTGGCATTTGCCAAAGTTCTGATAGCACCATTCTTTTGTAATGCCAGTATCCAAATCTTACAGTAAATCTGTGAAATGTGAAGTCACAACTGATCGTTGAATATGTGCTTGATAATACGTGTACCTGCATCTGTACATGGGTGAATCATAGATGTAATGGATAGCTGTGTATGACTGAGAATGCAGTGATGATTGCATCCTTATTGAATTCATAATTTGCTTGCATGGCTTATGCTTACTACTTCTGATTTTGGCCTCATTTGTTCACTGAGATGAATTATGTGATTTTAATGGGTCCCTTGCTGATTAAATTTCTATAGGGATCTTGCTTAGAATCAGCTCAATGGTGACATACCGAGGCTGATTTACTGGAATGAAGTTTTGCAATATATGTGAGTACTTTCCCTCTGTGTTCTCAATCATGTAAATCAAATAACAATCTATAACTCCTTAAATCAGTTTTAAGACACTAATCATAGGGTCTTGCTCTGGCTGTGTGATGCCTCATTTTTTTTTCTTTTTTACCATTTTACCCAAATGCTTCCATTGTGAACCGAATTTGATATTTTTTCTATAGCCCACTTCTCTTATTGGAGCTGATTTTTTGTTCAATGAACTGCAACTTGCATTGCCTGGAATTAGTGTTATCATTACACATTGCACCATGGGCAGAATATCACAAATCAAGTCAGGTGCACTCACTTCCTAAGTTCTTTGGCCACTACTCAAACTTTGTGCTATCATCATCATCATCATCATCATCTAAGCCTTATCCCAAGAGTGGCTGACTATGTTGCTGACTATTTGGTGAGAGGAGACTCTTTCCACTGGGAATTCTTTACCGCTGGATGTTTTTCATTCGCTATTAACAAAAATCAAAGGTGAGTTTGGATTTATTTGTTGGGTTTCAGTTGACTTAAGGAAGCTTATATATATGTTGGATGGTTTCTGATCTTAATTTGGGTGATAAGCTCTCTCTCTCTCTCTCTCTCTCTCTCTCTCTCTCTCTCTCTCTCTTCTTGATTCTGCTGGATTTCATTTTTTTCTTTCCCGTATTTTTTGTAATAGGCGATCAAGGCATTACAGTTTGTTAGGGCAATTTAATATACGAAAAAGTAAATTACCACGCCTACAATTCATGTGCGTCATAATACATCAATAAAAGTCATGGGCTCTTCAAATACAAATAAATGAATACGAGAAAATCGTAAATGCAGATAATCAATTTGCAAAGACCAGGAAGGTTCACCAAGGTATACGCCATGTCCCAACTCGACCCTTTTAAAATTCATCAAGCCCACCACCTCTAAATAAACAATCCCAACCATTGTACACATGATCCACGTTTCTGGTCAGTTCAGATGTTCTGTTGGGCATGATAGAAGTCTAATATGTAAGGGGATGCAATATACATACTTGAAATGTATGAAATGACTGTCTACTTGAATGACCAGCGTTCTTAACACCCATGTGAGCATGCACTCAGGTGTCTAAGTTTTTCAAGAGTGTGCTGGAAAGAAGTGTTTACAACTGATCGTAAAACTGACGCTAGGAACGGTTTATAACCCTTCCATATTTTTAACAACGCGCCCTTCATGAGCCGTTCCTAAATCCTTAAAGAACGGTTTTTAACCATTCATAATCAGCAATTTTGGTGTAGTGCGAGGCTAACACGTTATCTTTGATTGGAGGAGTTCTAAAGACAGTTTTCCTAACTGGGTTGTTTCTGGGAATCAAAACAAATGATCAGGGTGTGGTGGGAGGAGGGAGGTGAGTATTGGTTTTTTTTTTTTTTCTCTCTAATTTCAAATTCTAAAGGGTATTTTGGCCATTTTAGACATGGTGCTTTGGGGTTAAGATGATGGGGTGCATCAGTTTTCCCCTACAACGCTCATTACACAAGCAGAAAACGAGAGAGAAGACATTGAATTATTCTTAATATATTTATGTTTATCTCAACAGAGGGGGTGGTTCTTCTCTCCCTTTTGGTGATGGCTACTATTATTATGATAGCTATTAACAATAAGGCACTTTAATATCCGGATACTTGATTCGATCAACACTATAGTTGTAGAGTGCATCACGTTCATAGTACCAGTTGCACCCATAACCTTGACATCGGTGCAAGTCAGTTTCGCTGTTGCTGGCCACGAACGTACATGGTTTCTTCAAGCCTGGAAGCCAATACTCGCAAAACCGATTTGGTCTTTGATCAGTGAAAGGGTTCCAGTAATCCAATATTTGGTACATCGATCCTAGTGGAAGCGTAAACCAGGAGTTATATTTCAATGCCTCCTTGGTTTCCGTGCAACGGATCCGGACCTGCACATTCAAATGGTTGGTGTTCATCCTTACTCTCGCATCATTGTACCAGCCCGATTCCGATTCCGAGATGGCAACCAGCAGCAATAGCACCACCTGTTGGAGAGTCTTCAAACTATGTGCGTGGACAGGGTGCTTAGACTGGTCGGGTGACCGGTCTGACGAAGTGGCTCAGATGCACAGTGAAGGTAGAATTCTCTGCATGTGCCCAGACTGGTCAGCCGACCGGTCGTCAGTGGGGCGACTGGTCGGCTGTGAGGCAGTGTTGTGTATTTCTCCCTGGACCAGTCTCTGTGCGATGTGCGACCGGATTGCGCAAGGTGTTTCTATTTTCGGATTTCTACTTATTTAAGGAGTTGCAATCCGTCCTAGATTAGTATCCTAAGGTGTCCAAGGTTTCCTATTCATATTAGGAAGATGGGAGAGGTGTGTGAGAGAGAGAACTTGGGGTTTTCTCTGTTTTTCCTTGCTTGTGGGCTGTCAATCTCTGTAATCTTCTTATATTCATAGTGGATCATTTTGTGCCGTGGTTTTTTACTCGTTTTGGGGTTTTTCCACGTAAAATTCGGAATCTCTTGTGGTGAATGCTTGTGTGTGATTGATTGCATCTTATTTTTCGTTTGATTTCGCATTACTTCACGTGTTCGGCGTTCCCGTTCCGCTTCCGCTGCTGGCTTTCCCAACAAGTGGTATCAGAGTTAAAGTTGGGGTGGAGTAGATTCGAATCTGAGACGAGAAGATGGGATCGGGCGCAAGGTTCAAGGTAGAGAAGTTCTCCAGGAAAAATAATTTTGAACTATGGAAGGTGAAGGTTGAATCTTTCCTGGTTCAGCAAGGGCTTAATGAAGCTCTTGGAAAGCAACCCGAGGCTATGAAGGACGATGAGTGGACGAAGCTCGATAAGAAAGCTAAAACCTCAATCATGTTAAACCTTACGGATGATGTTCTCTATCATGTCATAAAGGAGAAGACCGCGGCTGAAACGATGGCGAAGCTAGAGAAGGTTTGTATGTGTTGATGCACTTGTTCACCTTGAGGATGGCTGAGGGAACTGAGGTGGAGGACCACCTGAGCACGTTCAATAGGCTGGTTTGCAAGTTGGTGGAGATCGATAAACCGATGAAGGATGAGTACCAAGCATGCATCCTGTTGAATTATCTTCCAGATTCATACGAGTCGTTCAGGTACTCTGTGTGCGCAGGGAGGGAAACCATAAGCGTCGAGACCGTTATCTCAGCCCTCCAGTCGAAGGCGATAAGAAAGAAAAGCGGTGACGTGACTTCCCGTTATTCCTCAGAGGCACTGGTTATGAGGGGAAGAAGTTATGAGCATGGAGGATATTCAAAATCGGGATCGAGGGTCAATGGCAAGGGGAAGGCTAAGGTGAAGTGCTGGAATTGTGATCAGGAGGGCCACATGAGAGGGGATTATCAGAATCCCAGGATGAAGCAAGAGAGGTATGAAAATTCTACTGGAGAGGGAGCCAATACTGTAGAGGACAGTAGCGATCTGTGTGAAGTTCTGACTGTTTCTGGCAAGGGATCTCATGGTAGTGAGTGGATCCTTGAATTCAGGGGCTTCATGTCACGTTTGTCCTGATCGGAGTTCATTCATGACATACAGGGAGTATGGTGGAGAATCGGTGTTTGTGGGTGATGGAGTCGCTCATAAGGTTGTGGGTATTGGTACTGTGCGCATCATGATGTTCGATGGGGTCGAACGAGTCTTGGAAGATGTGAAGCACGTTCCCAAGATGAAGATGAATGTGATTTCTCTTGGTGCACTCGAGGCGAAAGGGTGCGTGTTTATCGGTCGTGATCGTTGTTGTGAAGTGATGAAGGGGGCACTCGTGTGTATGAAGCCGTGGAGGTGTGACCATCTTTACATGTTGATCGGGAGCACAATTCACGGTGGAGCTGTAGGAACGGCAGCGAGATCCACAGTTGCTCGTATATGGCACGTGCCCAAGGGCCACATGAGAAGAGCGGAAAATGACGTGAATTTGCAAGGATAGGGTCGATGGTGGCACGAGAAGCGGTGGAGCTATGATTAAAGATGAGATGATGTTACAAATATGTGTTGATTCGACGTTTGAAGCATCAGTGGAGTTTGTTGGAGAGTCTTCAAACTATGTGCGTGGACAGGGTGCTCAGACTGGTCAGGCGACTGGTCTGACGAAGTGGCTAAGATGCACAGTGAAGGCAGAATTCTCTGCATGTGCCCAGACCGGTCGGCCGACCGGTCGTCAGTGGGCTCCGACCGGTCGGGCCACCGGTCGGCTGTGCACACGGATTCCTTGCGCAGTCCGCAGTACTACGAAAGGTGTTTCTATTTTCGGATTTCTACTTATTTAAGGAGTTGTAATCCGTCCTAGATTAGTATCCTAAGGTGTCCAAGGTTTCCTATTCGTACTAGGAAGATGGGAGACGTGTGTAAGAGAGAGAACTTGGGGTTTTCTCTGTTTTTCCTTGCTTGTGGGCTGTCAATCTCTGTAATCTTCTAATATTCATAGTGGATCGTTTTGTGCCGTGGTTTTTTACCCGTTTTGGGGTTTTTCCACGTAAAATTCGAAGTCTCTTGTGGTGAATGTTTGTGTGTGATTGATTGCATCTTATTTCTCGTTTAATTTCGCATTACTTCACGTGTTCGACGTTCCACTTCCGCTGCCGGCTTTCCCAACACCACCAGCGCACTACTCAAGGCTTCTTCATTCCTTGTTTCTTCTAGGGATAACAAGCTAACTGATGGAGTTGCTTCTCTACTCTCAAATACCTCATCCACCCATATCTCTTGATTACTATTTCTATATCTCAAATACCTCACCCACCTATACCTGTTTCCTAAAATCCGCCTAAAGTTTTGAAAAATGGTTGAAAGGTCACCTATTTTGACTTGGACCAACAGCTGTCACGGAATTCCATCAGTTATCTTTAAGAAAAAGACACTTTTGCCCCCTCATTAACTTTACTCTTTATTTCTTAAAATTATTTTTTTTATTGGTTAGTTCACACACCCCATTGTTAGTACACCCACCCACCCCGGTTAGTCACATAAGGATGTTGGCCACCCCCACTACTGGGAATGAATACATGACCTCAGTGTTGAAACCAGGCTATCTTCACTCAGTCTGCCACTTGAGCTATGGGCCTTGGTGCTTTAACCTTACTCACCCTGCGGAATCGACTTGATTGCTGGACTATGTCGTGGGCATCACAATGATGCGTGTGTTTAATCCACATTATTCGTCCTTGTGGATCATGATTCCAGGGCATAACACAAAAAAATGAGGAAAATCAAAATATAACGTGGTCCTCTCAAGAATATATAAAAAAATCAAATGAATCGAAATGAGCCTTCTTGTCGATCAACACCGGCCTAGACGATCTTAATTAATCTTGTCATTTTGGTCATTGAGTTCCTGAATTGCTTGATTGGCATGATTTTGTGTCTGCAGTCTGGACGTCACAGTCTACGGTCTGGATTTCTATGCATTTTTACACCGCGGATGCAGTGGATATGAGACACCATAGCTTAAACAAAGGTGGTTTACTCTCAACATTATCTTCTCTTACTGCAACGTCAAAGCTGAAACGGAATCGTATGCATTTCACAACTCTTGAGTTATCACTCATTACATCTCTTTTAACGGCATGTTGGGTGTGCATGCGAGCAAATGGATGGGATGCTTGGATGGACACCACAATTATGTTTATGTAAAATCCATCCTGACCATCAGTCGAGTAACCTCATGGTAGGGGAAATGCCCAAAATTAAATCTCTCCCATCCGTGATTCAGGTGGACCACATGACCAATGATCGACCTCCAAACGGTTTCACTTAGTTCGGCCCACCTGATTCATGGATGTGCTTGATATTTATGCTTAAGGTCTAAGTTTGTGTGTGGCATGTAATGGTTGGAATGGATTTTGTATAATCATCACGGTTGGCCATGTAAAAATCAAGGGTATACATCTCTCTCCCAACTGGTTTCTTTTTGTGTGGTCCACCTGAGTATCTGTGGCAACTCAGGATCTAAGGTGCATCGCTACTCACTGTGGCTCACGTGCTAAGTGTTCTGATTATCTGAATGGTCAATTTTTAGAGAATATGCTGTACATGGCCAGGAAACATACCCTGGAATGAGAAGAAGCAAAAAAACAACCAATTAATATCAAGGTAAAAGTTGCAGAAATTCAACAACTTTCGAGTTCCAGATGGATTACCGACACGTAATTATTATTCAGTTCTCTTTTATTAATCAATTAATTTCAATTTATTTTAAATTTCTTCTCGTTGATTCGAGAAATGTCTTGTGGATTCAAAATTTGGAGGAAGTCCAATTGAGAAGTCCCGAAAGTTCTGTGCATTCGGAGTAGTTATTCAGTGAGGAAGATGATGATTGACCTCACCACATCTCCCCCTCGTCATGCATCAACATGGGCCCACAGATGTAGTAGATTTTAAAATCCACTAAAAATCCTGCTATATCTATTATTAGGACCGGATGATATGATACCTGGAATAATCCAATCATTCCCGTTGTTTCCAAACGGTGGATGAAATTTACATGGGATCTCAAATGCAATTCCATCCCGCATAAGCAATAATTCATATTGGGAGATCAAATAACCACAAAAAATAATAATAATAATAATAAAATCCATGCAGTCAGCTTGCTCCGAAAATGCTCATTACTCAAGCATAAACATACAGAGATGTCATTAAATTTATTCTTAATATATCATTGTTTATCTCAACAAAGGGAATGGAGCTTCTTCCTCTCCTTTTGGAACTGGTGGCTTCTGTTATTATGATCGGTATTTACAATATGGCACTTTAATAGTTGGACGCTTTTCCGGATTTTGACTAATGTTGTAGAGTGCATCAGGTGCAAAGACCCAAGTGCAGCCTGAGCTAATGCAACGGTAGAAATAGTCACTGTTGAAATCGTAGGTCACTACCGAACACGGTTTCCTCAACCCTGTAAACCAATACTCGCACACCTGCTTTGGTTTCTCAATGTGAAGGGTAACCCAATCCTCTTCAAATATTTTCTGCTTCCCAGTTGGTTTAAATATCACCCATGTGTTGTAGAGGTTGCCCGTGCGTGGGTGGCAACGGATCCACAACGGTACCTTCATTCCGTT